>CM021731.1:172230287-172273701 GCA_011075105.1 Heteronetta atricapilla
TCCCTTCCCTTCCCTTCCCTTCCCTTCCCCCCTTTTTTTTTCTCTTTTCATCCTACCTTAACAAATTTTCTGTTTGAGAATTTTCTTTATTTGTTTCCTTTAATAAGCCTTAAAAAGGACTGGTACAAAGGAATTATCATCTTTCCTGCCAACTTAATGATGTATAGGTGTAAAACTCACTTTTATCCATGTTTTAACCACTAAAGTAGTTGAACATCTCCTCAATGGACTTTCAGATCTACAGTCATGAAGAAGATCATCTTTTACAGGTGTGAGAAGTAGGCCCACATGAACCTAATGAGGTTCAACAAGTCTAAATGCAGGTTGCTGTACTTGGGCTGAGGCAATTGTGAGTACGTACTAGGAGAACTCATTGAGAGCAGCCCTGCAGAGAAGGACTTGGGGGTTCTGATGGATAAAAAGCTCAACATGAGCTGGCAGTGTGCACGTGCAGCCCAGAAGGCCAACTGCATCCTGGGCTGCATTAAAAGAGGAGGGGCCAGGAGGTCAAGGGAGGTGATTGTCCCCCTCTACCCTTGTGAGGCCCCACTTGGAGTGCTGTGTCCAGGTCTAGGGCCCCCAGGACAAGAAGGATGTTGACCTGTTAGACAGAGGGTCCAGAGGAAGGTCACAAAGATGATCAAGGGTCTGGAGAACCACTCCTGCAAAGACTGAGAGAGATGGAGTTGTTCAGCCTACAGAAGAGAAGGCTCCAGGGTGACTTCATTGCAGCCTTTCAAAACTTAAAGGGGTTTTGTAAAAAGGATGGAGAAGGACTCTTTACTTGGGTAGATAATGACAGGACAAGGGGAAATGGTTTAAAACTAAAAGAGAGATTTAAATCAGAGGTTAGGAGGAATTTTTTCACTCAGAGGGTGGTGAGGCACTGGAACAGGTTGCCCAGAGATGTTGTGGATGCCCCATCCCCGGAGGTGGTTAGATAAGGTCCTGAGCAACCTGACCTAATGGGTGGTGTCCCTACCTATGGCAGGGGGGTTGAAACTAGATAATCTTTGAGGTTCCTTCCAACCCACACTATTATATGATTCTATGATGATTCTTTTACAAGACCTAGTAATGGAAACAAAAAGAGATCTGTGTGAAGCTAAGCAGCATGTATTTCTTTAATTCTTCCAAAATTATAAAATTTTATTCTGAGTTATGGTTGGAGCAACTGTATTCTTTGATGCCCTCAGATTTGAAATATGGGGGTATAACTCAGAGATACCTTGTGCGGAAGATGGATTCAATTTTTATGAGTGTCTAAACTTGTGTTTTTTTTTTTTAAGAATGTACATGTTTTTTTTTTTTTTTTTTTTTTTTTTTTGCACTGTATGTACAAAGCAACATATATTCCTCAGTCCAATACCCTTAAGATATACTTGGCCACAGTTCATATTAGGAATCTGTATAAATATCAGATTTTAAAAAAGATGTTTTCAGGATTATGAGATGCTAATTGGAATGTGATGAGGGTACTCATTCATTTTTATTTAACAAACATCTCTACATGTAAGTACTGTAAACTTTCATTGAACTCTGTCTTTTGCAAATGCAGTTATTCAGAGAGTCAACTGAATGTGAACAAGAAAGCCACAAATAACTGAATCTATGACCTACAGAACCAATTCTCATATGTTCTCTATTATAAATATATGTAGAGACAAAGAGCAGACATGTCATGTAAATACAGTGAAGCTGTATTTTTACCAAGTCTCCATTCAATCTCTTATTCACTTTCTGTCTTTAATTTGAAATGATTCGCGGATTTAAATAATGTATGGCAGTGATGAAAAATGTTATAAATTACCAAAGATAGTGGGACAGCTAAGACAACCTGAAAAATTCTAATTGGCACTTGCTTCTGGTCTACCCATGAAAGAATTAGAATCAAGACATCGCCATTGGGCTGCTGGAAACACACATTGGCTGTATATTTCACCACATACTTCTGCAAAAAAAAAACTGAGTTTTGAAGGGAATTCTTCCAAAATAATTATCTATTCTTCTACTAACAATGTTAAAATATGACTGATAAAGTAGATTTTCAATAAGTTTATCTTAATGTTATGCTTAATGTTTTCATCTGCCTGTATTTTCAGCAATCACAGTTTGTTAAGTGTATTAAGAACATATTTAAATATCCAAAGCATTCACAGTTCCCTTTGTCTCCTCACTGGCTGCACCTTCCACCTCACTGTCATCCCTGTTGTTTTGCCCCTCTCATAGCCATTTGAAATTTTACTTGAAATACTGTTTTCCTATCTCATTGCTTTTGTCAGATCCTTACTCAGTTTTGCATTCTTTTCTTACTGCTTTCTCTTTATGACATCAAACTAAGTTACTTGCTTCTGTTTTAGATGCTCTCCATGACCTTTTCCATTTTCTGATTTTTTTTACTTCCATCTCACCTCTCAACTTCACTTCCCACCTCATTCCCACCTCACAGAATTTTCAAGTAAGCATTTTTTTTTCCTTTCTCCTAGTGCTGAAACGTCCCTCACTGAGAGGAGTTTCCTGTATTTTTTTTTTTTCCTCATAATGTCTGTAAAAGACATTGAAAATGAGAAAGCTGTTCGTGTTGTAATACAATGTCTGTCATGTTGACTAATTTTGTCTCATTGCCTTCTTGTACTCTGCCATCTGTCTGTCTGTTCTTGTTAGAACTGATAGAAGCATGGATTGTTATTTTATTCTGTTTGTAGACCACCTTTTGCAGTGGGGCTCTGTTTCAAAAGTAGGCTTTCAAGGCTCTGTAGTACCCAAGAGTAACTTTCAATGGGTCAGGAAAAAAAAGATGAACTGTATTCCAGAAGCTTGCAATCTAGGCCTAAAACAAGAGGAAGCAGATGGATGCTGACAGACAGATGGTGTTGAGCAAAAATAATACAAGTAATTACCAATAATATAAATAATGCATACTCAAAGAAAACATACAAAAATATCATAAGATATGTGAGATATGTGTAAATAACAATGACAAATAAGAAAAATAGACACAGCTGGAATAAAAGCATTTACAAATGGAAAACTGAGCCAAAAAATATACTTGATTTGAAATTTTCTCAGGAATAGTATAGAAATTTTAGGAATAGTATAGTTTGAGGAATGTACTGATACTGCCTAAATTTGGGTATTCAGCTTAGGTGTCTGAATTATGAAGTCAGACTTGCTAGACTTATTTATCACAGAAAGGAAGAGAAGCACTTTCAGACGGCAGTTACTACAATGGGATGGGATACGTCTGAATCATTAAGGTAGGCCATATAGAAACTTCTGACAAGTCTTCTAACTTCAAAGTTGAAAGAAGACAATGAAGTTGTGTATAAATTGGAGAAACCATATGAATCATGTGAAGTATTTGAAAACTGTTTCTTTTAAATTGAAATTTTGTCTCAAATGGAAAATAGGAGCCTAACTTGTAAAAGTCCACGTTGATATCATAGTGTATGTAGATATCTGAGTAAGTTTGGCATGTGGGGAAAGATGGTAGTCTACAGAATGAGGAATTCACAGAGAGGAGCTAAGGACAAGATATTATTGGTGTTGGTTCCCAAACCTTTATCATTTTTGGATGTAGGCTACAGAATTTTGGAGGATCTGAGGAAGAAAAGAAGCTGTAAACCCAAAGGCTGACATGCAGTTTACCCCAAAAATATCTGTGTGCTTAACAACATTCTGAAATGGTCTGAAAGGATTCTGATAGCAAATCTGTGAATGCTAGACAATCCATGTGACATCACATCACTTCTTATTGTCATTTTAGATAGAGCTCTATATATGAACGTCTATATAGGCCAATTTCAGTGGCAGGTGTGTTTATAGACATGTTAATTTATTGAGGTATAGCTGTTGTGTTGATGAAGGCTATATTTGAACAGTTATAACATCAATAGAAGAAAAAATCTTCATGAATAATAACTTTTTAGAAATTTCCCAGAATATTCAGAAAGTTATTTTATATAAACTTGCAATAAATTCTGTCCTAATTCAGTTTTTATTTTACAGACAACTGGAATGATTCAAGCCTCTATTTCTAACCTCAACATAGGCTTATGGCTCAAAAATTTATTTTAATGATTTAATAATAATAATAAAAAAATACATTCCCCATTTTTTCCCCTAGAATGATTGGGAAACATTAATACATTTTCAAAAGGTTTTCTGTGCTGTGTGGTTAAGTAAAACCTTGGTAAAATAATCTGCAAAAATAGAGCAATTCTCTGTACTAATCCAAGATGTAAATTGACACCAGGGTTTTCATTTCCAAACAGGTTAGAGGTAAAACTTGCTTAAGATATTTTTCTCTCCATAGCTTTCTCCATAGCTTGTTTTTATCATGTGATATAGAACTTTCTTAGCTGTGCTGACAGAAATACCTGTGGGACTGAGCTATGAAATGCTGAGAAGTCAGGGTTAAAAATATAAATATAAAATATCTATACAAATATATGTCATAGTGTTTTATTTTAATATGGATTAGCTCCTTAAAATTCCTTGTATGTACATAGCTGTACAGTTAGTGGCACTACAGTAAAGGGATCAGTGATTAGAAATTAGAAGGAGAGGGGAGGAAATGGTGATTCATAAAGATAACATGAAAATCAAGAAAAAGGGGTATGTAACTATGCCCTAAGGTTGTAGACAAACAGGAATGTAGTAAGTTTATATAAAATTATTTTTTTACACATCTGCTCATGTCATCTCATACTTACATTATAGACTTCCCTTGGCAAAGATTCGCTTTGTAAACTGTGTAGTTCGGGGACTGTGAAGCTAAGAAAAAAAAGGGGGGGGGGGGATTTTTTTTCGGATCAGAACATCTCAAGTTCTGTTTTTATAGCTATTTTCATATGTTAAGTAGAAATTTCACAATTTAGTATCTGAATCTATGTATGTAAGGCATAAGACACTAAGGAGTCTTCTTTAGTGTGTAGGAATAGATTACTCAGCTACTACCAATGTTATTTCTGCTTGCAATTATTAGCTTCTGATTTTTACCTTTTATTTAAGAAGAAACTTTTCATGTGTCATTAAAAATAGTCTCATTTTTGTGTGATGCAAATGAGTGCCTGAATTCAATATTGACTATATCACATTCAGAGATTTAAATCAAAGTTCTGATGAGCTGAACTGTACCATCTGTGGTGACAAAAAAAGAAAAACACGCAAGTACCCTGATGCGTATTGGCAGATATGTTGATTTTTAGAAACCTATATTTCTAATCTCAAAATACAAGCCCAGTGCACAGATTAAATTATGTTAGTTCAATAAAGTATTAAATTGTATGGTCATTTTCAATGCCTAGCTTTAAAAGGAAATTATTTTTATAGTTTAATAATTGTTCCGTGTACTTGTATATAGAACTGTGCAGAGAATTTCATCAGTTTTACAATGTTGGTGAATTTCTATTGTTTTTAGACAGTAATATTTATAAAAGAATATTTTTTTTTTCAGAACTTAAAGTTACCATAGATTAAACTGAGGCTTTCTTAAATGTACACTTGTGAAATACATAATATGAAAAAAAAATAGTTTAGGTACCTACATTTTTAGGTATCCACATGTACCTACAGTTTAGGCACTTGAATCAGTGACATAACCTTTTGTATTCTGGAGTACGTCCACCTTCCATTGATTGTTTTCTTGGGAAAAGACCCTGCAGCCACATCATCCCTTGATTTAACTGTCGTATATCATTGTCTTCTTAGCATTCATTGATGCTGAATGTATTAATTTGAGAGCAGAATGGGTGTAGCCTAAAATGATTACTGATATGAATGACAGGAAAATTAGCTGCCAATTTTCTAGGTGAGATCTAGCAATTTTCCTTAAGTAAAGAATAATCCCCCACACTTACACTTGCTACCCTAGGATGCCCTTATATTCCAGTGCATGATCCATTACTGGAATTTCAAAAGACATATCCTCCTTTAGCAAAGTCATTGAACTGCAGCAATATAAAATGACACAATACTAGATAGACAGATAAATAATACAGTCTAACACTGAATAGGGTTTGACCACTTGGGAGATAAAATGATTTCTATTTTGTTTTGCGACTGTGGGTTAGACTCCATGACTAACGAATAGACTGCTATGTCTGATCAGCTGTAGTAGAGGATCAGAAGTCTATTTTATTGGAATAAAGTTTTCTGTGCTGGAACAAGGGGATTTTTATGTATGTATGCCTGACTGCTAGTGTGACTCTCTTTATAGAAGTAGTGGCAGGAGAAACTGGAGTTCAGTGCTCTATAATCATCACAACTAAATGCAAGTGATTTCTAAAAACAAATTCAATAAAAGAATTGCGGATGAAATGTTGTTTGTAAAGATGATTGTAAATTCCTGTATCAAGCTAAGTGCAGCTAGTCACTCAGGCAAATATTTTAATCAACTTGTATCATTACAGCATTAATGCATTGACCCCTCGCCTCTCCATAAACAAAATAAAACAAAATGACAACAAAAGTAAAACTCACCTGACCCCAAAATGATAGTGTATAGAAAAATCTATGGTGTTAAAATTCTTGGAAATGTCATATGCTGATTTTCCAGTGGTGTACAGTCACCGATTTTGTACAAATTTATTTTTCCTATTACAAGGAACAATTTTTATTCATATAAAACAACCTTATTCATTCAGGTAAGAAGTGAACATAGCATTACCAGTCTGGAAAACGTCTGTTCTTGTTTGCTAGCCAAAAAGTATTCCCATCTTATTCACCATGGCAACATTTACACAGCAGTCACTGTTTCTCTCTGTTTCTACGGTAAAGTACTGGTAGGTAGTTCTCCACCACCTTTTTCACAGTTTCTGATTCTATCACAGATTTCCAGATATTCAAATGGCTGCAATTTGTATAGAAGCCTTTAAAATGTCACAATGCATAATCTGTGGAAAACCCACAAATGCAGGAAACAAGCCAAAAAACAAACCATCTTAAAGACACAATTCCCTATCATCAATTCCCTAATATAAACATGGGGGGAAAAATACAGTGGTCTGAGAAAGCAGAGCCAATTAAAGTTCTCTACCGAAACAGATCTTTTTAAAGCTTGTTCTCCGAATCACAGATTTCTTTTAAGCTTTATTTATTTATTTATTTATTTATTTATTGTACATATGGCTCTCTTCAAAGCTTTTCTTCCTCCTAAGCACAACCCTTGTCAAAACTTTCTCCAATCACAAATCTTTGAAGTAAGAACCATTTCCCAAACAGAGAGTTTTTCAACATTCACCCAGCACACAGATGCAAATTTAATTTCAGAGGAAAAGGACAACAGGCAGCACTTTAAAATTCACCAAAGTGAATTAGGAGCTCCAGACACATTTTCAAATATCACAGAATCAATTTGGGTTTGGGTTTGGGTTGGAAGGAACCTTAAAGATCATCTGATTCCAACTCCCCTGCCGAGGGCAGGGACACCTCCCACTAAGTCAAGCTGCTCAAAGCCCCAGTCAATGTGGCCTTGCACACCTCCAGGGATGGGGCATCCACAGTTTCTCTGGGAAACCTGTTCCCCATGATTATAGACATTTTAATGAGCACTCTGCAACATACAGAGCATACAGACCTTCGCATACGCAAACCAAAGCAGATTATTAGTATTCAAACATAATGCACTACTCGCTTGATTTTTTGGAGTGGTGTATATCACTACTGATTTTCTATTCTGAAAGCCAGAGTACATTTTTCAGTTCCTAAGTATGGAGACAGGTAGCTAGTTATAGACATAGAGCCCTAAAAAGAAAAATGTTCCAAAGCACAGGTATAAAAATATACCTTCAAATACACTTCAGTACCCCAGCTATGTGCCACTAAATTGCTGAATATGTTGGTACTACCTTGCAAAATGTTTCAGTAGGACAGCCAGAGCTATTGTATCTTACCAACAATTTCCTAGTATTCATTAAGATTTCCCTTACTAGGTCATTTCAACAAAAAAGAAAAAAAAAAAAAAGAAAGAAAAAAAAAGAAAAAAAAAGGAAAGAAAAAAGGTTAAGGTTTACTCCAGCTAGAAGCATGAATTTGCTTGTCTGTTTCCAGAGAAGTCTGGTCTCAGTGCAATTCTAAAATAATTTTGGTTATAAAAGCAGAGTTAAACACACTAGCTAAGAGACCAACTGCTTCTTCTGGGTCTGCAGTGGGTGACGTGCTTTGAACTTTGTAGTTCTTGAATTTTTTTTATTTTTTTATTTTTTTTAGACAGACATTATAAGGGAGTTTTCCCAAAGTAGGTAATTTTAAAGGTGCAAAAGCTGAAGCAATCCCCAAACAAAAATACAACATAAACTCAACACTGACATTTTCCACAGTGTTTTCCTCAAACGTCACTGCCAAATTCATAACTTCCTACACATATTTTTTCTATGATATGAGATTCACAGAGATCTGTGAGAGAGGCTCACTGAAATACTTCTTAAGGGAGAAAGGATTGCCTCAAGTAAACAACTTTCCACTGAGAGGAAAAATCTTGGGATTTCCAGAAGATGAAGTATATGTCCTTTGTGTAGCATGGACAGAAAAGGACTGCCTCTGCCCATTATTCACAATAATAATTAGAGCAAAATTAAAACCTCAAAGAAGAGCAGGCAATATTTAAAATCCTCTGTAGTTAAATGGCAGAGCTTAAAACAGTGACAGCAGGAGGTCCTGCATATAAAAACTCTACAACAGAGAAGAATTTTCACTCTTGACTTTTGCATGTGAAGTGCACGGGTCTTGTCCAGAAAAACATGGAAAAGATTAGATATGGTATGAACAAATTTATTAGAACAACTCTTTGTGATTGGTAGAGTGACATTAATATTGGCAGGTTTTAGGTGCAAACTAGCAAAAAGTAACTTGGCACCAGAACATGGCTTTATATCACAGCTTTATGCCACAGCAATATTTTAAGTGCTCTGGGGACCTCACCTGCAGAAGCATTGGAACTGACAGACTTAAGACATCAACAACAACTAGGCAAAGGCAATTGTGAATACTCTCACTTGCCAAAAGGTTGAACTGGCAACTAAAAAGGCTTTGAGGTGCCAAATTTCACTTAGTAAGTCCCTTTCTGATATTTTGACTCCAGTCAGCTGGACTGTGCTGACTTTCATGCTATTTTTACTGAAAAGATTAAGTGTATTCATTTGGCTGCACATGTTGCAAGAGCACTAAAAGACTGCTAAAGTACATGCTTGCCATGGGCCTGATCAAAGCCCTCTGAGATCAATGGGAATATTTCCTTTGACTTCAATGGGCTTTTGATAAGATTCCAAATTACCCAGTGGAATGTTAGCCTCCCAAGAACAGTCCTGATGTGAGCATACCCATGGGCACTGAGTACTAAAAGATGTAGCTCAGCACCTGGGTGATACTTTGCATCTCACACTAGATCAGATACAAGTGCAGCATCTCATTCTGATATTTCATAAAATACCACAGTGGTGATAGAGTGAACATATTTTGATTGACAAGTTCAATACTGGCTGGTACTTGAAACAGCTTGTGGCTACGTCAGAATCTGGCAGGAAGCCAGACCTCATTCACAATAATGGGGCATCATACAAATATCAACAGGATATCAACAGGACTGTATCCAAAACAGCTGTTATTATTAATTTAATGTCTTTTAAGAGGAAGAGAGGGTTTTAGCAATTTGAAAGTTGTTTTTTTTTTTTTTTTTGTTTTGTTTTTTTTTTAAATGGATAATTATACTGTTTGGTGACATTTAATTCGTGTTTATCTCTGAATGGTATCAAAGTTCTATCTAGTGCTCCCATATGAATTGGATTTAGAAGTACAATTGCTGTCTAATTTCACTGACTCACCTGAAATCTCTTCTGGATTTTTGTTACAGAAGATGATTTTTGGAAGGAAATTGAAGGCAACCAAATGTTGGTGGACATAAGAAAAATAAGTTGGGAGTTTTAGTAGAAATTTATTAGAAGTAAAATTTATTAGAAATAATAAATTCTAGGATTATGGGGATTAATAAAGTAAAAGCTTACCTGTAGTAAGCTTTACAGCTAATACAAAGATTCACAGCTCCTTAAGTGACTTACACATGACATTTACACATAGAACAAATTGCTTAATCTTTGATATTGGTGGTATTCTTTTATTGATATACCAAAGTGTTCATATGTGCATGTAGATGAATACAAATTACATTATATATGAAACATATAATCTGCACATATAAATGTTAGAGTTGAAAATGTTTTTCTTAGTCCTGATATGGAGGAGTTTTACTGACTGACAGATTTCAGAAGAAAACTACAGCAGGTAGATATATAAAGGATTTACTATTATTATTATTTTATTTTATTTACTTTATTTTAATTTAATTTAATTTTATTTTATTTTTTAATGTGGTGAATGTCCTGAAAGGATTTGGTCATGATATAGAAGTTGTAGGAGAAAGGGAGGGAGAGTATCAATGGAGATTTCTGGTGCTGGATGACAGAGGGTGGTAGCATGAAGTGTTAAAGGAAAACTTGTGACAGTTTAGAAAAGCAAGGTTATGAGCCATCCAGGGTTTGAGAGATTAGTGAGCTAAGATGAGATATATGACTTTGAAAGGACATAGGTCTTTTCAAAGCATTTGGTTAAAATACTAACACTCTTGGAAATGCCTGCAAGCAGATACAGCACTCAGGAAGTAGAGGATATCTGGTATGAACAATATGTTCAGAGACTCCAGCTTCCAAAGTGAGGTAGTAGGAAGAACTTACAGCTGAGATTAAAAAATAAAAATAAAAAATAATAAAAAGGGGGTGGGGGGGAAGGTCACATACATACTGTGAAAATAGGTCCCTCAAATACATTGGTTTTTTTAGTCATTGTCTAGACAAATAATCTGCTGAATTCTTGTCCTTGACAGGTTTGAGTACTATCTTTAAGTTGTAATCTTGTTATCTCAGCCCCTATCTTTGTGGTTTTGCTTGCTGTTTTATCTTCAGATTTCAAATCACAAAGTCAAATCTTGGGCTTCTGAAAAAATAAATAAGCCAAAATGTACATGTCTCTGAATTAAAGCTGCAGATTTCTTTAGAGCTCTACCTTAGCAAAAACCCATCCTACATATGAGATACATTTATGCCCTCTGTACTTGTAAGTGTTTGCTAGCCTCACTGAATGTGCAGCTGGTAGTGATGTAGAGTTTATCCTACTGAGGGAGGACATAGTTGCTGTTTCATTCAGCTAAAATTCAGAAATGCTGTCTCATACATTTTATTCTTCTGGAATTCTGTCTCATTCAGTCAAGTTTCTCAAAGGTGCTTTTTCATAATACTAATGCTTAATAAATCCAGCACCTGGCTTTACATGTCTAAAAATGTCTGTCTGACAAAGGTTACTTTCTTTGCATCTTTAGGTGTATGAACAAGGAGGACATGATTAGGAAAATGTAAATGTAAAGGACCAGTAAGTTTGGATAGAAAAGAATAATTACATATGACTGGTTAAGATGAGTTGAGTACTTAAGAAAGTGAAAAAAAAAAAAAATGTGTAGAATATTTTTGCTTTCATACAACATTAAACAAACTAGAATATCATTTTATAAATAAATAAATATTAATACATCTTGTGCAGCAACTACCTCTAGAATTATTACCTTCTAAAATTTCACTGATTCTTCTTTATAACTTTTGGATCTTGAATGTCTCCAAGTTGTATTTAGTTAAAACTTTTTATTTTATTTTATGTTATTTATTTTATTTTACTTTATGTCATTTATTTTATTTTAATATTTATTATATTTATAAAAGGATATATTGTTTTTCCTTAAAGCCTATAGAATGCAATATAAATTCTTAATATACATCAATCTTTCTGTATGATATCAATGCCTACAGTATCATATATTTATCAATAATACTTGGGATTGCTGTACAGTATAAATAGATTCCAGTGCTTCCTTTCTGATAGTGTCTTTCTTTTTTTCTTCTTTTTTTTTTTTCAGTGTTACAGTATCTCCTTTGTCTGTGATCTACCAAGTTTCAGCATTCCTCTGTGTTTTTGATACTATTTTATCTACATGCAATCCTGTCTTTTTGCTCAGCATCTCCTTGAAAAATACAATTATTTTCTCAAACCAGCACTTCAACAACTGTTGGGCATGTTTTGTGTGTGTGTGCTTTGTTGTTGTTGTTGTTTCTTTGTATTTTGTTTGTTTGTTTGTTTTCCCATGCATTTATATCTTTTCCTGAAGTCACAGAAACAAAAAACAAAAAACATTTCTCATCACACCATATGGACAGGATAAAATCTGATATCATGTCCTTTCTTCTCTCTTCTACAACTACTGATGCTCCTGAGTCTATTTATCTGCTTATGTGATTTAAGGAGAAGGAAGGAAGAAAATGTATCTATTTATTTGCATGAAGAGGGAAACAATGTTTTATTTCTGCTGCCTTGTTCATCAGCTTTCTCTTGTACTGCATATACATTTTTTACTTCTATGCTTTTAGATCACTATTATTTATACTTACTAAAAATCATCTTGTGGCTTAGAGTCATTTGGAATAAAGACTCTGTATCACTGTCACTTTAGAGAAGTACTATGCCTTTCCCACAGAAGCCAGTTTTCTCAAATGTTGGGTATCTATATTGTGAGGTAGTCCATTTCCGTATCAGTAGCAGATTTTTTTTCTTGATTCCTTTTCTTTTATATACTTTCCTTTCAGAGAACACTTGCAAATTATTCAAGTAATAGTCTATTTCTTTGGACTGAATTTGTTACTATTCTAGTACTCTAGTTATTACCAATTCTTAAATTCCTCTTAGATCTTAAGGCTTTTTGCTCAGGATCCCAAATGTGCAAGAAATTACAAATCATTTTTTATTTCTATGACTACATTGCTCAAGTTACATGTTCTTTTCAACTCTCTTGGTCTTGCAACATAGTTATCTTCATTTAATTCCATGTTTTACTTTCCATTTCTCATTTAATTTTTTCACAAGCAGTGTTCATTCTGAAACAAACATATTCACTCAATGCCTATATTTGCTTGTCATATGACTGCATCATTTAATGAAAGACTTGTATAGAGATATCCCAGCTGGAACCCTCCAAAGTACAGTGGGACAATTTGATGTCACTATTGGCTTATCCATACTGATTGTAGACAATTCCATTTGAACTTTATCTGTTTAATTCATAAATTATTTTATTTTATTTTATTTAAAAAAGGAAGTCAATTTAAATGAAGAGATTAGTTCTTTGCCTTATCTGCATCAAGATGTATGGAGATTTTCAGCTGTGAGTTATTTATTTATTTTTTTTTTACTTTCACCTTTTCTACGTTAGAATAGGGAGATTTATGTGTTGATGATTCTATAAAAACTTGTTGAAATAATTTTCATATAAGTTTTCAGAACAGAATAAAAAAAAAAAAAAAAAAAAAAAAAAAAAAAAAAAAAAGTTTGAGAAATGTACAGTTTTTGAAAAGTACTGTTTTCACAAACATATCTGCAGGACCAAAATAAAGTGTTTTTGTTTGTTTGTTTGTTTTGTTTGTTTTGTTTGTTTGTTTGTTTGTTTGTGTTGAAACATGAAATGTCAATATCATTGACATTTCATGTTTCAATTCAGATTACTTTTCCCATTTCTCTCTCCCTTCTACATTTCTCATTTCTTTTAATTTCACTTTATTTTTCTTGCTTCATTTCTGAGGGAAATAGACAATGAAATACATATGTCATATGCTTCCATGTATCTACTTCCATTACATAAAAAATGACTTGTTTAAGGTCAGTTCTGTTTTGTGTGAACCAGTGACTGACAGCTTCCTGCAAATACCTGGACTCAGGCTTTTGGATAAAGTAGTAATGTGGCATGACTGGAAGCTACAACTGGCAGAGATTACTAGGTCTATGCTAGCCATCTCATAGCTAGATGGTATGTTTTAGGTCATTGTTTTCCACAGTTGCATGGTATTACTTGGAAGTACTTTCTCTAAATCAACATTTAGAGAGTCCTATCAGGACTACATAAATTAAATCAGCAGATCTCAATGTGAAAATACTCATGATAATGCAACAGCTTACAAGGGCAGAAAAAAATGTAAGGATTTGTGACCCTAAAAAGAAAATGGGGAAGAGAGACAGATGGCAAAGGGGAAGATAAAAAGTCTGCTTTACTTAAGACTAAGAAGTGATCCAGAGAGTCACTCCTTTCCTTCCTTGCCTTTCCTTAATGCATTTTCAAGCATTCAAGAAGCAGATGGTGGTAAGAGTGTGGAGACACGACAGTTCTAACAGAACACTGGAACAGGTTGCCAGGGGGTTGTGAAGTCTCCTTCTCTGGAGACATTCAAAACCCACCTGAACGCATTCCTGTGTGATGTGACATAGGTGTTCCTGCTCTGGCAGGGGGATTGGACTAGATGATCTTTCAAGGTCCCTTCCAATCCCTAACATTTTGTGATTGTGTGATTCTGTGTAATTAGTCCAGCAACATATGGAATTGCTTCTTTCCTAGAAACTCAACCTTCTGGACAGGCCTGTGGGTTTCCTTCTGGGTCTTTCGAAGTGCTTTATGATTATCAATTAACCTTCTTGCCCAGATTTTGACTTTACAAAAATAAAAGGTTGATGGTAAGTATGGGGAACCTGAGGCTTAAATTTCCAATATGAAACTATATGTGGCTAGAATGTACCCAAGAACAAAGGACTTAGAAGCATTCCTAGCTCTGGTAATCTACACATGGTCAGAGCCTATCAACTATCCCTGAGATATTGTTCTCTTTCATTTTCGTTCTTTAAAACTCAACTTCTTTACTTCCAGCCACCACACAGGACTAAGCACTGCGATTCTGATGGCATAATGTGTGTGGGCTGTATTCTCACCAGCCATTTTCTCCCAGCCAGAACACCTCCACCTTTAATATTACTCCTGACAAGTAGGAGATATCTTTTACATCTTGATTATCTTTATCTTTGCTTTCTGTTGTTGTTGTTGTTTTGTTATTTTGTTTTAAATTCAACAAATCAAAATCCCACACCATCTCTACATCCTACCTAAGATGGTTTTATTCCTGGGAAGACAAGAAAGAGAAAGCTACTAGAAAGCATATCTGCAATTTATGACAGATTGCAGTAGCAACAAGTAGAGCCAGTAAGATGTGGAATCAGGACCTTCCAAATCTCATGTGGTTTCTCACTTGGAAACCACATAACCACAGAAGGCTGATTCATTTGGGTGGATGCTCTTTGATGCTTTTAACTCAGCAATGAACCCATCCTCTTCTATATGAATCAGGAAGAAATCTGAGAAAGTGAAAGACATTTTTATATTTTTGTTTATACCTCTCCGACATCTCTTCTCTAGGCTAAACAGGCCCAGCTCTCTCAGTCTTTCCTCATAACAGAGATACTCCAGTCCCTTCATCATCTTTGTTGCCCTCTGCTGGACTTGCTCCAGTAGCTCCATGTCTCTCTTATGCTCGGGAGCACAGAACTGGACACAATAGGTGAGGTGTGGCCTCACCAGGGCTAAGTAGAAGGGGAGGATCTTATCCCTGGTGAGGCTGACTGGTCTATAGTTGCTTGGGTCCTTCTTCTTGCCTGTTTTGAAGACTGGACTAATTCTGGCTTTCTTTTAGTCCTCAGGTACCACTCCTGTTCTCCGTGACCTTTCAAAGATGATGGAGTGTTGCATAGCAATAACAGCTGCCAGCTCCCCCGGCATCCCTGGGGACATTCCATCAGGGCCCATGGATCTGTAGGTAGAAAGTTTATCCAAATGATCTCTAACCCGATCCTCCTTGACCAAGGGAAAGTCCTCCTTTCTCTAGACTTCCTCTCTTGTCTTCAGGGTCTGAGATTCCTGACAGGTGACCTTAGCAGCAAAGACTGAAGCAGCAAAGACATTCTTTGGCTTCTCCATGTCCATCATCACCAGGGCACCCACCGCATTTAGCAGCGGGTCCACATTTTCCCCAATCTATCTTCACCTCTCCAACCAGTCCTTCTCTGTTTGTTAGTATAACATTCAGCAGTATACCTCTGCTCATTGGATCCTTCACCACCTGTGAAGTTATCACTGATGCTCTGCTGGAACATCCTGGCCTGTTTGTGCCAGCTGTGTTGTCTTTCCAGCAGATAATAGGGTGGTTGAAGTGCCCCATGAGAACCAGGGCCTGTGATTGTGAAGCTACTTCCAGGTGTCTGTAGAAGGTCTCATCAACTTCTTCTTCCTGATCAGGTGGTCTGTAGTAAATACCTACAAGACTGTCAACCATATTAGCCTGTCCTTTAATCCATAAGCTCTCAAATCTTCATCTACTCTGAGGAAGAGCTCAATACATTTCAGTTGCTCTCTTACATATAAAGAAACTACATCATTTTGCCTTCCTTGGCCTGTCTTTCTTAAAATGCACATAGCCATCAATGACACCATTCCAGCCATGCTGTCCCACTGTGTCTCTGTAATTGCAATGAGATCATGTCCCTACGACTGCACACAGATCTCTAATTCTTCCTGTTTATTCCCCGTGCTGTGTACATTGGTGTAGAGGCATTTCAGAGAGGTTACTGAGCATTAAGGTTTCCCAGGAGGGGTGTAAGAAGATCTTTCATACCATATCCCATACTCATTTCCCTGGCTGCATGCACCTACTGGAGGCATCCTGACTTAAGTCATATTTTGCTTACTACCCTGTGTATATAACGTTTCCCTTCCCCCTAGTTTAAAGCCCTCCTTATGAGGGGCCAACCGGTTGACAAAGACACATGTGCCCCACTTAATGAGGTGGATTCCATCTTTCCCCATCTGTTGTCAATCTTCAGACAGGGTCCCATGGTCAAAGAAATCAAAACCCTCTTGCCAAAACCAGTGGTGCAGCCAATTGTTAACTTGGAAAATCTGTCTACTGCTCCTCCCATCCTCCCCCTTCACTGTTAGGACTGAGGAGAAAATAACCTAGGCTCCCATACCCTTGACGACCATCCCCCAGGGGCTCTGAAATCCTGTTTGATGGTTTCTAATTTGCCCTTGGTATCATTAGTGCCCACGTGGATGAGCAGAGGGTAATAGTCTGATGCATAGACAGTTCTTGACAGCATTTCCATGACATCTTGTATTTGAGCCCCTGGCAGGCAGCAAACTTCTCTAGACAAGAGCTCATGTTGGCAGACACTCATAAAACATAGGTGAAATCATTTTGTTTGTTCTGTTACCAAATGCGGAATCTAAACACAGCATTCTAGGTTTTTCTTGAAAAAAAAAAAAAAAAAAAAAAAAAAGTTTTAATCTCCAAGCCCAAAGCTTTGCAGTCTTCTAAAACTGTCTATGTATGCAATTGCTCGGTATTGCTGTTGAGAGAGGTAATGTCTGGCAAGAGCAGAAGTAACAGTGTTATGCAGGTGACACAGTACCAGCATTATATAAATCCTAAGCTTCAGTGTTTCTCAGAAATCACAGCACTTACCTGAAATCAATACTTGGCCAAAGAGAAATTAAAAGGCAGTACTTAAAAAAAAAAAAAAAAAAAAGTGGCCTTAGGAGAAAAGAAAAGCTGAATAACCTGTCCTCTGTCAGTCTGTGCATGATGAAATTGACTTGCAGCTTTTAGATACCTGTCTATTATTTAGTATTTAGTTCTGGCCCCTGTCATGTCTGCATTAACAAACTTTTTAATGGAATTAACTGGAAGGGAATAATCCCAATAACATTAGCCATTTTTAAGTTAGATGTGTACCTAACCTAATTTTCAAGGCTCTTTGTACAGCCAGCAGAGAATCACCTCCAGAATACAACTGATTATATTCACAGCCTGCTCAACAGAGTAAGCAAGATTCTGTATCTGAATTGTCTATTCCATTGAATTCTCTCTTCCTTTCATTCAAAAATCTGTTTGATTTGTTAAAAATACTGTGCTCATCAGCACAGAGGCTAAGTACCTAAGTAATCACACTAAATAATTACATTCATATATATTTTTTCCCCTTATGCGCAACACTTCTGTTTCATCCATCCACAGAATCTAGTTGCTTTCTCAATGGGTTTGGTTATTCATGATCCTCATTATCTAGCTGTCTCTTCCATATGTCATCTTTATTAGCAAATACATCAGTCTGTGGCTCAGATGGTGGCTGTCCTGGTGCTTATGCAACACCAAATGCATTACTCCTTCGTATTACCAAGTGAGCAGTATTTGGTGGCAGCTCATCTTTCATTATGATGGACAGTAGCGAAGTGTTCTGGGACACAACAATTATAGCCTTGTAAGGTGGAGGAGAAAACAAACTCAGAAAATCCATGACTTCTGGGGGCTAGTTGAAAGTTTTGTTCTCAAGACAGGCAGGAAGGGGGTGAACATAATAAGACAGAGGAAAAGAGATTGAAGGATGGTGCAGAGAGCAAATGGAGAGGATGTGTACATATGTCCATGTTGTTGCTGAATGAAAACTTTTCAGCACCTAACACTATCAATACCTCAAATAAATCATTGCCTTCGTATTTGAGACATATTTTAATATACTTTTATCTATTTATGAGATACGCAGCTATTGCAAATTTCATTAGTATTTCCCTTTTCCTGGATTTAGTTGTCGCAAAAATAATATTTTGCTGGTTTTGTTTGTTTGTTTGTTTGTTTGTTTTCTTTGGTTGGTTGGTGCATTTGCTTCTTTTAAAATTAATTATTAATTAAGCATTAGTTTTGGGAGTGAGACTACTTGTAATATACACCATAATACATTATTATATTTTTCATCTTAATTATTACGAGTAATATGTAATTTGATTGTTAAATCAGGAATGCATTTTACTTAATATCTCTAACATTTCATATGTTTAAAATGATTACTTGGGGCAGATTTTATATAGAGAGATATTATTTATTTATTTATTTATTTAATTCAATAGCAGATTTCTGAGATTGTTATCATTTTTAGCTGTCCAGTTCAGAAGGTTTACCCATAGGTGACATTATTTTGATTTTTTTTTTAGCAAATTGTTGCACCATCTCTGCTTTATCAGGGATAGTGGATCTTCACTTCCATGGATGGTATCCCCCAAGACTATCATTGCAATGTAACTTGTTTCCTGGAATGCAATAACGCTCCTTTGTAAAGATCCTGTTAAATCTGGTGGGAATACTTACTTATTCTGTAAGCAATCATTTTCTTAAGTATTTATCTGTCTCTATAGATTAACACTTATTTATAAACTAAACCTGACTGCCAACCTTGCAGAAAGAATTGTTACACAAAAATAAAATGTCTGATCTATAGCAATGTGGCTTGTGTAGAAATTATTATTTTTCTGAGATGATGAGGAGAAAGATGCTGATAAACTGCAGCAAGTCCAGTGGAGGGCTTCCACAATGGTCAGGGCTGGAACATTTGCCCTGTAAACAGAAGCTGGAGAGTGGTGGAGCTTCTGCAGTCTGGAGGAGAGATTTCTGTGGGAGGACCTCACAGCAGTCCTCAAAAGGAAACTTTTAAAACCTATCAGTGAAGAAACAGCAGTGTGTATTAATGGCATTTTCTAATCTGTTGTGCTTTTTTGTTGTTGTTGTTGGGTTTTTGTTTGTTTGTTTTCTATGATTTATATAAGACTTTAACTGGTCCCAATTTAGGAAAATAAATTTTGCTATTGAATTTTTACTGAGTAGTAAAGCATTCAGTTTTGTCAGTCAGCTAGATGTAAAATTAGAAGTGTTCTAACAATGTTCCTAGGAATGTTCTAGGAATGTTCTAGGAATGTTCCTGCTTTCTGCCCCTACATGTTATTAACGTAAGTTTACTTTGAGAGTATAACTTAATTTTAATTAATTCCTTAATCACATGAGTTTTCTCACAGTGGTATTTTCAATCTGGAATTACAGATTTTTCTGCCAACAATGTTGTCCACTTTTTCACTGCAGTTTCCGTTTCTCCAAGAGATCACACGAAAAATTCATTTCAGTGGTATTAAAAGCACACAGAAAGATGTAGATCTGAATAAATGGTTTGGAAAAAATCCAAATCTCATCATGCATGAAAAGCACAGAGCACTGAAATAATTCAAGAAAATAATTTATCATGCTATTTTAGCCATACTGTGCATCCAGATTTATCTGAATGCCAAGCCCAAATGTCTTGGGTGATTGATCATTGATTCATGAAGGATTTGGCTTACATGCAACCATGCAATGACACAAAATGTCATGTGATTAATATGGCTTGGTGGAACAAAGAAAGACAAATAAACAAACAAACATAAAGCACTGAAATAGCATCAGTGTTATCATATGAAGCTATGATAGCATCATAGCTTTTTCTCCTTCTATTTATGATTTTAATTCACTTGACATCAGTTCTGATCCTTGTTGACAATAATAGAAAATCCATGGAGGTCTCTGATCTTTGGAGGAAGATTCGGTGAAAAACAGCTTTATCACAAATCATTTTTCTTTGTCTTTCCACTTCTCATTTCCAGGAACACACATGCAAGCTGTAAGTCATTTGGAAATCTGATGGCACCCTCAAGTGAGTTATACCAAGGTATAACTCTTGGGACCAAAGTCTTGTGCCCTGTTTAAAGCCCAAAGAAAGAAACATTGCATGGGAATATAAGAGATGAAATCCTCCCTCATTTCAGATCTTCTGCATGGCACAGTCATGGAGTCACATTGATGTGGCTGCTTTGTATTTAGCACATGTACAGCTTGGCTTGCAATGCTGCAAGAGCACTCCTATAACCACCATCATGCTGGCATATGGGCTTTGTTCTGTACTTGCAAAGACCTGCCTTTGAAGTCTATTGATAATTCAGGAAGACTAAGGTTTACACTATGTCAAAACATTTATCTGTGTGCAAGCTTTTGCACAGTGGAGTCACAGTAGTTCTATTGTGTTCCTACATGCAGTGGGAATGAAAATCTCTTAATTGGTTGTTGTGCCAAAACTGGTGTCTAAATTGTGCTTGAAAATGTATATCTTAGCAAGACATGTTTCCATTGTTGTTTTCTTTCTATATTTCTGAAGTACACTGCAAAAATTAGATGAAAGGTTATCCCAGGAGCCTTTGCTGGATTTCAGTCCTCAGCTACACTGTTCAAAGGAAGATCATAGATGCACATTAAAAAGAAAATGGTAAATGTTGATGAGTTGGGTAGGAGCAGCCTACTTAGTCAATAGGATTCAACCTTACAGAAATTGTATTATCAAAGTTGCCAATAATATAGAAATTGCCATCCAGTGAGAAATTATTACATTTTGAGTAATTGACACTTTGCATCAGAACAAAAGTCAGTGTCTTAAGGCATTTTATGGAATCAAAGGGCGTACACATTTAGTTTTGGAAACAATTATATATCTTTTCAAAGTATTTGGCCATTGCAATATATTGTTAAATATTAAGTGTATATATGTATGTAAGTGTATATTTGCGTATAATGTATTAGATATAATAATTTAAATTAAAATCTCTTATTTGGGCTTTCAGCTATGAAAAACATCTTCCTTCAGAAATGTCAAAGAAACTGAAGGATTCAAGTCAAATATTTTTTTTTTATGTCACCAGAGTATTACTTTTTAATTCAACTCTGGTCATTTTAATTTTTTGACTCATTTTTTCTTTACCTTTTTTCCTATTAATTGCTAAAAATAGACAGTTGTACTCATCCTTGCAATACAATGGTAAAGTGTTTATAGTATGCAGAATAGGTGTTGAGGGTATTTGAGCAAATAATGCTTTAATGCTATTTTACAAATTACTCATGAGGTTTATCTGGAATACTATAAATGTTTCTCATCACATTCAAGAAATATGAATTCAGAATTTTTACTAATATGATCAAGAGTTTGGAAAACCTTTTGTGTTGGAGGAGACTTCAGCCTAGTGAAACGGCAGTGGAAAGAAGCTAATTTAAGCTAATTAATAAGTTTAACAAGACTAAAGGGATAAACATTGTCAATTAATATGTTTTGTTCAAAAATTATAAGATTCCAAATATCCAAATGTTTCATTATTGCAGATGTCAGTATTAAAAACATAGGTGAGTGAGAACATATTTTTAAGTTGTAGCATCCCCAAATTGGGAAGGAATTACACAATATAGTTGCTTACAATAGAAAACAGAACTCAATGATCTATTGGCTGCTGGGAGGTACTTCAATACTGGCAGGTTCTTCAATAAGGACTCTTGAGGTCTTTTTAAAGTAAGCTATACAACTTGTCTGACCTGAAGCCTTTCCTTACATGAAATCTAGGGCAGAATGGGGATTTCCAAAGGGGAGAGAAAGAGATGCAGTGCAACTATTAACTTGAAAGCACTCCCAGATTCAGTAATACTGGTATAGACATTTAATGCTTTTCTGCTTCTATATGCTATGTTCTCACATTGCTAAAGATATTTTCAATCATGCCAGCTGAGGACTACTTTAAATGAACTCTTTAAGCACCAATGTGGTGAGCTGAGAGGGCAGTCTGCTGTGTTGTTAACACCTCTGTTGTTAAAAGGTAAGGTTATATTTCTAATTGTGACTTTAATGGCCACTTCTTACTCTGTGTTTCAGCTCCCTGTATGCTCTCCTCTTATATCTGCTGCTTAATGACTACAGCAAATTTGTACCATGACCATTAGCACAGCAGAAGAGATGCAGTGGAAGAAACACTACCGCGTTCTTTGTTGATTCATGTATCACCACAAAATTTTTTACTTGTTTTCTTATTAGTCTTATGAATCCATATCATTCAGCCAGAAAGCATAATTTCTGTTTTCCAGCCTGCTTTTACTTTGTCTCAGAAATCTTAATGAGCTGGCCAACATGTCAACTGCCACAACAATGGGCAAGAAAGCAGGCCACCTGTCAAACTCATAGATTCTTACTTTTGTGCTATTATTGTGTTGCTTGATTAGGAGTTAAATTAAGGAAGGGGGAAAATTATTTATTTGTTTATTTATTTTTACTCCGTTGTAGCAAGTCAAAGAATAAGGAGCGTTTCTTTGTGTGTGTGGTTTGTGTTTGTTTGTTTGTTTTATTTTTTTTTTCCCCATTACTGTAGTTTTTACTGGTTTTAAGATTATTTATTTTCATTGAGTTTTCCTTTGCTTCTCAATCTCCGCATGCTGAATTCAAATTCATATACTGTAAGGATGGAAAGACCATTATGATTATCTATTCCATCCAACTGTGTAACAGGCCATAAAATCTGAACTAATATTTCACGCATCAAGTTCATATCTTCTGCTTGAGGGACAATATATCTTTTAGATAGACATTCAGGTTTGATTTAAAGTCTTGATTCTCTCTGACTAATGTTAACATCTTTCTAAGCCATCTAGCAGGCCTGAAAAGGGGCTATAGGGATGTCAGTATCCTGACATCCTTCGTTCATGTCAGAATTGATAATTTAAAATTGACTATTGAAGTATTTTTTTCCCACTACTCAAACAAAGTAAATAAATCTTATAACATTTAATCATATATGTCTCTCTATAGATATAACTTCAGTAAAGATTCAATAAAGGACATGATCTAGAAAATAAGATCACTTTCAGGAACTTTACATTAACAAAAGAAAAAAAAAAAACTTTAAGAAAGTGACTATGTCTGCACAAAACAGAATATATATCATATAATAATCAGTTCCCATTGGACTTTCTGAAATCATCAACAAAAACTACAACAAAAAACCTTTACATGATGATTTCACCTGCTAGAGAGACAAAGCCCAGGTGATGAATTATAAGGGAAAGCTGGTCAGACAGCACATCCTGGTCTTTGTCCTGCTTCCATGGATTGCTAAATTGCGTGAAATAGATAAACACTTCCATCAGTTGCACTAATCTTCCTACAAGATTGTATTTACATAGTTTTTGTGAATAATCAAAGGAAAAATCTGCAAACTTTGTGAAAGTGAACTTTTCAGTGTTCACTAAAGGCAACTGCATTTATGAGTAGATTTCTGTTCTTTAGAGATAAAATAATTTACATTAAAGAAAAACAAACATACAAACAAACAAACAAAAAAATTAACTTGAAAAAAAAAATCAGTTTGCCGCGTGATGAACCTTATTTTGGAAAGCATACTTCTTTTCAGATCAAAGGAACAACAAAGCTTGCTTTCATTCAGAATGAAATAAAACATTTTATATTCAATAGTCTTACTAAAGCTTTTTTTGAAAAAAAAAAGTTTTTTTTTTTTGTTTTTGTCTCTAACTACAAACCTAATGAGGTATTATATACCCATTTTCTTCACCTGTCTAAGAAAATGGGACAATAGAGAGTGATTAGTCCTAGAAAATGTTGCTAGGAAGGATCTAGACCATTCCTCAGTCCAAAGCAGGAGTGGCTGTTATTGTGTCATCATTATCAGCATGTCATTCCTAAATGATGATTCCTCAGTCTAACCTCAAATGTTTCCAAAAGGTAGGGTGTTTACAAGGTCCCTAGGACATTTTTTCTGATACTTATTGTCTTTACTGCTGTAAAGCATTTTCCACATATCTGAACTACAATTCAGTTCCTACATTTGCCTCTCCCTCTGACTTGCTGGGCACATTGCTGGCCACAGCATTTCAACTAAGATTTGAACAGTGCTGAGTGCAGAAGGATTGCTGGATGTTTTTTGCAGAGCATGCTCTGCCTGTACACAGCAGTCTGATATTTGTTTTCTTTGTAACAACATGATACAGTTGACTCATGCTCTGTTAAAAATCCTTTATGGGATCATTCCCATTTGGCTAGTTGCTTTCTGTCTTATATTTGTGCAGCTGATGGTTTGTACATATGTGAAGTACTTTTCACTTGTCCTTTAATCTTGTTATATTACATCAAACTCAAATTGTCAGAAGTTGCATTTCGTGTTTCTTAGTGATAGCTACTTGAAGAAGTATTGCTGGGTATAGATTAAGCTTCAGTGGGAAATTATTTTCTAAGATCAGAATTACTCAACATTCTATCTGTATCAACTTCTCCCTTTTATTTCACCAAATAGGGCCTGGATTCAGATTCACTTTATTAGTGATGAACCCACTATTATGCCACAAAAATGCCTAAGAAGGTCTTTTTCATTTTTCTCTACTTCCATATATTTACAGCTTACTTTGCTGGTTAACAAAAAGACATGAACAGGCTTGACAATCGTCCTACCATTTACAAGCTCTTTTGAAGTCACAAGAAGAGATACAATTGCAGGACTAGGATCCTCATCAGGAAGCATGTGGTGTTTTTAGTCACAGTTTCATTTTTTTCTCAAAAACTATTAATCAAAACTATTAATATCCAACTACTCAGATGCTGAGTGAAATAATCAAAATGTCACTGTCCCATACCCCTGGGATAATTGCAACAGAACTGTGTGCAGCACAATCCAAGGAGTTTATTTGTACACCATATTGAATATCGTACTGGGTTGCAGTGAGATATACGTATGCTATAAATAAAAATAAATTATTACAGTGCATATATGACCAATTAATGTTTTAGCCTAGACAGCTTGTCCTCAATATAGCTTTGATATCAATGTGTTCTATGTTAAACTGTGAGCAATTCAACAACAGTTGCTAAACAGAAGTACTGTATTTAAAAAAAAAAAGAGAAAAAAAGAAAAATAAAGACATTGTCGACTATTAAATTTGAACCACTTTATTTTCTAACATCTATACAATTTTATAGATTATATATTTTATATTTATATTTTATATCTCTCTATATATTAGATATATATTTTATCATTGCAATAAGTAATAAATATACTAAAATCAAATATTTGGAAACCTACGAGTGATCCATCCAAATCCCAAGACTGTATATTTAAGATAATAATAATAATAATGACATTTCTTACAAAAAGGGCAAGGAGCATCAATATACTTAGTAAAAGATCAAATCTTCATGATGTGAGGAAAATAAGAATGTAAAGCAAGAGGATTAAATGTCAATGATGTTGCTGCAGTTCTGAATTATTTAGAAAACATGGAATTCAAAACAGTAAAATTCAGGGTTTTAGAGTCATGGTTTGTAAACTGGATATTAGAGTAATATGCTTTTTGATGTCTCCCAACTTTGGGGCCAAAGTTAAACACAAGTCATTTCTCCAGTCATGAATACTTCTATTGATTTTGGACTCTGAGTGAAAGAAAACTCAGTTGAGGTCACAAAGTTTCTAGTGTGGCAGCCACAGTGCAAGTGATTAAAACCCTGTCTCTCACCTTAAGTGTTCCAATTCAGCCTTGTGAAGTTTAACACCTCACCTCAAGTCTCAGCCAAGTCTCAAGGGACTTTGAATTGACATTGCAAACACACCTCCAAGTTTAACAAAAAAGCTGAAAAAGACAAACAAGGAAAAGAAATACTTATATGCCAGGAGGAGATATTCCATAGAGATTCAATCCAAAGGAAAGCAGGAAGAAAACACTGCAAAAGCACTTTATTTTTTTTTTTTTTCAAGGTCTGTAACTAGCACACGTTCCTACTATAGGAGGGCTTGAGAGTGTCCAGATAAAACACTCTCAGCTTTTACTATAATGAACTCCAAGAGGGCAAGTCTTTTTACGACAAATTTGGTGTTCTAGCAGTAGCTTCAAAACTATATGAGATTTAGATTCCTATTTAAAGCCATATCTAGTCTGTCTTGCCTCTGTGGCAAGTTCTCTCAGTTCTCATTTGGATCACTAATTGGGGATCCCATGATAGGGAAAACTGACATCCCATTCATCTTGCTTTGTATGAGGGCTTCACCTGTCAGTAAAACTGCATAACAATGTTAGTTTTATAAAGTCTTGAAAATGTAGCCCCAAATTAGTTGACAAAAGACTGAGCAGGAAAAGGTACAGACATAAGAAGATATGGGATGAGGGAAGATGAGGCAAGATGAGGGAAGAAATTGAAAATTTAGATGACTACAAATAAAAAATTAAAGGATGTTTTGTGCTTCCTGTTTTTAGCCAGAAAGATGGAGTGACTTCTTTTTTCCACATGCTAGTCAAAACTAAGTGCATGAAAAATGTCATAGAGTTTGAGCTCAGAAGGGATGATTAGATCATTTAAGTTCATCTTCCTCCTAGGTTCTTATATCTGATCCAATGCTCTTAAATTTAGCTCAATGGCTTTTCTTAACATTAAGCATACCTTTCAGCACCTCAGAACAATTAATATAGAATCATAGAATCATTAAGGTTGGAAAGATCACCTTCAAGATCACCTGGTCCAACCATCACCCTACACCAATGTCACCCAATAAACCATGTCCCTAAGCACCAGGTCCAAGCTTTCCTTAAACACACCCCAGGGACAAAGGTCTCCATTTCAGATGAATGTGAAAAATGTCAGGAACAGATATGACCACTGCAGCACAGAGTAATGAAAATTCTTTCAGACCCTGGCATATGCATGACTGAGATAGCAGTGTGTGGGATTTGACTACATTTTTTTTTTTTTTATTCAGTATGGTATATGTTAGGGTCATGTTGAGGATAGTGCTTTGAGAGCTCCAAAGCACTTCAAGAAAAGTAAGTGAACCACAATGTTCAGGAAGTCACAGATTTTAGAGCCAGAAGAGGCTAGCAGACACTGTGCAAAAGTTCAAGCTCAACAGAGTAAGAACTGAGCTAAAAGTGGATGTCAGTGGAAATCATCATTAAAAGGGGTGTTTGCAGTTGGCAAGCTCATGGTTTTGTATTGTTGTTGCTGTTTATAAATGACCTAAGTGTATAATTAATTTTAGAATATGTGAATGACACAAAGTATATGGAGTGATAAACTATGTTAGGCATAAGCAGTCATATAGAGTTCTTACAAAAAAAAACTTAAGATGGGGCCACTATGTGTGTATACATTTGACAATACTTCATTTTCATTAATAATCTCAATACAGTATATGTGTTTATTTAGGAAATAGGAATGCATTCCCACTGAAAATGGAAAGTTATTACTTTGGAAAGGAATGAGAACTGTTAACAAAAAGGTAACTCTAGCTCTCAAACATAGAATGAGCAATATGGATTTTGGATGTGTAAATTGTAGAAGTAATACTACAGTGAGTAGGACTAAAACAATAATGTGTCTTTTTCAATGTTTTTTTGGCAGGTGTAATCTTAAAGATAATGAGAAGAGTTTTGCTGAGGTTAGTCTTGAAAGGTTAGTATATTAAAGCCTCGTGAGGCTATAAAATAGAATCCGTAAGGAACAACAACAAAAAAAAATGGTTTACTGTGAACGTATTCAATCTGCTTAGTTTATTAAAAAGAAGCTGGAGAGGTGGTTTCATTATAGTGCTTGTATATCTTAATGGAAGGAAGAAGAAGAAGCAGCTATTAAAATGCTCCTTTACCTATTATTATTCATACATATTTTGTTACTGTTTTATTATGTAGCATTATCAGTCTAGAACATAGTCATGAAAGAAACAAAGGAAAATGAAGACAGACATCTAAAGTAAATACTACCTTTAAAAAACAAAACAAAACAAACAAACAAAAGACATTTTATTAAGCTATGAAAAGAATAAGTAAATGTTTTGCAGTATCATCATACTGGGACTGTACAATCATTTGGAGTATTTAGTATTAGCCACATACAAGTATGTGAATAAAGAAGGTTAGGAAAAAACTCCAGTTTATGATACACAGCATGTTGAATATGAAATTATTATAAAACCTTTACTTTTAATTTATCTGTGTGCATACATGAAAAAGAAATTAAGAAGAAACTGAAAAAAAAAATCATTTTTGCAACAACTGAACTTTCAGTTAAACCCATTTTAACTCTTGTATTTGTAGATAAGAAAGAGATGAGAGCAGGAAAGAAAAGTCCTTTTTGCTATTAATCAAGGTTAAATAGATTTTTATTTGAAGGCTATGTAATAATTTCTCCTTTTGTATTATGATAATGAAATGGAGAATTGATTTTATTTGCATTTGCTTGAAGTATCTAGTGGACACTAAAATAAAACACTTCAAATTTTTGGCTACATTTGGCAAGATTTGACATTTCACCAAAGATAAAGTATATGGTTTAGTGTGGATCATTTAAAGACATCATTAAATTCTTAATAAACAATGTGTTGCTTTACCTAATGTCTAAATGATGTGCAAGTCAAATTAAAAATGGTATTTGTCATCCATAAATGTAAAATGACTAGTGCAAAATTAAAAGAAAAAAGAAGTCTTGTGATCACAAAGTTTATTAGCTGCTTCATCCTCATATAGCATATGAGGAAAGAGGGTTAGAAAGACTTTAAACCCCAGTGAAGTCTGAAACTTAATAAACAAATTATAAACCACATCTAGTCAGCTGTACATGCTTATTAATGATGAGTTTAAAATGAAGCATAAAGTTACTGGTCTCAATGATAACCAGTAGAAAGAAAATTAACTGAAAAGGGTAGATAAATGTCAGGCTTCACTTTACAGTAAAAATAAATACAGAGATAGATTTCAAATTTTGAAAACTTATATTTGCAATATTTTAGCATAATTTTGACTGAGATTTACCCCAACTTACTTTTCATTGCAATTCTTTCTAATCATTTGACCATCATAATACTATAAAGGAAATTATATACAACAGATATGTCCTTCATATAAAGAGACGTTACATTTTCACTCTATTTGTGTAAAGACTAGTGGAAAATCTTAATGGCTGTTCCATAGTACTTCATATACCAAAATAAAATACACAAATAAAACTGGCCTTGTCCACTTCTCTTGAAAACAGTGAAAATGAATTTCAAAACCAAACATTTGAAACTAACTTATGTTAGATTAAATGCAGGTAAAACTATAATCTTTCAGTAATATAAGTATCATAAATAGTATGGTTAGGGGGCAGTCATTAATGTATAAAATACTAAAATGTTCTAAGATTTTTTGTATCTAGACAAAGTGTCTGGGATTCCTAAGAGACCAATGGTCTCAGTACCGTATCTTTAGGTGGCATCTCCAAGTGAACTCAATAGTTCAGTTCCTTTCATGTTTTCCAGCTGTCATTATAACAATGATATCACAATATTGTGTAAGTCAGAAAGACACTACTTATTGTCACAGCTAGTGTCATCAAATATTAACAGTGGGACATTTACAGTTACATACTTAATGCTGTCATATGTTCTAATGTTTTTTCTGTTTTGGTCTGTATTTTTGGGACTAAAATAGTGTTGTTTTGTTGTTGCTGTTGTTTTCTGTTGTGAGGACTTTTAGAACATAATCATATACTGAGTTTTTCCAATTTTTAGTTATATTAGTATATTTTAAAGCATACTCTTTCATTGGAAGATTAAATTCAGGTAATAATGCAGGTGCAAGGAAACATCCCTTTCTTTAACTCATTATAGTCTTGAAAAGAAACAAAAATTAAAATAAAATCTCACATACCCCACAGGTTTCCATAACAATCCTGCTATAGCAACATACAAAAGAATTGCAGGTGTAACCTGATACCTTCCATGTAATTATTTCTTAGAATCTCAAGTAGAAAAATGTGGGAAGTGTTAGGATAATAGGACCTGATATTTTCATCACTGTCATCATCATCACCACCATTACATTTGTATAAATGTTTTCATGAAAATGAAAGTTTGCCTCATATAAGTATCAGAAATTTGTGTTACTGTGTATTGTATGTAAAGTGAGGTATACATTGTAGAATAACAGTGGGCTGATTGAAGTCAATAAATTGAATGAAAGATGTGAGAAATTGAAGTAAAACAAACAAACAAACAACAACAACAAAAAAAAAAAAAAAAAAAAAAAAAACAGCTGAAATATGAGTCATTTATTTGATTGGATTTTGGAGGGGTTGCAATAGTGACTTTTCCAATAGTTTTGCTGCAACTGTCATGAAAATAAATTTGTGTGTTTGTTTAAATGTTTGCCAAGGGCATGGAGAATGACAAATAGAATTCTCTTAGTTATGTTAACATTATGAATGACAATAGTTGTTAATGTAAGCCCCAAATTAATTGCACTGAAGCTTGAAAGTATGAGTGAAGACAGTATTTTATGTCCAATCATTCATTTTTGAATGCAACACATAAATTTGATTTCATTTTATTCCAATTCATTTTTTTGTCTGTGTTTTACATTAGTCAATTTTCAGGAAGACTCCCTCTCCCATAAGATCTGACATTTTATGGTAATATGTTGACCTGAAACTCCATAGTAATAATTCTGCTGAATGTTAAAGAAATAGCTTTCAAAGGTATAATGCATCTTAGGCACTTTGCTCAAGGCTTGTACATCCTCCTTCTGTCTCTCGAAGGGGCCCTAGGCTCTTAAGAGCTACAGCTGGTCCCTCTCTGCATGATAAGTAGATGTATATATCATACCAGGGTATCATGAGTACATAACACAGCTGAAGCATGCAGTTCATAATGTTTACTGAATGCTTCCACAGATTTCAGGCACAGTATGCAATCTTTCTGCCTCATGTCTTCTATAGTGTCTTCCTTAGGGTTAGCTATGATATTCCAGTGTTTCAGTATTTTCCAAAAGCTGATGTTATTTGTTGCATCTTTAAACACCCTCCCCAAAATATTTCAGTTGTTTCTCTGAATTCAGAATGCTGCTTTTTACTGACTTTATACAATTTCAATCTAAACTGGAGATGAACAATGAATTGAGGGTTTCATGTTTTCCATTAAGGTTTTAAAAAGGAGCTTCACAACAGTGAGATATGGCAATTTCCACCTTTCAGGTGGAAAGAGTATTCAGAGTCTTTTTGCTTTTGACAGTAGTTTTGAAATTAAGTTCCAGATTACTTTTTATTTATTTATTTATTTTAAGTATTGTGGCTCCCTTAAGTCTCACACACTTTGCCTTGGGATAAACTAATGCAGAGTTAGAGAGGAGGGGAGATGAAAAAAATAAGAAAAAAAAGTTAAAATTAACAACTTTAATGACTTTTTTTTTTCAGAATGATTTTCAGTAGGCAAGTGGAGAGAACATGTGATGTAAATATGGTTATGTTAGCAACAGTTACTCAGAAAACTTTACTTCTTTAATTGCTTCACTATCAGTTAATAATATAACATTCTGTTGAGATTTTTGCCACAACATCCTATATCTACCCCAGTGAGAATTCTGGAAAGAGTAGTTATTTTATCTACAGAATAGGTTCAGAACATTTGCAAACTGCTTGCCAATGTTCCTTAGTCTTGACCTCTTGACCAGGTAGCTACTTCTTGAAAGCAGAATCTTGCAATGTTTTTTCCTTTGCTGAGGCAGCTGTTGAAATGTCAGTTACTTTATAAATATGAAGTGTCTTCAGAAAACTATAATACTAAAATGGATCTGAAACTCTTGAGCCAGAATTATTCAATGAACACAGCCAATGAAGGCAAGAAACAAAGGAATCACACTAGGTAGGAACACAGTTCATCACCTTTTAGTAGACTTTAGTTCTTTAACTTTGTTAAAAACATGCAGGCATACCATTAAATCTTTCTTTCTGTTTCTGAGTAATATACGTTTTATGCTTTCTATGATAGCATCTTCAAAGCCAAACTCATTTGGAAGGTTAATAAATAAAGACTAAGAAATGGTATAGCTAAAGGCAGACATCCTATAACTACACAGGCAAATCTTGTCATGTAAGTCCACACAAGTCAAACACATTTTGTTTGATACCCAGACAGGTCACTGTGTACTTTTTTCAAGCAAAAAAAATAGTTGTGGCTTCCTGCATTCTATTTATTTCTGAAGTTTCAAGGTAGGATTTATTTACGTGTTGCACTTTATATATTTACTTACTAACTAACTTGTGTACTTTGATGAGTTAAACATGTTTTGTGAACTGGACATGGCAGTCCTGTTGTTGACTTTGCATGCATGTGTGTTTGCTGTTGTTGTTGAGTGGTATTTATTTAGGACCCGTTCAGTGGAGTAAACAGTAATTTCTATGCTCTAACTTGATTCTGTCTGACTTGTAAGTTAGAGCAGTTTTAAGACTGCTTTCGCTTATTTTTGGCAAGCAAAACTTTGTTCGTATTAGGAAGTCATGACACAAGCATTACAGTCATTCACTGAAAACTTTCATGCCTATTTTAAACACAGTAAGATTTAAAACCTATCAGGATGAAATTAGGTATTCCAGATATAGTTACCATGAACAGATACAGAACATGATACAGAACTCTGCCTAAAATAGGGTAGAGCTTTCCTTGGGCTGCTCTACAGGTCATTGCACTTTTACAACAGCAACAACTAAGGCTTTGGTTCAAATTAAACTTATGAAGTGGAAGTTCACTGCTAATGAAAAAAGCAAACGTATTGTGAAGGGACCTAAGAGAAAGTGCAAAGAGCAAGTAAACATGGCTGCTCGTTTTCCGATATCAGTTTTACCTTTATCCACTCTATATAGAGGAAATGGGATAATATGATATTCTGAATGGAAATGTTGGCCTTCTGTTTTTGCACCTTTCTTAATATAGAAGCCAATAACAAAAGAAATTGCACTACAGGAGACAGGTTAAACTACTGTCTATCACCACTGCAGGGACACCTCTGCAGAAAACAACAGAAAGCAAAATAATGGAAAGTGTGGCCAGCAGATCAAGGGAGGTGATTCTCCTCCTCTATTCTGCCCTCATGAAACCTCACTTGGAGTGCTGCATTCAGCTCTGGGGGCCTGAGTACAAGAAAGACATGGACCTGTTAAAGTGAGCGCAGAGGAGGACCATGAAAATGATCAGCGAGCTGGAACCCCTCCCATATGAAAGAAGTTGGAAAGAGCTGGGGTTGTTGAGACGCTCAGAGAGAGTTTATTGCAGCCTTTCAGTACTTAAAAAAGTCAGAAAAAAACTTTTTACCAAGGTGTGTAGCGTCAGAACAAGGGACAATGGTTTTAAACTGAAAGAAAGTAGATTTAGATTGGATATAATTAACAACTTTTTCATGATGAGAGTGGTGAGACACAGGATGTGGATGCCCCATCACTGGAAGTGTTCAAAGTTGGGTTAGATCTAGCGAAATATGTCCATGGCATCTATGTCCAAGTCCATGGCAGGGGGATTGGACTAGATGATCTTTTAAGGTCCCTTCCAAACCAAACCATTCCATTATTCTTTTACTGATTATGGAGCCAAGATAAGCCTTGATTTTCCATATAAGGTGTCTATAGATGTGCAGTTTAATTCAATATGTCCTTCTCTGATCTGACATAGTCTGATAGAACAGGACTCCAAATTTTAGTCTTGTGAAAGTCAATGACAATAATCCCATTGACACCAGTTCAACCATGATTTGTCAGAGACAAGGTCTTGTGTTCATTATGTCATCATAGTGATGCTTAATTTTAATATTTTTCTCTGGATGTTACTGAATAGTGAATGGCACAAATCTATCCAGAAGAACTGGTATCAGAACTATAAAAGCTTATGGAAAAAAACTCTTATCATGAACATCTGTGTTTTCACCAAAATAACCAAACAAATAAAAAGCACAATTCAGAGAGTTCATGGCATCATTTACTACAAACTGGTAATACTATGGTTTTATGATTCTTATCTATTATTATACAGTGTGTATGACAAACTAGTACTATTTAACAGAAGAAAAAACCTGTCAAATAGTTGATCTGCTCAATGTTAGGAAGGCTCTGCAGGAGGATCTGGATAGTTTGAGGCCCATCTGTATGAATTTCAACAAGACCAAGTGCCGGGTCCTGCACAACAACCCCAAGCAGCACAACAGGCTGGGAGATGAGTGGTTAGAAAGCTGCCTAGCAGAGAAGGACCTGGGAGCATTGGTTAATAGTCAGTTGAATATGAGCGAGCAGTGTGCTCAGGTGGCCAAGAAGGCCAACAGCATCCTAGTTTATATCAAAAACAGTGTGGCCAGCAGGACTAGGGAAGTGATTGTCCCCCTGTACTCAGCTCTGGTGAGGCTGCACCTCAAATACTGTGTTCAACTTTGGGCCCCTCACTACAGGAGGGACTTCGAGGTGCTGGAGTATGTCCAGAGAAGGGCTAGAAAGCTGGTGAGGGGCCTGGAGAACAAATCGTATGAGGAGTGGCTGACAAAGATGGGGTTGTTTAGCCTGGAGAAGAGGAGGCTCAGGGGCGACCTTATTGCACTCCACAGGTCCCTTAAAGGAGGCTGTAGTGAGGTGGGGATTGGTCTATTCTCCCATGTGACTGGTGATAGGATGAGGAGGAAAGGGGTAAAGTTGTACCAGGGGAGGTTTAGGTTGGATATTAGGAAAAACTTCTTTACCGAAAGGGTTGTTAGTCACTGGAATAGGCTGTCCAGGGAAGTGGTTGGGTCACCATCCCTGGAGGTCTTTAAAAGACGTTTAGATATAGAGCTTAGTGATATGGTTTAGTGGAGGAGTTGTTAGTGTTAGGTCAGAGGTTGGACTAGGTGATCTTGGAGGTCTCTTCCAACCTAAATTATTCTGTGATTATGTGATGCTATACTGACAAATTAGGGTTGCCTTTTTGGGAGGGAATATAAATAGCTGCACAGGGAGAATGGATGATATTCATTTTATTTAATTTTAGGTATCACTAAGTCATCTAAATGTAAGCTGTTAATCAGAGGTTCCCTATATACAGTGAGTGGAGGGATACTGACATCTCCAGAGGGTGATTTTAGAGACTTGTTTTAGAAGGGAATTCAGCTGCCTATTTCTCAGCCAAGAAAGGGAAATGAGATGACTGGAACAGGCAAAGATAATTACTTTTTAGTTGTCTGAAGGTATGTGAGATGAATCACATTTTATGAAGTTAATTAAAAAAAAAAAAAAAAAAAAAAAACTTACAAAATGTGAGACTGTCAAACTACTGTTTTCATACAAATTTCCTCCATTATCTTGTCTTCTAATGGTTTGTCTTCACTCTTGAGAAGAAAACAAGCAAATGAAAAAGTTGTGTTTACTATAGCCTCCAGAAATCATGAGTAAGATGAGAATTGCCTTAAGACAAGGCATTCTGCCTTTATTTTGAAGTAAACTTATTCAAATCAGTTTCAAGTACAGTAAAAGCCCAATCTCAATGTACTTACAAGCCCTTTAACTTCTCATCTGTCTTAGAGGGGCCTGGCAACTTCTTATGCTTGTGAGACTCTTAATTATTACCACATTCATTTTGATATGCACTGTCCCCTGTATTAGTGTGTTTTCCTTTTAATTACACCTTTCAAAATGTTTGTAAAAACATGAGATTCAAACAGTTTCCCTAGGCGATTCACCCATATCTTTCCTGTGAATATTTACATGATTTCAGGAAAATACCTTTGTTGGGAGCGACTGGTTTTTGGTAGTGCAGAGAGCTATCTCTTTGGCATGTCAGCTGTCGTGACAGGCTGAGGATCTGTCTGGCCTTTAACTGCACACATGTATTACTGCTCTGCTAGTCAAGCTGGTTTCTTTCAATGATTTAATTTTATAAATTAATAGATTCTCCCTAATTAAGATTATATGATTTTCCCTAATTAAGATTATACAAGTTTTTTAAATGTCCATAGTCCTTTTTTTCATTAAAAATAAATTTTAAGTTAAATCAAGGAAAGAGAAACAAAGTCATAGTTTCCTGCAAAAGTGAAATACAGAGAGAAATTCCAATATCACCATACAGCTTGCCACCAGCACTAATTAAAGTTATCTAAACAGTTCTATATCACAGTCATAAGAAAACATCAGCAACAACAACAACAAGGATGTATTGCTACCAGTGTCATCATTGTTGTTAATTTGAACGAGGGAATTGAGTGCTCCCTCAGTAAGTCTGCAGATGACACCAAGTTGGGGAGAAGTGTTGATCTTCTGCTGGAGCATAGGAAGGCCCTGCAGAGGGACCTGGACATGATGGATCAATGGGCTGAGGCTAATGGGATGAAGTTCAACAAAACCAAATGCCAGGTGCTGCACTTTGGTCACAACAACCCCATGCGAGGCTACAGGCTTGGGGCAGAGTGGTTCAAAAGCTGTGCAGAAGAAAAAAATCTGGAAGTGCTGGTTGATGCTTGCCTGAACACGAACCAGCAGTGTGCCAGGTGACCAAGAAGGCCGATGGCATCCTGGCTTGTATCAGGAATAGTGTAGCTAGCAGGACTAAGGAGGTGATCATACCCCTGTACTCTGCTCTGGTGAGGCCACACCTTGAGTACTGTGTTCACTTTTGGGCCCCTCAGTACAAGAAGGACATCGAGGCCCTGGAATATGTCCAGAGAAGGGCTGGGAAGCTGGTGAGTGGTCTGGAACACAAGTCTCATGAGTACACTCATAAGACAAAAACCAAACCAAAACAAACAAACAAAAAAAACAATCCAAACCAAACCAAAACAGCAGATAACCACTTAATTTGTATTTATCACATAAAACAGCAGCCAAAATGAATAATTTCTCTTGTCTAAACTCTTATATATTATTAATAATAATAATTTTCAGCTGAATTCAAATATAGAGCATTTTCATCATATCACAGAATCACAGAATCACAGAATTTTCCAGGTTGGAAGAGACCTCAAGGTCATCGAGTCCAACCTCCAACCTAACGCTAACAGCCCACCACTAAACCATATCCCTAAGCTCTACATCTAAGCGTCTTTTGAAGACTTCCAGGGATGGTGACTCCACCACCTCCCTGGGCAGCCTGTTCCAGTGCCTCACAACCCTTTCAGTGAAGAAGTTCTTCCTAACATCTAACCTAAAACTCCCCTGGCTCAACTTAAACCCATTCCCCCTCGTCCTGTCACCAGGCACGTGGGAGAACAGGCCAACCCCCACCTCGCTACAGCCTCCCTTGAGGTACCTAAAAAGAGCGATAAGGTCACCCCTGAGCCTCCTCTTCTCCAGGCTGAACAAGCCCAGCTCCCTCAGCCGCTCCTCGTAGGACTTGTTCTCCAGGCCCCTCACCAGCTTCGTCGCCCTTCTCTGGACTCGCTCAAGCACCTCGATGTCCTTCTTGAGCGAGGGGCCCAAAACTGAACACAGTACTCGAGGTGCGGCCTCACCAGAGCTGAGTACAGGGGGACGATCACCTCCCTAGCCCTGCTGGTCACGCTGTTCCTGATACAAGCCAGGATGCCGTTGGCCTTCTTGGCCACCTGAGCACACTGCTGGCTCATATTCAGCCGACTATCCACCAGCACTCCCAGGTCCTTCTCTGCCTGGCAGCTTTCCAACCATTCCTCTCCCAGCCTGTAGCTCTGCTTGGGGTTATTGCGCCCCAGGTGCAGGACCCGACACTTGGCCTTGTTAAACTTCATGCAGTTGACCTCAGCCCATCGGTGCAGCCTATCCAGATCCTCCTGCAGAGCCTTCCTACCCTCGAGCAGATCGACACACGCACCTAACTTGGTGTCATCTGCGAACTTACTGAGGGTGCACTCGATGCCCTCGTCCAGATCATCGATGAAGATATTAAAGAGGACCGGCCCCAGCACCGAGCCCTGGGGGACGCCACTAGTGACTGGCCTCCAACTGGACTTGGCTCCATTCACCACGACTCTTTGGGCCCGGCTATCCAGCCAGTTTCTAACCCAACGAAGCGTGCGCCAGTCCAAGCCAAGAGCAGCCAGTTTCTTGAGGAGAATGCTGTGGGAGACGGTGTCAAAAGCCTTGCTGAAGTCAAGGTAGACCACATCCACAGCCTTTCCCTCATCCACCCAGCGCGTCACTCTGTCATAGAAGGAGATCAGGTTCGTCAGGCATGACCTGCCTTTCATAAACCCATGCTGACTGGGCCTGATCGCCTGCTTCCCCTGCAAGTGCTGCATGATGACTCTCAGGAGGATCTGCTCCATGAGCTTTCCTGGCACTGAGGTCAAACTGACAGGCCTGTAGTTTCCCGGGTCTGCCCTCCGGCCCTTCTTGTAGATGGGCGTCACGTTTGCTAGCCGCCAGTCAATTGGGACCTCCCCCGATAGCCAGGACTGCTGATAAATGATGGACAGTGGCTTGGCCAGCTCCTCTGCCAGTTCCCTCAGTACCCTTGGGTGGATCCCATCCGGCCCCATCGACTTGTGCACATCTAAGTGCCGTAGCAGGTCACCAACCAGTTCTTCATAGTATATCATAGTATAAAGTCATACAGCATAAAGTCATGCACACATAAAGTCATCACATAAAGTCATACACCAACAAAATTCATTATTTGTTAAGAAACATTAGTATATAAATTTCTGATGCACACACATCATATTGTATACTTACGCAATATTTAGAGAAAATATTATGACTATATTTCAGCTGAATATTATGTAGATATATGTAGATGATACATATGCAACAAATGTATGTAGATGATAAAGAAACTGCAAGAAAATGACATAGACAAGGTTGACAATTGTTACAGTAAGAGATTAAAACATGAAAACTGGTCCTTGAAAAAAAAAAAAAAAAAGAAAAAAAAGAAAATTAAACAAAAAGGAGATTAAATAGGGGAGTTTAATATTGTACAACAGATGGAAGGTTTTGACTACAGTGTGAAAGAAATAAGGTAGTACACCAATAATACCTTTAATATGTATCTGCATTTACTTATCATGCCACATGAAGCCAGCTTTATTGCTGTGGCTTGGGGATAAACATCTATATTCTTCGTGCCAATTTTACCTTTAGCATTTATATAAGGGATGAATTATGTGTTAAACTAGAGAGATTGGGGATTGCTGGGCATCTGCTTGTTTGGCCTTGAGTGCTGTTCTTTCGTTGTTGTTGTTTATGATAAAGTTTTATTTGTTGATATTATTTTTAACTTTCTTTAATTAGCTTTTTGACAATATAACAGAAGTATTTTAATTATCCTTTTGTCTCTAGAAGCGATAAACAGTAAAACAGAGAATAGAGATAATAACAGTAGCTTAGCAGCCTGTTTTCTGTATTTGTGAAGCAAAACCCATATATTTCTGTGATAGCTGAAAAAGAATGGAGTTACATATGTGTGTATGTGTGAGTGCTTGTGTGAGAGGAAATTACAAGAGAAGTCATTATGTTACACATGCTGGCTGAAGTAGTCTGGTATATGTGTATGTGTCCATGTAGCTGGATTATTTGCATTGTTTTGAACCTACAGAAAAAAAAAAAAAAAAAAAGAAAAAAAAAAAAGAAAACAGCAGGAAAACTTTTTTTGCTTTCTCCACAGTGCTGCGTTTCTACTGATCATTTTCAAATGCAAAATTGAAGTGAACACAGTTTGCTTACATGTAACCTTTAACACATCCCCTGGCACATTAAGTCCTTCATGGCTGAAGAGTCCAAATCATATTTCCTTGACTGTACCTGACTGTACCTGCTAAATTGACAGGTTGCTCAGAGAAGCTCATCAAAGAAAGGAAAAACAAACAAACAAACAAACAAAGAAACAACCATCAAGAACAAAAAACATTCAGATATATCTGTGCAATCACATAGTATTCAAAAATCAGGATTTCAGACTGTACAAAAGCCATGTTGGTGGCTGACAACTTTGATTTGCCTTTATCATCCCACTTGTGAGCAGTATTTATCTTTTCTCCTGAAAACTCAATAGCTATAATCTTAATAGAGGAGACCAAATGTGTCTGTGCAAAGAGAGAAGTATCTGCTACGGGGAAAAAAATGTGCTAAGGAAAAAGAGATCTAATTAGAAGACATGTAAAGGAAAGACTGTGCTATGTGGGGAATGGGAGCTTCTTCAAGAACATTCTGAAAATGTTTTGGGGAATGTCAGTTGTTGGGGAGAAATTATTAATGCTAACCCACAAGGAATTCTTCCAAAGCTTCTCTCAGTGTGCTTACCTCCCCATGACCCTGCTATTGCCCGCACTCAGGAATGTCTCTGAAATTACGTGATTTGGGGAAGGATAAGAGTGTGGTGTTGTTCTTAGAAATAATTTTTTTTTTTTTTTTAGAATGGCTCTTCTCACTCAGTGGCAAAAGCTCTGCTGAAGAAATAAGAAATTCACCAGTTCTCTTAGTGTCTTAGTGTTATAGTACATTGGCAGGGGGGCAAAAGACAGGTTGGGAGTTTTGAAGATCTTTTGCTTTCTTCTCGCTCTGGAAAATGGAAAGAATTACAGGAAAAGCACACACAAGACTGGAAGGAGGCAGGGCAGTTTGAAAAGTAGCACTATGCAGGCACAAAGGATTAATGAGCAGAGTAGATGTGGAATTCTGGAAAACAAAATAGATTTCGAAATTGGAACAGAATAGTATACAGGCTAAAGGAAAATGTAAACATTCCTTTTCCTCCACAGGGATAAAATAACCTTTCCTAGTATTGGTGGGAACGTGGACAAGTCTGCTTGTCTCATCAACATGCACAGGCTCAGAAATTTTTCAATCAGTTAAAATGAGATAATAGAGATACAGTATATTTGTGATCATTATTTAAGCAACCTAACTCATCATTTATAATCTATTAAGATTCATATTACTGTTTTCTCCTCTTTCCTCCCCACTCCTCAATGCAATCAGCAATGGAAACTGATCTCTATCTCTCAAACCTGCTGAGAGTTCTTGGAAAAACCTTGTAAGGGAATTCAAGTCTCAACAATATACTTTCCACTAGGACTAAGTCTCCCTAGTGTTTTCAAATCTGACATTTAGAGCTACGTGCAAATTATTTGTGACTGAACAAATTAGCTAATTAAATAATTGGCTTAGGGCTTCATAAAATTTGGCTGCTATGGAAATGAGGCTGTCTGCTATCTTACAAGCTTCATCTAAGCATTAAAAGTACTTCATGTCTCTACTCTAGCTGAAATTGCAAGAGTAGCAGATTTGTTTTTAAAATGGTTGTTTATAGTGTTGTTCTTGAATAGTTTCCAAATCAACATGCATGGGATCCTTCTCCTGAGAAGCACTGTACCCCAGTAAGATTGCCCTCTACATTTCTCATATCATAAGTTCGCAAAACAATAAGTTTACTTAGCAGTATGATTATATAACAATTTAGGTTGTTATTTAAAATCACATCTCCATTTTAAAATGTTTAATGTACTATATTGAGATATAAGTCTCTAGACAATGCAGAACAACAACAACAAAAGCAAGAAGTAAGTTTTATTTGGAATGGTATATGATAACAATAACCCCATTCAACTCATCCCAAAGTACCAGACCAAAACAAGAGTACATAAAATAATACATGTTTAGAACAGATTCAAGGTGATTCCACTTTACCTGGCACTTCAGCCATCTGACCTTCATCACTTTACTATAAATAAAAGTATTACTGCTGTACACAAAAATATTTTCTACACAATAAAGCAGAATAATAAGTAGACTGTTTGAATCAGAAACATGTATAAAGTGTAACATAAACATATATACATACATATATGTACATACATATTCCTATCACCTATTAAAGTATCTGGTACTAATGCGGATAAGAGACAGATTGTAAATAAAAATATTTTACTGTTGCCAAGATCCACCCCAACAGAGCTCCCATGTGCCTTCATGTCTGCTATTGTGCATGCACCACCTATTTCCTGCCACCACTAAACAATTTGGAGTTCCTCTGAATATCTCATATTGGTATATGGGTTAATTAATGTTGCCTGTTTTCCAAGACACAGTTACTTCTAACCAGTTTAAAACATGGCAGAGAAGACAAGCAACCATCTGCATCTCTGTGGGGAAATATTCTATATATTTTCAATGTTTTTTTTTCTGTTCTGAGACATTTTCATATCTATCCACCTGGGATACTGACACTGCACATATAAATCATTTTGTATTGTTTGCTTTACTTCAGTAGTATTATGACTTTTGCTTACTCAGCATCTACAATACGTAGGACTCAACTAAATTTCCATTTCTAGCTACAGCTAATGTGAATTTATGGATACCATATTGTAAACAGAGACATGTTGGACATTTTAGGTTTCCTAACTTATTTTGACTGAGCAGTCAAAACTTCTGTCTCTTGCATTTCTGAAACTAACAATGAGACTGGAGGAGGATAAACAGTTTGGAATGAGATGGAGTCCAATCCAATACTCTGTGAATCACAGAGCTAGCTGAATTTTTGCTTTTTGTGAACAGGAGGTGATATAAAATGTACAGGTAAAGGTGGAAAATACAGAATCTTTCAAGACTAATAACTGAAATTAACTTTTCTTGGCTGCATAGGAATTACTAAAAAAAAAAAAAAAAAAGGATAACATTTTATCTTCTTTTCATGGACATACCTGTAGCCCAGTAAATATGATTTGTACAATTACTTGTAAAAGGACAAAGGAGCTGTACTGACCTGACATTGCAGGGTCTCAGCACTTATCTGGGCTTGTCTTGGTCTGAGTTAATTTTAGCTATTACAGCAATTGTCTAATGCTCAAGTGACTACATGACTATTGGTTATGCTATTCTCACTTGACTCTTTAAATGCCACATATTCTAGGGATCTGACAAACTCAGTCACTCATAACATAATAAGAAATGTTATGTCTTTATACTGGTCTTTTAACTGACGGTAACTTCATAACTTCATTATCACAGAATCACGCAGAATCACAGAATTTCTAGGTTGGAAGAGACCTCAAGATCATCGAGT
>CM021731.1:172273711-172301159 GCA_011075105.1 Heteronetta atricapilla
CCCCTGAGCCTCCTCTTCTCCAGGCTGAACAAACCCAGCTCCCTCAGCCGCTCCTCATAGGACTTGTTCTCCAGGCCCCTCACCAGTTTCATCACCCCTCTCTGGACTCGCTCAAGCACCTCCATGTCCTTCTTGTAGCGAGGGGCCCAAAACTGAACACAGTACTTGAGGTGCGGCCTCACCAGAGCCGAGTACAGCGGGACAATCACTTCCCTAGCCCTGCTGGCCACACTGCTTCCTGTACAAGCCAGGATGCTGTTGGCCTTCTTGGCCACCTGAGCACACCGCTGGCTCATATTCAGCCGACTATCAACCATCACTCCCAGGTCCTTCTCTGCCTGGCAGCTTTCCAACCACTCATCTCCCAGCCTGTAGCTCTGCTTGGGGTTATTGCGCCCCAGGTGGAGGACCCGGCACTTGGCCTTGTTGAACTTCATACAGTTGACCTCAGCCCATCGGTGCAGCCTATCCAGATCTTCCCGCAGAGCCTTCCTACCCTCGAGCAGATCGACACACGCACCTAACTTGGTGTCATCTGCGAACTTACTAAGGGTGTACTCAATGCCCTCAGCCAGATCATCGATGAAGATATTGAAGAGGACCGGCCCCAGCACCGAGCCCTGGGGAACGCCACTAGTGACCAGCCTCCAACTGGATTTGACTCCATTTACCACGACTCTTTGTGCCCGGCTATCCAGTCAGTTTCTAACCCAGTCCAAGCCAAGAGCAGCCAGTTTCTTGAGGAGAATGCTGTGGGAAATGGTGTCAAAAGCCTTACTGAAGTCAAGGTAGACCACATCCACAGCCTTTCCCTCATCCACCCAGCGCGTCACTTTGTCATAGAAGGAGATCAGGTTTGTCAAGCAGGACCTGCCTTTCATAAACCCATGCTGACTGGGCCTGATCACCTGCTTGCCCTGCAAGTGCTGCGTGATGACTCTCAAGAGGATCTGCTCCATGAGCTTCCCTGGCACTGAGGTCAAACTGACTGGTCTGTAGTTTCCCGGGTCAGTCCTCTAGCCCTTCTTGTAGATGGGCGTCACGTTTGGTAGCCACCAGTCAACTGGGACCTCCCCCGATAGCCAGTACTGTTGATAAATGATGGATAGGGGCTTGGCCAGCTCCTCTGCCAGTTCTCTCAGTACCTTTGGGTGGATCCCATCCATCGACTTGTGCACATCCAAGTGCCGTACCAGGCCACCAACCATTTCTTCGTGGATAGTGAGGGCCATATCGTGCTCCCCATCCCCTTCCACCAGCTCAGGGTACTGGGTATCCAGAGAACAACCGGTATTGCCGCTAAAGACTGAGGCGAAGAAGGCATTAAGCACCTCCACCTTTTCCTCATCTCTTGTAACTAAGTTTCCCCCTGCATCCAGTAAAGGATGGAGATTCTCCTTAGTCCTCCTTTTTGTGTTGATGTATTTGTAAAAACATTTTTTGTTATCCTTAACGGCAGTAGCCAGATTGAGCTCCAGATGAACTTTGGCTTTTCTAATTTTGTCCCTGCACAGCCTCGCTACATCCTTATAGTGCTCCCTAGTGGCCTGCCCACTTTTCCAAAGATTATAAACCCTCTTGTTTCTCCTAAGCTCAAGCCACAATTCTCTGTTGAGCCAGGCTTGTCTTCTTCCCCGCCAGCTCGTCTTTGGGCACGTGGGGACAGACTGTTCCTGAGCCATTAAGATTTCCCTCTTGAAGAGCGCCCAGCCTTCCTGGACTCCTCTGCCCTTCAGAACCGCCTCCCACGGGACTCAACCAGTGTCCTCAGCAACAACCAGTGTCCTCAGCAGCACAAAGTCAGCCCTCCGGAAGTCCAATACAGTGGTTTTACTGATCCCCTTCCTGGCCTCGCCAAGAATAGAGAACTCCACCATTTCGTGGTCACTCTGCCCAAGACAGCTCCCGACAATCACATCCTCCACCAGTCCTTCTCTGTTTGTGAAGAGAAGGTCTAGCGAGGCACCACCCCTGGTAGGCTCACTAACCAGCTGTGTCAGGAAGCTATCTTCCACGCTCTCCAGAAACCTCCTAGACTGCTTTCTCTGGGCTGTGTTGTGCTTCCAGGATATGTCTGGGAAGTTGAAGTCCCCCACGAGAACAAGCGCTGAAGATTTCGCAACTTCTGTCAGCTGCCTGTAGAACTTCTTATCCGTCTCCTCATCCTGGTTTGGTGGTCTATAACAGACCCCGACCAGGATGCTAGCCTTGTTGGCCCCGCAGATCCTAACCCATAGGGACTTGACCTTGTCATTCCCAGCCTCGAGTTTTAGAACATCAAAAGACTCTCTAATATAGAGAGCCACACCACCACCCCCTCTGTGCTGCCTGTCCCTTCTGAAGAGCTTATAGCCAGTCATTGCAGCACTCCAGTCATGAGAGTGGTCCCACCATGTCTCCGTGATGGTAACCAAGTCGTAGCCTGCCTGCTGCAGGATGGCTTCCAGCTCCTCCTGTTTGTTACCCATGCTGCGTGCATTGGTGTATATGCACTTCAGCTGGGCCATTGCCTTATCCCCCAGCCTTGCTATTGTTCCCCCGGTACAGCTCCAACAATCCTTGCTTCAGCCCCATCCCCCTTCTTACCTAGTTTAAAGCCCTATCAATGAGCCCTGCCAGCTCCTGGCCCAGGATCTGTTTTCCCCTAAAAGACAGGGACCCATCTGTGGTCATCAGGCCAGGTGCCGAGTAAAGTGCCCCATGGTCGAAGAACCCAAGATTTCTGTGTTGGCACCAGCCCCTGAGCCACGTGTTTAACAGGTGGGCTTTCCGTGTCCTCTCTCTACCCCTCTCTGCCACCATAGGGATGGACGAAAACACCACCCGCACTCCCGCTCCATCCACTAACCGTCCCAGTCCCCTAAAGTCTCGTTTCATAGCCCTCAGGCTTCTCTCTTCAATGTCATCACTACCTGCCTGGACTATCAAAATAGGATAATAGTCAGAGGGGCGAATCAAGTTGGGAAGCTTCCTGGCAACATCCCTGACCCTGGCCCCAGGGAGGCAGCAGACTTCCCTACGGGTAGGGTCAGGCCGACAAATAGGGCCCTCTGTTCCCCTGAGGAGAGAGTCTCCCACAACAATCACCCTTCTGTCTTTCTTGGTGGAGGCAAGACGCCTTGGTGGAGGTCGACTCCACGCCCCTCTCTTGGGCGTGGAGTCGACCTCCTCACCCTAGGCATCCTCCTGGGTACACTTGCTACCTCTTCCTCACCCACCAGTCTCTCAAGCTCCAGGGCCTCAAACCTGTTGTGTAAGGGCACCTGGGAAGGTGGGGCCAGAAGGGGAGGGCATTGCCTGCGATGTGAAGCAGGGACCTGTCTCCATTCCTCTTCAACTCCCAGATCCCCTCCCTCTGCCTGATGGCAACAGGGCAGGGGGTCCACCCCCATTTGGGGTGTCTCACCTCAGTACCTCTCCTTGAGGCCCTGCAAGGAGTCGCTCCACCAATCTATCTCCCGCTCACACTCCCTGATGGCCCTCAACCTCTCCACCTCCTCCTTGAGCTCCGCCACCATGCGGACCAGGTCATCCACCTGCTCACACCTCACGCACACAGTTTCTCTGCCTTCCGCCGATGGCAGGAACAGGCTCAGACACTCCCTGCATCCGGTGACCTGAACTGCTGCATTTTTGAACGGGTAGTCGGTCTGGGTGCGTGCTGACTTCCTGGAGAGCGCACCGTGCCTGGCGGAGACCATTATCGCCTAGCTAACGGCTGTCGTTACAGAAGGTGTTCGTCTGGGCGGGGGGGGGAGCGCTCTGCCCTCCCCGCTCACCCTGTCTGCGCGAACCGCCGCGCTAACTGCCGCGCCACGCCCTTCTGACGCGCCACGCTCTGTTTGCAAGTCCTGTTCGCCGCGTTGGCGTTCCCTAGGGGCAGCTTTTGAACGGCTGGGGAGGGGGCGCTGCTGGCTCCGCCTTCGCCTCGTCAGCCTTCCTCACGAGGGCTGCCGGGTCCTGGCGGCTCCCTCAAGTAGGCTCGATACCGGAAAAATTAGCCCTGCCTGGCCCGATCCCCCGCTCCGCTGCAGAACGCGTTTCTTAGCTTTCAAAATGATAACCAATCCAAAGATAGGTTAATAGTTTTGGTTCTTAATTAGAGCAAAGAAATACAACTTAAAAGAAGATAATCTTATTTTCTTACGGCAAAATGGAAAAGATGAATCTGCTCACACTGCAGGTGAAATTTAAAAGAAATCCTATTTTGTAGAATTCTTCAATTTGGAGAAAAAATGGAGATTTTAAAATAGATCATTTTGAAAAATGCCCTTTCAATGTTTGCTGTATAAAAATCATAAAGGAGATTTCTCAATAGTGAAAGCTTGTGATTTTCTGTTCTGCCTATAAAAATCTATTTTTATTTTTTAATTCCACATCTCTTAAACTTCTTTAGTGGTAGGAAAACACAATGTTTTTCTTCCCAAACGCAAAACTTGTAACTTGTACAAAAAAAAAAAAAAAAAAAAAAAAAAAAAAAAAAAAACTAAAATCCTTTTTTTTTTTTTTTTCCTTTCTTTCTTTTCAGGGAAGTTTTTGCATTATGAAGGAGAGCTGAGCAAACAGAATTCAATTACACATATATTAATTGTATGATATTGCATTTATGTGGCAAGGTTTTGGTAGAGGGGGCCTGCAGGGGTGGCCTCTGTGAGAAGAATCCGGAAGCTGCCCCATGTTTGGTCCTTTTGGTAAGGACCAGTTCCAGCTGGCTCCAAAGGATCCCACTGGCTCCAAAGGATCCCACTGTTGCCTAGAGCTTAGCCAATAAGTGATGTTGCTTGGGCCTCTGGGAGAGCAGATTTAAGAAAGGGGAAAAAAAAATGTTGCGCAACAGCAGCTGGGAGAGAGACGAGTAAGAAACAGCCCTGCAGACCTCAACTACAGGAGGAGGGCAGGAGGTGCTCCAGGCACACAGCAGCAGTTCCACTGAGGCCTGTGGGGAGGCCCCTGGTGGAGCAGGCAGTCGCCCTGCAGCCCAGGGGTCCCACATGGAGCAGATCTCCACGCTGCAGCCCGTGGAGGAGCCCCTGGTGGAGCAGGTGGATGTGGCCTGGAGGAGGCTGCGGCCCATGGAGAGCCCCTGCAGGAGCAGGCCCCGGGCCGGAGCTGCAGTCCGTGGAGAGGAGCCCACGCAGAAGCAGGGAGTCTGGGGGGAGCTGCCGCCCATGGAGGACCCGTGCTGGGGCAGTTTGCTCCTGGGGGAGGGACCCCCGTGGTACCTCCATGTGGGGAGCAGTTCTTGAAGAGCTGCTGCCTGTGGGCAGCCCATGCAAGATCAATTCGGGAAGGACAGCATCCCATGGGAGGGACCCCATGTGGAGCAGGGGCAGAGAGTGACCACGAAGGAGCAGCAAAGTGTTAGGCACTGACTGCAGCCCCTATTTCCCCATTCCCCTCCGCCGCTCGGGGGGATGTGGAAGAGGGTGGATGGGGAGAAGGTGTCTTTATTTTTTGTTGTAGTTTCTCACTGTTCTAGTTCATTAGTAATAGGTAACAAATCTTTTTATCTCCCTACTCTGAGTCTGTTTTGCCCATAACCATAACTGCTGAGAGATCTCCCTGTCCTTATGTCAACCCTTGAGCCCTTTTCATATTTTCTTCCCCATTCCCTTTGAGGAGGAAGAGTGAGAGAACAGTTGTAGCGGAGTTCAGTTGCCCAGCAAAGTAAAATCACCACAGAAGTAAACATAATATTTAATTTTAGAATCACACATCCATTTTCCTGAATATTTTTTTAAACTTTTCCATCTGTGGTGATTTTTTATTTTATTTTATTTTTTTCCTGTTCATACTTTACTAAATATGAACTGGAACTGAGATAATGTTATCCACAGTAGAGGTATAAATTCAACAAGCAGAGTTAATGATATACTTTCAGAGAAATAGTGTAACTAAATTATGGAGCCAGTTTCATAATAACCTCATCTGTGCTACTGAGCAAGAACATTAGCTTGGAGGAGTGTGAATACGTATTAGCGGTATACATTAAAACAGTTGTGAGGGCAATATAAGCATCTGTAGGCAATACGTAAGAAACAAGAAAGAATATTTCATCATTTTTTTAGCAGTTAACATAGAGAAGTACCATGCCACACATAAGAAAACTTGAATGATAAGCAAAAGTCATTAACCCCATATAGTTATGATCAGAACCATATCAAACCACCAAATAATCCAGATATCAACTGGATATATATATCAACACGGATACAAATCCATGAAAGAAAATAAGAGAACAGCAGAATATGTCATGCCTTAAAATTGTCTTACCTGGGGAAAAGATGGAAGAAAGTGATGAGGTTTACAGGGAATACAAACCAACAGAATAGCAGCAACCAACAGAGGAAAGAAAAAGAAAAAGAAACAAAGACTGAAACAAGCTGAAAATCTCAGATTGATGAAGGTAACTGAAATAAGGAGGATAGATCAAAACAGTTGAAAAATACAGAAGTTTAAGTGGAGGTAGAAGTAAAAGTGTGTTTTTTGTTCTGTACTGGTTTGTTTTGTTTTTTAAGTCAACTTAATTAAAATACTGTTGCCATCTTTCTTCTGGTAAATGTCTTTTTCTGTATAACAGTTTCACTTATATTGGTATGCTAAAAGTTTGGTTCTATCAAAAAAAAAAAAAAAAAAAGATTTTGTACATTCCAACACTTGTTTAAGCTGACATTTTTCCATTGTATTTCAAAGAATTTTTGTCTCAGAGAAAATTGTGTTACATTGAGACTCCTCTCAAAATAGTTCTTAGACTCTCCTTGTTAAGTGCAGTAAAAAGATGAAGACAGCAAGATAAGTGAAGTGATCCACAGAAATATATAGGATTTTGTTTTCCATTATACTGCAAAATATACAAGAGTATTCAATACAGTTTAATCTTAAGATCATTTCCCTAATCTTTTTTTCTGGTCATCAGTATTCCTTTTTCTGATGCGCAGATTTAGGAATGGTTTTGGAGACTTCCCAAATGTACCAGGTAACCTGAAAAAACTTCAATATTGTTTAATCATAGCCCTCAAAAATATCCTATTTTTGCCACATGCAGTCACTTCATCAAAAATAAATTATAAAGATTCATTCATTTGAGCCAAGACAGCCCTCAAAATGTACATGAATTTTGCCACTTAAATCAGTAAGGAAAGTATATTACTGTATGAAAGCAAAATCTGGTTCAGTGGTACAAGCTAACAAGGGATTTGTTAAGCTAAGGTGCATTATAGGCACCTATATATATATATGCTATAGAGCTGCTGCCCCACTTTAAATAGAATTGTGATTTTTAAATGTGGCTTTTTTTTATGCACTTCAGGTCCTCTATTGCTTTGTGAAAAAAAGATGATCTACTATTAGGATGTACAACTAAACTCATTTATCATAAGTGATTATGTCTTAGAAACCCTTGGAATATAGATACTTTATCCTAAGTTATGACTTAAATTTTCCTAAAGGGTTGAGAAATTGATATATATATATATATATTTTTAAAAAAAGTAAATTGACGAATAATTGATAATTTGTCATCAACCTAGGGAACAAACAAGAAGTAAAACATCAAATTAAAAATAACTAGGAAAAAAAATGAAATAAAAAAAAGGAAACCTGCAAAGACATTTTATGCAAGACATTGAGTTATTTTAAGATGAAAATAATAACAATAAATGAGATGTAATGCACCAAACCTGTTAATAAGCTGTCAAATATAGGAAATGTCTTGAATAGTTGAGATTTTTAAATCATTTAAAATGCACTTAACAATATTTAACAGGAGGAACACTCTTTAGATCTTATTACCTTTGGCAAGATTTTCTAATGAATAGGTCACTATTACATTGTTTTTCATTTATCTTCCTCTTCACTGATTTTATTGTTTACTTATTCTCTTCAATTGGTGATTGCTCAGCTGTGGTATTCTTTAATCTCTTAGCTAAAGGGAAAATGTACCCCTATTTCCCTCTCTGTTGTAGGGTACTGAAAAAAGGCTAGAATACAACCTGTGCTTTTGCATAAACGATGTCCATGCTTCTACTGTAGCTCATTTTTAAATCTTCAGTTTTGGTAAATGTATGTTAGAGATTATATAGAAATTTCTATACATTATATTACATCTGTTACATCTGTTACAGTCCCTGTCTTGGCAAAGGGAAATCTTTGCGTGTTTGTTTTTCTTGCATTCGACATATCAAATCGCAAAGTCACTAACCAACTGTCTTACTGATCTTACTGATTTTTTGAGATCTGGATATCAGTCTCAAAATGGGTTTCTTTTTTTATTTCCTGAACAAATACACCAGGTTGTCATTTAGTTGTACAGAGGAAAACGGTTATAAATATACTATCACTTCTGTGTAAGTAAATTAAATACCTGGAATCATAGTAATGCTCATAGTGGCAATACCACTATCATCGGACTTGCTGTGGTTGGTGATAGAAGCTGGTACATTGGCCTCACCTAGCAGATAGAGTGTATTAAAGCATTCCCCCCACGATGTCCCTGGGAAATAGATTTGAGGCTCTCAGGGAGGTTAAGGAAGAGGCTGAGGGTCTGGATAATAGTCCGAACCCAGGAGGCAACCCCGAGGAGACAGTCAAGATTGGGGGCTATACAAAACATAAGGATCAGGGCCAGATGGAGCACTGCATTGTGACCTGTGCCACAAAAAAAAAAAAAAAAAAAAAAAAAAAGAGAAGAGAGTCCTGGTGATCAGGGACTCCTTGCTGAGGGGCACTGAGGCTCCCATCTGCCGCCCAGATAACCTAACCAGAGAGGTGTTTTGTCTTTCTGGAGCATGTGTCAGAGACATCAGGAATGCTCTGCCACAGCTCATTAAACCAGAGGACTACTATCCTCTTGTAGTCATTCAGATTAGATCCCGGGAAGCTGCTACTAGAAAAACGAGGAATATTAAAAAGGACTTTGCATCTCTGGGGAAGTTGTTGAAGGGATCAGGGGTGCAGGTAGTGTTCTCCTCTGTCCTCCCACTGGAAGAGTGGGATGCAGATAGAAGGAATAGAATGGGACAGGTAAATGACTGGCTGAGGGGGTGGTGTCTGGATCAGGGATTTGGGTATTTTGATCTTGGGCCGTCCTTTGAGAGGCTGGGTATGTGGGCTGCAGACAGACACCGAGTAAATGGGGTGCAACCATGTTGGGGAGCAAGCTCTCTGGGCTGATTACCAGGGCTTTAAGCTAGGTTTGATGGGGGAAGGGAGGGAAGTTAAAAGTGACAGAGGAGGGCTGGGGGAAGTCGTCACTACTGTCACTGTTGAAGACAGGGAAAAACCTGCTTCCCTAAAGTGCCTGTACACCAATGCGCGGAACATGGGAAATAAACAGGATAAGCTCGAGATCTGTGCTTGGTCACGGGGCCATGATCTCATTGTGATCAGTGAGACATGGTGGGACAGCTCGCATGACTGGAACGCTGTCATGGAGGGTTATGTCCTCTTTATGAAAGACAGGCTGGGGAAGAGAGGGGGTGGGGTTGCCCTTTATGTGAGGGAGCAATTAGAGTGCACCCAGCTCCACCTGGGGGAGGGTGAAGGACAAGTGGAAAGCTTGTGGGTGAGAATTACGGGGTGGGCTGGTATGGGAGACACGGTGGTCGGGGTCTACTACAGGTCACCAGATCAGGATGAAGATGTTGATGAGGCCTTCTACGAGCAGTTGCTAGTAGCCTCACGATCACGAGCACTGGTCCTCATGGGGGACTTCAGTTACCCAGACATCTGCTGGGTTAGCAACTCTGCCAGGCATGCGCAGTCCAAGCAGTTCCTACAATGTGTTGAAGACAATTTTCTGACGCAGGTGGTGGAGGAGCCGACGAGGTGGGGGGTGCTCCTGGACCTTGTTCTCACCAACAGGGATGGCCTTGTTAGAGATGTGAAGGTTGGGGGCAGCTTGGGATGCAGCGACCATGAGATGGTGGTGTTCCAGATGGAACTAGGCAGAGGAAGTAAGGCTAAAAGCAGGATTGCTACCCTGGACTTTTGAAGAGCCAACTTTGACCTCTTCTGGGACCTGCTGGGGAGCATCTCATGGGCTAGGTTGCTTGAGGGCAAGGGTACTTGTGAGAGCTGGGCTACATTTGAGCAGCACTTCTTCCAAGCTCAGGATCGGTGCATCCCGAAGAGTAGGAAATCAGGGAAGTGGGGCAGGAAACCTGCATGGATGAGCAAGGAGCTAATTGATAAGATCAAAAGGAAGAGGAAGGTCTATGAAATGTGGAAAAAGGGCCTGTCCTCTTGGAAGGAGTATAGATGTGATGTCAGGGCCTGCAGGGACGTGACGAGGGAGGCTAAAGCCCACCTAGAGATGAGGCTTGCAAAAGAGATAAAGGATAACAAGAAGGGTTTTTGCAAGTATGTAAACAGCAAAAGGAAGACTAGGGATAATGTGGGTCCCTTGCTGAACGAGGGGGGGGTCCTGATCACGGAAGACACCGAGAAGGCAGAGATACTGAATGCTTTCTTTGCTTCAGTCTTTGCTTCAAGGACACCCACCTGGGTCTCCTCGCCCCTGGCAAGTGGACAAAGGGTCTGGGAAATGGAGGGCGCCCCCCTGGTAGATGTGAGAGTGGTTTGGGAGCGTCTGAGTGGGCTCAATGCACACAAATCCATGGGTCCCAATTGGATGCATCTGCATGTGCTAAGGGAGCTGGCAGACGTGGTCGCCGAGCTGCTCTCTATCATCTTTGAAAGGTCCTGGAAAACGGGTGAGGTGCCTGAAGACTGGAGGATAGCTAGTGTCACTCTGGTCTTCAAGAAGGGCAGGAAGGAGGATCCGGGAAACTACAGGCCAGTTAGTTTTACCTCTGTCCCTGGAAAGCTGTTGGAGCAGCTTGTTCTGGATGCCATCTCCAAGCAATTGGAAGAGAAGAATGTTATGAGGAGTAGTCAGCATGGATTCACCAAGGGGAAGTTGTGCTCGACAAACCTCGTTGCCTTCTATGATGGCATCACCAGCTGGGTAGATGGGGGGAGAGTGGTGGATGTCATCTACCTTGATTTTAGCAAGGCTTTCGATACTGTCTCCCATGACATCCTGCTAGCAAAGCTGAGAAAGTGTGGGATAGATGAGTGGACAGAGAGGTGGGTTGAGAACTGGCTGACTGGCTGAGCTCAGAGGGTGGTGATTGGTGGAGCAGAGTCTGGCTGGAGGCCTCTGACTAGAGGTGTTCCCCAGGGGTCAGTGTTTTTCAACATCTTCATCGATGACCTTAATGAGGGGATAGTGTCTGCCCTCACAAGTACACTGAAGACACAAAGCTGGGAGGAGTAGCTGACACGCCAGAAGGCTGTGCTGCCATTCAGCGAGACCTGGACCGGCTGGAGAGATGGGCAGGAAGAAACCAGATGCGGTTTAATAAGACTAAGTGTAGAGTCCTGCACCTGGGAAGGAACAACCAGAAGTATCAGTACAGGCTGGGGGATGACCTGCTGGAGAGGAGCTCTGCGGAGAAGGACCTGGAGGTCCTGGTGGACGACAGGTTGACCATGAGCCAGCAGTGTGCCCTGGTGGCCAAGAGGGCTAATGGGATCCTGGTGTGCATTAAAAGGAGCGTGGCCAGCAGGTAAAGGGAGGTGATCCTCCCCCTCTACTCTGCCCTGGTCAGGCCTCACCTGGAGTACTGTGTCCAGTACTGGGCTTCCTGGTACAAAAAAGAGAGGGATCTCCTGGAAAGAGTCCAGCGGAGGGCCACAAAGGTGATACGGGGCCTGGAGCATCTTTCCTATGAGGACAGGCTGAGAGACCTGGGTCTGTTCAGCCTGGAGAAGAGGAGACTGAGGGGGGATCTTATCAATGTCTATAAATATCTGAGCGGTGGGAGACAGAAGGATGTAGCCAACCTCTTCTCAGTGGCTTATGGGGATAGGACAAGGGGAAACGGCCACAAAATAGTACACAGGAAGTTCCGCACTGACATGCGAAAGAACTTCTTCACGGTGAGGGTGACGGAGCACTGGAACAGGCTGCCTAGAGAGGTTGTGGAGTCTCCTTCTCTGCAGATATTCAGGGCCTGTCTGGACGCCTACCTAGGCAGCCTGCTCTGAGGATCCTTTGCAGGGGGGTTGGACCCAATGATCTTTCAAGGTCCCTTCCAACCCCTACAGTTCTGTGTATCTGTGTATCTGTGTATTCTTTCTTTTTTTATATATATATTTAGATATATAAATGATACTATAGTGTTCCACCTACAGTATCACTTTGTGGGATGCCTGCATCATATAATCTTCTCACAAAACCCTTACCTTGAAATCCGTTTCACACAATAGGGTTTTTAAAACTGAAAAATGTTAAATCTACTAGATATGCTTTTTCATAGAAATACCTCATGTTTTCTGCTTCTGTCCTAGAGCCCCAGAACTGGTGTGTGCATGTTTGTCTTTTTCCTCCAGTCCCAACATTTTATCCATCAAGTCCATTTTTATTTATTTGAGTATTTTTATGAAAAGACATTTAATGAAAAGTCACTGTCTATAAGACAGTGATGTCCTGAGTCATCCCACTTGGGTCAGAAGCCTCCTTTTCAGGGAAGGAAATGTCAAAGTGAAGTGTGAGAATACAGTGAATATTCATTTAACCATCCTATAAGGAATTTGAGGGCTCCCAGCTATTCCACTGATAGATTGTCTTGCAATATACTTGAGCTATGACAGTATCTATCTTTGTTTATCTATCTATATATTTTTTTGTGGAAAGCACCATAAAAATTAATAGAAGTGATTCATGGACTGAGGAATTTGAACAGAGATTTGAAGTGTGACTTACTAAGAAATAAACAAGGCAAGCAGGAAAGGCTGTGACAGAATGGGTGCATTATCACAGTGAGGTAATTTGGTTACTCATGTAGAGTTCAAACTCTGACGTAACATCTTAACAAATATATTTTTAAAAAACATAATCAACCTTATGACTTACTTAGCTAGTACCTTACAGTGTGGCAGAAAATGAGATTTCAAGGCATTGAAAGAGATCCTTAACTCATATTTCACTGAAAGAGGTCTACAGACAACTTCTGCTGAAGTTGGCATGTGAGGTATTGAGGTTGATATCAGTGGTGGCAGGTGTAAGAGAGAATCAGAAATAAGGTCCAACAAATAGAAAGACTGGTTAGAGAAAGGACTTGTCGATCAGAATGATGAATTCAGTGCTCTTAGGTTTCAAGTGGCTCAAGAGCTACAAATAGAGCAAGACTTAGGTGTTCCTACATGCTCCTACATTCCAAACCAGAAATATCCCTGAAACAGTCTGGCTAAGAATTCTTTCCTTATTTAAGTCACAAATTAAATTATACTTAATCTTGTTGTCCATCTTTTATGAATACATTGTTATTTTCCTAGCTTAGCTTTAAAGGGAGAACAGGTTGTTGTCCTCAGCCTGGAGAAGTAGTGGTGACATCAACTGTCTCCAGTTCTGTGATTTGTCCTTTTTGAATAGATTGTCCAGAAGTTCAAATTCTCATTTCCAAAACTGCAAGGAAACCTTCCAGGAATTTAAAAAAAAAAAAAAAAAAAAAAAAAAAAAAAAAAAAAGTTCATCCCAATGTGTAGGAAATAGGGAAAAAAATAAAAGTGAGATATTTTCTTTGCCTCAATTTTTGCTTGCAAAGGCTGGTCTCAGGCCTCCCATCTTCCTATTCTCAACTGTGTACATTAGGGAACAAAGTAATGGCATCAGTAGAAAAACATAGAGTGAGGATTCTTAAGAAAACCTGACATACACAAGTCCATGGGAAAGGATGGGATATACTCAAAGGTGCTGAGGAATCTGACCAAAATTGCAGGCAATGCATCTTTGAAATCTTGGAGCAATTGAATAGAGGCTTTCTTGCCTGCAAAAATGTGTATATCACAACCATCTTCAAAAAAAGGCACTAGAAGGACTTAGAGGACTATAGGCTGGTCAGCCTAATATTCCCTGGAAGGATTATGGACCAAATAATTTCTGATCAGAGGGATCTTTACAGGCTGAAGAAATGGAAAAATGAACATAAAAAAGTTCATCAAAGACAAATACAAATTCCTGCCTTTGTGGCAGAATAACATCTTGCAAAAGAACAATCTACTCAATTAGCTAGAAAGGAGCTTTGCCATAAAGGATGAGGGCATAGGAGCCTAACAGATAACCTGAAAAATGTTCAGTGGACAGCAACCCTCAACGTGTTCTTGTGATGATGAAGCCTAACCACACTTTGGTTGCATTAGTACACCCAACAGGAAGGAATTGATTATTATTCTCTTCCCAACCTTTCTGAGATCATATCTGGAATACTGTGCTCAATTTTGGGCTTACCAGACTAAAAGAGAGAGAGACAAAACAGACATAGCCCAAATGAGGGTACAAAGATAGTTAGGGGACTGGAGAACATGCGATATGACTTGAAGTTGAGGAAGTCATGAACAGGCATTTTAGGGGGACGTTAGAGAGGGATATTTAAATTGCTGTCTTCAACAAGCTACAGTATGGCTACAGAGAAGTGAAACTGAGAGAGGCTATAGTCAGAAGCTGCTGCAATGTTATCAGTTATCACTGGATAAATCAGTTATGACTGGATATAACCAAAGCAATTGTTACAGTGAAGGTGACTGAGCATTGGAACAGGTCTTCCACAGAGGCTATGGGATTACCCCCTTTCAGCACTCAACTGAACAAGACCCTTAGCAACCTGACCTAACTTTAATGTTGGACTTGCTTAGATCAGGAGATTGAGCTGGTGAGGTGACCTCCAAAAGCGATGATGTACTCCAGACTCTTTAAACTTTAAGTTTTACTATGTAGTAATTTTAAGATGCCATGTTCAGTAGATATTAATCAGCAAGTGGGGTACACTGTCCATTAATCAATAAGAATCACTGACCTATCTACCATGTGATGAACAGTGATGAACAGTCTGGCTGGTGCACTATGTGCTAAATGTGAGAAGCTGTAAACAGCAAAAAATGGACGAACATGTGGGAGTTGTTTGCTAGACCATGTTATCATCCTGCTTTTCCCTTCGCTCTCAGTTGCCATTTGCACCATTACAAAATAAGTGGAAAAGGATCATAAATCATAATAGCAACATTTTACTGTTCCTTTGAAAAATAAGTCATCATGGTTTTACTCAGGTGGGCAGCTGTGCTCCACCACAACCGTTCTCTCACTCCCCTTCCTCAAAGGGAAAGGGGGAGAAGGGGAGAAAATGTGATGAGGGAGATCACTCAACAATTACCATCATGGGCAAATCAGACAGCGTAGTAAAATTTATTCCCTATTACTAACAAGCTAGAGAAGTGAGAAACAAAGGAAAGGAAACAAACAAACAAACAAACAAACAAACAAACAACTTCTTCCCATCCAACCTCTTCTACCTCCTCCCCCCGAGCAGAACAGGGGAATAGGGGAATGAGGTCTGCAGTCATTCTACAGCACTTTGTCTCCAACGCTCCTTCACGGTCACTCTCTGCCCTTGTTCCAGTTGGGGTCCCTCTCACAGGATTCTGTCTTTCCTGAACTGATCCTGCATGGGCTGCTCACAGGCAGCAGCTCTTCAAGAACTGCTCCCACATGGGTCTGTACCACAGGTCCATCCCCCAGGAGCAAACTGCTCCAGCACAGGTCCCCCACGGACAGCAGCTCCCCCCAGACCCCCTGCTCCTGCGTGGGCTCCCCTCCACGGGCTGCAGCTCCAGCCCGGGGCCTGCTCCTGCGGGGGCTCTCCATGGGCCGCAGCCTCCTCCAGGCCACATCCACCTGCTCCAGCAGGGGCTCCTCCACGGGCTGCAGCATGGAGATCTGCTCCATGTGGGACCTCTGGGCTGCAGAGGGACAGCCTGCTCCACCAGGCCACAGGGGAACTTCTTCAGCATGCCTGGAGCACCTCCTGCCCGCTTGCTGCGCTGACCTTGGTGTCTGCAGGGCTGGTTCTCCCTCCTCACTCTCCCAGATACTGTGCAGTAGGCTTTTTTCTTTTCTTAAATCTGCTCTCACAGAGGCACAAACAACATCGATTATTGGCTAAGCTCTGGCCAGCGGTGGGCCCCTTATCTAACATGGGACAGCTTCTGGATTCTTCTCACAGAAGCCACACCTGCAGCGCCCCAATACCAAAGCCTTGCCATGTAAACTGACTAAAGTAATTTCCATTAAAGTCCCAGAGATAATCATTCTCTATTATGTCAGTTTTATGTTGGCAAATCTGTTTATTTCAACAAATTTCCTTATTTCCATCACTTGATGTAAAGGAGTGAAGAATCAAATATGTCTTCATGGAGGTAACCATTAGGCACACATATATATGCAAGTTTATCACCAGCTCATGAATATAAGATAATTTCAAAACTTTCCATAATAAAGACTTATCCCACTGGAAAACAACAGATATGCAAAGAAGTGAATTCTTTTATTCTTAAAAAAAAAAAAAAAAAAAAAAAAAAGAGAGAGAGAGAGAAAAGAAAAAAGAAAAAAGAAAAAAGAAAAAAGAAAAAAAGAAGAAGCTGAGACAAGGTTATGCTTTCCAAAGTCAATGTGAATTCTCCTGTTTACTACAGTGAGAGATAAATGTACTCTAAAGTAGTTTGCATAGTTTCATAATATGAAAAGCAACACAGACATCCTTTTTAAAGGGTTTTATTTCATTTCACTGATCAGTTGCTTGCTCCCTACTGGCTTTTCTCTGTCTTCACAAGAAGCTTCACATCTTTGGGTCAAAAAGATAAATTACTTAGATGACAAGTGTTCAAAAAAATTAGCTACTTGACCTAGTGGCAGGCTACAGTCTTGCTGGTTTTCTTTTCCCTTTTAATGATGTTAGTCTGTCATTCTGGTTATGCAATGTGATAAAAGTAATTTTGAAGGTTTTGAAGGCAATGTTAGCCTGTTGTTAATCAGTGTTTTGAAACCTAAATGGTGCATCAGATAATGATTTAACCAGACACTAAGTTTATATTTCCTGATTTCTATCCAGAAAACTTAGCTGGTTATAGTAGTATAGTAGTACTAGCTGCATAAATAATTCAAAACAAAGCAGGCATCCAACAATCAACAAGCTCTCTCTCTCCTTTTTTTTTTTTTTTTTTTCCCCAATACTGTTTTAGTTGGTCCTAGTTCTGTGCATTTAATCACACTTGTTATTGGTGCCATACATCAGCACCCGTTTGAATGCCTAAGTTCCTAAGACAAGTACTGTACTCCCTTTGCCACCTTCATTTTGCAGCATGAGAACTGTTTGGAACACTCCAGATGGAGCTGCGTGCCTCTTAGGGACATGGCATATGCTACATAGCATGCCCTCTAGACTTAAATTTCACTTTATTAATAGACACAGTATGAAAGTACTAAAATAAAGCCTAAGAACGCATCACATACAGGTCACATAACTGACTAGGACTATGATTAAGGAGAGATCATACCAAATAAACTGTCAGCATGCAAACAGATACATCACTGGTCATAACCATGCTGAATATGACTTTATGTCAGGAGTTTTCAAGCATTAGTGATTTCTGGGTGATGTTTAGGAATGTATTTCATTTGCTGTGGAAGATATGTGAATTGATCATCACTTGATCAGTCATTTATCTTAGATCCCTTAGAAGCATATCCAGGACCACTGTGTAATTGACCACAAGCTGAAAACTCTGATAAAAACAGTTAAAAACATGACTTTCTCCAGAATGGATTCTAGTGTAGGACAGCAATGAGAATAGGATGACCAATTACATCACATTTCTGTTTTGTTTGTTTGTTTTTTCATCTTCCTGTCCCAATTCATTATTCATGTCCCAATTCACAAGCAAAATTAGAAGTCTCTCTGTGCATCTGTACTAGTCAACACCTTCTCATATCTGATGCTTTCCTGGTTGGTATTAAAAAGTGTGAATTTCTTCTCAATTACATTTATGCAAGGAAAGCATATTTCTTCTGAGACCAGAGATGTACGTGAAACAACATTCAAATTTATTGGCTGAGGACCTCATTGTTTTCTAACCAACATCTTCTCTAGTTTTTCAAAGAAATTCAAAGACATTAGGAAATGGTACGTTTGTCCTTGGTAATATTTTATACTGACTTACACAATAATAAGTGATTACAGCAAAAAGCTTGAGTCTGAGATGCATTAAAACCACTTTATTTCTTTTTGGTTGTGAAAAGTGTCCTTGAAGAATATATGAAATGTAACTGCACTACCTGAAAAGTGTAAAGGTACTCCACTGTAACAGGGAGGCTTAACATACAAGGCCACAGAGAATCAAACTCTTCCGGCTGAAGTTTTACTCCAGATCTCTGAGTAGAAAGCCCCCATTAATGTTTTAGTAAAGCTTAAAAGCTTCATTTTCTGTTGGGAAAACTTAATATAGCATTAAAAAAATACTCAAATAGGCTTTTCACAGGGAAAATAAAGTTTTAATGCTTCAAAAATTGCCATGGGGACTTCTTGTTTTGAGAAGGACTTCCAACACAACTACCCACTGTTGCTCTAAACAAGATTTTTCTAAACATTAAAAAAAATAAATATAACAAATTGCCTTTTCAGGGAAGTTGGGAGAGGCATTAATTATGTAAATTTAGGGTAATATAAATAGACAATAAGCTTCTGTAGTTAAAACCTTTTTCTTGGTGTTATTAAAACTGTATTGATCTCAGAGGGTATAGGTACTATCAGTGCTGGTATTCAGTACTTCAGAGGAGAACAAGTGGAGAACATTAGGATGCGATTTGTGTGACCTATTTTAGTTATCTGCTTTAAGATAACCAAATTGCATCTAAAAACATTCTGTATCTCTGCATTGATTGTAAAGGCCTCATAGGGTGATCCCACTGTATACATTTTTACTTTGTCAAATGAATCTACCCATCTGACTGGCATGGCAATAGTTCAAGTTTAAACAAGTTTTACTGCACAATCATCAAAAGAATGGAAGTCCATTAAATTTTGCCTGAATAAAGCATTTATCCCCTTCTCTCCATTCCAGAGTATCCTGAGATTTCTAGAACCAAAAAGAGTTTATGCTTTATTTATTTATTTATTTATTTAGTATATCCAACAGCAAACAGCTCTTCATCCCTGCAATTTTTAATCTGCTAACAGGCATGCCAATATATCTTTCTTATAGCCTCAAAGTGGTTACAGAAAAATATACATGAAAAGATTTATGATACATTAGCATCTATAGGTAAATTTTATGCATTACAGACTTTAAATGCTGTGGTGGTTTAACCCGGCCGGTATCTAAACACCACACAGCCGTTCACTCACCCTCCCCCCTCCCTCTCTGGGATGGGGGAGAGAAACAGAAAAGTGAAGCCTGTGGGTCGAGATAAAGACAGTTTATTAAGATAGAAAATAATAACAATAATAAAATGTGTACAAATAAGTGATGCACAATGCAATTGCTCACCACCCACTGACTGATGCCCAGCCCAACCCTGAGCCTCCCACCCTGGCTAGCCACCCCTATATATTGTTCAGCATGACGTCAGATGGTATGGAATACCCCTTTGGCCAGTTTGAGTCAGCTGTCCTGGGTCTGTCCCCTCCCAGCTCTTGCTGCCCCCCCAGCCTGCCCGCTGGCAGGACAGAGCGAGGAGCTGAAAAGTCCTTGGCTTAGTGATCTGCAGCAATTAAAACATCAGCATGTTATCAGCACTCTTCTCATCCTAATTCAAAACATAGCACCCTACCAGCTACTAGGAGGAAAAATAACTCTGTCCTAACTGAAACCAGGACAAATGCATAGACTTCTAGCAACAGGAGAAGTTGTAAATTGGCTGAGGTTATGAGAATACTTACCAGACTAACAAAGATATCACATCTCTAATGGTAGGTTCCAAGTAGCTAATGAGGAGTGAAACCTTGCTGTATCTAGATGAAATTTAAATCAAAACTTAGTTCCTGCATAGTTCCTGAAGGAATAATATTTCCTAATATTTTCCTTTTTTTTCATATTCTATACATTCTACCCTTATTTATGTCTTGCAATACTATTTTGTTGTTGTTATTTCTGCTTTTTATTTTGAGGAAGGAGTCCTGCCAAAGAATCATTTCATTGTTGGAGAGCTACAATGCTAACCCTCACTTTGCCAGTAACTTAATTTTCAGTTGGTAGCATTTTATAATGTTTTTGTTGAAATGGAAATTACCAACTGTGTTTCAGAAGACAGGAGAACCAGGTCTCCTGAGAAACTGATTTAAAGAGTTTTTTTGTTTGTTTGTTTGCTTTAAAAAATTGATACATACCTGGCAATATCAGTGCTTACTAATTAAAAGAGACAAAATGTAACAAGTACTAGCTGGCTACAGAAGAAAAATAAAAATAATTAAAACAACAACATCAAAACTATTCCACAAGCCAAGTTCAACTCTTGTATGGAGCTTGTCTTGGCAATAGAACTGAAGGAAAGCAAAGGTAGCTTTATAAAACTTTTGTGACTGGATGCTTATCTGTCCTTTGAAGCCGATAGGGCTGCTGTAGCCTTTTCTTCCCTCCCTTAGTAGCAAGCCAAGAAGGAGAAAGTGAAACAAGATGATGAGCTTGTGAAGAGTTTGCTTTCACCTCCGCTGATGAAAAATTCTTAGGTGCAACTTCCATGCTAGGTTTGCATTCAAGTCCCCCTTTTCTTGTCTCATATTTTACTAGCTCTTTATACTGAATAATTAAATGATCATGAAAGGTCCTGAAATACTCAAACTTACAAAGAAAAAAAAAATCATTTGTCAACATAAATATGGACACAGTTGCCTGAGAGTTACAAGAAATTCAAGGAACATAACTTGGGTGAGCTGCCAACATTAGAGCAAACTGAAACTGTCTTGACAACAAAAAAGGAAAGAAGGTTGGTCTTCTGCCTAAATTCCCTTTATAGTGATGGCAAAAATAATTCCAGTAATACTGAGAAAATCTATAGGATTTTTGCAGTTTTTAAAAAAAAATAGTCGAAAACGCTATCAAGTCTCAAATTGCATTGGGGAAGTTTAGATTGGACATTAGGAAGAATTTCTTCATGGAGGGGGTAGTTCAGCACTGGAATGGGCTGCCTAAAGAAATGGTGGAGTCTCCATTCCTGGAGGTATTTAAGAGATATATGGATTTGGCACTGGGGGACATGGTTTAGTGATGAGATTTGGTAGGAACAGTTGATGGTTGGACTTAATCTTTAAAGTCTTTTCTAACTTAGTTGGTTCTATGATTATGTGATTCTTTAATTATAAACTTTGTAGTTTACTACTCGATTTAAATTCAAAATATTATATTATTATTGGAAGGGAGAATTTGGATTCATGTTCTATGACATCAGGAGAGTGTCCATTCTCCTTTGAGTAATTTTATTGGTTAGTTCCTCTTTCTTCTACATCCTCTTTTCTCACTGATTATTAATTATAAATCTAGATGAGTAGTGGACATGCTTAAATTCTGTGTGTGTGAAGGCAGATATATACACAATAGATCCAGTGATCCAAAAACTTACAGCTATTACAAATTAAAATTATAACAGTCGAAATAGAGGACAGAACAGGACTGAACATGGCAGAGATTAAAATACTGCTGCAATCATAAACTGAAACATGAAGATGAAATCTAACATGAATTTTGATTTGCTTGAGAAAATACAGATTTTTTTTTTCCCTCTTTTTTTTCCCTCTTTTTAGTTCACTATTCATTCCTCTGGGCAAAGTGTGATCTGAGATGCCTCATCTCGGCTTTTTGATCAGGCCAGTGAAAGGGTCATTTTGTCACAAGAAAGGCTAACTTGAGGATTTGAACTTCTTCAGACTTGAGTGAGTCACCAATTCTGTCTGCTTTTCCACAGTAGCTGCAGTTAAGGACACTAAACATAAATGCAGCTAGCAAACTTTATTTCTATCCCTTGTAAGTTATAGGGATCATGTTCTCAAATGTAAGGACCTATATTCCAACTAAGTTCCACTGCAGGCATTTATCTTGGATCAAAACCAAGGTTTTTCTATGTGTTGTTTGAAGCAAAACTAGAAATTCAATGCTTTTGCTACATTTTCCCTTTTAGAATATTTTTCCCTAACACTGCTAAACTTTCAAGAGTTTAGGCTGACATTTCCTGGTGAGATGAAGGCTGATTTTGGGAACCATTAATAAAAATGTTTCAGATTCTTCCAAGAAATAAATTGGTAAAATACACTGTCTATAAAAACCTATACTGAAAAGCCTATAGTCCATATAGTAAACAGCTACTTGAGAAGCTATAATCAACCTTTGTTTTGGAAGAGGGATTTGGTATTTGGAAGGTGAAAACTAATACACTTTTTATATTTTCTGGGCAAAAGTATTTATATTTTTAAGTATGCCTCTCTGTTATCCACTGTCTCCCACTTGCTCAACAAAGTATTGCTAGACAGTTTTCCAAATATGTCTAGTATTGTACATTATAGAAACAATGTCTGACTAGGATAGGAGCCTGACTGAAGAGCCACTGAAGTCAGCTTTAGAATGTAACTGAGGTGTTTCTTATCATTGCTCTCTTCTGCTTGTTACAGGGGATAAATAAAACAAACAAATAAGTAAATAAGTAAAAAGTCCTTGTTTCTGTCTGAAAAGAAGTATAAATAAAGATGGTTTTCTGTGAATATTTCATCCTCAAATAGTAGATTGTTTTTCACCTTGTCAGGCCTTGCTTTCAAAAGGCTGAGGTTCCTTTTATTACACTAAATAAATGCCTTGTTTTGTAGTGGGCCCAGTACCATATTTCTTTACATATACATATTACATATATTGATATATATATGTATATGTTTTAGGTGTTGTTTTTTTGCCTTTCTGAATTCTTTGTAGGACAACAAATGGAAGATCCTTCCTTTTAACACTTAATTATTTATTTGTGCAGCTGTTACAAGGGATTCTTTGGATAAGGGTTTTTACTCTCAAATCTTGCTAAATATCTACTGGGAGGAGCAGAAACTTCACTCACTTTCCTCTATCTTATCAGTAGTACAAAAGTATTTATTGTAATTGTGACTATTAGAAACATCTTTGACTGATTATACTAAGAAAATGTAGACAAAGACAAAATCACCAGTAGCTGGGACAGATGCAATTTAATGTACCTTAAAAAAGTCTTAACCCTTTTACACCGTTGCTAATTAAACAAAACTTAAATCAGGACCTAGATTTCTCATCAAGCAGTTGATAACGGAAAGAAGGAAATAATCTCATTTCACATTAATAATGGCTTTTAGATTACTGATATAAACTACAGCATTACATCTGACTGTCAAGAAGGAGTGCATCCATTAAACATCTGGGTTCCCAATATTCTGGAATCAATGAAGGAAAAGAACACAGCTGCAAAGCTCCATCTCATGCTCCATCTCATGCACAGCTCCATCTCATGCCGGATTGCTTGGCAATGTGCAGTTACACAAGAGGAATCTTCCCATGTGAAAGTTCATTCAGCTTTGGAGTGGAGTGGCCAGAAATTCTGAAAGAGAACAAAGGTAAATGTTCATGTCTGACTAGGTCTCTCTGGGTCTCTTCATAATCAATGTAGAACAATGTTAAGCACAATTCATCTCAGGATAAAGTTGATATCTACCATAAGCCTTAAACATCAGTGATTTCCCTGATGAATACTTTGATGTCTGATAGCAATTTCCATGGGTCATGGCTCAGGTGCTGCAGAAAGCATCTGTGAAAGGGTAGGGCAATGAAATAGTAGTTGACATGCAGACGGTTCTCATGTGTACTTTATGTAGTGGGGTCAAGGTATTACACAAAGTTATAACAGTGCTCCTTTCTGTAACAGATGTTATTTTATTACATTATTACATATTGGTAAAAAAAAAAAAGTCTAAATTGGTAAAAACTATTGATAATTTTTTTGCCTTTTTTGTCTAAAATCATCCCTTTGCCTGCAATCACAACTTTGAAAGTCTGCATAACTTTTTGCCTAATACCATGAATTTCAAAGTAAATAAAACCCTCTTAATCTAGATAAAGAATCAGCAGAGCATTTTTCTAAATATATTTACATTATGTTCAATATGAGCAGTTATCTTTACGATATTTGATAAATCCTTTGACTGATAAGGATAAACTCAATACTTGATAAATTGCTAGAACAATTAATAAAGCAGATAATCTGTAATCACCTGAAGGAAAATAACTTGTAAATAGGCAACATGGGCTCATCAAAAACAAATCATGCTGAACTAAACACATTTCATCCACTGATAGGATAACAAGCTTAGTGGGTAAAGGAAATGCTGTGGACATAGTATGTCTTGATTTCAATAAATAATTTGATACAGTTCCACATGACATTCTCATAAAGAAACTAGAGAAATGTTGATTAAATGCAGTCACTGCTAAATAAATACAATGCTGGGAGGAAAAAAAAAAGCAACAACAACAACAAAAAGTACAACCCACAGAGCAATTATTAATGGTTCAGTGTCAGGTTAGGAAAAAGTATCAAGTATGGTCTACAGAGGTCTGTTCTGGGTCATGAGTCCAATTTTATTTAATATTTCTCTGAGTGCTTGGAAAATGAAGTAGAAAGTATGCTAATCAAAAAAAAAAAAAAAAAAAATATATATATATATATACATATATATACAATTTACATTTCCTTGGATACTTTTTTTTTTTAAGTAGTGGCACAAAAAATTTAAAACAAGATAGAAAACAGCAAAAATCCTTGCAAATTTTTATCCACTCTTTGAATTGTCTGCAATGCCGTAAGAAGGTATACTGATTTTTCCTGGACTACATTAGTCAGGATAGCTTACTTCACAGAAGAATCTTCTGTATGAATCAAGAGTATTTCACATACAAAGTTTAGTTTGGATCAGCAACTCAAAGAACTTTTTGTGAAGCTATGAGCTTCACATTGAAGTAGATGCTAGGATACAAACAGATAAGGATCAGCTCCCAGTTCTTACCCTTCTGAGAGGCTTCTGGGGTACAGAATGCATGGTAGAGATGCACTTGTTTTCCTGATCTAATGAATTTACAGTATATAATCACTGCTGCTAGGATTGGAGATGGGTCCCCAAAAATCTGAAATGATGGATTTTTATCTTTAGTTATGTCAATTTGAAATTATTTTAGGTAAGGAAAATCCTAACAAGTAAAAATGATATATTTGATCATCAGTATCAGCATGTGCACACACACACACACACACACACAGACACACACACACACACACACATACACACAAAAAGGCCTGGTCCAGTTAATCTCTCTAGATTAATTAAATCTAAATATGTTTGATAACATCACAAAACTGTGGATACTGTATGTACAATAAGAGAGTGATCAGCCAGCTCTGCTTGACAGTTGTCAGGCTTAAGACAGAGCATTCAGTTTTGGTTCCGCTTAAAAAAAAAAAAAAAAAAAAGGAAAAGATAGGGGAAAAGCCATTATTATCTAGAAATATATAAAGAAATATTAGGAAAACAGGGGACATTTACTATTATTAATTGATAAAGATAAAATAAAAAATAATGGTCTAAATCAAAAATGAAATATTAGAATAAATATTAGAAAGAATACACAAAACTTCAATTATATTAATTTATCAATTGCTTCTATTATTTAAATTTATCTACGATATACAATTTAGTCCTTCAATTCTTCAGCTCTTCAATTATACAAATTTATTTCAATTATAGACACATTATTTTTGGCCTTCAGTTGTATATGTGAGTCTTTACCAATGCCAGAATCTCCACGGTGTGGAGGGATATTGTAGTAAAAGTCTTTGCCTATGAATATGGTGCAAAGATGCACAAAATTTCACTCAGAGGGTGGTGAGGCACTGGAACAGGTTGTCCAGTGGATCTGTGGATGCCCCATCCCTGGAAACATTTGAGGTAGGTCTGAATGGGGCTTTGAGCAACCTGGTCTAGTGGGAGGTGTCCCTGCCCATGGCAGGGGGGTTAGCACTATATGATCTTTAAGGTCCCTTCCAATCCAAACCATTCTATGATTCTATGAAAACAAGTTACCGCAAGTTTGTGGAAGGTCAACTGCAATATGCTTTTATAAACTCTATGCATGTTCCAAAGGGTACACAGATACAGAGGCATTTTAAACACCAGACAGTAATTGCCCCCTGAGGAGCAGCAGTGATTTCAGACAATTTCTTTCCTGAATAAATACAGAACGAGGGTGGTGTGGTCTGCCACCTAAGAAGCAAGTGTCTCAACAGACATGTTGGGTTAAGGAAATGTGTCTTTCTCTTACAGGATGGAGAATTAGAGTCCCATTGATGTTAAGGGTAATTTCTGAATTAACAACTGATTTAGGGGCATTTCTGCTACACAGTGCAGAAATGCTAATGTACGTGGGCCAGAAAAAAACTCACCTTCCGATACGGAAGATAGGAAGACATCTACGGTAGGTGTTTAATACTTGTATGATTTCCTTATAGGCAGTATAGGTCTTCACAAACATTTTGTGAGGAAGAAAAAGCAATGAATCCTTTTTTCTTTCTTTCTTTCTTTCTTTTTTTTTTTTTTTTTTTTATCTGTGTTGCAAAGGGTGTGTCAGAGGGTGCAGTTATTCTAACTTAAATGTTAAACATTTTAAACATATTTTTAAACATATTTTTAAGGGCTAGTGTTGGTCAATAAGGCGGAAAGAGAGAGCAAACATTTCCATATTTGTACTGTATTGTGTGCAGGTGATTAAGACACAATGTTATTCTGGGCTAGAAAAGAGGCATGGGAGAAGATTAAATACTTTGTGAATTACAATAAAAAAAATGAAATATGCCTGACAATAAAAAAATGAAATAAAATGAATACATAAAAATAAAAAATAATGATAAAAAAGAAAATCTAAAAGACGTGGAAGTTAGGAAGGAAAGAATAAAAAGACAGAAAAACAAAACAAAACAAAACAAAAAAGTTAGAAATAGGGAAAAAGGGACTGGAAAGAATGGAAATGTAATGAAAATTGAAATGCTGAAAAGAAACAAATTTATTCATGTTGGTAATAACTACATGTGTACATATAGTTTGGTTAAGTTACATATATATGTTAAATTACAAATGACTACTGTATCACAGCTGTTTCTGGTGAGGTATTTCCTTTTGACTGTCTAACACAGCCAGGATAACCATTATGTGAACCATAAAGCCCTTCTGTCTGGTGGATGAGAAAAAGACTTCATATTTACCACAGACTGCCCTGGGGGATTGCAGAAGATAAATATTTACATCAGCATGTTCCAAAATCTATTTTAAAGTAAACCTATAAGTTGCACTAGAATATTTCTGAAGCATCTCTCCACCAAATTTCATTAAAGCACTAGCCATTTGAGGAGATGCAGTACAATAACGGTCAGGTATATTAGAAAACACTTGGCCTTATACAAATCCAAAAATTCTAAACAGGTATTAATCAGAGCTGCATAATACTGAAGAACTAGCCCAGAATTAGTTTGTACAAAAAAAAAAAAAAAAAAAAAAAAAAAAAAAAAAAAAAA
>CM021731.1:172301259-172393065 GCA_011075105.1 Heteronetta atricapilla
AGAATAAATTCATTCATTAAGGCTTCTAGTTTTTTTTTTTTTTTATAAAAACAGTATTTGTCTGTTTTAAGAATGCCATGGAACAGTCAGCTATAAGGCTTCTAGCAGGGCACCTCATAATGTAATTTTGTGTGACATATTGTTTCACTTTTAAATGTGTGCATTTCAGTAAGTCTGCATTTACAGTTTACTTCCCCAGCCTTATTCACTTTAGTCATTAATTTTAAGTTATTTAGCTCTACAGCAATATGACTTGAGCACATTTTTTACAGTTACATAAAAGAGCACAGGAAGATTCCTCTCTGTCCTCAATCATACAGTTTTAGTAAGAGGAAGATGACAGTATAATCTTCTAATGATAACTCACTTAGAAACATTTTCACAGTCTTAGAAGTGAAGTGTGTCTTTGTTACAAAGTCAGTAAATGAGGAGATGTGTAGAAGTCAGGTGTGAGTGAAGCAGTTCTGGGCTTTTCTCTTTCTGCCAGTTGTCTGCAGTTTCCAATATTGTCTCTTTAGTGTACATCACTGCAGAATTAGTTATATTGATTAATTTATTAATTAATAATATTTTATTCTCAAGCTACTATAACAGTGATTTTACTTCATTAAAGACTCATCCCTCATACATATTTGTTATTGGTTATGGGCATAGAACAGAGCTCTGAAAAATAAAGGAAAATGTCCACTGAAGAAGGTATATTTGGACATACATAGAACACATAAATAACATTCAAAGAAGAAATGCATGTATATGTTAGCTGCTGCCACATCATTGATACTATGTCCACTCTTATTGGACTCCACATAGCAAAAGCACTTTTCTGAAAGAACTGATTTTACAGTGCTGGCTGACAACATGAGAAATATATATATAGCTATATATATATATAGCTTGTTTGTTTATTTGTTTACTTAAAAAGCAGAAAGATTTTATCTTATTTCCTTCTGTGCTACCATAACTACGTCCAATTCCACATACAGATTAAATTCAAATATCCTTTAACCTAAATTTCCCAGCCACTATGAGAAATCAGATTTATATACATTTTCAAACTATATCTGAATATGTATGTTTTATTCTTTCTGCATCATAGATACTATACCATAAAACAAACAACTAAACAAACAAATAAAAGTAACTAAAGAAGAGAATAGGATTTTTGAGACTAAATTGAACCATGATCTTTACATATAGCCTTCCTAGATCTCTCCCAGTGAATCCTATAAGCCTCAAAAAAGGCTGAAAATCACATTAATTTTCTGGGTGTATTTTGTTTAACAAGACTGAAAATCTAGAGTTTAGTCTACTACTGGTAAAGTATATTTCAATATGTATGACTGAAAACTTGGCACAAATGCCTTATCACCCTGTGAACTTAGAATGTGTGAACCCAAGCTCTTTAGCTGTCTCTAATGGTGAAAACACAACAGTAGAAAGTTGGTTTCTCAGGTAACAAGGTACAAAGTCATTTAAAGATTTCTCGGTCAGAATCAACACCTACCTGTTAACTGAAAGTCATTTAGTTGCTTCTGCATGTCAGTGAAGTAGCTATTCATATCTCTGGGAGCAACTCCCATTGCTAATGAGCAGCTGAAGTTTCCCACTGGAACAATAGTCACGTAGCAAAGACTGTCTTTATACTGAAAATATATATTCTAATACCACTATGGCAAGCTATGCTGAATTTGCCATTTCACAAATACTAAGGAGCGCTTGTAGACCTGCTGCAAGAACCCCTGGAAATACAAGGTTCAAGTTGTAGTCTTTTGTAACAAACTGAATGATGGCTTCATCAGACAGTTGATCTATGTGGAAAAATTTGGTAAGCTTGATATTAGATCTTGAATATTTATCCTATAGTGAATTAAAATACCTTAATTCTTTGTAGTGGTGATTTTGAGGGGGTTGATTTTTTGTTTGTTTGTTTGTTTTCTTTTTTATAGAGAAAATAGAAGTAATAGTGAACAGAAATCCCACATATATATACATATAAAAATATAAATATTTATATATATATATTTATATATATATATTAAATATATATATATATATTATATATATATATATAGTCAGATTTATATAGTCAGATTTATATCTGACTATATATATATAGTCAGATTTAGTCAGAACACCTTAAAAATTACTAGTCAAATCCTAATCAAATGTATGTGTTCTCTCAAGTTTAGAATTAAGACGTATAATAAACTTCATGGAAGTGAAGATATAATATGGAATACTGTAATATCAGGCTACAGATTAGATAGGAGTAATAGGTCAGACAGTACTGGCTAGTGAATAGCTTAAGTTATGTAAATACAGAGATATGTCTTTGTCAAACAGCCCAGATTCCAAGTTCACTGAGAATTTTATGTGCTCTTTATGTACACTGTCAACTGCCCAGATGTTTGTTCAAGTGAGACAGACAGTGGCCTCTGGTTTTACATTAAATCCAGGTGTATAAAAATATGTTTCCTTCAAGGATATGTTGATGTCTCCACCCAAACTATGTTGTTTTCCAATGCCCATTCTGATGTATTGCAGCATAGCCAGAATACTATTTTAGTTACTTTGAACTCGAAAGGTGTGCACAAAAATAAAAATCGCATCTTGAGACCAGAAAACAAGCACTGTATGAGTCCTGGACCAAGTAATAAACCTTGTGAATGTAGGCATTATGCTCTAAAGAAAACTGAATTTAAGCAATGTGGTTACAGCCCTCTCTGTATACCCTGACTTCAATCACAAGGTTCTTTACCACTTTAGTTGCAGATAAAGTCAAGCAAGGCAAAAAGTTAACTGTATCAACAGGAAACATTCCCTCTGATTTAAATATTTTGTGTCTAAATAGAATGAATATTGGAGGAAGGTAGTGTTATTAATCACCTGAATAAGATAGGTATATTGACTGGGACATGCTAAGGGAGATGAGAGAGATTATAATAGCAGAAAACTCAGTAATAATGAAGAACTTAATTATTTCCTTGAAGATTGGCAAAAAGTAATTTGGGGACATTTTGTAAAAACTAATTTTAGATACTATAATGATTGCCCCTTGAAGCAGCTATTTTTTACATAATTCTGAGCAGAGCACAAGAACTTAAATTTTTACTACTGAAGAGCTATTCTGAAATCCTGACTACAGTACACTCAAATTCCTCTTCCCTATAGAAGTTAAAATATATACATATATATAAAAGTAGAAAAAAAGGCAATTTTATTAATATAAGCATTATTTGAAAGACAAGAAAATAAATTATAAGGAGAAGCTTACAAGATAAAATTCTTGAGTATGTCGTTAAAACTTTGTAAAGGTCATTGTAATCAACAAATATCTGGTACTGATAAAAAGCCCAACAAATAAATTCTTAGAGTTAAAAGCTTAAGGTCAGAAAGTGGAAGTTATATCCACTTAAGGATGATCACACTGTCATGAGCTCTGGAAACTTTAATGTAGAATCAAGCTAAGACCAAAGAAAGGCTAAGAAAGCCATGTGAACGGCCTGAGAATAAGCCTTTTTTCCTACCCATGAGAAGCAGAAAGTCTGCCAAAGAGTCTGCAGAGCTGATAGATGATGGAGGTGTAACAGGAGAACTCAAAAGAGATAAGACCACAGTAGAAAAATTAAATGAGTTCTTCACACTGATACTCACAGCTGAAGAGTTTTGGGAGGTTCCCACAGCAACTGTTTTCTTTGCAAAGGATGAACTGGAGGAACTATCTCAAATTAAAGTGTCAGTAGAAGTGATTTTAGACCAAAGAGGTAAATTAATATTGCCAGGACAATATGGTTTTCACCCAAGGGTTCTTAAATAACTGGAGTTAAGTCAGCTTCCATATGAGAAGAATAGAGGTCAGGAAATTTTATGCCATTTTTTTATAGAGCCTGTAGTAAAATTAGGCAGGGGAGATGTGGAAAACAGAAGTGGTGTATTTGATTCTTACAGTTAGGTTGGTAGAACAGGATTCATAGTCACACAGATAAATATAATAAAATGGAGAGGAATCAAAATATTTTTTGTAGAGAGAATTCTTTCTTAACAGGCTTTTAAAAGGTCTTAGATGGGTACAGAAAGAACATATTTATAAGGGTAATCTGGATACACTGTGCCTGGATTTTCAAAAAAAAAAAAAAAGCCTATTAACAAGATACTATATAAAAGTTCATTCAAGCAAGTAAACTGTCATGGATTATATAAAGGAATCTCCTCTTGTGGATTTCTAAATATCTAAATGACAAGGCATTAATATACACCTAAGAGACAGGAAGCAATAACAGGAGCATATCAAATTTAACAGTTAAAAATCCCACACTTTTTAAAAGGTTGCAAAAGCTTCTCCAGTACTAACTGGGTAAGGATTAAGTGACAAACAAGTAAAGGGGATATCATCATGAGAGTCTATAACAGACCACCCAGCCAGGATGATGAGGCAATTGATGAGGCCAGGCAAATGGTGGCCATCTTGTTCACAGTGACACTGGAGTGGTTGAATTTTAAATTTTTGGTGACAGGAGGAAAACTTCCACCAAAACATCAACCCTGGATATGGGGAGAGCAGAATCCAGGCTGCTCAGGGAACTAGTCAGCAAGGTCCCCTGGAAAACTGCTTTTGAAGGTGTTGACGTCCATCAGTGCTGGTCAGTCTTTAAGCACTGCCTCCTAAAAGCACAGGATCAGGCAATTCCAAAATACCAATAGTCAAGCAGGCAGGGCAGAAAGCTTGGCTGACCAGGGATCTTCGTCTGGAGCTTAGGCATAAGAAGAAAGTGTGTGACTGCTGGAAGCAGGGTCAGGCAATGCAGAAGCACTACAGGGATGCTGTTCGCCTTTGCAGGGAGAAAATTTGGGTGGCCAAAGCATAATTAGAGTTGAAGCTGGCCAGGTCTGTGGGAGACAATAAAAAGGGCTTTTTTAAACATAAGAATAGAAAAAGGAGGACCAGAGAAAACACAGGTTCGCTACTTGATGGGGATGGTCACCTCACAAACAATGACATAGGCAGAGAAGAGACATTTAATGCCTTCTTTGCCTCTGTCTTCAACATCAATGATGGCCTTCAGGACCCCCAGTGCCCTAAGCTGGAGGACCATGATGGTGGGAATGATAAACTCTCAACTGAACCTGAACGTGTGTGGGATTTGCTGCTCCACCTGGATCCATGCAAGTCCATTGGTCTGGATGGGATTCATCCCAGGGTGCTCAGAGAACTGGCTGACCTCATTGCGGGACCTCTCTCAATTATTTTTCAATGGTCTTGGGAATCTGGAGAGGTCACAGTATACTGGAAGCTGGAAAGTGTGCCAATTTTCAAGAAGGGCAGAAAGAAGACTCTGGTAACTACAAGCCTGTCAGTCTCCCATCAGTGCCTGGTAAAATTATGGAGATTATCCTGGGAGTTATTGAAGCGCACCTGGGGGACAATGGAGTCATTGGTCCCAGTCAACATGGGTTCATGAGAGGTAGGTCCCGCTTAATAAATCTGATTTCCTTTTATGGTAAGATCACCCATCTAGTTGATCAAGGGAAGCCAGCTGTGTAATCTTTTTGGATTTCAGTAAAGCTTTTGATACTGCTTCTCATAGGATCCTACTGGACAACGTTTCCAGCATACAGCTAGATAGAAACATCATATGATGGGTGAACAATTGGCTGACAGGTAGGGCTCAAAGGGTTGTGGTAAATGGGGTTACATCAGGCTGGCAGCTGGTCACCGGTGGGGTCCCCCAGGGCTCCATTTTAGGGCCAGTTCTTTTCAATGTTTTCATAAATGATTCAGATGTAGGACTAGAAGGTGTTTTACTCAATTTACTCAATTTACTCAAGTCAGGGAGGAGCTATTGGCTCTATTGAGGGTGGAAAGGCCTTGCAGGGAGATCTGGACAAACTGGAGAGCTGGGCAATCACCAGTGGCATGAAGTTTAACAAGAGTAAGTGCCAGGTCCTGCACCTGGGACAGGGCAACCCTGGCTATACATACAGACTTGTCAACGAGATGCTGGAAAGCAGCCCTGCAGAGAGGGATCTGGGGGGTTTTGTTTGACAGCAAGATGAATATGAGCCAGCAGTGTGCCCTGGCAGCCACAAGGAACAACTGTGTCCTGGGGCGCATCAAGCATGGCATTGCTAGTTGGTCAAGGAAAGTGATTGTCCCACTCTACTCTGTGCTGGTGCAGCCTCACCTCTATTACTGCGTGCAGTTCTGGGCATCACAGTACAGAAAGGACATGAAACTATGTTTTAACTCATTAGAACAGGATAGTTTTCATGTCAAAAATTTAAGCGAGTTCAAAACCTGATTAGACAAATAAGTGCTCATCAAAGGCTGTTAAACACTGAGATAAAAATTCTAGTGTAGGAATACCCTTAAGCCACACAAAGCTGGAAAAGTATCCTGAGTGTATACTACTCTGTGCTTGCTGTTTTAAAAATATATATTCAAATATATATATATATATGTATCCTGAATTAGACAGCATTTACCACAGAGAAAGGGAAATACGACTGGTACTGAACCTTTGATCCAATCAAGAAGTTCCACTCTTCTCAGATCTTCTGTTCCTGTGACACCTGAACATGAAAAAATTGTCATTCTTCCAGTATGTGGGGTCAGATGTTCAGGCAGTGTAAGTCAGTACTGTACTGAAGATCTCAAATTGTTATCTTGATTTAATCTATGTACAGATTAGACCAAAGCTCCTTATTTGAGGCATATACTTTTATACAGCAAAGCTTTTGATTTATACTTCAGACAGTGTGCAAATATATAAAAATGAAGATATAAAAATTGATATAAACATTAATATTAATATAAATGTAAACAATGGAAATAAAAATACAAATATAAACATAAATACAAATATATATAATCAGTTATTTCATGTTTCACAGTATATGAAGAACCTAAGGAATGACTCAAGTCATTATGAAGCTACATACAACTCAGAGAAACCATGCTTCTGCCCTGTAGGTATAGAATAACTGCATAAACACTCTTACTGTTGATGCTCACAAATACTACATAGTAATAAGCCAATTACTGCTACTTCTTAGGCCAGTGAGCTAGGGGGGAAAGTTTTAACTAGAATTAAAGGGAACAGATTTTGGAAACAATAACTTACTTTAATTTACTTGTCTGATGAAACCTATATTAAGGCTATAATTGCTGTAGGCAACATATACACAATTAGAATGTAAATACAAGATTAATACAATGAATAACATCAACTAGGCACAAGTAAGTATAGTCATCTGGATGAAGTTTATCATGCATTTGTATTAGATACGGGGCTCTTTATTTTACTTTATAGTATTAAACATATTGAGCAAAAACAGAACTCTTCATTGTCCATCTCATTTGACAAAATACTACTACGACTACTAAAACAGGCTGCTAGAGAAGAATGTCCCCAGTAACATGGTACAAAGCTAGGGTATGGGAAATGAGATTATTATAGCTTTCATTCTCCAGAGATAAAACACTTCTGAAAAAGAAATTGAGAAGTTCTGACATGAAGCTCTGTTGGCTCAAAGATAGTTTGCATGTGTTGGAAGAACTATTTTCATTCTTTAAAAAGGTTTACTCAAGGAGAACATTTCAACCTTTCAAGGGACATATGCAAGGTAAAAGCACTTCAGGGACCTAACAATGCACAAACCTTGCTATAAACCAAGTGCATCCAATTCCCAAACACTGAAATGGTGAACAGGTTGAGTTACTCAGATTTCCTTGCAGCAACTGCAGCTTCTATCAATACCAATGACATCTCTCTCTCTCTCTATATATACTTTTTTTTTTTTTTTTTTTTTTTTTTTTCTCCTGAGTGGGAAAACCCATGTCTTTCCATACAAGGAATTTGCCTCCATTTCTTAGGCATCAGTCATCTCTGATTGATTTATAAGTGTCATATTTCCACATGTATCTGTGAAACTGACTGCCTTCTGTGTTATCTAAAAGACCATAGCACAGAAAATGCCAGGAAGAATTTTCCAAAGCATTTTAGAGAGTACTAAAAGGTCTGTCAGATTCAAAAATCTTGGATTTAAAGCAGATGTGAATGAACCTAAAAAACCCTACCGTACAAATTATACAACATGAATCATTTCCATCACTGGATTTTTATGACTGGCATGAAGATGGATGTGTTTGGTACAGGCTTAGTTTCTACCTGAAAGGAGGTTGCCAAGTGATAGACACAAGACAACAGTCTCAAATTGCCCCAGGGAAGGTTTAGGTTAAATATCAGAAAAAATTTATTCACAGAAAGAGTGGCTGGTTAGGCTTTGGAACAGGCTACCCAGGGAGGTGGTGGAGTCACCACCCATGGAGGCATTCAAGAGATGTGTTGACATAGCACTGATGGACATGGTTTAGCTGTGGACTTGTAGTATTAGGTAGATGGTTAGACTTGATCTTAATGGTATTTTTCAACCTAAATAATTCTGATTCTATCTGATGCTTACCATATACTAAGGGGTATGTGGAGGCAGAATGCGCAAAATGACACATACTTCCAATTTCTTTTTTTGAACATTCTTCCAAACTCCTTTTTGTTTCCTGTTTTCTACTTAAATTTTCAGGATATCACTGAGGAAATGAAAGGTAGAAAAAGGCACTGATTAGTCTCCTGCAACATTGTGAGAATATGACAAATATTTAAATTAGTTATGAACCTTGCCATAGTTATCCACACCTTTGTGACTCACAGATTGGACTTCAATAATGATGGATGTCCCAGAGGGTTAAGTAGTTAAAATATTTACCAAGATGTTTGGCCGGACCAGATAAAAGAAACACTTTCAGCCCATGAACTTCCTATTAATTTCTGGCTGCAGTTGGAGATGGTGATACTGACTTCTAAAGTTCTGTGTAATTTGAATCCTGGATAGCTCGGACATCATTTCTGTTCACAAACACACCTAAAAGAGTTGAAATCAGAAAGTTAATACTGCCTGCATATTTGCACATCTAGGAAACAGCATTAGGGCCTTTGACTATTGACCTGAGACAAAGGGCTGATGATACTGGAATTTAGTCCTCCACTTGTGCAAGAACTACTGATTTTAACTCAGTCAAAGCATTCAGTAAAGCCTAGTACTTTACCATAGCTTTTTTCTAATATAAGCAAGCAAAATATATTCATATGTGTGAGGAATCTGGATTTCTGCTAAAACTCCTTATTTTTAACTTTTTAAAGTAACTATTGAGCCAATTTAATTCTAGGGCAAACAGATACAGAAACTTAATGTGCATACATTTTTAGGAAGAATAAAATATCTTGTCTACCGAAGAATACAATTTCTTCAGAATAAGAGCTTGAAATATCCTATATATATTTGAGAAAAAAAAATATATCCTATATGAGAAAAAAAAAAAGGAGCTTCTCAGAACAGATCTAACATCTTTTATAAAGAAAATAATTTTAACTTCATATATTTTAAACTACATCACACATTTTAAAACATTTAAATGGCATATTTCATGAAGATTTTACTACCCTCAACTACCAAAATGCCGATCTGCACAACATTTGTTTAATCTAAACATACTTATTGCCATGTCTTAGGCTTTTCAAAACATAGCAGTGTTGCTTTGATTAGAGTAGCATATTAAACTAAGGATGTAGAAATTACTGTTTTAGTTACATAGATTAAGAATGAATTGCTTATGGCACCAGTTATTGGGCAGCGGGTGACAGAAAGCCATATAAATGTGCAAATGAAAATTGAGCCACTCAGCACTTCAGGAGTGGGTTTTAGAAGGTTATAAAGATATAGTGAGTCTTAAAATCCTAGATATCATAAATTTCTCACAATTAATTACATTTCTCAGAATTATCTGTGCTGAGTGCCTAGCAAGAGGTGATTTCACATGATACAGCAGACCACTAACACACAAAATACATGCACAATTCAGCCTTCAGCTTTAAAATCTACTGAGGCAAGGCATTTAGTGTTGCACTAGGAACACACTGCATGAATCTAGCTTGTAGCAAACAAGCTAACTGTACGTGCGATTAATTAATTACTGTAATTTCACTTTATTTAAGATTTGGGGGGGGGGGGGGAGGGGGAGGAGAGGGGTGGTTAGAGGCAGACAATCACAGTGCCCAGGAATAGATTGTGAGGAAAAACCTGCCCAGACATAAATAGAGCATCAGTAAAGAGGCACTAGAAAGTGTTCCTTCTAGTTTGATTGCATGAAATTTGGGCTGAACTGAGAACAAGGTGTTTTTATTTACTGCACATATGTCATATCTCACCCATTGGGATGTACCCCTATCTTGAGTTTCTTTTAGCCTGCTTCTCCTGTTTATTTCTGTGTTCATGTCAGAAGTGATGCTTCACTGCTCATCTGAGTGCCTCCAATCTGCCTATGATCAATAAATCTTTCTTAAAACATGTAAAGTTCATTTCTTCTTCTTTCCAGGTGATATGTGGTTTTCTGTAAGCAAAAATGGTAAAGCTTATAAATCAGAAACACCTATGGCACTCTGCACCTATGGGAATCTACAACTTTTTTCTCTGATGTGTGGTAATAAGACTTTGATTTGATTTGCATGCACTTTTAGGCAGTTTAGCAATTCAGTCTTTTTTATCATGTTTTGAACTACAAACATAAAAGAGTAGTAATACCTTAAATTTTAGTGCTGGTTGAATAAAAATAAGAGACGTATGGGATAAGTTAGTTGCATTTCCCATTCTGTGTTGATGAAAACTTACGAATTTTCTCAGATTACTGTCCTGCCAATGCCAAACACATTAAGGAAAACTTTTTTTTGTATAGATTCATTTATTTATTTATTTAATCTTTAGGGCCAAAAATAAGAGCAGATGAGGATAAATCTAATCGTCTTTAGAGAAGCTGAAAATGTGCCTGAAGGACATCAAGGAAAACCTGAAGCATTAATAAAGTAATGTTTGTTTTACAACCCATTTCATTTATTCAGCTCATACGTTTTCCATACATTATGCATTTGTTCCTTTATTCACTTTGTACTCTAATATTATGAAGTAAAACAAACCTAAAATCCAGATGTTTTTTCCTCTCTCAGATGGTTATTCTAAAAAAGTGGCTGATGAATTATTTTCATAATTTGCTCCTTCTTTTCTAATAAGCTGTTGTTGGCGGGGGATTTATTTTTATTTTGTGAATTTCCTGATTAAAAATATAGGTAATCGAGGCCATTTGATCTTTCATTGTACTGTACAGACTTATTCTTTTGTCTTCTGAGATGGAGCGTAGGACAGCGAAGTAAACAGTCTTCTCATCTTTTATCATTCACTGAACTACTGCTGAAGAAAAAGGATTCTTGATTTGAATGCTTGAATGTTTAAAATGCTTCTGCATTTTAAACACATGCACACCTATGCACACCTATAATTACTCTTTGGTATTATGCTTTTTTTTCCTGGTTAAGAATTAAAGGATGCTGCTGACCTACTATTTTTTGTTGTTGTTGTTGTTTGTTTGTTTTTGTTAGATGATTGCACACCCATTTATATACACACACTGTCTAAAGATTTCATTATTGCATATAGTTTTTACAAAAATGAGGCCTCAAATTTTCAAGATGGCAATAAACCATTTATTTTTTGTTAATTTTACGATATACCTGCCTTCTGCATTTGCAGCAACTGTAAAGCATATGTTAACCTCCTAATAAAACCCGAGTAATGCCTTATCTGTCACCTCCCCCCCAACCCCCCCCCCCCCCCCCCCCACATGCACCCTATTGTTTTTTTCCTGCTTGGAAACAGTGCACAAGTTATTACCTAGGGAACAGTTGTTGCTGTCTCCTGTACAGATCCATATCATTCTCAAATTTCCATTCTGATGGATAAGCAACAAATGCTACTTAAATCCCAGGAAGTGTGTTAATTACACTGAGCTCCATGAAATTATGGGTGAGAGAGCCAAAAAGAAGTGTACAATTGTATCTTGGGTCTCTTGAGCATATCTTGTCAGATTAATGTCTTTGTCACTCACATGATAACCTTAAAATTGCTTTTCTCCCTAAGTGATATTCCCTAAACCTCAGTGATATGGAAAATCTCACACAAAGCTAAATAGCAGATGCAATTTGTATTGTTTACATAAATAATGCTAGTATTTTTATGAAAATAAATCAAAATTGAATTTCAGTAACAAGTACTGCTTGTTACTTTCCTGTAATTATTTTATAGTTCTTCTTCTGTGCTTCTACTTACAAACCACAGCACTAGTCTTTGACACTTCCTACTTCATCCCTGGAAGAAAGACTAAAATCATGTAAACTGCTTAGAATGTATTGTTTTATTTTTTTCTCTCTCTCTGCACCCGCCGCCTGCCACCCCATTTTACAAGCCTTGAAGAACAAAACCTGCCTCATTACTTGAACTCAGTAGTCAATACGCTATGTAGCAGTAATTAAAATTGTCCCAGAAAACATGCTTACATGGGTATCTCATCATCCTCACAGCCCAACAGAAGGTTTCTAAAAAACATGTAGTAAAGAGGATTTTCTGTTCCAGGGCTTGAAGGTCCATGTGTTAGCTCCCCAGCAGGGGACATACTCCACTCTAAGAAAGCTGCAAGTCTGAGAAGTCAGAACAGAAGTCAGAACAAAGTCAGAACTATAACTGGTGAAACTCAACACATTGGAAATCTATACTAGATGTCAGACCCATCTAATAGACAAATCTAATCCTTTTGGCTGAAAAAATAGCTCACAGCAGTCTGCTGCTCCTAGTTTACTGGTATTTGGAAGAATAGTTTGGTTTGGCAATCAAATGTCATAGAGCCACCAAAGACGTTGATATCATTATTTTTCCTTTAAGCCCATCAAGAAGAGGATTACTATAAGTTAGAGAAATATTAAAAAAAAAAAAAAAAGAAAAAAAAAAGAAATTCTGTGATGATATAGAAGCACCACCAGTATTACTTATTTTACAGTTTTGCTTTCATAATAATAATAATAATAATAATAATAATAATAATAATGGATATGTTACCAAGGCTTGGTAGCTTAATTTTAATCATTTGTAATGCATTTTAGAGAGTTGTAAGCATCACTTTCCTAAAGGAGAGAGGCAGCGCACAATCAGATGTGTGTTTACAGCAAGTATCTTTGAAATCAAGCAAGTTCTTTTTGTCTACCTAAAATCTTGGAAGTGGTAACTGATAAAAGGCAAGAACTTGTAAAAGAAATGCACTAAAACCAAAAGAAGTGTAGCAATTTACACTGGTTAAGAATTACATCAAAAAGCTTTGAAAATTGCAAGGACCTCATCTTCCACAGCTTCACACTATACGCTGGGTTTTACGTGACCATTTAAGTTTCATAATGCTCAAAGAACGTGGGTTTTGTGTTACTAAACACAGAGTAAACACAACATTCATGGCATTGATAATAAGATCTATGAACACAATACAGAATTACTTTCATTTTCCCTGCCAAGAGAACTTTACATTCAAATGTCCTTCCTTAAATATAAAATTTTATAATGTAGTTTGAAAAGGGGATGGTGGGAATGAAAGAGTTATGCTTATGGAATTCCCTCCATCCAATCTTTGCAGAGCTACCAGACCTATGAATAATGGAAAAAGGCCCTCAAGCTAGGGATGCCAAATTTAGTAGCAACTAATGAAAAGATAAGAGTAAAGTCCTGGAATCACTTTTCAATTAACTTCAGTAGAAATGGGGGCCTGAACTGAAAAGTCTTCAAGAAGGCTTTGGTAGAAGTTTCTCTGATGATCTTTATATTCCTTGTACAAATAACTTAAAAATAAAATCATAATGAAAATGTCTGTTCTAGCTATTGATTTTAAAACCTTATCTGTTTACCCAAAGCTTTTCAAGCTTTGCTGAAATTCACCATAAGAAGGGGAGGGGAGAGACAAATCCTCATCATTAGTTTTGAAAATGACTTAAAAGCGGCTGACAGCTGAATAAAGGAATGTCTAGCAGGACCTATGTGGAAGTCTGTCTACAAAGTAGATTGAATAAGTGTTCTGTTTTAAATCCTAATCTCATCTGCAGTCTCAAGAAGGCTAACACAAGAAGATTGCCACAGAGATGAGTGATATTTGTCACCAGACATCTGCTAGGACACAACCACTGCATATTTTCCCTTCTGGATGACATGTAATGGAGGTTACCCAATCCAGTGCTTACCATGAAAATTCAAATCCAGTGTTAAGAGATTTTCCTACTGTAGTTCTTAATGAAAAGTTCCTTCTGGATCAGTTATATCAGCAGGCTGACAGGAAATGAGTGGGATTGAACATAATAATTTATAATCTTTGTGATTCCCAATTTTATTGTACAGATGAGGAAGCAGGAAATAAAGCACAGTGATGCTAGCAGCCAGTGATAGGAAGAACAGAGCAACAAAAATATTTGTGCATAAACCAAAGACTGGTTATCTTAAAATTACACTCAGAAGTTCCTCCTCTGAGCTTGGTTTCACTTATTCTGTGCGTTAAGAGTTGTATCATTGTAAAAGTAAAAGTGAAAGTGATAGTTTCTTGTCTTACAGAAGAGGTGTTCAGGACTTGAGAACAGATGAAGAAATGTTAACAGACTGGTCAGAATTTGGGGAAGGTGTGGATGACCTTACGGTAAGCATCTAAACAAACTGAGTGTTGCCCAACACTTATTAGTGGATGTAAGTGAACGTATATAATATGAAGTTTATATATGTTACTAATTTATTATTCCTATTTTGTCTCCTCCACTGCAGAAAATATATTGTTCATTCTTCTATCGTCACATGTGGCTGGGAGCACTTAAACTGGGACATGTGCAAGAGCAGGCAAGCTGAGTCCCATAAATCTTCCCTATGCAGGAAAACCTATATTGAAACTCTGAAGCTCCCGTCTATTTTTCTTTGTGTGCTTATTCTCCGTTCTGCTCCTATCAAGCTCTGATTCCTCAGCATCCCCAGTGTTAGGATCATTTCTTCCTGTACCAAGAATGAGAGCTCCATTATAGGCAGGGTGGAGAAGCTTAAATTGCTCCTGTCATGAGTCTGTGGTACTGTTGTGCTACTGCACCAGACAGAAAATAAAACCACTTTTCTGCTGTTAGCACAGGAAGAAAAAAGAGGCAGTCCCATCCTTGTGATTGTCAAGACTGGTATTTTAATTTACTTCTGCACCTTTCTGTTTCTGTTTCCTTTAAAAAGCAAAATACTATAAATAAAAATGGACAGCTATGTAAAATAACCTGCTATAGGCTTCTCTACTTACTACCTGCAAAGGCCCACATGGCAAATGCTTGTTCTGTAATATAGAGCCATCTGAGTTACACAGTGCTGTATTTGTGTACTCCAACAAATTACCCTTTGTACAGCCACACAGGCTTCATTAAATGACTATTACAGTGTAAACTGACAAATCTCCCCCCCCCCCCCCCCAAAAAAAAAATGCAAGGAAGAGGAAACAAAATGTGTAAATCTCACTGAAAGAAAGTCACAATACTTCACAAAATTGTCATACCTTCCCTTTATTCATTCATGTTATCATGCATAAAATTCAGCTGATCTTCCTTAATGCTATAATAAGTGCACCAATAAAATACAGAACCAGTCAGATTCTTCATATACACAGTTATGTTCTTTCAAAGGGATTTTCAAATGTTTTGCTTTTACACATAACAAATATTCATTTGATTGTAAATGCTAACTTGCTTTTGTTTCTTTAATACATCTCACTGTACCTGGAAAAAAAAAATGGACTGGGGGAAATATCTGAGAGGTGTTTACAGTTTAGATGCCAAGATCCAAATTAGATATTGTCTGGTCTAAAATCACAGCTCTTCCAAATAAGCTAATGAAGTACTGTAACTCCTCTAGCTCAGTCTGACAGTCATTACTTGCAGATCTGCAAACACTGCATTAAATCTCCATGTATCCTCGGTGACTTTTATTAGTAGGCCTGGGTATATTTCGCTAGACATCTGGAATTCAGCTAAGAAGATTCTCAATCTAAACTAAGCCATAATGGAACTAAAAATATTACAATCACTCTCTTTCTCAGAATAAAGCAGTAGAGAGAGTGACTACTTCTGCCTCAAATGACAATAACGATAAATGAATGGGTTTGGAATTTGTACTTTATACCTCAATTTTGTCCTTCTTAGAAAGTGTGCAAAAGAAAATGTATGTGTTTTTTAATGAGTGCAGAGAACCTGAGCTTCTCATTTTGACTTTTACATGTAAAAGATGTTACAGATGTTACAGATGTTTTCCTTTTGTTCACAGTAGTTTCAGTTATCTAACTGATTTGGGATTCTTCCCTCCCTTTTTCCCCTGGTTAGTGATGGATAGAATTAGATTACTATCATGCTGCAACTGGCACATCTTTAGATGAAATTCTCCAGAGAAAAATCAAAGGCAGATGTGAAGAAATGTTACATTTGACTCTGGCCAGAGCTCTGAGTAAAGAGCTGTGGCTGATCAATACTGGCCCTATTAATTCTGATCTTGGACAGATGATCATTGCTTCTGTTCCCTCCTCAGAGCTAAATTACTTTGAAACAGCACAAAAACTGCTCACAGGAGTTAGTCTGAAGACATACAAAATATTTTCTTCCATACTGCCAAGTATAACTCAAATCTTCACAAACTGAATAAAGAGAATTTGTTTTTACATCACACCCTTCATCTGCTCCAAGTACCCCCAAAGCAGTTTGCACATTTGAATTATGGAAAGCATTGACTGTGCAGTGGGTGTGAAAGCAATAGCTCAACAACGTTACACAGAATCCCATGTATTAGAACCCATTTTGCTGAGGTATGGAAAAGCCTTCCTTGTGGGAACCTGCACTTCTACCTGCATTGCTGACTAGTAATGGGCTGCAGGTGTTTCATTTAAAGGTTTTATTGAATGGTGCAGCACAAACTTTATGCAGCAGTGTCCACATTAGTCATGACTGCACATGCCAGTGATCATGACAAAGGAACCACATTATAGTAAATCTTTAAGTAAATATAAAGAACTGGAGCTTCAGCTGGTGAAAATTGGCATTGCTCCACTGAACCCAACATAGCACTGTTGATTTCCACCAGCTAAAGATCTGGCTTTAAGTATTTTGGCACTGAGCCAGGCCTCTTTCACAATTGTGTTAAGTCATTAAGCATTTATTTGAGTGTACAGTTCTATCAATTGCATGTAAATAGCTAATTTATCAATTCTTTGGGAGTTCAGGTCTGATTCATACATAAACACATTTAAGTATGATTTTCCTCCTAGTTTGGCTTTCAAGCAAGCAGAAGAGAAAGGTAAAGAAGGGAAACAATTGCTTTTTAATTATACATATATATATTTAAATTTGGAAATCAAAATGAAGGGAAAAACATCACATAAAACACATTCAGAAGAAAAATATTGTATCAAATTCTAGTGTCTACTTTACTCCTATTTTTATTATTATTCTTCATAAATATTCACCACTGATGTCAATGCACATTTGGAGGATTGCTTACTACCACAGAATCCAATCATGCCTATAAGGTACTATTGTGCTATTGCAGTTAATGGAAAAATATTAATGTTCCTCTGAAAAAAGTGAGGTAAATTTTTGGGCTAAGTACTTTGATGATGTGGGTCTACATCTTTCTGGTAAATATACACTGCTCGCAGTTGAACTGTCACTCTCTGGCAATGTAATAAGAGGTTTAGAAACTGTTTTGCTGCCAGAAGTATTCGGTCACACAGTTTGTTGTAACTTCATATCTGTCTCAGTCCATGAATGAAGATAGATTAACAGCAATTTACAACAGCAAAGACAACTCTGTCCCTACAGCAAGTAGACTGCAATGGTACTCAAAAGATAATGTTCAAAATTTATCTAAATCCATGGACCTCTCAGTACTCCATCTTTTAAACAGGAACATTTCATTAACTCACTTTGGAGAACAGAGACAGACATTCCCTCTCCTTGCATATTTTTGTGGTGTGGTTGGTTTACCTTGGCTGGCTATTGGATGCCAACCCAACTACTCACTCTCCATCTTCAACAGGGCACTGGGGACAAAATAATATGAAAAAGCTCAGGTCTTGAGATAGGGAGATCACTTATCAATTACTATCACAAGCAAAAAGACTAAACTTGAGAAAAAATATTTAATTTATTGCCAAACAAAAACAGAGTAGGATGGTGAGAAATAAAGACAAACACTAAAGCACCTCCTACCAGCTCACACCTTTCTCCCAGGATCAACATCACTGAACTTCAACATTCCCAACACCTCGTCCTCCTCCTCCTAAAACTCAGGGATGGGAAATGGGGGTGTATGTCACTCCATAACATTTCTTATCTGCTGCTCCTTCCTCCTCAAACTTTTCCCTATCTCCAGTATGGGGTCCTTCCCATGGACTGCAATTCTTGCCAGAAAACCTACCCTTCTCCATGGGCTGCAGCTTTTTTTAGGGCACATTCACCTGCCTTTGGTATGGCTCCTCCACAGGCTGCAGAGGAATTTCTCCTCCTGTGCCTGGAGCACCTCCTCCACATCCTTCTTATCTGACCATGTTGTCTGCAAGGCATTGGCAGCTGGGCACAACTGTGCTCTGCAGTGGGGCTGGCTGCAAGTGGCTGTGTCCTGCATGGGACAGCCCATGGCCTCTCTTCAAAGAGGCCATTCCTGCAGGCTTGCTCTGCTACCAAAACTTGGGTTTTGATTCAAAGAACAAAGTTCCAATTTTCTTCAAGTGGTATATTCTTTATTAGCAGCGCTGGATGCACGGGGGATCATTCCACCTATTGTGCATACCAGGGTAAAAAGCTGTGCCAGACTTATACAGTGAAGCAATTAATATTTCATGAGCGCCTATACATATTTATTACCTGTCCCGCCTACCCTCGCTTTTCATGCTAATTAGTCTCTTAATGCTTTACGCTTGCGTAGATCTGTTTTTAGTCCCTGAGTAGTGGTCGTCAAAGGGTGGGCGGTGGTCCCAAGGAGGAAGGCTGCGAGTCTTCCTCCCAGTGTACTTTTCACCTTTAGTCCAATTTTCTGCTGAGTGGACACTTTTGGACACCTGCTCGTTCACAGACTCTCTTTGTGCTGGTTTCATGGCTGGTATTCCCGCTATCTCTAGTTTTATGGCCTATTCTGGCATCCCAAGGACAATGCTGCTGCTTCTTATCTGGTGTTCTGCTGTTCTGCACATCCTGCCTAAGCATCCCACTCATTTAGGACCATCTGCAATTCCTAGTTGTTTTAACCCTTTATTCAGTTTGTAAACCTAACGCAGAGGAAAGCTTGCATTTCAGGCACTAATGACATACGAATCATTGAAACTTGATACAGAAGGGAGCAACAGCTATCCTTCTTCCTTCTGTAAGATAAAAATCATGAAGGAATTTGTATCCACTTGGTAAAGTAAAATCTGATCCAGAATAAAAAAAATATTTAATGATATTTTTTTTTGGAGATGTTCAAATAATTCATAAACAAACAAAAAACAAACAAACAAAAACAACTTTCCATACAGGTGTTAACATTAGATCCCAAAAAAATAAGTAATTAAATGTATAAAATAAGTAATTAAATGGATACTGAAAATGGTGGAATTTACCTTATAGAACTTTGGACATCTGCAAATGTCACCCAGAGCTGAGGTGATCACTTCAGATATTTTTTACAGTTCATGGAGAGAGAAAGGTTCTTTTGGGTTCAAAATTTTTCCGATCAAATATAGACGACCACTTAAAGTTAAGAGTCTTAAGAGTCTAAACGCGCTTATGTCTGTCTGACAATAAAGGTAGCTTAGCTGCATAAGTTTGATGAAATACATTCCACCTTAGGTGTTTTATGATCAGATTTCTTGTTATATGGATGCTTATTAAAGACCATACATAAGCTGATGTATAAAGAAATGCTGAGAGAGCAAAACTGCCTCCTCAGTACGAAATGATGAGTTTAGTCATAGGCTGGTGGTAATTAGTAAGCTAGAGTGAGAGTGAAAAAATTCAAATCCTTGTTCCATAAATATTGCAAAAATTTTATATAAGCAGAATTTTTTAAAAACAGATTAGAAGACCTGGTTTGAATACCAAATAGCCTATTGGTTAACAGATGTTTCTGGCGATATAGGTTCAGCTCCCTACGGTAGACTGAAAACTCAAACTGGGTCTTCCAGGGGCATAGGTAAATGCTCTAACCAGTAACCTACCATGTAAAAGGCAGAAGGGAGTACAACATCTTCCACCAGTACTTTCTGTGAGGTTCAACCCAACAGGCATGGTTTGAAAAGTTAGTTCAGTCTCAAATGATAAAAGAGAAGAAAATATCTAGCTGTTATACTGTCAGAGCTGATATATATACCAGGGTCTTATCTGTTCAGTGCTCTCTAGATCTAGGCAGTTTTGAGTAGACACTTAAGGTTCATAAGCAACCTTACAAGGTAAACATAGATACTTCTAGTGTTAGGCAACAGGTTTTGAATCTGAAGTCTACAGTACTTAAATTAGTATTTAAATTTTTTAGAATATATATTCTCATTTCTGATGTGAAGATGAGTTAGAGTTTTCTGTGTTGTATATGGTCTCTTTTTTAATAGAAAACTTATGATTAAATAAGCCGAGGAAACTTTAGGAAACTAAAGTTTCTAGTAAAGAAAAAATTGTGGGTCATTACCAGAGGAAACTATTTGTGGCTGTCTAGCATTCAGCTGTATTGAGATCCAAATACCTTATGTAACTATACCCTTTCCTGGAACTGCTTTCATTTCACAAGCAGTGGTGTATTGGTCTGTGCCATTTCAGTGTGATGTGTGTCGACAAGGTGATGCCCTGAGTACTGTTCTGTGCACTCTGTGCTCTAGAGTCCCCAGGTTACTTCCTCACCTCTTTATGTGTGCAGTTGGTAAGCAGAGCTGTAGGAAGAAACTCAGTGTGTTCAGTAAGCCATAATACACCACCTCCAGCACGTCAAATATAGTGCAGAGCTCAGAGTTCCCCTTATATGTATCGCTTCTGCTGCTGTTCTCATTTATAATTTTTACTGTACCCAAAAGAGTATTCCTAGGTAGGAGTAATTCAGCAGCATGGCAGTTTCATTAGTGCAGAGTCAGGCTCTTGTGTTCAACACATTTTACCTTGCTCTTACAACACTCTGCAGTTCTTCAGGAAGGATGAAGGCTTATATCTCCAAAAGGAAATGTGTTCCCTTATTTAAACATTTCCTGCCCCTTATTTCCATAATTCCTCACCATGAACAGACTTACCAAAAACTAACAAAAGGCTAGATGACTTTAAGCTCCCATATCTATAACATATATAAACTATTTGCCAAGTTGCTGCTGCTAACTACTCAAGTGCAGGAGCAGGAGTTTCTCCTTATAGATTACAACAATCGCAATTCCTTTTCTACATGGATAAAAATGCATGTCATGTTTAAAGTATTTTGGATGCAGAAGCTTCATCATTTCCTTTTGCAAACACAGCTTCCCTTGGAAATGTACTAATAGCTGTTTAGCAGATGCCAGAGTATAACTGTAGAGATTTCCTCTTTCAATTCTGGGTTTGTATTGCTTTGTTTGAAGATTTGATTTTGTGGTTATTTTGAAAATATTTCCTCACTTTCTTTTTTGTAACTTTTACTGGTAGCATCTCCAAAACCTATCCTCTCCCAACCTGCCCTTTCCAGTGTTCTATATATAAATCCAAAAACAAAGAAATGCATATTAATAAGTAAAGAAGCACAGGTGTGCCTTGCAGACAGCAAGTTTTTAAAGTCCTTCCTGAGTTCTTGTATCATTATCCCTGCATAATTTATACTTTGTAACTGTGTGCAAACACCATACCTGGCCCACAAAGAAGAGATGTGAGACATTTCAAAAACAGACCTTGGATTTTCACATTAGAGGGCATAATCTATTTATTTATTTATCAAATAATTATGAAAATTTCTGGCCATAATCAAAGGAATGTGAAAGAAAGGCAAAGAATATGTTTGCATTTCTATCCCATTAGCACTGAGTCCTCTTCATTGTCCTCATCCTCCAGTACTTCTAACACTTTCTCTATGGAGAGAAAAAAAAAAAAAAAAAAAAGGAAAAAAAAAGATCCCTGTTAAACTGGCTTCCAGCTTCATGTACTAAAGGGAATAAATAAATAAATAAATAAATAGTTCTCTGGACTAACTTCATTGAATTTACACACAGGACTATACACAGGCTGCTCCTGAGCACGAGCACAGACTCATGCAGACACATGGAATATAAATGTATTTTACAGAACTGTTCTAGAGGAGCAACAAAAAACCTGAACACTGTAGCATGCAAAGTCACTCCACTCTGCGTTCCACCTTGCGAATGCACTTTGCATAATATCTGAACTTCAGGTTGGTTAAATACATCAGTGTAAACTAAACTTTCAGTTAATTTTCCTTTCAGATTGTAAACATATACACGTACAAATGTGTGTGCATATACATATTCTTTTTTTTTTTTTTCTTGAAGAGTAATGAACCCTTTAAATAACCTGCTGTGGTGAGTTAGTCTTGGATAACAGCAAAGTGCCCACCAATCTGCTCACTTACTCCCTCTCCTCAACAGGACTGGGGGAGCAAATGAGATTAGAAAGCTTGTGGGTCAAGATAAAGACAGGGAGATTTCTTACCAGTTACTGTCATGAGAGAAACAGATTTGGCTTGGGGAAAAATAATTTAATACTGCCGAGTAAAATTGATTTGTGTAGTGACAAACGCTTTAAAATACCATTGCTCCCTGCTCTTCCTGGCTAAACTGCCCTCCTTTGCAGCCTCCTCTCTCTACACTCATACCTCACGTGGTGCAGGTGGATGAGGCATGAGGGCTGTGGTCACACTGTAACAGCTCCTCTCTGCCTCTCCTTCCTCTTCACACTTTTTCCCTGTTCTGGTGGGGATCCTTCCCATATGTTGCCGACTATTTGCAGATACATGGTCTCTGAGGTTCCACCAACCTGCCCCGCAGTGGGGCCCTTGGAGCCAGCTGGAAGCGGCTGTGGCTGGCATAGGGCAGCCTCAGCCTCTCCTCACAAAGGAGACCTGCAGTGCTGCCCCCACCTGCCTCAAATCTTGCCACATACACCCAAATACACCCACCAAGTACTCTATTATTGTTATTATCACTGGGTGAAAATAAGAAAAGATGTATGTGAAAAAAGAGAATTTTGTGAAGATTTCACAGAGGCAAAATGACCCCTAAAGTCATGTTTGTCAAATGAAAACATTTTGTTTGAACTGGACCAAACAGATTTTATTTTGTCCTTTTTTTTTTTTTTTTTTTTTATTAATAAGCTTTATCTTTTTTTTTTTTTCCTCTTTATCTGGTGTAGTTTTTAAAGAGTGTAATGACATTTTGAAACAAAAAGTTAAAAATATTATTTGAAGAATGCTGAGATTTTTAACACTATTGATTTGAAGCATTCCATTTTGGAAATGTCAAAATGAATCTGTATGGCTTTTTTCTCCTTTACTATTTTTATCCCAGACTATGTTGGAGTGTAGGGGGAATTTTCTAGAGATTTTTCTCCGCTGCTACATATAAATGACTCATTCTGGGTTTTTCAGAATAGCAAAAGATTTAAGCATCTGTCTAAAGTCCACACTGTGGCATTGCCTTGCAGCTACAGAGAATCTTTTTCACCTGAAAGCTGAGAAGAATAGATGTGAGGAAACAAGAGAGATTTCTACTGGATACAACTCAGTTGGTTAAGATTTCTGTTTTGATGAATCAACATTTTCACTGAGGATTTATATTGCTCTACAATTTTTCAACTAAGTTAATTGTTAATTCCTGTCATGTCATTGCTATAACTTCATTGGCCCTGCTTAGTACAGAAAATTTTACCATTTTACATTATGGAAACTTACAGTTTGATAGTCATGCATAATGCATCCAGCAGTGAAATGAAGTCAGGTCGAGGCTTGTTTGATTTTTCAGTAAGTTATTTTCAGTAATGGTTTGTGGGTTAGGGGAATGTGTTGAATGAAAGCATTGTAAAATTGTTTCCACAACTTCCACAGTTTAAAATCCTTTGTTGACCACCCCAATTCAGATGCTGGTGAATAAACAGGCATGACTGGCCACTGACTCAAAGATGTGGTAGCAGTGGAACCAGATATGCATCTTAATTCTAAGGATGTGAAATGTGCATGAATACTTCTAAATGCAGGCTATACCAGTCTGGCTATTTTTGTGTACAAATAATTCTTTTTTTTTTTTCTTTTTTTTTTTTTTTTTGGCAGACTGGAGAGAGAGAAAAGAAGTAGAGCCTATGGTACAGGCATACGCATTTAGTATATTTTTATTTCTGAAATAACTATGAAAATCATGATCAGGTTGCCAGATTAAATCTCTTTTTCTTGGCACAAAAATTTGGTCTTGTGATTTAGAATGCTTATCTCTCTTCATCATCTCACTTTTAAGATTTTTTTTTCTTTCCTCTGAAATCTGTCTGGATAGTTTGTATCTCATGCTTTTTTAATTATTTTTTAATATTATTTTATTTTTATTTTTTTAACCTACCCCTGCTCTTTTACATACAAGTTTTTTTATGTCTCCACCGTGTCAGAATTAAGCGATAGAATGCAGAATGGAATTTCCAGAGTATAGAAGAGCTCAACTATTTAAGCTTTTGAATGCATAGATACATATTTGCTTGACAGTTTTTGTTGTAGTAGTCTGAAGTGCACCACTTTAATAATCATTGACTGTTTTTCATCCATTGCCTGTTCTGAGATGGAAGAGTAATGAGCATTACAGCTTTTCCTAGTGGGCTCAGGGAAGCTTGCTCACTGTGTAAATAAGTCATCAATAGTCCACTGCAGGTATTGCCAGAATACTCTGTCAGGTGGATAGTTTCCTAGATGCAAACCAAATTATTTTATGCTTGGTTAGTTACATGGTATATTTCTACATTTACTTGTATTGTTATGCTGCATTTAGCTGACTAACGACTCAAGAACTTTATTTGCTAACTTCATCTACAGCACCTGCTCAAGTATTGCAGTGATAAATAATTTCTATGGAATTAACAAAAGAAAGAACCACTTTCAGCCAAAGGAAGTTCAATACTGCTTACAAAACAAACCATGATTGCTTAATAAAATCAGAGTAAAGATCTGGCCAGATGATTGGTCATTAGGGAAAGCAGGACATATTGATGTACATCTCTCAGTGACACTTCAGGACAGATTTGCTGAGGTGAAGGTAAGATTCTGGGGCTGTAGCCAGCCCATCAACATGTCATTGGGCAGTATGCAAAGATGTGATAGGGCAGTAACCCTATTTCATTATGATGAAATTTAAGCATATATTTAAGTTTTTTGACTTATGGCACTCAGTAACAATGCAGAACAAGAACTGTTTTACAATAGCACATGCTGGAAGATATATAAATCATTAGTAAATCTCTACCTTATTACAAATTTGTGCCAAATTAGAAACCTTAATCTCATTTTCTGTCTTATCCATGTTTATTTTGTGTGATAATCTACTATTAACATGTAGAAAAATAATTTTATGTAGTGATACTTAACAATAGGAAGGAAGGATGTTCTCTTGCACTAATGTGTTGACCAAGGCTGTAGGAAAGAATGGAAAGAAGTCTATACACATTTCTTAGATGACTGAGAATGTATTTGTTCCCATTCTAGTTTCAAGAAAACATACAGTAAATTATTATAACACCATTTACCAGACAGAAAATTGTGTATATGTATTCACAGACAGTGAAGAACAAAAATGTGTCCTATCTTCAGAAGATGTCATTTATTATTAAAGTTTCATGTGCATTAGGCAACTTTTAGGAGCTAAACATAAGCTTTTCATACACACACACATGCACACAAACATTTTCAAGAGCACTTTTAACTGAAAACTGTCTATGTTAAAATGGTGAACTAAGCTTACAGAATTCATAAAAATAACAAGTGAAGAAGGAAAACAAAGAATGTAAATCTGCATGATTCTTTACCCAGTGATTTTAATGCTATATTAGTACTTCACCTGTGCAGAGCAACAACCACGTTAGATTGATGCAACTGGAAAAGAAAGCAAATCTTATTCAGTCCAACGTCAGCTGTCATAAATTAAAATAAATTATTTGATCTTAATTTTCTAATATATATTAGCTGAACTTTATGTTTCATATTGTAGGGAAAGGACTCTGCAACAAGATTTACAACTATTGCAAATGGTCCTATGTGAAAATAAGTTGACTTGACCAGTGAGTAGTTGACATATACTAATATAAAACAAGTTGTCAAATTTAATGAATACCTTTGAAAGTGACATTAATTGCCTCTGGTTTGACTTAAATACAAAATAACAGGAGGTATCACATAAAATAAAAATAAAAATATTTATAATGTGCTTTCTTCACTGATGAGTTCTGCAAGCAAAGAACATCCAGGGCCCAGTTAAGTCGTAGAGAAAATGAGTTTTCTCATTTGAATTTGAAAAATGTACACAAGACAGTTTTTAAGAGCTGTTTTCAGAACAGCCACAGGTTTAAAAGTTAGCCAGGGTTTACCTGAGACCTGGCCAGAGCATTCTGTTCTAAGGGAAACAAAATTGCTGAGGTTTCTCAAGGGACCCTATAATGTGCTGATTTTCTTTTGTTTCCATATCTGATTGGCCCTATTAATCACCACTGCAGTCCTGCACAAAGAACAGATTAGAAGATGTCCTGATCTTGAAGTTATGTTTCAGGGAATAATCTCAGTGAACAAAACATAAAATTCTTCTTGTGTCAGGAAAGTAAAATCCAAGTCTGTGTTTATTATTCTGCGTTTCTATACAAGAAAGTGATTCTTGAGTCCAAAGCTTCCCCACTATTTACAGTTCTAACAAAATCGACTTTTTATTTGAATAGAAGGTATCGCCTCGTCTGCACTGCAGGGAACACATAACTGAAGTGTTATGTGTATTCTTATCAATCTAAGTCAAACAGATACCAGTTGGGGACATTTGCATGGAAACTCACATAAGATATGGCTTAAATCATTTAAAAGCATTCTAACCTATCTGTTCCTCAGGGTTCCACTCCACTTTGTTACATTTTCATTGCCTTGTCTTGCTTTTCTATTCCTTTGAATAGATGGTGGATTGGATAAAATATCAAAAAATGGCTAGCTTTTATCCAAGTCTCTCCTAAAGGAGTAAAGTAGCCTACTCTGAAAGGAAGACTGGCAGAATTTTCATGTATAAATGGTGCAGAGAAGGTTTAAAAAAATGTATTATTTCAATATTGGACTACTGGGAGAAGAATTAGATCACTTCTATATGCTTGTAAATGTATGCTGTATTATTCATTATTGATATTATGTGTCCCATATCAAAACTAAAAGCATACTAAATTTGAAAAATCATCTTGGAGCTACAAGGTTGTTTTCAATGTAGATCTAGTTTCTAGAAATCTTTGAAAACATTTTCTGTTATTAATGTAAACAAACTAAGCAAGTATTGTAATTAATTTTATATCTTCTTAATATTTGCAGTTTGTCTTTTTTTTTCTTAATATTTGCAGTTTGTCTTTTTTTTTGTTGTTTTGTTTTGTTTCCTGTACTGATGCATATATTAATCCATTAGATAGTATGGATAGTATGTCACTTTCCACTACAAACAGGGCAGTCTTCTGAGACGTATAAGTGATAGGGCAGGATGCAGCTGCTTGGACTGTAATCAGTACAAAATGGATTGACCATAAAACATTAAATCTTGGTTCATCAGCTTGCATCAGCCCTGAAGTTTTCTGATGGATGCATGAAAAACTATGAAATCTCTTGTATTATTTGACCCTTTGCATTTCAGAATTTTAGATGAAATCATCAAAGAAAGCTTTCATGATACTTGCTTTAGGAAGCAGTTTTCAGTATGTTTCTGTCTAAATGGCATTCTTTGCTATGGGATAGGAGAAATACATTTTGCTTCTCACTTGCAATTCATGCTACTTTATTCTATTTCTTATATTTGGAATTATATATCCAATTTGGTGTGTCATTATGTTTTGGTATTTAGTTTCCCACTAAAGAACTAAACTGATTATCTACTAGTTCTTTGGTTACTGAAGAATTAAAAGTTCAAATGTAAAGACTACTGAACTGTAGGGAGATTTTAATTTTGTTTTTAAGTTGAAAAAGAAAATTGGACTGAATCCCAGGTGTGAGTGTTCTAACATTTTAAGGTGTCTAAAATCTCTCTGTGATTATAATCCTGTAACCTAAATTTATATCCGTCTATTTTTCTTAGTGTTCCCTATATGTATGTATACGTTACATTTAAACATACAAAAAAAATAAATCATTGTCCTACCAATATACCGATACAATATTTTGGCTTTCTGTTTTAATGAGAATATTGTCTCTTTTGAGTGCAAATTTTAGAATTCTGTGATTACAGCATGAACTCCTATGACAAAGACAAAAAGGTCAAACTATTTTGATTGCTTTATAGCATGTGCTAAGATTACCTTGGCTAAAGCCAGGACATATAGAGTCTGTCTGACTTAGCTTCAAAGCAGCCTATGACAACCAAGCATCCATATGGCTACTATATGGCCTACTTTGGGGGAAAAGACTTAAATACGTGCATGTGTTTATGTGTGTTTATATATATTTTTCACGGTAATCTATCTTTTGCTCTCATTTAAGTTCCACAAGTAGTATGGCAGTTTCCTTCGAATTTACAACTTAAAATTGAATACTAATATGACATAATTATTATTTTATATTTACATAATGTCCCTTAATTCTATGTCTTGTGATTACAATACCTGTAACAGAAGCTCCTACACACAAAAGTTTGTAAACTATGAAGAGAAAAATGAAATAATATTAATCCTTTTTCATAGGTACAAATTGAAAGAAAGCAGAAGGGGAGAATTATGAGCAGTCATCTGCTCTGATTTATGAGTTTAAGCAGAGATTGATTATTCAGATACATCAGAAAGTATATCTGGAGCTCTAGTTCTGTCTCCTCATAACATAAACAACTGAAGCTTCACATAAAAGCAAATAGCATCACAAACTGACTACCATCTCCAAGAAAACTAGACATGACCATGCAGTGACTTTTCAGGCAACTCTGAAGACAGAGGAAGAAATTAGATATCTTGGATATTTAACTTGATTCTCAGTGGATCTCAGTGGACGTACGGGTATTGCTCAAAAAAAAAAAAAATCTAGGGAAGAAGATACCTAATAAATCTATTCACCTGCATGTCAGATTGTCAAAGCAATCAATTAAGAAAGTGGCATGACTGTCTAGGACAGGTGAGTTTCAATTGGGTAAGACAAGACAAAGATAGGTAAATTAAGGCTGGATTTATGTGGAGTGTATCTAGCACTTAGAACCAAGTAATTGGATGCAATCATTAAATGAAACAATCAGAACATGTACTCACCAAAGGGGAAATTTCCCTGGCAACCTAAGCAATGGGCTTCTGACATTCATCGAAAGATTGCTTTTATTCACATACAGTATTGTGTTGTTGAATTAAGCAGCAAAAGGGGATCACAGGGTGGAACATGTGCTCTAAGAGAAAATGTCATATAAGTAACAGGAGTCTATTTGTTATAGCCTGAGGTCAATAGGCATCTTGCTGAAACAGCTCATATTGTTTTAAAACTGCTCTGTTACCTGGCATATTTCTATTTTACAATAATATCAATATGCTGCATTGATAGATAATGATTCTTGAACACCTTTTGTATTTCTAAGCATAATGTACCTGTTCAAGGTTTCCACTTGCAGGGAATCTTAATTATTCTATGGAATTAACAAAGATCTAAGTTATCTTATCCAGTGAAAGTTCAATAGCACTTGCAAAGCAGTTCCTGGCAGCATCAATTTACAAAATTCAAGTAGTGCAAAATCAGCTTCCATCTGTTAGGGTAGATAAAGTGACACTCTACACATTGAAAAGATTAAGTGAGTATATTGGGCAACATTCAGTAATTACAGGTACTTGGAAAATAAATAAATAAATAAATAAAAAGAACATGGCCTCCTTACCTAATGAATGCTATGGATGCTTTTCTGAGGAAGGAAATGGGGAGATGGAGGGAGAAAAGGCAGATCTAAACTGATGACTCATCTGTCTGTCTATAAGCTTGCCTAGTGACTATTTTTTCCAGAATAATTTTTTCATCACATAGATATAGAATTGACCATTTTATTTTTAAACAAATGTTAAATAGAAAACTAACTAGAACTGTTGAATGACTCCACTGATTAGAACAGAGTATTCTGACTTTATCTATGAGTACAGGAAGTATAAAGGGGAAAACATTAAACTGTTTTTAATACAGAACTCTTGGAAGCTGAATTTTAGCAGATGTGAAGACCCTCCATCACTGTAACAAGGTAAAATTAGGCCAGATCTGCATGGGTCCAATCTAAAAGTAACCAATTCTCCAGTAGTTTCCTTTGCTAAAATTTGGTCAAAAAAAGCCTGTGACACCATAAAACTAACAGCCACAGCCACTGCACAAGAAATGAAGGTTCCCTTGCTGCCAGACAGAGGGAAGGGATGTAAGAGACAGGGGAGAGTGGAAGCAGGTTCCTGTTCAGCACAGCAGGCAAACCCCCCTGCTGCACACCTCACCTTCCCAGGTGCCCCTACACAACAGATATGAGGCTCTGAAACTTGATGGGCAAGCAAATGATGATGTGGAAAAAAGGTCCACCCACACTAGGGGAGTTGCCCAGAGCAAGTCAACCTACACCCCACATCACAACAAGCCCCCACCAAGAAAGAAAGAAAGAAAGAAAAAAAAAAAAAGTTATAGTCATAGGAGACTCCCTTCTTAAGGGAATGGAGGGCCCAGTCTGTCATCCAGACGTGACTCATAGGGAAGTCTGCTGTCTCCCTAGGGCATGGATAAGAGACGTTGCTCAGAAAGTCACTCACCTGCTAAGTTCCTCTGATTAATACCTTTTATTGGTTTTTCAAGTTGGTAGTGATGAGATGGCAATGAGAAGCCCAAGAGCGATCAAAAGAGACTTTAGGGCTTTGGGGCAATTGGTTGAAGGATCAGGTGCACAGGAGTTTTCCTCCATCCTTCCAGTAGCGGGGATCAATATTGAAAGGAACAGGCAGACCCAGCTGATCAATACATGGCTCCAAGGCTGGTGTCACCAACACAGGTTTCACAGAATCACAGAATTTCTAGGTTGGAAGAGACCTCAAGATCATCGAGTCCAACCTCTGACCTAACACTAACAGTCCCCACTAAACCATATCCCTAAGCTCTACATCTAAACGTCTTTTAAAGACTTCCAGGGATGGTGACTCCACCACCTCCCTGGGCAGCCTGTTCCAGTGCCTAACAACCCTTTCAGTAAAGAAGTTCTTCCTAACGTCTAACCTAAAAATCCCCTGGTGCAACTTAAGCCCATTCCCCCTCGTCCTGTCACCAGGCACGTGGGAGAACAGACCAACCCGCACCTCGCTACAGCCTCCCTTGAGGTATCTGTAGAGAGCGATAAGGTCGCCCCTGAGCCTCCTTTTCTCCAGGCTGAACAAGCCCAGCTCCCTCAGCCGCTCCTCGTAGAACTTACTCTCCAGGCCCCTCACCAGCTTCGTCGCCCTTCTCTGGACCCGCTCAAGCACCTCAATGTCCTTCTTGTAGCGAGGGGCCCAAAACTGAACACAGTACTCAAGGTGCGGCCTCACCAGAGCCGAGTACATGGGGACGATCACTTCCCTAGCCCTGCTGGTCACACTGTTTCTGATACAAGCCAGGATGCTGTTGGCCTTCTTGGCCACCTGGGCACACTGCTGGCTCATATTCAGCCGACTATTAACCATCACTCCCAGGTCCTGCTCTGCCTGGCAGCTCTCCAACCACTCATCTCCCAGCCTGTAGCTCTGGTTGGGGTTATTGCACCCCAGGTGGAGGACCCGACACTTGGCCTTGTTGAACTTCACACAGTTGACCTCAGCCCATCGGTGCAGCCTATCCAGATCCTCCTGCAGAGCCTTCCTACCCTCAAGCAGATCGACACACACACCTAACTTGGTGTCATCTGCAAACTTACTAAGGGTGCACTCAATGCCCTCGTCCAGATCATTGATGAAGATATTAAAGAGGATCGGCCCCAGCACCGAGCCCTGGGGGACGCCACTAGTGACTGGCCTCCAACTGGACTTGACTCCATTCACCACGACTCTTTGGGCCCGGCTATCCAGCCAGTTTCTAACCCAACAAAGCGTGCGCCAGTCCAAGCCAAGAGCAGCCAGTTTCTTGAGGAGAATGCTGTGGGAGACGGTGTCAAAAGCCTTGCTGAAGTCAAGGTAGACCACATCCACAGCCTTTCCCTCATCTACCCAGCGCATCACTTTGTCATAGAAGGAGATCAGGTTCGTCAAGCAGGATCTGCCTTCCATAAACCCATGCTGACTGGGCCTGATCGCCTGCTTGCCCTTCAAGTGCCGCCTGATGACTCTCAAGAGGATCTGCTCCATGAGCTTCCCTGGCACTGAGGTCAAACTGACAGGCCTATATTTCCCCGGGTCTGCCCTCCGGCCCTTCTTGTAGATGGGCGTCACATTTGCTAGCCGCCAGTCAGCTGGGACCTCCCCCGATAGCCAGGACTGCTGATAAATGATGGATAGGGGCTTGGCCAGCTCCTCTGCCAGTTCTCTCAGTACCCTTGGGTGGATCCCATCCGGCCCCATCGACTTGCGCACATCCAAGTGCCGTAGCAGGTCACCAACCATTTCTTCATGGATAGTGAGGGCCACATCCTGCTCCCCATCCCCTTCCACCAGCTCAGGGTACTGGGTATCCAGAGAACAACTGGTATTGCCGCTAAAGACTGAGGCAAAGAAGGCATTGAGCACCTCCGCCTTTTCCTCATCTCTTGTAACTAAGTTTCCCCCTGCATCCAGTAAAGGATGGAGATTCTCCTTAGTCCTCCTCTTTGTGTTGATGTATTTGTAAAAACGTTTTTTGTTATCTTTAACGGCAGTAGCCAGATTGAGCTCCAGGTGAGCTTTGGCTTTTCTAATTTTGTCCCTGCACAGCCTCGCTACATCCTTATAGTCCTCCCTAGTGGCCTGCCCACTTTTCCAAAGATTATAAACCCTCTTTTTTCTCCTGAGCTCAAGCCACAATTCTCTGTTGAGCCAGGCTGGTCTTCTTCCCCGCTGGCTCATCTTTGGGCACATGGGGACAGACCGCTCTTGCGCCATTAGGATTTCCCTCTTGAAGAGCTCCCAGCCTTCCTGGACCCCTCTGCCCTTTAGAAGCGCCTCCCAAGGAACTCCACCAACTAGTGTCCTGAGCAGCCCAAAGTCAGCCCTCCGAAAGTCCAATACAGTGGTTTTACTGGTCCCCTTCCTGGCCTCGCCAAGAATAGTGAACTTCACCATTTCGTGGTCACTCTGCCCAAGACAGCTCCCGACAATCACATCCTCCACCAGTCCTTCTCTGTTTGTGAAGAGAAGGTCTAGCGGGGCACCACCCCTGGTAGGCTCACTAATCAAGTTTGGGTTACTTGATCACAGAAAGGTCTACATGACACCAGGCTTACTGAATCCTGATGGGGAGCACCTTTTTCAGAGGGGAGAAAGGATTTTTGCCCAGGAGTTAGTAGGGCTGGTTGATAGGGCTTTAAACTAGATGTTAAGGGGGAAAGGGACAAAGCCAGGCCCATCAGTGATAAGCTATGGGACTGCATGCCAGTTTTTGAGGAACTGCATGCTAGTGAGGCCCTTCAGTCTGCCCCATGAGGGGCTGAATTGAATGAAAGACATCTGACATGTTTCTATACAAACACTCATGCCATGATAAACAAACATTTCAGCTCCTTGAAATGCTTGTATTCCAATACACATAGTATGGGAAACAAACAGGAAGAACTGGAGATCTATGTGTAGTCACATGGCTATGATCTCATTGCAGTCACAGAGACATGGTGGGATAACTCACATGACTGGAGTGCTGACATGCAAGGCTACAGGCTTTTGAGAAAAGACCACACAGGAAGGTGGGGTGGTGGAGTTGCTCTTTATGTGACAGAGCAACTGGAATGCGTGAAGTGGCTGAAAAGCGAGTTGAGAGTTTATGAGCAAGGATTAAAGGGCAAGCTACCATGGCTGATACTGTTCTGGGTGTTTGCTACAGGCCACCGGATCAAGAAGAGGAGGTAGATGAAGCCTTCTTCAGAGAGCTGGAAGTAACCTCTCAGTCACAAGCCCTGTTTCTCATGGGGGACTTCAAGCACCCTCTTATCTGCTGGGAAGACTACACAGCTAGGCACAAACAATCCAGGAGGTTCCTGCAGTGCATTGGTGACAACTTTTGACACAGGTGTTGGAGAAGCCAACAAAGAGAGGTGTGATGATGGACTTTACATTAACAAATGTCAAAGGACTAGTTGGAGATGTGAGGGTAGTGCTCAAAACTGCACACAGTACTCAGGGTGAGGCCACACCAGAACAAAGTAGAGCAGCACAACCATTTCTATGAATTGTCGAGCTATGCTGTGTTTGATGCACCCCTGATTATGTTTGGCCTTTTTGGCTGCCAGGGCTTACTGTTGACTTATGTTCAACTTGCTGCCAGCTGGAACCCCCAGATCCCTTCCTGCAGTGTTGCTCTCCAACCTCTCATCCCCCAGACAATCCAGTTCGAAGGGACCTACAAAGACCATCTAACTGCCTGACCTCTTCAGGGCTAACCAAAAGTTTAAGCATATTAATGTGAGCATTATTAAAATGCCTCTTGAAAACTGACAGGCAGGGGCAACAACCACCTCTCAAGGAAACCTGTTCCAGTGTTTGACTATCTTCACAGTAAAGAACTTTTTCCTAATGTCCAGTCTGAACCTCCTCTGGTGCACATTTATTCTGTTCCTGTTTGTCCTATCATTGGTTACCAAGAAGAGACCAACAACTCTTTCTTCACCTCCCATCCTCAGGAGGTTGTAGAGAACAATGAGGTCACCTCTTGTCCTTCTTTTCTCCAGACTAGACCACCCGGTCACCTCTTGTCCTTCTTTTCTCCAGACTAGACCACCCAAGTGTTCTCAGCTTCCCCTCACAGGACACGCCTTCTAGCCTTTTAGCAGCTTTGTTGCCCTCATCTGGGTGTTTTCAAGTTTCTTAACGTCCTTTTTATATTTATATTATGGAGCCCAGAAAGATGTCTTTAGTCCAACACAATATGTGTCGTATGTTACATGAGATACTATTAAAAAAAAAAAAAAAAAAAAAACAACAAAAAAAAACTAATAGGAGTAGATAGCTTGTATATTCATTCTGACTTGAAGCTGTTGTTTTGCTATCATTCTTAGTTTTATTTTGCATCATAGATCAAATTGGGAGCCCTTGTCAGTTTTTGTTCCTAGATACTGTTCAGATGGAATAGATAGTTTCCCTGGAAGCTTACAACCATAAGCTAAGACAAAGGGACACTAAAATGAAACAGATAAAAGTGAAATACAGGCATGCCATTACAGTGTTAGTCATCATACTGGAACACTGTTCAGACTTGTCTGACTATTGTCAAATTCGCCAAGGGGATCATGAACAAGAAGAACTAGAAGGAAAAACTGCAAGGGGGAAGATAAAGTTTTATAGATGTTAAGAAGAAAATCTTCCAAGTATGGGAGTAACATGGGAGAAATTTCAAGGTACCTAAAAATCTAGGATGAAAATAATATGTAGAAAACCTTGAAGATGAAGTTTAACTTTTAAAACAATTTATATTTGATTAGGGAAAGTCCATTAAAGAACATGATTTAATGGTCAAAGGAACAGGCCACAAAAGTGATCTTTGAAATAGTATTTTGGGTACAAGTAAGGAAAGACATGTTCCCAGAGCATTTGTCAAGGCCAAAGCAAAGGATTTTGTGATGACTAACAGATACTGTGAAACTGAACAACAAACTTATACCTTTTCCTATGTAAGTTAAGGGCACTGCTGGATCAAGTAACCTTCCAGCAGACAGGGTTTTTGTTTGCTTGTTTTTGGTTTTTATTACTTTCCTAGACATTGCCATAGCACTAGAACTATTGATGTTCATAGTATAGCAGCACAGATATCTTCTATCAGATTCAGTCTGGAATCTGGCAGCTGAAATTACCAAATGTATGGCAGGAGCTGTGCTAACAAGTCATGCTTTTCTGGGCCACATAAAAAGAATGGAAAACAGACTGCTGGAACAGCAGTTAAGCAGTTAAGTTAATGTCCCTTTTTTCATCTTTTCTCCTCATAAATCCATCATAGGAGTGTTCAGGTTTCTGTCCATTGTGATGAAAAAAAGGGAAGTAAAATTTTGCTTTTATACTATAACTATTACTTGTTGCTATCTAAAACATACTAAAAAGTAATAAATTGAACATTATTGTTATCTTAAAAGATTTCATTTAGAATTTTAATTTATTTTGAGCTTGTAAATCTGAAATGAAATCAAAGGGAATCTTTAAAGAATGCTTTAAAAGATGAAAATGTTTCATCTGGAAAGCATTGAAGCATAATATTTTTGGTACACTGACTTTTTTCTTCATGAAAGGAGAGTTCATTGAAATATACAATAATAGTTTGGTGTTATTGTAACTGCTCTTCTTTGGTGGAAATATTACTGCAAGGAAAATGAGTATGGTCAAGTGCTGCTAGGGTGAGAGGGGGTCACTACAATGTGCTACTGAAGTAGAAGGAAGAGGAGATTTAGAGAGAAAAAGGTGAGGCACAGGGAGGGAGAAAGTGCAGAGAGTTGTGCAAAAAAAAAAAAAAAAAAAAAAAAAAAAAAAAAAAAACAGCTCTGAAGGTGCCGAACAGAAGCCAAAAAGCCAAAGCTGCAGACATGAGATTCTATTAAGCTCAAGAACAAACCTGTGTCAGTAGGAAAATGGTAGAAGTGAATCAAGAGAGGATTTGTAGTGGAAGACATCAGACTGGTAACAGTATTTTCCATACACACACACAAAAATAAATTCTTGCTTATGTATGCAACATATCAGTTCCTCTGGATCAATGTGTTTTGCTGATAATAGTATTTATTTATTTTGATATCAATGTATTTTGAACATTTTTTTTGAATTGACACCTCCTTTAGATGTTTGTGTTTGGTTGTGCAGCCTCCCTGTGAGCTCCAGACAGATATGTCCAACAGATATATATTAATCTAACTTAATGATTACTGGAGGACAGGAACAATTTTAAAACTTTTATATATACATATATTAAAAAAAAAAAAAAAAGAAGAACTTAACACTGATAAGCAGTTCTAGTATTCATAGTGGAAACTCTAAACCTCCTTAATTAATCAGTTAAAAAAAATGCTACTCAAATAGCCCAAAAAAATAACTAAACAAAAATCTAAATAAAAATTGATTACAGACAATTATGTCAATTAATAGAAACACTTTCACTAGAGCTGACAGAAATGTCTTGAATGGTGAAATTCCCCCTGAAAAATGTGTCTTACAATGAATATTTTTTCAATACCTTCTTTTGAGGAAGACATTTGAGAGAGAAAAACTGTTTTTATTGCAAATTGAAATCTTTTTCATTTTTTTCAGATTTAAAAAATATTTTTTTCTGTAGTTGGCTCTCATAGCATTTCTTATTGTTGTACATTAAAAAAAGAGAGAGAGAGAGAGAGAGAAAGAAAGAAAATAAAAAGGCATTTAATCCATCATGCAGGAGTTCATTCTTTCCCTTTTATCTTGGTTTCTTCGCACACAAGGCTCACAGCATGTGGCTCTGGGAACGTCTGTATTCCAAGCCCAGTCACAGCAGTGCTTCACCTATTGGTGACTTTCAATTGCATTTCACAAATATCTTGATTTGTCCTAAAGTTTTTCAAAAATAGGCTGCTCTAAGAAGGGAAGACTGTGACTGAAGCACTCACAAATTTGCCTCTCAGGATTTTCATAACCTCTTGTGTAGTTTCAGCACTCTCTGCAAAAAGTCTCTGTAGGATTAGGTTTACAGAGAAATGAAAAGCAACTATACATTTTAATGGCAGTTCAGTCCTTCCTGCACACAACATTTCTATGTGGACCAAAGCCATTATCCACCCTTCACATTTTCCCCAAACTGAAGCTAAATGTTTCTCATACCACCTTGTCTACATCCCCACACTGTTTCTATGTTTCTCTCTTCTAAGAAAGCAAACCAGACCTACCTCCAGGTTTGTGACTTCCTTCTGACCCTGAGGTTAGAGAATCCCTGACATTCCTGACTCCTGCAGACCCCTATACCTGTTTATACCCTGTACATTAACCTCCTTGTATTTTTGGATATTTTGTCCTTCTCATAATTTCTGTGATGAGATGAGATGCAGTGCTCAGCTCCTGACCATTTGTCTTTGATCTCTCCGGCTCACTAACCTGAGTATTTCAGGTGTAGCTACAGCATAATGAAGTCTCTAAGCTCATGTAGCAAAACAGAGACGGCTACATTTCACACATCTGCAGCCCTGCAGCACTGATTCCAATTCCTGACTCCTTCAATTGCCAGCATGGCATATGAATTTATCACTTATGATATACTTCTTAGTGGAGAGAATGGGATGTCAGAAGTAAGAAGGGTGTTTTTTAAGTGGTTCCATGTTGGGAAGGAACTCAAATAAGCAAGAGGTTGCAACATTTTACCATGTCTCTGTTTTTTTTCCATATTGTGAGACTCGTCTTCCCCATCAGATGTGCTGATGCAGCCCTCTTCTACTTATGTAGCATGGTGCAAGTTGTTTCTTTCAATATGAAATGAAATACTGAAGGAATAAAGGGTGAAGCTGGCTGATCTGAAGCAAGAGCTGATGCTTCACTACTTATAGTATCTAGTGTGGTCACAAAACACCCCCAGGAAGTTCATTAATAACTAAGAGTCACATATCTATTAGAGACCAGAATTCTTTAGTTCTGTATCTCATAGAGTTCTCTCTCAGTTTCCTCCTTCTTTTCATTTCACTATTTTTAAAGCAGTATCAATTTAAAAGAGTTACAGGACTCCTAAAAACAAATAAATCATGTTGGTTTGCTATGTGGTAGCATGATTTAAGAAAATTTGAGAGAAAGCTGTAGAAAAAGTTTCAAAAAAGAGCAAAAGGAAGGCAAAAGGACAAGTGTAATGGGGTACTTTTGAAATTGCAGACATCTGTAAAGTTGCTTCTTTCTTTATCAGCTCTCAGTAACACAGTCATACTCCTAACAAATACTAATACTAAAACCACGAGTTGTTTCCTCTGTATTTCATTATTTTGCCTAAGTATTGGAAACTAATATACTGGAATCTCTTTTAAGTACATGAAAACAAGAAAATAGGAATGATTAAAATAGAAATGACACTAATTAATTATTTTCCTTTCTACTAAGAGACAGGCAAAATGGTAAGGCAACATAAATAGAGAAAAGTGAATAATATCTGTAAAGTTCAATTATTCTGTCGGAATTAAATAGCACTAAAAAGTATGGATGTCTCAGTGTATTTTTAATGTGTGCTTCTTTAAGTTTGAAAGTTATTTTTATCTTTATACCATCTCACATCTTTGAAACAGTATTGATTTGAATCATTAATGGTATGAATCCAAAGTGGTACAAAAGAAATATATGGTAATCTATTCTCAGTTATTTGAAAAATTCTATCCTGTACTTTCACCACTACCACTACCATCCTTATCCACTGAAATTCTAATAAGATTGGCACAATGCATTTTAAGTGATCTGTGTACTAATTGCTCCATCGTTTTAATGTCTGCTGCATTAGTTTTAGGACATGCTGAGGTTTGCAGAGGATGCTCTGAGGTATACCAAGCTGCTGGAAACAATTGCAATTTATAATTTGCAGTTGCTTTGATTTAATGTAGTTTTGGATTTAAGACAGGAAAAGATGGTGCTCATACTGTGCATTAGTATGGATGAAAAGTTTGCTCTATTATGGTAATCCTTCATCTACAAGGAATTCTAAATAATCACACACAGAATCACACAGAATTTCTAGGTTGGAAGAGACCTCAAGATCATCGAGTCCAACCTCTAACCTAACCCTAACAGTCCCCACTAAACCATATCCCTAAGCTCTACATCTAAAATGTATCAGCATAGCACAACGTAAGAATTAAAGGACTGTTAAAAAGACTTTCATAAAAGAAAATATGGATAAAGATTGTAATGTAGATGACAATAAAAATAAAAATAAAAATGGTGCTGCTAATTTTTCACTCCTGACTACCACAAGCCAGTATTCACACATTACATCCAAATGTAGGTGTCATATATGGGTGTACAGCTTTTTTGAATATTAATTGGGTATGGCCCACAGGGTAATTTAGAGAAATTCTTTGGAAGCTTACAGACTTGACTGATTTGGCTACCTTCATTTATGCTATTTTTTATACACTCTTTGCAAGTGTTACCATTGTTTTATATATGTATGGACATCTATAGCACTTGAAATGTTTCAGTGGTGTTTTCCTTACTGTTGTTATAGTTGAACTTTTAGAAACACTGCTACCAAAAGTACACAAATAGGCTATGTTAGGGGAAAGCAATCATATGCTAAGAATTTGGGGTTACTTTCTCATAATATTTTCAAGGTGTTGTAAAAAGGAACATGGACAAAACAAAACAAAACAACAAAAAACCCACAACATTGTCAGAGTCTTTTAAAGCAATAATAAAGCCATAAGTCACAGCAGGGTGTGGGGCTACACTACTGCATAATATTTAATCTGAATAAATAATATGTTTTTAATCATCAAGTGGCATTTAATTAACCTGCAATAGCTGGCTTATTAATTTTCGATTAAATCATTATTTGAAACACTTAATTTAAATGTGAATGAATATATTTTCTGCTACCTCCTATAAGGTATCTCACTATTCGTAATGAATTATAGGTTAAAGTTTGGCATTTGCTCTCCCTCTTGCTGAATGAACATCAAGGCCAGGTTTGAGAAGCTTCATGCTGTTTGTTAATTAAAGTAAACCAGAAGAGCAAAAGCCAGGGAATTCAGAAAACAAAATAACCCAATTACCATACACTCCAACAGTGCAATATGATTTATTTACACTTAATCCCACACTTAATAAATACTCAGGGCCAGATCCTCAGCTAGAGTAAACTGACATTATTGACTTCAATTAATTTACTTACTAAGTCACTTTGTGTTTGGGTTTTATTGTTTGGTTGGTTGGTTTTGCTTGTTTGTTTTTTTATTTGATGTTGTCTAAATATGCATGCTGGGTTTTGCTTAAGGATCAGAAGTAAAAAACAATTCCTGTTCCAGGCAGCTTATGGTCAGGGGTACACAAAAGTGGGGATAATATTTTGTTCCTGTGGTGTGACACTCATCCTGGTCTGAAAAGAACATTTTTGCTAATAATTTGTATAAAAGTGTTGGCCTGTAACTCTGAGGCAGAAGGGGAAAATACGCCACAGAGAAAAAAGAAATGGAAACCTAGAGCCCTAAACACTGATACACACTCCATGCCATGAAATATTTTAAAAGGATCATCTTGTAATGAAGTGTGATAAGCCTTTGAAAGGTTAGTCAAAAAGACTGACTTTTACCTGTGAAGAAGAATCTTCTTAGGCATCTTCAGTGGAGGAAGACACCGTCAGTGATGATTAAGAGTCCCTTATTCTGGAACATATTCTTTGTGGAATCTGCTTCTCTCCTTTAATTAAGGAAGATACCTGTGGAGACTAGCTTCCCTGTTATGAGATTAGTCACTGCAAATCTCCTCCTGTAGTTTCCCTCAAATAGCCACACAATTTTCTACAGAAGATAAATACTGGAGTGGTCCAGAATGGCAGTACATTGCATTCCAAGACATTGACTTTCTTTTAATTGCTATTTTCTTATAAAAGTTTTCTTTTAAACTGCTTATATAGCCCAGACAATATAAATACATAATTTTTTCAGCAACTTTTTGAGCAACCTTTTCAACAAAATTTTTGAGACTGAGAAAAAAACTAAATTTGAAACACTGACTGTGTTCCAAAAAAGTTAATTAGGATACCGTGTAACCTGTACAACTGGAACAATTATATTAAGCAGCTGTGATAATCATATGAGGTGATAATCATACAAACTGTGATAATCATATCACAGAATGGGTTAGGTTCGAATGAAAGGGACCTTAAAGATCATCTAATTCCAACCCCTCCTGCTTCCCCAGAGATGAGCAGGGACACCTTCCACTAGACCATGTTGCTCAAAGCCTCATCCAACCTGGTCTTCAACAATCCCAGGGACGGGGCATCCACAACGTCTCTAGATATAACGGAATCTATTTCTTGCATTCACAGGACATGAACCCAACACAGACATTTATGTTCCATACAACGTAGATCAAATTTTGCACCAAATTGTTTTATCTTTATCTTGTACCCATATCAAGCCTTTGCTTTCATATTTTTTTTCTTTTTTTTTATTTTTTTTTTTTCTGTAATTTTCTGGACTGATAAGTTCTCTTCTTTCACCTTCCACTCAAGACATTTCCCAGACTTTCCTGGCAGCATAGAATACTTGCTCCTATAACAATCACTTGTGTTCTAGAAAACCTCCTGGTTCTAAATTGAAATGTCTACTTGTTCTTTACATAGAGAGGCCAAAATAGGGGAAGCATAGAAAGGATTTTAATGGCCGTGGATCAGCAAAATATGATTCAGCATTTTTCTTCATGGTTATGGATGCAAGGATGAACTTCATTGATAAATGCCAGCAAAAGCTATGAACCTCCCTCCCACCACCACCCACCCAATTTCTCTTCCTTCCAGAGTGTCTCCCACAGAGAAGGTGGTGCAGTACTGCAGTATTCAGATTCACATCAAGTCATCACCCTTCCTCCTTTAAAATAGAAGGAGGTAGAAGGGTTAAGGATAATAAAGGTGTACCTCAGTGTCAGAAGGTGCATCCTTAGCACATCTATCTTCACCTATCATTATTTCTGCTATGCTACTGCTGGAGAAAATACCTTGAAAAATCTTCTTTTTATTGTTTCTTTCAGTGGAAGCTTTTCCAAAGTCTCTTGCTTTCAGGCACCAGCTGAAATCACTGAATATAAAACTTCCAATCCGAAATACTCTTTTCTGTGAGGTGATGGGGTTAGAGGAGATACAGAAACTCACCAGAAGAATCCTGTTTTTTAATATCCATCAAGGGATACTTTGAAACAAGTTCAGGTATTTTACTACCAGCATATCTCTGCACTAATGTAGCATTTCACAGAGTTTCCGCAATAACTATCGTTGGGTCTTCTCATAAGAGCCCTATAATAGTCATAAATATTCCTCAGGAGAGCCAGATAGACTCTGAAAGGCATATAATAGCTATCATAAATGAATAATAAAGTGTAGAAAGGACAAGCCACCATGAAAATGGCAAATGAATATGATGACGTGTGTGTTGTACATGAGTTAATTGTCTGAGTTTTATATTTACAGAAAACCCCAGATGTTTTTTGCTGTGTCAGCAATCTTTATGGAAGAGGCAGCATTCTCTGGAACTTTTTTGCAGAAAGAATAAAGTAGTTACAGCATGGAAAGCTTGTACCAATGTTCTGTGTGTACTCCTTCTGCAAGTTGTTGAATTGTTTGCTACTGTGCCAAATACTGGAATTTAGAATTCAAGCATCATCTTTGTCTTACTAAATGGTGCAAATAAATGTTACTTCTGCATAAACACTAAATCATAAATTTCAAAAATAAACTAATACATGCGTAGATTATAGAACAACATTGCACTTCTGAATTTTTGAAATCACACAATTGAAATTTTTGAGCCACCTTTTCAGGACTTTGACTTAGAATGGCCAGATGCTAGGTTCACTTATACAGTCAAAATGAGATTGCCTTGATTTAGAAGTAGCCCTTTACTTTCTTCATATCTTCATCAGTTTCAGTCCAACAATATATGGTGTACCACACCACTCAAGAAGTGGTATGATTATGTATGTAGTCCCATTAAAATCAAACCCATTGAACTTGGGATGAAGTCTTCATTTTTAATTATGCTGTTATAATCAGGCCTTTATGATTTTTTAAAGGGATACTATTGTTTCATCATGTTGAAAAGACAGCCAAACATGAATGAACATAGGGACATATACAGAAAATATATTGAGAAAAGCAGAAAGAAGATGCAGATGACATTAGCATACAGATATTAATAGCAGAAGTCCAGACCTGGGTGAGGGGAAATATCTATCTATCTATCTTTCTCCATGTATTAAGCAATATAGGAGTTTCTGGTTTAAAACAGCCATATATTTCAGTAAAAAAAAAAAAAAAAAAAAAAAAAAAAAAAAAAAAAAAAAAAAAAGACACTGAAAATAAAACACATTGCAAAGTAGAAATGCACTAAGATATGTGACTAGAAAGCAAGGTGAAGTTTGGTTAATAGTGGCTCAGTATTCTCCAAAGTACGTTCTCAATGCACTCACTTTGTTTGTTTTCTATTTCTGCATTTACTTAAAATAGTAATAATAATTATAATTACTTAAGGTGAGTCAATCAGCTCATAAAAGTCAAAGAGATATTTCTTTTGCCTTGACATTCCCAGAATCCCAGAATCATCTTAAAAAGTAATAGTAAAATGAGAAAACTATATAAACATTTGAAGCATAGGAAGGCTATAGAGACCAAACATCATGATTTATCGAAGACCGTTCCTGAAATATTTCATTTAGATTAGATTATTTTATGACCATGAGTCTCCTTAAATAGACAAGGTTACAAAAAGACTGAATGATACAGCCTAAACCAAAATTTCCAAAATTGTTGTTTTTGAAGGTTAAGTCTTGAAATAAGAAAACCTGCATTTGATTTATTTTTCTGTTATCCCTACATTTGATTATCACTTTTGAGTATTGTATGACTTAAAAAATAAAAATAATTGAAGTCAAATCTGTGTTTAATTATGTGTATAATTTACTAATATTTATATACGTTTAATCTCATGCTGTGTCTTTGGTTTGTTTTATGAAATCGCATGCACAATTGTACAGAGGTGATATGTGTTGGATGTGATTTTTTTTTTATTTTTATTTTTTTGCTGTCATCATCCTCTGCATTTTTATTGCTGGTGAAATCAAGGGCTGCATAATTAGATCAATTTAACACCAAATAGAGCAATATAGGTATAAAATCTGCAACTTCTACACAAAGCCTCTAAATTATTTATTCTGATTTAATGGGAGAAAATCTATAGAGGGGAAAGGCAATTATTAACATGTTTGACAAACATTAGACATTTGAAACTTTCAATCAAGACTTAGCTATTGATGTCATATCAGAAAGTTTTACTCAAGTATCTATGAACAACATTTTAAAAAGTCAAAATACTAAGCTTAAATGCCTAAATTATACTAAGCAAGATGATTATAAAGCCAAACCATACCTATTGGCTCTCACAGGCAGTCTTTCTCTGGAATGGTATTGGTATCCATCTGCAGACATGATCTTCTTCTATTTTGGTTATTATGTTTAAATAATATAAATTTGCATTATTACTTATGTTCAGAAAGCTCAGTAAATGAAATCTGCTCTTTCTATGAATATTTCAGAAATGACTGTGTAATCTGCAGAGGACAGTTTCCGAAGAAACAGACGTCTGGAGATCACAAAGGCACCATCCGTATGTTAGGTTTGGGTTATGATGTGGAATACAAACTACGTACAAACTACTCCACCCTCTTAATAAATTTGTCTGTTTGTCATCTCTGTTTCAGAAGAAAGTACGTCTGTTTTACTATTCACAATATAGTTAGACAATTTCTCTTAAAACACAATAATGATACTTGCGATTTTTTATTTTATTTTACTTTTTATAAGCAACAAAATCACAAGGAATTTACCTGTGTTTGCACAGAAACGTAGAACACCAACGCACTGAGGGATCCTGCAAGGCCTGGCAGCCCGCGCGAGGGAGGCTAACGAGACGTGGGCGGGGCCAGCAGCGTCAGCGGCGGGCCGTTTAAATCGGGCATCGCCGCCATTTTGTAGACACTCGCCGAGGCGATCAGCCGCGGGCTCCGCGCGTTCTGCAGCGGAGTGATCGAGGCGGGCAATGTTGTTTTTATTTTATTTATTTATTTATTTATTGCCTTCCGGCATCGAGGCCACTCGAGGACCCGGCAGCCCTCGGTAGGGCTTGTCCATTAAGAGGACAGGTTCTCTGACAAAGAGGTTTTATAAGGTCATACAAGTTGTGACTATGTAGCATGAGGGAGCAAGTTATCCTTATCTGAGAGACAGGAAAAACAGAAGCAACACTAATAGCTGCAAATCTAGGCATCTTCCAAGTGCATGTACTGAGGGATGATCGACGATCAGCATTTTCTTGTAATATACTTTTTCTTGTCTTTTATACATCTTGTTGATTTTCCTTTTTAGAGGGCTTACCATTATGCCTTAGACCAGAGGGTAGCTGTGCTTCTCACAGATTCCAAATCAGGTATATTTCATGCGCTATGAAAATCAAGAGTCCTTCTCCAAGCTATGTTTTGAAAGAACTTCTAAAAGCATATGCATTATTCACATTGGAGATACGTAGATATTTGTCAGATCAGGGAGAGGGAATTTATTTCCAAAGGCTAATTTTAGTCTATAAAAGCTAATTTCCCTAGGGTCCCCTGTAGTCAGTAGAGGAAGACTGTATGATAGTATCCTCCAGAGAATAGTTCAGAGTAGGAGACTAATTAATCTCAGGGGGAGAGGGGAAGGATTCTCCACACTAGACTATACCACTTGGTGAATGGTTCCTGCTTTGGCTATTCACCCAGGTTATTCCAATTGCACAGAAATAACCTCTCCTTGTCTTCATTTTTTATTGCACCAAAGCCTGTCATCTACAAAACTAGGTAATAAATATTTTTACATTATTACCACTGATACAGTAGTGGACTGAATTTTCACCCTAAGAGGATTCTCCCTACTACTTCACCAATACCTATACACCCCTAGAAATATGTGCTGCTAAGTGTGTTTGTACCATCAATTTACTAAGTTCTCCAGATCAAATTTTGTAGGGTGGTTCTTCAGAATTAGCCTAGAGCAAACATGCTGCATATGGACTGAGCTTTTAGTACCATGTGGTGGCCATTTGAATGAAAGGCACAATTGTTGATCTGGGTTTTGATTGTTTTTGTTTGTTGAAAATGTGAAGTCGTTATTGTGGCCTATCAGAGCTACATTCTTAGAGCTTGAAATGTGTTGCATGCCTTGGCAGCAGGATACTTGAGGGTCAAGAGCAAATTCAGAGTGTTGCGGAACTGTGTAGAGCCCAGAATACCAAGCCTACTGCTATCTTACTCCTTTTTATTTTATCTTATTTATTTATTTATTTTGGAAGCTATCTGCAAAAGAAGCTATTACCAAAACCATTGGTTGTGTTTCAGAGAGAACTATATTTGTTTCTCATCAAACAGAAGTTTGAACAAAAACTTAGGCAGTTAATAAAGAAGCAAGATCTGAAAGTGATGAGGGGAGCTGAATTATTTGCTAGTGCAATTGTGTCCAATAAGAATTTTATTTAATATTATTTGGAAAGACAGTTTTCAAGTTTCATGCTATGGCTTTCTTAATTCCAAATAGCAGTAAATATTCAGCTGAAGTATTGGGTGGCACTACAAAAAGTCAATAAACAAATTAGGTTTTCTAAGATTATAAGCAATCTGTTTGGTGAGGGCTCTTGAATACCTGGCTAGTGCATGATTCTCACTGCATGATTCTCACTGTCTGATCTCATTCATTTATTTATTTATTTATTTATTTTTAGAGCAAAAAACACTAAAGGACAGTCAGTTGCAATATTTATTTATCATAGCTGCATTTATCAGGGGTCTGTTTAATCAAAGTAAACAGGAAGAGAAGAGGAACTTGCAATCCTGAATGGAAAGGAGCTGCCCATGTAGCAATTTCTCCCTTTAATAGTGACCCTTATTAAGAAAAAGTTTGACCCCCCTCACTTCAAAGTCTTGTTTTTCCTATGAGTGTAAGGAACTTCAATTTACACACATACCCACATACCACTTCCTTCCTCATTTATTCCACATCCCTTTGGCAAACACAACAATCACTTATGTGGAAAAATATCTTGAAACAGAGCTTAGCAAACATTAAAGCAAAATGTATATACTCTGTGGGAGACAATTTTTCTGTGACAGAGATACAGATAATGGATCTCTTTGTCATGTCCAGAGTTATATGAAAACTATAATAATGTTATTCAAATCAACTCTACATGTTTCATTTTGTTGGTGCAATGAATGACCATATAAAAGCATAGAGTTTTTTAGCCTCATTCTGGACATAGATCTAAATTTGAAAGCATGTAATCTCAAAGAAAAATGTGATACATATTATTTGAATTGCATCAGTATTATGCTGAGAAAAAAAAAAAAAAAAGTAGTTTATAGCAGAAGTTTTACTTCTAAGCTGAAATTTAAGACAGCTAAACAAGAGCAAACTTTGCTTCTGTAAGGATTTAATGTGACAAAGTTATTGCTCCAGCTGCTTCTGGTTGAAGTACACATAAAGGCAGAAACAAAGCCTTACATCACATCATATAATATCAGCTGTGGTATATGCATGAAGGTGTGTCACTACAGTAATTCTCTCTTCTTTAACAAGAAAGAATGCTACTGAAATATGTGCACTTTCAATTTTTGTAGACAGCAGCAACTGTCTCCTACATATTCCAATGACATCAGGAGCATGGATCTCACAAAGGAACCAAGGTTTTCATTACCAAGATAAAAAGGCATGTAGCAAGAGTCCAATGTCTCTCATTATTCCAAAGAATGACATTAACTGTGTTTCAGTGAATAAACACAGGCAATTAAGGGTAAGAGAAATAATAAACATTTATTCAACATAATCTCTGTAAGTTTCATGGGGTCAAGTAGTTTGGGTTTTGTTAGTAAAAAAAAAAAGCATAAAAGAAGTTCATAGACTGAAAAACACAAAGTCCTGTCACAGTAATTTTTAATGAAGTTCAAAGTATGTTTAAGCTTGCAAGAAAGTCTATGAGTCTTATTTGTGTTATCTTCCAGTACTAATTTCTTAGAATGGGTAAAATTACAGAACTTACATTGTCATTTTAGAAATCAAGAACAACAAAAATATTCTAAAATTAAGTTCTCCCAGGCAAGCTTGGAGTGTAAAAAAGACAGCAGCAAAATACTTTCTCCCTAACTGAATCTGTCACCCACAAGAGCAAGTTATAGCATGCAAGGAAGTTGGAGAGCACACAAGATGAAACTTGCATAGCTCACTAGAAAAATACTGGTGACTTTTAGATGGTATTTTCACCTTTTCAAAGAAGGGCATGCCATCAAAAGCATAATTTTTTCTTTGACATAGAAGGGGAAAAAACATTTTAAATTCTATTTTCATGTGGTCTTTCATAACTGATGTTTAGTTTTGCCTGAAACATCATTCCAGCCTTCTTAATTTACAGTCTAAGTGATTGTGAACACATTTTTCCTGAGGTGGTGAGAAACCCACCAGAGTTCAAGAAGCATTGGGACAATGCTCTCAGACACATGGTCTGATTTTTGTGTGGTCCTGTGTGGAGCCAGGAGTTGGACTTGATGGTCCTTGTAGGTCCTTTCCAACTGAGAACATGCTGTGATTCTATGAAAAAAAGAATAGGCTGTTGCTTCCAAGCTCCAATTTTAACTTATGGTTGTTTGTTTGTTTCTTCCATCTGGTGAAGAGTTTTCCTATTTTGTTGGGTATTTGTTGTGAAACTTATTCAATAAAAAATATTGAAGTAGCTAAATATCATAATTCCCTAAAACAACCCATCTTATTTTTTTTTTTCAAAAAGTTTTAGAGTTAAATAATGTAATTAGTGTTCGCAAACAAGGGGGTTGTAGAGATGAGATATGTATACAATAGATAGTTTCTTTCATCTTAGAAAGTTCCCAGAGCAACCAATATTCAGATAAATCATCTTTGTTTGTTTGTTTGTTCCTGAGGAATTCTAAAAAGTTAAGATAAGAATAATTAAAGAAACAGAAGAAAACAAACCAAAACAAAAAATTAAAACCTTACTACCAACTCCAAATTGTTAAATCCAAAAAACTAACAAGAAACAAAGGAAAGAAGCTGTAAGAGTCATTGGAGACTGATTTGGAAATATTTCCTGGTATGCTTAAATGCTAAACATTCTGTGTGTATGTATACCTAACGCTGATGCCTTAGGGAACTCAGTTGTTGGGATAAATTCTTAATAATCTATTTTGGATACTTACGGAAGCATTCTTCTGTCTTCCTGCTTCCATCTTGCAAGACCTTGTATGCCAGAGAGGTCACGGGTGTCCTTGCAGATGTGACATTCCAGACTTGACCTTTCAGAAGAACAATAGAATGAAATATTTAGAACAGATGACAGGAAATACTAAGCTTCTTCTCTACAATGCAGTTAAAATCCCATATTTCTTAAGATTGAATAACATCATTGTTTATGATCTATATTTTGATCTTTTCACCATGCATAAAATAAAGCTGAACTCCTGATAGAAATTATCTGGGACCTTCTAATGAAAATAATAAAGAAACATATGTTTTAAAGAAGTAAACATATAGGAAAATAGGTTACTATAAGTAAAGACATTATACATGATGCAGTCCACAGAGAAAAAAAAAAAAAAAAAAAAAAAAAAACTATAAAAAAGATCACATAGTTCTTGCTTCAGAAACTGTCTATATTGCATATATAACAGTGATCTTAACAGTTTGTTCCTAAGGAAACTATGAAAGCCTTTTCATGTTATCAAAGTTCAGGTCTGAAAATTACATTGTCTTTCTTGTAACAAGGTTTTGTACTAAGCAGAAGAACCGGTGAAAACTCCTGCATGTGTTTTTATTGTGTGATCACACCTCTGTTAAATTTTAGCCTGCCTCATAAGCTAAACAAAGAGTGAATAAATATTATTGATATTCTTAAATATTCTTGAATATTCTTAAATATTCATCTGGATACATGCTAGATGTATGCCAGCATACAGCTAGACAAATACAAAATGTGAAGGGTAAGCAATTAGATGATGGATTGGGCTTAAAGGGCTGTAGTAAATGGGGTTACATCAGGCTGGTGGCCAGATGCTAATGGGGTTCCACAGGACTCCATTTTAGGGACAATTCTCTACAATGTTTTTATAAATGATCTGGATGGAAGACTCAAATGCATATTAAGGAAGTTTGCAGATGACACCAAATTTGGAGGAGCTGTTGACTCCCTTGAGGGTAGAGGGCACTTGCAGAGAGATCTTGACAGACTGAGGGCAATCAGCAACTGTATGGAGTTTAACAAGAGTAAGTGCTAGATTCTGCACCTGGGATAGGACAACCCTGTCCAGTACAGTCCCAGTACAAATTGGGGGAGAAGGTGAAGGGAAGGGATTGCCCCACTCAACTCAGTGCTGATGATGCCTCACCTCAAGTACGAGCAGTTCTGGGTGTCACAATAAAGGACATAAAGGACATAAAACTATTAGAGTATCCAGAGGAGGGCAACAAAGATGATGCCCTCTGGAGGTGAAGATATATGAGGAGCAACTGAAGTCCCTTGGTTTGTTCAGCATAGAGAAGACTGAGGAGAGACCTCATGGCATCCTACAGCTTCCTCACGTGGAGGAGTAGAGGAGGAAGTGCTGATCTCATTTCTGTAGCGAACAGAGACAAGACCCAAGGGAAGGACAAGAAGCTGTGGCAGGGGTGGTTCAGGTTTGTATTGGGTTTACATGGCAAGGTTTTGGTAGAGAGGGGCTGCAGGGGTGGCCTCTGTGAGAAGAGTCCTGAAGCTACTCCATGTTAGATCAGAACCAGCTCCAGCCAGCTTCAAAAGCAAACAGCCACTGGCCAGAACCAAGCCAGTGAGTGACATTGTTTGCACCTCTGTGAGAACAGATTTAAGAAAGAGGAAAAAAAAAAAAAAAAGGCAGCACAAAAATGCCACACAACAGTAGCTGGGAGAGAGAGGTGCGAGAAAATGAGAGAAACAGCCCTTGCAGTCCAAGGACAGTGAAGAAGGACAGCAGGAGGTGCTCCAGGTGCTGGAGCAGAAGTCCCCCTGTGGCCTGTGGAGAGGCCCCTGGTGGAGCAGGCTGTCCCCCTGCAGCCCATGGGTCCCACATGGAGCAGATCTCCACGCTGCAGCCCGTGGAGGAGCCCCCGCTGGAGCAGGTGGATGTGGCCTGGAGGAGGCTGTGGCCCATGGAGAGCCCCCGCAGGAGCAGGCCCCAGGCTGGAACTGCAGCCTGTGGAGAGGAGCCCACGCAGGATCAGGGGACCTGGGGGGAGCTGCCGCCCATGGGGGACACATACAAGAGTAGTTTGCTCCTGATGGATGGATTCTGTGGTATGGAGCCATGTGAGAGCAGTTCTTGAAGAGCTGCTGCTTGTGGGAAGCCCACACAGGATCAGTTTGGGAAGAATGGCATCCTGTGGGAGAGACCCCACACTGAGCAGGAGCAGAGAGTGACTGTGAAGGAGTGTAAGAGACAAAACCTTAGGGACTGACCACAGCCCCCATTCCCCATTCCTCTGTGCTGCTCGGTGGGCGGACACAGAAGAGGATGGATGGAGTGGGTAACGTGTTTTGAGTCTGCTTTTACTTTCTCAGTCCTCTAGTTTGTTAGTAATAGGCAATAAATTACATTAATGTTGAGTTTGTTTTGCCTATGCCAGTAATTGTTGAGAATCTACCTGTACTTATCTCAACCCTCGTATTTTCTGCCCCTTTGCCTTTGAGGAGGGAGAGTGAAACAGCGGTTGTGGTGGAGCTTGGCTGCCCACCTGAGTAAAACTGTCACAGATGTTATGTTTTTTCCGTGTGAGTGAAGCTCATTATCCATGGTGCCTTGATAATTTGTTATAGCAAGGTTTTCAGATGCTGATCTCAATTGCTGAAGTCTACCTCTAAATAGGCAGGAAGAGCCTAGGAACCTTGAGAGCTCTATAGCCAACCCAGGCTCTTAGGTTTTCAAGGTTTCTTGGCACAAAAATTTTGAAATGGACAGTTGTGACAATTTTACATGGCTAGTAGCAGCAGTCAACCTGACAAGAATGTTAATTCCACTCCAGCAGCTGCTGGAGATCAATGGTATGTGATTATAGGGAGCCCCACTGGGCAGATTGTCCTTTGGCCTAAGATTCTAAGATGTTCTGACTTTTAAGCGAACTTGTTCCCTAGCCACTTGATCCCCTCAGGAATGTAATTTTTGTTCAGCAGCTGCAGGTCCCAGTGCGTTTATTTTACTTGGTGGAAGCTATCGGGAAAAAATGCCTTTTTTTTTTTCCTTCAGAATTTTATGTTCATGGGAAATTTAGTAAAATTGTTTTCTGCATGATTTGGTTCAAAACCAAATATAGAAATATCATTATGTAGGGTTTATTACACAAAATAGAGTATCTTAATTTTGGCCAGTTGCTGTGCCAACTATTCCCATCTGCCCTGAAACAGGCATGTAGCAGAAGTAGGTTCTAAGGACAAAAGATAGTGGCTGGTGTTCAGGTGTATCAACTGCTACAGAAAGTTAAGGGGGAAAAAAAAAAAAAAAAAAAGACTCACAACAGATTTTGAGACAGATTCTTGCTTTATTCTGTTTATTGAAAGAATATTTTAATAGATACTTGATTGAGAGCTATCTCTGGAACAATAGCAAAAAAGCAATGTGGTAGTTTCAGACAGTAAACAGGTCTTCCCAGGTCTCCAGCAGTTACATTCTGTTATCACTGATCTACTTTTATTATTATTATTATTATTATTATTATTATTATTATTATTGTTATTTAACTTTCTGATGTTGGCGGAAAGTGCTTACACATGCAGTATCAAGCCATTTTGTATAAATCTGTACTAATACTCTTAAAACCACACAGTATTCAGAATCCAGGATTACGGCTTTAAACCAGATGAAATATATATTGGGATTCCCAACAAGTTTTCTTTCTTTTTATAATGCAAATGTGTTAATGCGCTGACCTCAAAACTGAAAAACCAAAGCACAGATAGCTATCAAGAATCTGGCAAAGCACAGTTCATCTAGCACAAGCACACAAAAAAAGCACAAAAAGAGGACTCTCCCCTCCTAAATAACAACAAAGAGAGTTATCAGTCTTCTGCCTGAATACAATTATTTTGTTTCAATTCTAGTCACAAATTGAGATAAAAGTACTTCAATCTTTCATCTTTCTGCCTATTAAAAAATCTGTAATTCCACAAAGTACAGTATTTTGAAATCTATTGCTTCTTGAAAGAAAATATATTAATAATTTAAAACAAAATACTAAAAAATGCTGAGGCACTTTTCTGGACTGTGAGCAGTTTATAATAAATAAATAATAAACAGTACCAACAATAAAAAGTTAAACAGTATATTCTAATTTTTCTGATTTTTAAAGTAAGTTTCTTAACATCTTTCATAAATATATAACTTTTGCTATTTGTTTCTTTAAGGTAATACTCCAAATAAAGAAGTTTTGACATACTCAAAACTATCACTGCAGTGCTACTCACAGTTCTATGTTTAGCCCAAGAAAGCAGAGCTAATTATATGTTAGACATTACAGGTGCTTAGAAACAACTGATCTTCAAATAAGGAGCAATATCCATTTTGTTAATATTTCTCTCATGTTCTCTGTTGTTTTAAACACCACAATTGTTAGGCTTCCTAAATAAAATAAAATAAAATAAAATAAAATGTCTGATGCTAAATGTCTGATGCCAAGTGAAATAAATATTATACACTTTTGTGTGCACCTGGGAAGGAAGAACTCCTTACAGGCTGCCTAGGGAATGATTAGCTAGTGAGCAGCTCCGCTGAAAAGATCCCTGGGCCCCCAATGGACAGTAAGCTCAATGTGCATCAGCAGTGTGCTTTGGCAGCAAAGATGGTCAACAGGAACCTAAGCTGTATGAGCAGGAGCGTGGCCTACTTCACTTCAAGTAGATCAAAGTAGATCAAAGAAAGTGATTGTTCCCTGCTATTCGCTCCTCATTAGGCTATATCTAGAATACTGAGACCAGTTTTCCCTGGCCATCTCCTGCCACTCTTGGCAAGGAAAACATTAATCAACTTGATTTCAGATTCTTCATCAAGAAGATCAAGATGGGATCTTCACAGTGGTGTGCAGCGGGAGGAAAAGAGAAAACAGAAATAAATTGAATGAAAGACATAAACTGAATATTTATACTGGATATAAGGAGAAAACTTTTAATTGTGAGAATAGTTAAGCAGTGAGACACACTTCTCGTAGGGACAGTGTAGCTTCCCTCCATTAAGGTTTTTAAGACCCAACAGGATAAAGACTTGAGCAACCTGGTCTAATCTCATAGCTGCAGCTGTGTTTATATTGTAACTTACATGTGTATTGTGATTTCAGTACATTTTGTATCACGCTTTTACATAAAAATCATGAGTATTGGACTCATATGTTAGATGGCAGTTCCAAGCAAGAATTCATGATCAGAAAATCATTGTGCTAGAATTCTCTCTTGGTTAACACAGGACCTCCCTGACACACCCTACTACCATAAAACTTTTCCTCATTCTTCTGCAGGATCAAAAGCTTCAAGAAGGCATCTAATTAAAGACAGGACAGAATATGAGGGCAAAATAATACTATGTTTGCCTAGTTTCTTATTATTTCCCTACGTATCCACAACAAGTCATTTAGTCAGAAGAGGTACTGGGCTAAACAGACATTCAGCCTGACCTTTTAAAGACATTTATAAAGAGAATCTAGCTTTGCAGATAGAAATTAACTTTTATATTTGTATAAATTTTAAATTCTCAATGCTACCAAAGCAGTGAAAGTTAATTATATATTAATAATGCCTGAAAAACATCAGCAGATGCATTCATCCCTTATATGGGGGAAAAAAAGTGATTTTCTTAGGACAAAGTATGGATTTAGTGTTTTGGATTGGTTAAGTGAAGTACAAAAACCAGGAAATAATAAATTAATACTAATAAATTTGATAGCCAGGCCTTTGCCATTCAGCCAGATGCACATCTATAAAGATCTGGCCAATTTTTTTTTGTAGTCTTGCCAGGGAAAGGAAAAAATACGTTACCAAAATTTAACATGCTGTATGATTTTGTGAATAACCCTTCAAACTGTCAGTCTCGTTGCCAAAACCACTGTGCAACAGTATTAAGCAACAGGAGCATGGACTCATTTCAAGTCCAGGTGCTGAACAATTTGAAATGCATGAGCTCCTTGTTGGGAAAGAATCATTTCCTCTGAGGCTCTTTGTGGCCTCATCACTTCATGAACTGTGTTCATGGTGAATGTGCATTTCCTTGCTTTTTAGTTAGCATTCCTAAGCAAATTTCCGAGAAAAGAGAACATTTCTGCCTCCTCCTTTCTTTACATTATACTGTCCTTTTAAGAAATGGAGTACCGTAAAACTAAGCTGACCTGGAGATCTTGGCAGTTACAGCAAGAGTATCACAGAATCATAAAATATCCTAAGTTGGAAGGGACCCACAAGGATCATGGAGTCCAGCTCCTGGCTCCACACAGGAACACACTAAAATCAAACCCAATGTTTTTGAGTGTTGTGCAAGCACTTCCTGACCTCCTGTAGGCTTGGTGTCATTACTACTGCCCTGGGAAGCCTGTTCCAGTGCTTGACTACCCTCTTGGTGGAGAACCTTTTCTTAATATCCAGTCTGAACCTCCCCTGACACAGCTTCATGCCATTCCCTTGGGTCCTGTCACTGTTCTCCAGAAAAAAAAAAACAAAAAAAAAAAAAAAAGAAAAATCAGCACCTGGCCCTCTGCTCTGGGTTAAACAAATCAAGTGTCCTCATACATCTTCAGCTTCAGACCTTTCACTGTATTTGTTGCCCTCCTTTGGACACTCTCTAATAGATTTATGTCCTTTTTATATTGTAGTGCCCAAAACCACACACAGGTGAGGCCACACCAGCACAGAGTAGAACAGGATAATCCCTTCCCTCTACTGGCTAGCCCTGCTGTGCTTGATGTTCCCTAGGATACAGTTGGTTGTTCTAGCTGCCAGGGCACGCTATTGACTCATGTTCAACATGTTGTCAACTGGAACTCCCAGATCACTTTCTGCAGAACTGCTTCTTGTCACCCAGTCTGTAAATATATACAGGGTTGCCTGATCCCAGGTGCAGAATTCCCAGCACTTGCTCTTGTTAAACTTCATATGGTTGCTGATTGCCTAGCCCTATAGTCTGTCACAATCTATGCAGGGGCTGTCTACCCTCAAGGGAGTCAACTGTTCCTCCTAATCTGGTATCATCTGCAACCTTACTTAGAAGGATGCCTATTTATGTCTCTAGATTATATCTAGACATAATCATATATTATATTTATGTCTCTAGACTATAAAGTAGAACTAAATGATGAGCTAAAATTCAGGCACCTTAACTATGATTTCAAAAATATTTAGATGGCAATTTGTTGACTTAAGCAGGTTCACACTCAGTTGCTTGTGTGTTTCTGTAAATCGGGTAAAGAGTGCAATATAGTTTTGGGTCAGAAACAGTACATTTCTGTGGGGGATGAGAAATACTTTAAGGCAATATTGCCAGCAAATAATTCATCTTACTGTAACTTTTAGATATACACATTAGGTGAGATAAATCCATTCACAGTACCTCACTTCAGTGAAATTGAAAAATGTTGCAGTTATTTACTTCAGAATTGTAATTTCATTATCTATTCAAAACATGTTTTCCACTGTTGTGTGAAAATTACCATGTAGAGGGTAGTAAGAATACTGGAACAAACTCAGACAGCGTATCTGTGCCAGAGCCAGATACTGATCAGTGAGTTGTGTTTGCACCGTGCAGTCAGGGCAGTGCTACAGCTAGTTCATCCATAAGGCACAGATCATGTCATGCCAAGAGAATTGTCCAGAAAGAGGATTTCTGTATCCTGCGTCCTGTACAAAAATAAAAATAAAGCAGAATGAAATAGTATGTTAAATGTACCAATACTGTGGTACATATACTGTAGATGGAAAATGTAGAAACATATTGTATGGAATACAAGGAGGAAGGTAGTATTTTTATTAGATCAACAGATATAACTGGTAGAAAAAAAAAAAAAAAGCAAACTTTTGGTCATGCAAGCACTCTCATGAGTTCTCTATTTCTCCATTTTAGAAAATCTATAAATGAATGAAGACAGGTTTTATAATGTAAAATGTAATGAAAATGTAACTATGCAGCACTACTATCACTATCTATTATTTACTATATCAAATTTTTACATACATGCAATATACATTCAATATTCTTAGCTTCACTTTTAGAGGAAAAAGAGTACTAGCAGTACTAGCATAGTACTTAAATCTACAATCAGAAATAATATCTTATGACTTAAAAACATACAGCTTTTAACAACACCCAAGGAAAGCTCAAGGAAAGAAAACCGTGCCATTAGAAGAACTGCAAGGCAGGGAAAGAACCCACTCTGGAGAGGAGGCAAAATGCGAGGAGGAAGGATCAGCAGAGAGGATCTGTTATGGACTGATCATTATCCCCTTTCCCCATGTCCCTGAGATGCCCGGGAAGGGGCAAGGCAAGGACTCAGGAGTGAAAAGGGGAAGTTGAGCCTGGAAAAGACAAAGGATGGAGTGGGTGAGGATGGAGTGTTGTTTTATTTTTTGTCTTTATTTCTCACTAAACAAAATCTATTTTAACTAATGATAAGTTACAACTTTCTGTAAGTTGAGTCTGTTTTTCCTGGGATAGTAATCAATAAGTGATTTTCCTGCCTTATTCTGTGCTTTCTTTTTCCTGTTATCTGCTCCTCTCCTGCTGAGGAAGGGGAGCAAGAGAGTGATTGGGTGGATCATCTGGCTAACCCACTACAATAATTTACAACAGATGAGGGCAATGTTAAAAGGCTGCATCCAACTTTCCAGATACTGAAATATATTAATAGCTTTAGCACAAAGTTTCCAATCCTAGGAGGAACAAGATTTTTTATTTCACAATACTTATTAGAAATTCTGAATCTCATACAGGAAAAACTGTGTGTGTGTTCCTCAGTAATTTTATGAAAGGACCACACTAGCTTAACTTGCACCTAGCCTTTTGCTAACATAAATCCATTTTCTGGTTCTAAGGAAATCCTCAGTCAGCCTCTTTCATAGGCCCTCTGCATTGCTCTTCAGAAATCTCCTCAAAGGAGATTTCTCTCTTCTTTGACTAGGCAAAAGAATTTAGGGTGACTTTGGTCTCTAAATGCTTTAAAAAGCCAGGTCACAGACATATTCTTAGAGATATCAGCATGCAAGGTAAAAGGCATTTTTTACTGCACTGACACTTCTCTTTGGAAGTCCACATGGAGAGATGCTCATCCACAGTTAAGGATGTTCTCCAGATGTATTAAGTTTCAGAGGCACTGTGAAACTGTGGTCACTAATGCTGTTTTCATACAGTGTTTGGCACAATTACTGACTTTTCTAAAGTACTGTTTATATTTTTAGCAGCTTTTGTAAATCCTTTTCAACACTTAGTATTGCTTTAAAATATTTTGTTTTGTTTTGCATTTTTTTTTATTATTATTTTTTTACCTTTACTTAAGATAAAGTATTAGCTTCTTTTTAACTGTTAGTGTTTGGTCACATTTCAGTGTTAGTGAGGTACACCAGAAAACTCTGAAAGAGGAGCTATATGTGAGTGGTGCTGATATAACATATTTTATCTTCTTCATTCCAGTACATTATTTCCTCAGAAGTCCTGTTTTACTTTAAGAAGTCTTAGCTATGAAAGATTAAATATTGCTTAAAAAAATGTATTTGTTTTTGTTGTCAAAGCATGTTTTTCAGGTTATTTCCCAGGTCTGCAGTCTGAAAGCATTTCTGATTGTTAGGTCCAGTATACCATACTATGTAGTCAGAGGCTTCCATGCCCCTGAAAGAAGCAAAACATTTACTATACCATATTCCAAGAAAATGCACCTACAGACTCTACTTACTAAATAAATACCCATGAGAAAAACTGATCAAACACAAATACTCATGTAGTGTCAGAAGACACGGAAGGAAATTGTGAAAGGGAGTGCCATAACTGCAGCTTGAAGCGTTCCAAATACAAATGTAAACTATTAATCATAATAGAAAGAAAGACATTAAAAGCAGATTGTTAGTGAGAGACTAACAAAAGACTAAATACTTTCAGGATGAAAGTACAGAAATATACTTTCAGGATGAAAGTTCCAGGCAGTAGAGTGGAAACTATAAAATAGTGAATGTAATATGACAAAAAGCATCTTTCAGTATAAAAGCCAAGATCTAATCTTGGAAACGTAAAAGTGGGTGAATAATAGTTTAAGCATTTGAAAATAAAAATACAAATCACCCTTTCAATCTTGATTGAAAAAAAAATGTGTTCTTAGTGCTTCCGTATACTATGTGTTTCATGATTAAGTTATCTTAGATCTGTAGGTTTTCATCAGCTCTGAAATCAGAGCACAAACATTTCAATTTTGGCACATCAAGATGGAGGCATATACAATTACTAGGCATCATTTTTTCCATCTGTAAAATATGGGCTATAACTCTTTTTCACCTCACAAGTGGTTTTGTGGCAGTTAAATAATTATTATTTTCAATAATACCTATAATACCTAGGAATTTATACTTCTGTTCTGTTCTATTCTATTCTATTCTCAAGATAGTGAGTAAACAATGTTACATAATTAAGTCATTCTTTCACCAAAAGTGCCATTTTACCATTTCATTCATCTGTTTTTTATGACATTTTTATTGTCATGAAGATGATTTTTCTAGAATAGAGTCTGTTTTATTCACTATCTGTGTGACTGACTGGGTATTTACACAAACAAAAATTAATAAAATATTACGAGCAAATAACTATAATTAAGATGAAAATTCATGACAATGAGATCTATATGTAGATGCTGAGTGAATCATTTCAGATGGAATTAGAGTCTACAGTATTTATATTTATTTTAGGAAATATCAAGAGTTATTTAATATGTTCTTGTTACAAATAAATATGGTTTTGACACTCTTATAATTTAAAACTTATATAGAGACCTTTTTATACTTAGTACCCTGATAGGCTCCAAAGCCACAGACTTAAGATAATCTTATCAATCAATCCTCCTAGCAGAGCTTAGCCTCTTAAGTCTTATAAATTTAGCAGTGCAGGAGTCAGACTTAGTTACACTTGGACGCTACAGATTTCATTTGTATTAATGTCTGTAAAATATATATGGATCAGATACTGTTATTACAGTGTCTATTGATGATTTCTTGTTTCTAGGTTTGATGTTATCAAACCTAATAGAATTTATTACCTACCTCTTCGTTCTTGGATTTGAAAGATTCAAATTTTGATTAATCCTGTCTTTGCTTTCAGACAGAGATAGCTATTAAAAATATCAATGCCAATCAGTTTAGTTGTGATGTCACATGAAGCTAAGAAAGATCAAGTAGAGGCAACAAGATGGCATCCACATTTCCATATAACTATAATGTCCCTATCATGACATAATTTATTTTTAAGCATCTAAAACATTCATATTGCTATGCAAGCCCTTGCAATAGAAAAAAAGTGTATTCTCTATAAGTGCACTTATGCATGGTCATGCATGCATGTAACTGAACAGGACATATTCTCTTGGTGCTTTGGAACCTATTGCTTTGAAATGATGTCATTTAGATTTGTGTAAGAAAGGAATTTAATGTAGAAATTCCTTTAATGTAGAAATTAAAAAAAAAAATAAAATAAACAGGACTGACAGTTTCTTCTTAGAAGTTAAAATGCTCAGACCATTTTTCACAGAGATTTTAAGGAATTAAAAAACAATGCAGTAATGAGAACTCCCAGTGAATAGTATTCATCAGTCTTTGCCTGGGAAAAAAGAAAAAAACAACAACAACAAAGCTAACATTAATATTGTAAGTTAATAACAGGAGCACATAACGTAGCCTATTGACACATTATTTCTTTCCTAGAGGCTACTGAATTGTTTATTCTGATTTATACTGGTTCATCCCTTTCTTTGCCAGGTACTTCAAAGTTCACTTTGAGCATTTTAAGAAAATACCAGGTTTCCTGCCAGGAAAAATTTTGTTCCTTCTCCACATTGTATTTGCCTGTTTGGTAAGTCCTGACAAAAGGAAAGAGAAAGCTGATAATAAGTGCCCATTATTTCCCAGATCTGCATGACTTACTTCCTTGTGGAACCTCTATGGAACAGAGGGTTTCCACAGAACTGTTTCATAATCAATGATTTAACTAATGACAGCTGATGCATTGCAAGCAGAATATTTCAATCTCTTAGTGTTTCAGGCTTAAAGATGCAGACAGAAAACAAAAATTTCCTTTATGGAAAAGTTAATTTTCATTCAGCACTGGAACAAAACTAAGACTTTACACAATATACCAGAGATGTCTTCTCACGCAGAGAGACCTATGTATTAAAAACAGACTTGCCAATAGCTCTGTGTTTAGATACTGTCATGAAAAGCAGTCCAGGTTGAACCACTGCATGAGTGTAAGGATGTGTGCCTTCAGTGTGTCTTTCATACCTCAATACTGTAAAACCCGTATTTTCAATACTTCCTTTCTGGCATGCTTCTCTAGATCAGTGTCTAAAATATACATTCATGGTCTAAGAGATTCATAATCATTCTATATTTTACTTTCCTTTGAAAGATAGTAAAGACCAGAACTTAACTTTCCAGTTCATTTTCAGTTCTAACTAATGATTGGTCAGGGCTCAACTTCTCTCCAGTTTTACCACTTTCTCATGTGAAAAGCTCTCCTAATAAAATCTTACCTAGATTGATATACATTGTTGGAAAAGGAGCAGAAAGTTCTGTCAAATAATTCACAATTGCCTATCCGAATGAGTAGCTGTGCACCTTTGAGGCAAATCATAGAAGACTGGGCATTACATATGCCATCAGCCTGTTTGAGGTCATTCAGGGTGTATGTTTACCTTTTCACGATATTCAGATATTCAGGGTTTCAGTACATTCACAGTATATGAAATAGAACACAATCTGAGCTAAAGCAAACTAGATAAGAATCGCTGACAAAATAGAGCAATACTTGATGGGTGAAGAGACCCTTTGCCTGCAGCTTTTAGCTTACATATATCTCTGAGAAGCATACGCTCACCTTTAGCTCACTGGTTACAGAGGTCTTACTGCTACTCAACAGTCTTGGATTTTCAAATAGTATAGGTTCATAACACTTCTTATCATTATAAGACACCAAGATGTTTGTAGGCGCTCCTCCTCAGGCTACATCTGAGGGCTGAAAACATGAACATTACAGATTTCCTCAATGCAAGGGACACATATGTTCAAATAATACCGGTGCATAAACCTCTGCATTGTCTTCACGTCACCTGTGTGGAGATCAGCTTCCTCCTGTCTTTAAAGCTTCAAGCAAGTTAGAATCATATCAGACCTACGGAAAAAGACTGGAAAGTGACTGAAAACACTTTCAGGTAGAACAAGACAAAAATGAAGTTATTTGGATCATTTAGGCTACAGTTAATACTCCAGATTGTTAATGTGCTCAAACTAGCTTTTAACTAATTTGGAAGGTGTTATAGATAAACTTAGCATAGACTTCAACCTCAGCTAAAGCATCCTGTTTCTCAGAACAGGACTTTCTATATGATGCCACTGTATTTTGCCCTCCAGAGTTTGGCTGGACAACCTCTGTTTCATTGATCAACCTCTGTTTCACTTTACTATGCTCTAGAGAGCATTTATTTGGTTAGGTTTCTGGTCAATATTTTTCTTTGATGTTCTGTTTGAATTTATTGAAAATTTGCTTGCTTTATAGGGAAAGACTACTGTATAAAAAGATTTAAAACTTTGGTAGTTACTGTTGATACTCAAATAGCAACTACTTTTTGACACACCGTACCACCACCACAACCAAATAAATAAATAAATAAATAAATAAATAAATAAATTATGCTATCAACCGACTGACATTTCCAAATAAATCTTATCTAATACACTTTAATTAAATATAAATGCAGTTGATATAATAGACAATATTGTTTAGCATACTAATATATACTAATATGTAATACTAATGTCATTATATCTACTATACTATACATTATAGATTATTATAGGACATAAGTTATAATATTTCATATATAATATAACATGTTACATATCATAAACTTTGCTGTTATTTTCATCTAGATTCATTTGACAAGAATTTTGAAATGTATTTTCTATTTAACAATTTACTTTGACTAGCTAGAATTTTGTTTTCCAATCAGGCATCTCAGACTTTGAACTAGTTTGGGCCTTATGTATTCTATGCATTTATATGCTGATTAGTATACATTTTCCTGGATCTAAAGTAATACATTTTGTGTGAAGACAATCCATATATCTAACCTTGCACAGAAGCTGGAATATTGACTCAAGTATACAATTACCACTACTGCCCACTAGGATGATTATTGAATCAAAGGGCTTGCTTAGAGCTCTGTCTTTAGAGGGCAAAAAGTCAAGAAAAGTATGTTGTCAGAAGGCTTGTCTACATTATGGATTTTTCGTACAGACACTCTTACACCAATGTACACTATATTTACTTGGTTCAAAACTTGATCTGTACCTTGGTTTCTAACATAGCAACAGTGGAAATCCCATTTCATTCAAAAAGACTTCAATAGGAGACTGAAGCTATACTGGTAATAGAAAGTCATTTGTAGAAAACATTTTTTCTGTTGGGAAAGATGGACTTAATTTATTCCTCCTCCTCTATCACATAAAATATTCTGTAGCAAAAGTAAACATGTGATCTAAATACTGACACATTCTAAGGAAACTGAGAAATACATTATGGCCTGAATTCTTCATGTGCCATTCATCTTTGTTGTGTCTACAGTGAGCACTCCACTGGCATTGCTGTGCACTCAGGTCCTAGTCCAAATATTTCATCTCCCTCTCACAGAAACCAAGGAAGAGGAAGTGATGGCTGCCCAGTAGAGGTCCATGTCTCATCCAAAAATGAAGTTCACAGTACAGTTCCATTCAGCAAGCGGTTAAGGAAGTGAGGTTCAGGTGTCCATGTGCAGCATGGAGATAGTTTATTGAGCACCAAACTCAGGGAGTTTCTTGCAATAGGTACTTATGTGACCAGCTCAGTAACAGAGATGTACAACATCCAATGTAATAATTTAATAGACTTCCTTTGTAATTGAAATTAATAATCAAATGCTTTTAGAGAATGATTTGAAAAATACCAATTTTTAAATTAGGTCAGTGGAATCTTGCCCTAAAAGTGCCCATGTGTCCCCACTGACAGTAAGTGGAACTGAAGGTGATGAGCTTATACCTAAACTTACATGGAAGGAATCCCACTCTCAAAGTATTATTTAGATATCTAAATCAATTTGGAGAAGATGTCAATATCATCACAAGAATTGTTTGAAGAGACACAAAGTCTAGAATGGTACATGGATTTGCCATGAAAAAAAAAAGGCTACCATAATAATCATTATAATTGGAAAATATGCCAAAGCACTCTGTGACCAGTCCATGTTTTCAATTAAGAAGATGAAAAATATTTTAAAATAAGAGGGATTGTAGTTACCTATGTTACAGCCTCCATATTTTCTAATGTCATATCTCACTTTCCCCACCGAGTTTATGTAGCAAGGTTTTGGCTGAGGAGGGTAGCAGGGGTGGCCTTGGTGAGAAGAGTCCAGAAGCTGTCCCATGTTAGCCGACGAGTTCCAGCCAGATCCAAATGGGACCTGTTGCTGGCCAGAGCAGAGACACTGAGAGAAACAGATTGCAACTCTGTGAGAGCAGATTTAAGAAAGGGAAAAATACTGCTGCACAACAGCAGCTGGGAGAGAGAGATGTGAAAAAATGGGAGAAAAAGCCCACCAGACTCCAAGGTCAGTTCAGAAGGAGGGCAGGAAGTGCTCCAGGCATGCAGCACAAGTTCCCCTGAGGCCTGTGGAGAGGCCCCTGGTTGGGCAGGCTGTCTCCCTGCAGCCCATGGGTCCCACATGGAGCAGATCTCCATGCTGCAGGTGGAGGCCCTAGTGGAGCAGGATGTGGCCTGGAGGAGGCTGTGGCCCATGGAGAGCCCCTGCAGGAGCAGGCCCTGGGCTGGAGCGGCAGCCTGTGGAAAAGAGCCCACGCAGGATCAGGGGGCCTGGGGGAAGCTGCCGCCCGTGGGGGACTTGTGCTAGAGCAGTCAGTTCCTGAAGTTCCTGTACGCTGTGGTATTGACCTATATTGGAACGGTTTTTAAAGAAATGCAGCCAGTGGGAAGCCCAGTTTGGATCACTTTGGGAAGAATGGCATCCTGTGGGAGGAACCCCAGCCTAGAGCAGGATAAGAGAATGAGGATGAAAGAATATAAGAGACAAAGTTTTATGGGTTGACTGCAGTTCCCCATTCCTCTGCAAAACTTGGAGAGGAGGTAGAAGACAGTGGGTGGGTGGGAAGGTGTTTTTAGCTTTTAGTTCTTACTACTCTGTCTGTTATCAATAAGCAATAAATTACAGTAATCTCCTTATGCTGAGTCTGCTTTGCCTTTGATGGTATTCTCCATGTCCTTATCTCAACACACAAGGGCCTTTTTATTTTATTTTCTTCTCCCTGCTATGTTGAGAAGGGGAAGTGAGAGAGTGATGTCATGGTGCTGAGCCACCTACCAGTTTTAAAATACCATGCTTCCGAGATCCACCTGTGTTAGACACATTAAAATGACTTGAGTGACCGGAGAACCTGAGTACAGATTAAAACCATTCTGAAGGAAAGCATGATCATGAAGCTCAGATATATCATAAATCAATTTAATGCTTGACCCTTTTTCCAGATGGCACTGTAGAAATGTGTGTTGAAATTAGTTTGTACCTGTCAGTGTCTCTGTTTCAAGAAAGTTAATAAACTGCCCATAATTTTCCTTACAGGTCCTTTCTCAAATTTGACATGTTTGGTATTAAAGACCACGGTGACATCTGCTTTCAGCCTAGGAGAGATTATTTTTCAGTATGTTACAAATAAAGCAAGTATTCATACTTCCTTCATCTTGAACTATTACTTTGGCAAAATATGCATTGTTTACTTTTGGTGAGTGCACACAGTCTCCGGTTTATTAGTGAAAACAGTTTCAAAGATCTACCATACCAATATTTATGATTATTACATGTCAAGTTCCAAACCTTTAGTTTGTACCATGAGGCTCTAACACTACTGAAAATCTAGAAACAGCCTGAGTAAGTTCCCATAGGTTGCAAACTGAACAGCCAGAAAGAAAAGAGAACTTAATTGTTATTCTTGGAAGAGATGTTGTATTAGCATTAACTATATGCTTGTTTGTTTAGAAATGGAAAAGGAAAACAGAAGGAAAAGAAAGGAAAGAAAAAAAAGAAAAAGATGGAAAAGGAAAAGGAATACAGAAGAGTTTTCTAACGATGTAGAGCAAATGAGCAACATACAGGTAATTCAAAAAGGATATATTAGCAGTATTTGCTTTTAGGAATGTACTCTAACTGATAAATAGTGTACCTGAAAGGAGGGAGAAGGCAAACTTCCTTCACAGTGCTATAACAAAGTCAATGTGTCAGTGACAACTGTATGGTTTCTAGAGCTTCCTATTGAGTCATTTGTTACTTGTGTCAGAAAGTGGTAGGCATTCAGCACTGCACCCTATTTAGTCCAATTGTCCAAAATTAATCCAATTTAACCTAAAATAGTTGAAATTCTGAAATTCCGGTGTCTTTGTTTGCACATGAGGACTGAAATATATTTTGTGTTATGTATTTCCTAGGTAACTAAGCTAAATTCTTCAGTGAGTCATTTGTCCCTCTCATTTTAACTACCAAGCTTCTGAATGTTCCTCCATGCTGTTCTCTGGAGATTCTTCTCTCCCTTTGTTTCATGGACAGAAAATTTAGACAAGAATTTCAGATTCGACACATGGATGGCTTTCAGAAGGAAGATGAGGCAAATAGAACCGTTCATACAAAATCATAGAAAAACATGAAGACATTAAATGAGATAGAGTTCAGTTTTTCCTTTGTTTATTTTGTACTTTGACATTAGCAGAAATGAAATACAATACAAAAAATGCCTTCTTGATGGTTCTTGAAGCCCATCAAAACAAAATTAATTCAATCTTTAAGGGAAAATTTGAATACCACATCTGTCCCATGTGTATGCTAATGATTTTGTCACTTATAAATAAAATGAACAGTGCAATGCAGAGTAATTGCTTATTTCCCAAAACTTCATTGAGATTTTTATTATGTATAGTTACCCTGTGTGCTTGGATGAATGCTTTAAAATCTCCCTCAGTAGGCATTGATACAGTAGACCATAACAGCACTAAAAAAAAAACATTATAGACTATTATGCCAATGGGCTGTGCATGAAGAATTTCTTTAGTAGTATTTATTGGCATAATACACCATGACAACTGTAGAATGTATGATTATGCATTTGACGGAGGATTCATAGCAGTCACATTAAAGTTGCATAGAAATTAAATAGCAGTGTCCCATGCACGTTGAACAAAATCATAATAGCTTTAAAGGGTCTCCTATGATCACCATGGATGAAATGGAGAGTAATTGTCACTGTAATTACACCAGGTCCTTTCAGCAAGATTCTTCTATAAAATTCTTCTACATTTTTTCCATTACTATTAAAAATTATGGAAATATCCTTGTTAAAATGTGAAATAAATTCTTATTTAAACCTCCAGAAGCTATGAGACTGAGACTGGCTTTTCTCTCCATCTTTAACTCATTTCATTGTACCTTGAAGTATTATAGGGGTCTGAAAAGACTGTGTGATCTTATTGACCATGTGTGCCATAATCCTCTTTAAATACAAAAGCTGTGTAAAAATAATCCAACAAAAGCCAGGAACTACAGAGTTAAGGCTTCTTATTCCATTCTTAATACAATCCACGTGTCTGGGGATTGCATTTGATGTTCTTTGGTTTTAGGCAGATTGGCTAGTAAAACACTGAGCAGATTCAGGACAAGACACTGTTATACCTCTTCTTCCCCCCACCCCCTACCTCATGAGGAGGTGGAGGATTGTGCAGACAGTTGTCGCAAAGGTATTCCAGTTTTGCACAGCATTGACTCACCATAGGTTGCCAACACAAACTGATTCATTACAATCAAGTCTTAAAAGAACTATTGAACTTTAACAGCTCAGTCTCTCCACAGATACCTTTCATAGAGTTCTTAAAAATCTCAGGGTACCAAAATGTCTAGTCACCTCTGAAACATTCTGAAATCTATGCTGCTGTAGGCAAAAGTCAACAAACGTAAAATGGTTATATGGTTCTTACTTAGCCAGAGCAAGCACCATTACAGATGTTATTTTTTGTAATAACTCTTACTGAAGACTTTGCCATACAGGACAAGCTTTGGAGTTTTCTGTCAATATCAAAATTATACTCAGTGAGACAGAAGTTAGGAAAATGAATCATTTACATAATAGAATGAGGTTCTCCAAGTATACAGGAGTAGCACGTAAAAAAATCTTGTCGTGTTAGAGTAAACACTAGATTCTGTCAAAGTGAAAGATTCTTTGAAAAGAATGAGGGAAAATCCAAACTAAACCAAACCAACCAACAAACCAACCAAAACCAAACCAAACCAAACCAAACCAAAACAAACAAACAAAAAAAAAACCAGAAAACACAATTCACCAACAAGTGAACACCAATTCTCAGTTTTTTTTCCAATCATTTAAGGCTTCGTGTGAAACAATGAGGTAGAATTATTCTTAACCTGTGTTTTTTTTGTTTGTTTTGGTTTTGGATTGTTGTGCTTCCCCCCCTCCCCCTCCCCTTCATCCCCCCCCAAAGGAAATATTTTTTATACAGTGAGATCTAATTTTCCTCTGCCTTCTGGTATCTAAGGTCATTTACATATCTGCAAAGTGGGTGAAAAATAATCCCATACTTTGCTTGGTTGTAAGCATCCTATATATGATTAATGAAAACATAAGACAGTGTAAAATCAGTCAAAATATATTTAAAAAATAAACAATCACTAACTTCTTAAAATCATAAATTTAAGATATATATCTTAAAGACAGAGAATGCTACAAAGCAGAGAAGTGTTCAGTTTGCAAAATTCACTGCTCCATTCATGTTAGTAAAGTTAATTTGGGAACAAATTGAATGCCAAACTGATGTAACAGGTGACATTTCCTGTTGATACAACAGAAAGTATGTATGTATGGCAACCTTTTGCTGAAAGCCTGAGCTTATTAGCTAGAAAGCAGTGCCTTGTGAATAAAGGCTTTCTGATTTAAGTTGACAGCTCCCTATAACCAGGATAGTAGTGGAAGTTCAACCTCATTTTATAGTGAAGTGTAGAAAAGAAGCAGTGGAGGTACAGCATTGTGTGTGTGTGTGTGCGTGCGTTTGTGTGTGCATGATATGGTCCTTTTATAAATACACTTTTCTAGATGTAACAGAAAATTAATAGAGGCTACCCCTGTCATTTGATTAAAAAAATAATAATTTGTTTTGTCTTTAACATCTGTTTTGATAACAAAACTTCAAAAACAAAATTAATGTGAACTTTTTAATTTAATTATTTTGAGAAAAATAGAGCTGTATATAATTGATAGTGCTAGTCAAAATAGCATCCAGCATTTGAAAGGTTAAATATAATCCAATAACTAAAATAAAAAGTCATTCTTTCACTGGTGGCCTCCCCTCCATCTTCTTAATTACAGGCCCTAAACGGACTTTTCAAAGGTTGACAATAATCCTATATAACCCCTTTTGTAGAACATTAAATAGGATCAAAATATTATATTAAAGAATGAAATAGATAAAAGTAGCAATTACAGTTTAATCTCCCAAGTTGTAGAGCTTCTACTTGCTTATTTCCACATACTGCACTTATTGCCCACTGCACTGCTGTTCCTTACACTGTCACAGTAAAAATAAATACAAAATGTATGCAGTTGGCATATGGACATGGATTTCAAAGACTTACAGCTTTCAAGTCATTCACAAAGATCGAGGGGAGAAAATAGTTCTGCACTGTTTGTGACTCCTTAAAGAGTCCTTGAAGAAAATGCAATGCAAATTTTATTCTTTTTTTATGTCACATACTGTGCTCATAATAAGAGAACAGATTATTGATTTTCAATAGGGAGATTGTTTAAATGCTTATTTTATGCTTTCTGGATCAGTATTAACCTTAAGCACAGAGAACACATTTTTAAAATGTAACTTATTTTGTCACTAGAGTAACTGCTAAGTTTGCAGTACAATTATACTGAAATGTAATATAAGTGCTCTGATCCATATTCTTAAAACAATTGAAATATATACAAGATTTTAAAATTAATTTTTACATTAATGAAGCTTAAAATGACTATTTTTAAGTCTTTAAGTAAATATGGGAAGATAGTTGTCCTGTTGAAGACAGTCTTAGATCACTTTCAAATATTGCTATAAATTTCTTAATTTGAACTGTAGTAATAGATGCATTCTTATGGCAAATGGAATGTTAGCCTCCCTGACTGGTTCTTGACAGCAGAATGAACTGTATTGTGCTTCAGCTGAGGGACTCAGCGCTGCAAGAATCAAGATCATATTACCTTACCTTCAGAAATGCCAATAGTTCATCCAATAAAATAACAATTTAACAAATTTAACAATGTAAAAATCCTAACCATAAAGATGAAAAAGACAATGAAATAGAAAAAAATATATTTTCTAGGTTGTGTTAGGTCCTTAAAATATTTTTAACAAATACAATGTCAATTAGATATAACTTCACTGACATGAATTTGTACTTTGCATGTGGATTCAGAAAAAGTAATACCTCTGAAAAAAGAAAACAGCAGCCTAAATTTTTCCAATCATCTGAAATAGCAATTATAGTTTTACAATATATACTCAGACCACCATGCCTTTTTCCTCTGGAATAGTAAATTAACTGTAAATAACCTAACTGTATTCAGGAGTTAAATGAGGGATTCACTGGAGTAGTTTGTGAGAATTTTGACAAAGACCTAGAACAGAGAAAATCTCTTTTGTCTTTCTTTCATATTTCAGTTTGAAATCTTTATCCTTGGAATGATACACAGTTCAGTAAGGAAAGAGTGTGGAAGGAAATTGTAGATCTTCCTATGGAGAAGAGTAACAGTTTTGGGAGAGATGAATGTGGCTGTAGGCTTAGTTATGAGTGAGAGCACTGCAGAGTACATACATAATACATAACCTAAAAAAAAAAAAAAAAAAGGAAAAAAAAAGCCGGGGGGGGGGGGGCGGGGTGTAAGAAATCCACATAAGAAGATACAAGGACTCCTGTCTGGCCTCCATGTGTTTTTCAGAAGGTACTTGTTGCCTAATCTGGGCTAGTGAATCAAAATTTTGAAAGTGTCATTCATTTTAAGTTTAAGACACTTTCTCCTGCTCAATAGAATTAATGAAGACAAGAGAATGAGTCATCTAAACACTCACAAGGGTGAGACTCAGTTGTCTAAATGTGAGCATCTACCTTCATCAAGGAATGGAAACGTGTCTTCCCTAGTTCATATGGCATCTCCACTAATCCGGGATGTCCTAATGCATCTCAGTAGCATCTGTCCTATTTTTGGACAAGAAAGTCCTACTCTAGGTTTGTACCAAACTTAGGTTTGACACCTATTTCAGACATCTACCTCTACACATAAGTGTATCTGTCATAATCTAACCATGAACAAGAGAAATGCTTAAAAAAAAATCTTTTTTCATATTTTTATGTCATTAAGAGACAGAATAGGCAGACTGCATTTACCTTTGAAAACCTAAAAGCCTTTATATTAAATCATATGTGGACTTCACTAAATGGGCCCAAATCTTTGTGAAGAATATTGGAACAAAGGTAATCCAAGTAGGCAATGAAGTCTGACAGAAAGCACCCCCATACCATAGACAGATAGGACAACTCTTTTATTCATGTCTGACACTCTATAGCCAGGCCTGGAGAACTTGTCATATGGACTGAGTCTATGTTCCCACCTAAACTTTATCAGTCTAGAGACTTACCTTGATGTTGTCTCACCTGAAAAACAAGAGGAATGATTCAGAAACTTAAAGACACAGAGGTACCCACCTTTCATGCTTCTCCAATAGATCATTTCCCAGTATATAAAAATAATCTGATCATCACCATTTTTTGGAAAAATGATAACCTCCCTTATCTTCCAAGCCCTGCTTTCTGAGAAGTATTCAGGCCCCAGAGCCCAATTTATATAAGAAAACAGACAGAGTGCCTCAGAAAACATTCATGGTACCCTGGAGATGCATGAGACAAGGAGGATTCAGCAAACAAACTTCCTGGGTGTCAATTTTCATGGAAGAGCAGAAGTAGGGACCCATTTCTCAAGATAGGAAGGCTCTGAAATCCCAAAACAGGACATGATGAAGCTTACAGGTATATTCCTATAAAACATATCATCTGTCTTCCTACCTAATCTTTCAGTCACCTTCACAGATCCACACTTTCCCTGCTTCCAGGCCCGTACTTCTCACCCGTACTTCACTTGCACTTCTGTCTCGAAATCCTCTTGATAAATAAAATTCTACTGACCTGATCACCCACCTTAAATACTATAACTGCATTTACTGTCAACTCACAGTATATATTAGTTAAATAAATGCTATACTAGTGAGCAGGTTGCACAACTACCACAAAGCTAAGGATACCCATCAAAATAATGGTGTATAATAGTCAGACACAAAGTGTTGTATCTGCAAAATTAACTCAAGATAAAACTGTGGCGATCTGGAAGATTTGGAGTGTTTCTTAGAAATTTGACAACAGGGTAGTGTAATGCTTCATAAATGCCACAATCACCAGTGCATAGAAGACTGACTTGTCGTATGAATGAGGACTGAACACTTTTACTTGTGGTCTTCCCTGCAGTTCTATATAGGGACATTCTAACGTGTCTAGATGTTCCCTGGAAGTTGGTCTCTTTCTACTTCTGGCTAATAAAAAAGGCATAGCAGCAAAAGCAATCTTTTGTTCCATTTACTCTACAACAGGTGAGGTCTGCTTTGTTTTTAGTGACACTGTCTTCCCACCAAACAAGAATTAATGTGGATGAAAGTATTTTGAAACTACTGTCCCGAAAATTAAATTTCTGCTCAGTAAGATGCTGAAATATAATAGCACACAATACAGTTCTGTATTCTCTACAGCCTTTCTTTTCTTCTGTTTTGTCTAAAGAATAGGTTCAAATTAAGACAAGTGAAGGTCCCAACTCACCTATTTCATGCAGTTACATCTTTCAGGAGATAAACCTTTAAGCTAATTCAGTCTATATGTACACATGTAATTTGTGCAGTTTGCAAACATTAAGCCTGTACTTATGTTGAGAGCTTTTTTTTCTTTTTTTTTTTCTTTTTTTTTTTCTTTTTTTTTTTTAAGTACAGATGTCATTTTTGGTACCTATTAATTTTGTTAGGTGATGTGTTGTGGTAATGAATCAATGACTAAGACTCTCCAAAGGCTTGATCTTAACCTTTATGTGATCAATACAAAAATGCTGGTAGAACATTTCAACCTTGTATCTTACAACAACTCTATTGTTCAAATGTCACCGAACTGCAAATGTTAAAGCTGCATCAAAGTTTACCTGTTGGAATATGTGGAGAGAGAGAGAAGGGGTTGGGGGGTGGGCTTAAATGTGTGGTCTCTTTATTGCTTAGAGTACCATGGCTCTTTTCTGGCCAGTAGTATGGTGTCAAGGCTTGGCCAACTTGGATTTGGAACACAATAAAGTCTCCCGTATCTCCTTATCTCAACTGAATTTACTTCTATTTCAAAGGCAAAGAAAAATACTTAATGAGGTAGCTTTGAGGATTATTTCCACTGACAGCTATGGGCTGCCTTATTTAAAATACTAAGGCTTCATTTACCTTATCACCATCATGACTGAGATGATCCTTTTTATGTGAAACATCTGCCCAGCACTGGCATATATAATATAGGATTTAGAGGAGGTCCCTGTTTTTATGAAGCAGCAGCTGGAGACCAGGTGAGATGTTCTACTACACATAAAATTATATTAGTCACCAAGAACATGAATTATTTCAAAAATCCAAATAGTCCATCCACAGACTGACTGTTTTCTAAACTCATAGTAGTTGAAAACCTGAAACCACTTTTTTTTTCTTTCCTTTTTTTTTTTTTTCACAATAAATGGTACCAATTGTGACCACAGTTTTAAAAAATAGCATTTGAAGATATAATTGAACAACCAGACCCTTCAGGCTTTTGTTCGGTGTCATTTATTGTTTTAACTTATTTTATTTCAGTATGGCATACTCTTTATTTAAAGGAAGCCATGGACTATTAAAATATATAAAAATAAAGGGAAGATATAAATGTTTCATACAGTGACAATAACAGCTTTGTTCTGTTTTGTCCCCACTGAAAATTTCCCATTTGTTCCTGAGCCAAGGTATTGTGTTTTGTTCTTGTTGGTTTTTTGTTTGTTTGTTTGTATTATTATTAATAAAATGGAAGGAGGTGAGTTTACATCTGCATTTTAAAGTAGATTTTTTTGTTAGTAGGCCTGCCTAAAACCAAAATTCAACAAAACTTTTACAGCCCACTACAGTAGTGGCTAGTTCACAATCTGTAATGAAGGGAGCATAATGGAATTTTCCTGAACTTAATAGATTTTTCCTAATGATTGAATTATCATTTGTATTTCATGTTTTAAGAAATAATTTTGTTCTTTGTAGAGTGCTCAATGTCATCTTTCCTTTTGTCACAAAGTAAATTAAATAGCTCAAAGGAGCTTTGTGCAGAAGTGTTTGCTCCTTTATTCTATCCCAGAATGTTGGGAATACAGATAGCCTCGTTTCTTTGTAAAAGCAAGTGTAATAGCTTTGACAAGAACATAAGAAGGATAGTTGGGAGCAAAGACAAAATGCAAATAATATGGCTAAGGGCCCAGTTAGAGAATAACTAGCACAAGTGTGAGCCATTATTACCATGTCAAGCTTTGCTGAAGTCATTTCAAACTTCAAGATATTTATTTGCAGACTAATTCTGAAAAGTCTTAAAAATAAGATAAAATTGGTTTATTTGCTACTACTTTTCTGATAATATGATACACAAACCAACTTCTTTCCTGCATTCATCAGAGATGAGTTCAAATCTATGAAAGCGGGCCAAGTGAGCTGCGTGATCCACAAATATGTAGGACTTCATTTAGGGACCTTAGTTCAGACTATTCAGAATTTACCAACCTCTTCTCAGCTGTCAACTCATTTTGGAGGTGCTTAAGCTGTCTAGCTATTTTTTTGTCAGTTAGAATTTCTATTGCCAGGCTTCTAATGTCCTGAAAAATATTGTGTCCTTAGAACACAGTGGGACTGACATAGTCAAGATAAGCTAGCTAGTGAGTGGGTACCATCTGAAAATTTCTGTTGGACCAAGAACAGCACTAGTACCACATCCAGAGCTTCTGAATATTCTTCATCTGCATCATGTATGGTTATGTTTTCAACATAGGTGCCCTAAACCCTCAGTCAACCAGGATACCAGGTTCTTAAGTAATTTTTCTCTCATTTTAGCCAAATGAGAGACTTAATTATGGGAGTTCCGTATGAGAGATGAATGCTCAACATCCCTCCTTCTTGGGAGGTTTTGTGTGAAGCCTAATTGGATAGTTGTTTTTGTTTTTAATTTTAGTGTATCTGTGACAGTGAATGCTGCTACAAGCAAAATAATTACCATGAAAAATGCTTTAAAACTGCAGTGTGAACTTCAGATCAGAATGACTCTGTAATGTCAGGACTTAGCTAGGTGATCCCCCATAGTCTTAGCTCAAACTTGGGCTTACAAATGAGTGTTATGACTAGCAAGATTGATGATAAGACATTTTGGCTTGCCTACAGTCATAGGTAACAGGAATCTTGTGGAATGAGATTTGAAGGTATTCAAGTGACAGTGCAATGCCTTAGCCATAACTGAAAATGTTATATGAGTTTTAAAAAGTTTTATGTTACTACTCCTTATGGCCTTAAAGAAATCCAATAAGGTGGCATTTCTCTAAAGATCTGCTATACCTATAGGGCCCTTCTCTATGCTAAGTCTTGGATCTCTCTTCAGTCAGTCAAAGTTTGAACTTCCTCCTCAGAAGTGTATCCAAACCATTTTTAAATTTCAGTGGCAGATTTCCATTGGATTCACTGCGTGTGGAAGAGGACTTGAAAAAGTCCTAACATTGGGGTAGTTTTACCTTGCTGGGCAGCTGAGCTCCAGCACAACTGCTCTGTCACACCCCCTCCTCAAAGGAAAAGGGGGCGAAAATATTATGAAAAGGTCTCAAGGGCTGAGATAAGGACAGGGAGATCACTCAACAATTATTGTGACAGGCAAAATAGACCCAGCATAGGGAGATTAGATAAATTTATTACCTATTATTAACAAGATAGAGAAGTGAGAAACAGACTAAAGACATCTTCCCCCCATCTACCCTCTTCCACCTCCTCCCCCTGAGCAGCACAGCGGAACAGGGAATGGGGGCTGCGGTCAGTCCCTAAGGTTTTGTCTCTGACACTCCTTCACAGTCACTTTGTGCCCCTGCTCCACGTGGGGTCCCTCCCACGGGATGCCGTCCTTCCCAAACTGATCCTGAGTGGGCTTCCCACAGGCAGCATCTCTTCAAGAACTGCTCCCATGTTGGGTCCATCCTTCAGGAGCAAACTGCTCCAACCTGCGTCCCCCACAGGCAGCAGCTCCCCCCAGGTGCCCTGCCTCTACATGGGCTCCTTTCCACGGGCTACTGGTCCAGCCTAGAGTCTGCTCCTGCGGGGGCTCTCCAGGGGCTGCAACTTCCTCCAGGCCACATCCACCTGCTCCACCAGGGGCTCCTCCATGGGCTGCAGTGTGGAGATCTGCTCCATGTGGGAACCATGGGATGCAGGGGGACAGCCTGCTCCACCAGGGGCCTCTCCACAGGCTGCAGGGGAACTTCTGCTGTGTGACTGGAGCACCTCCTGCCCTCCTGCTGTGCTGCACTTGGGTGCTGCAGGGCTGGTTCTCCCTCCTCACATTCCCAGGTGCTGTTGTGCAGCAGTTTGGTGTTTTTTTTTTTTTGTTTTTTTTTTTTTCCCTTTCTTAAATCTGCTCTCATAGAGGTGCAAACAACATCACTTATTGGTTTGGCTCTGGGCAGCGGCAGGTCCTTTTGGAGCTGGTTGAAACTGGCCCTTATCTAACATGGGGCAGCTTCTGGATTCTTCTCACAGAGGCCACCCCTGCAGCCCCTCACTATCAAAACCTTGCCATGCAAACCCAATACAACCATCTAGAACATTGCAATTATTTAGGCATCTGAATACCATTGAAATCAGTAGGAGTCAGTTGCAGTGTGGCAGAACCACCTATTAACAGTGACAACAATGCCAGAAACCTTCACCCAGGGGATCTGAGTACTATGGCTATATAAATATGTCTGCATACCTTATTTTTTCCTAAGCTATTAAAAAATCAAACAGGAAGCTCATAAGAAATAAAATTTTACACAGCTTTTCCATTTTGTGTATTCAGTCCTGTCCAGAAAAGAAAGAAACAAACAAACAAGGTCTCTTTACCTTTCTTGTTGTATTACCTTGTGGTAGAGATTCCACATGACGGCTGGACTGGAATGTATCACAATAAATAAGTGCAATGGCCAGGACTGCTTTTCACTTCAACCTAACTCACAGTTCTGATGCCAGTCCCCCTGGCCAGTCCCAGGGCTTCGTGTAGCTGCAAAATTTGCATAGGCAGCAGTTTCACTAAGGAGGAAAGCAAAAAAGAAGCAAACAGTGTTTTGTCTAAAATAGAGTGCAGGCCACATTATAGCAACACCAAAAACTACATTGCTGATAACATTGTCAGTACAGAAACAAATAATCATTCTGGAATACATGACTTAATTTTCCTTTCCTAACCAGCTTCAAAGGCAGGGAGAATAGCTTGGATATCTTCTACCTCCTTATCTCTCATGACAGAAAGCTTTACAGGCATCTATGCTGTGCCTACTATCCCACGGACTTTGTCAGCATTGGTGAGACAGCGGAGGTGGAAGGTACACAGCTGAGTGTTGACAGCTCTGCTTGGCTGTGTTATTTTTCTTCATTTGTAATACCTGAGATGTCGCATTGATAAAACTTTCTTTTCACAGGACTCCTCTATTTCCTGAGTTATACTGACTGCCCTTCAAAATCACGGCCTGAAGGTAAATTAGAAGTGTGCACTGGGCCTATTCTAAACATAACTATACCAGAAAGATGCCTCATGAAAACATCCTGCATGGTATCACACTGCCAAAAACAGTCCATCCTGCTCTAGATATAAACTCAGTGAAGCCTCACTACATTTCAAGACTATAGAATTATGTTATTGCCCTCCTTTATGGTAAATCCTAGTTCCTACAATCATGGCTCAGTGAGGTGTTCCACATTCTGTGATCCAAATGCTCAGAACCAATACTGTTTTATATTAAACTGTAATCTAAATTATAACTGCTTCAGAGATTGCTTCAGATTCTGATTACAGGTTGCACTACCAAAAATCAGTGATACAGGTGTTAAATTATCATGATAATGGTCTCCTGGTGCACAGAAACAGCCCAGAGTATATTTCAACTACCGCTATATTTCCATAACACTCCAGAAGATCCTTTAAAATCGAAGTGTGCAATTTTTTCCTGTTTCCAGAAGCACAGACAGCTGGTGACCTCCTCTCTCCCTGTGTTATTATACAGCATACTAACCTTAGTGAGAATTACAAATAATTATCATAATAATTATATTTATTACAGCAATGCAGATCTGCTTTGGAACTCATCAGGTAATATGAGTTACATTTAAAAATAAAGATTTGGGAATAAGCCAACAAAAAAAAAAATATGTGTGAAAGCCTTTCAATCAAAGTTAATACAGCTGCACTGAATATCTGCTTCTGAACTAGTCACACTTGGGTTTTATATATATATCAACAGGGTAAAAAGTGGATTTACTGAGAACTACTTTCCTGACCTATTTTAGACAATTACTGTGAGATGAATTGAATCCAGGAGTTTCTATTTCCTTCTAGTGACTACAAATGAAGTTGAAGGTGACAGCTCTGGATACAGACATGTTCATTGGGCCAGATGAATCTCATCCCAACTGTCATCCTACCAGTACTTATAAGTGGTAGGCACCACTGCAGGGTCAATTCAGTGCAGGAGCAGGGAAAAAAAAAAAACACATAGTTGTGAAATGCAGTGATGTGTAAAACACCACAAAATCAGGAGTATTTATTCTGCACTGGAAGGTTTTAGTGGGAATTGAAGGAGCGAGGTAAAGGCTTTTAGACTGATAAATCCACGTTAGTTAGCCTGCTCCATGATGTTTCGGCTGGAGTAATTTCAACACCTGAATGAGCACCACTGGCTCTACAGAGCATTGCCATCACCAGTTCAGATGTGTCCTAAGACAGCTGTGCTTTATCTACACTGATAAGTTAAATGTCTCTGAGTCTATTTTCTGGCACTGAGGCAAATGGCATGGGACCACTCTGTTTTTTTAAGCTATTATCCATACTACTGTGGTATTGCTTTCTAAACAGGCTGGCCCCATGCGAACAGCCTGTAATCCTTGGTCCACTCTAATTCTCCATCAAGGTGAAAATACAGGGGTCAGTGTCAACTGATCAAAATCATTCCAGATACTTTTTGTCAATCTGATACTGCTAACCTGATATTACCCCAACATGAGAGCTGGGGTTTTGAGGGCACTGACAGGCCTCGCTGCCCCTGCCCAGAGCACAAGCACTTATTTCAGCCCCTAGGACTATCAGCCCTTGCCCCAGTGAGGCTGCAGCACAGCCAGCACTGCAGCTCCTCAGCACCCTTCCTGATCATCAGCTCCACTGAGACAGACCCATCTACGGGCCCAGATCCTGGCCAGGCCTCAGCCTGTCTCCATCCCCAAGGAGGTGCCCAAAGCCTAGGCCTGGGGCTGCCCTGCTGCCCCCAGCTGCACTGTTCCTGGCTGGGGCATTGGGACAGGCTCTGCCTGTCAGGCTTTGCCCTTACAGCACCTGCAGTCTGCAGAAGATGGACATAAAATTGTTGCTGTATGCAGAAGTGTTTATCCAGTTTAAGCTTATTTTCACTGAGGTCATTTCAGTCTATTGAAATAGCTCATAATACATAAAGCAAAACAGACTCAACAAGGGAAAGAAAGAAGATTACGCAGAAAGAAAAGGATTACTTAAAGAGGATGTTCTGTGGTGAGGAGGAAGCTTTGAATATAGTAAACTATGAGGTTTGATATGCAACACAGCACACACTACTCATGTATCACACATGTAGATGTACAGATATTATTAGTAGCATTAGCCTACTGGCCATTAATACTTTCTGACCTCACAGGACACTTAGCACTAGAATTTCTAATTCAGTTCTTTTCAGAATAATAACTGAAGTAATTGAAACTTTAATTAAAGAACATCAAAGTACATCTTTCCTTCTAATAGGCAGCACCTGCAACACATGAAAATGATTTGTTAGGATTTCTAGATTTTTCTAATGTTACATTGGCAACTGAGTGTACCCATATGCCCTTTTTATGTGTCTCCTGATGCGTCTCCTGATGAACAAATACACAGTATTTGCAAGATGATTCATTCATGAAAAAGGAGGGAAAATGACTCATCCCTTGAAAAAAAATATATATGTATTGTTTATGATATTCAATAGTGCATTATAAACATCAGTTAATGATCTCAGAAGAGATCTACACCAGTGTTGGACAAGATAATTAAGATTGCAAATTAAATGGTTTTGGTCATCAGAATATTTAAAATGAAACCATTTGGTAAAAAAATCCTTCAATGACATATCACAATAATACTTTATCTTGAGCTAAATGCCATAAAAAGGGGGAAGGGGCTAAAACCAGGCACGCCGGTGAAGACCTAAGGGATGGTACGCTAGAATCAGAGGGGCTGTGTGCCAGTAAGGTCCTTCGGTTAGATCCACAAGGTGCTGAGTGTAAGGAGACACACCTGAAATGTTTCTACACAAACGCACGCAGTATGAGGAATAAAATGGATGAGCTAGAAGTACTGGCCCAGTCCCAGCAACTACGACATCATCGGCATAAGTGAAACCTGGTGGGATGAGTCCTGTGACTGGGGTGTTGCGATAGATGGTTACAGGCTCTTCAGGAGGGACAGGCAGGGAAGGCGAGGTGGTGGGGTGGCGATGTATGTGAAGCAGGGGCTGGACTGTGTGGAACTTCAGGTCGGCGATGGCAAAGTTGAGAGCCTCTGGGTAAGGATCATGGGACGAACGAATAAAGGGGATGTCGTTGTGGGAGTCTATTACAGACCGCCTGGCCAGGACGATAGCGCCGATAAATTATTCTTTACAGAACTAAGAGAGGCCTCGAGATTAACTCCCCTTGTCCTTATGGGGGACTTCAACTTGCCAGACGTTAACTGGGAGTGCCACACGGCTGACACGAGCAAGTCCAGGAGGTTCATGAAGCACCTAGATGATAACTTCTTGGTGCAGGTGCTAACGGAGCCAACTAGGAAAGGTGCCCTCCTAGACCTATTGCTAGAAAACAGAGAGGGCCTGGTGGGAGATGTGGTGATTGGTGGCCGCCTCGGTCATAGCGACCATGAAGTGGTTGAGTTCAAAATTTACGGCGACAGAAGGAAAAGTGCCACCAAAACCTTATCCCTAGATATGGGGAAGGCGGACTTCAGGCTGCTCAGGGAACTAGTCAGCAAGGTCCCCTGGGAAGCTGCTCTTGAAGGCCTCGATGTCCACCAGTGCTGGTCATTCTTTAAGCGATGCCTCCTAGAAGCACAAGAACAGGCAGTTCCTAAATATCGCAAGTCAGGCAGGCGGGGCAGGAGGCCGGCGTGGCTGACCAGGAACATTCTAATGGAGATTAGGTGGAAACAGAGAGTCTTTCGCTACTGGAAGGAGGGCCAGGTGACATGGAAAGAATACAGGGATGCTGTTCGTGTTTGTAGGAAGAAAATTCGTGTGGCTAAAGCACACCTAGAGTTGAAGCTGGCTGTGTCTGTGAGAGATAATAAAAAGGGTTTTTTTAGATATGTGAATGGAAAAAGGAGAACTAAAGAATACATAGGGCCGCTCCTTGATAGGGAAGGTCTCCTCACAGACAATGACATAGACAAAGCAGAGACGCTTAACGCCTTCTTTGACTCTGTCTTCAATGCCGATGATGGGCTTCGGGACCCAGGGTGCCCTGAGCTGGAGGACCGGGACGGTGGGGATGACAAACTCCCAACTGACCCTGAATGTGTGCGGGATTTGCTACTCCACCTGGATCCCTACAAGTCCATGGGTCCGGATGGGATTCATCCCCGGGTGCTGAAGGAGCTGGCGGACGTCATCGCGGAACCTCTCTCAATTATTTTTCAACTATTCTGGGAGTCTGGAGAGGTCCCGGTAGACTGGAAGTTGGCAAATGTTGTGCCGATTTTCAAGAAGGGTCAGAAAGAAGACCCTAGCAATTACAGGCCTGTCAGTCTCACGTCAGTGCCTGGTAAAATCATGGAGAAGATGGTTCTCGAACTTATTGAGGTGCACCTGGGGGACAAAGCAGTCATTGGTCCCAGCCAGCATGGGTTTGTGAAGGGTAGGTCCTGCCTAACTAACCTGATTTCCTTTTATGATAAGATCACCCGTATAGTGGACCAAGGGAAACCAGCTGATGTGATTTTTTTGGACTTCAGCAAGGCATTTGACACGGTTTCCCATAGGATCCTACTGGACAAAATGTCCACCATACAGCTAAATAAAAACATCATCCGATGGGTGAGCAATTGGCTAACAGGCAGGGCCCAAAGGGTTATGGTGAATGGGGCTGCGTCAGGCTGGCGGGCGGTCACCAGTGGGGTCCCTCAAGGCTCCATTTTAGGGCCGGTACTTTTCAATATTTTTATAAACGATCTGGATGTAGGAATAGAAGGTATTTTGAGCAAGTTCGCTGATGACACCAAACTTGGAGGAGTTGTGGACTCGGATGAGGGTGGAAAGGCCTTGCAGAGGGATCTGGATAGGTTGGAGAGCTGGGCGATCACCAACCGCATGAAGTTCAATAAGAGTAAGTGCCGGGTCCTGCACCTGGGATGGGGAAACCCTGGCTGCACGTACAGACTGGGCGATGAGATGCTGGAGAGCAGCCTAGAAGAGAGGGATCTGGGGGTCGTGGTAGACAGCAAGTTGAATATGAGCCAGCAGTGTGCCCTGGCAGCCAGGAGGGCCAACCGTGTCCTGGGGTACATCAAGCACGGCATCGCTAGTAGGTCGAGGGAGGTGATTGTCCCGCTCTACTCTGCGCTGGTGCGACCTCACCTCGAGTACTGTGTGCAGTTCTGGGCACCACAGTATAAAAAGGACATGAAACTGTTGGAGAGTGTCCAGAGGAGGGCTACGAAGATGGTGAAAGGCCTGGAGGGGAAGACGTACGAGGAACGGCTGAGGGCACTGGGCCTGTTCAGCCTGGAGAAGAGGAGGCTGAGGGGAGACCTCATCGCAGTCTACAACTTCCTCGTAAGGGGGTGTCGAGAGGCACGAGACCTTTTCTCCATTAACACCAGCGACAGGACCCGCGGGAACGGGGTTAAGCTGAGGCAGGGGAAGTTTAGGCTTGACATCAGGAGGGGGTTCTTCACAGAGAGAGTGGTTGCACACTGGAACAGGCTCCCCAGGGAAGTGGTTACTGCACCGAGCCTGACTGAGTTTAAGAAGCGATTGGACTGTGCACTTAGTCACATGGTCTGAACTTCTGGGTAGACCTGTGCGGTGTCAAGAGTTGGACTTGATGATCCTTAAGGGTCCCTTCCAACTCAGGATATTCTATGATTCTGTGATTCTAAATTCCCTTCTTCCATTTCTATGAGTATATGGCTATGCCACAGAATGCTAAATTATTGCAGATAGTTTTTCATACCTGCAGAAACAAAATACGGTATTCACTATTCTTATTCTGTTAGGAAGAAAACTGTTGGGTTTATTCCAGGTTTCTAGATCTATATCTACCTAGTGACATAAAATACACCTTTTGGAAACAACTGTGTTATAGTGTATTTCCTCAGATGGCATAAAACGTAAGGTCCTGGTTACTGTTGAGGATAATTCACATTTGTAAGACTTTGAAAGCAGAGAAACTCCCATGACAGAGAAGACAAATGGGAACAATAGCATGTTGCAACTTACACAGCCAGCATCTACTATCCAATGCACCTAAGGGCCATTAAAAACCATAATTAAACCTTCTGAAAAGTTCTTATGAAGTAAATAGTTTTATTATTCCTGTTTTACAAATAAGCAAACTGAGGCACAAAAAATAGCAATTAATTTGCTTAATGCCACAGACAAATTAGTGCAACAAATCAATACAGACTTCTAGTTTGAATTCATGAATTTGAATCCTATTTCAATACTTTCACCAATAAATCCTACACGATTACTTTCATTAAATTGGATTTTGCATTATTATTATTACTATTGTTGTTGCTGATTTTGTTTTTGTTATTATAAGTAAAGTTTTCTCAATCAGAAATGAAAAATTCTCCAGAGGACCAATAATAATAAAATAGAAGTTTAGAAACAGGACTGAAAACCCTGAAGCTATTTCCAATGAAAAATTCCAGCATACTGCTTGTTCCATCCTGTAATAAATTACCAGCATGACACACTGTGATAAGAGCCAGAGTTTATAACCTAATTTCCATTTTTCAAAATATTTTTGTAGGTCATCCAGCAAATGGTTGAAAGCTAAGTTAACAATTCTTATAGGTCAGTACATTTCAGCAAGGAGAGAAAAAGATAGAAATGGAACAAGAAAAACATTTAGTCTCTGATTTCTCACCTTCAGGGAAGGAGGATGGTGGCCAGAAGCACTTCTGAGAGAAGAGGTGATCTGCTACACAATGTGAACCCAGGTTTGCAGTGAATAGGAAAGATTAGAAAACCGATCCTCTAGATCAACTGTGACTCAGTAGCTACAACAACCCTGTGGTCTGCTGCTTTGTGGAATCAGTTAGTTCACTCTTCCAAGGACAGACATTAGACTTTGGTTGAAATGTTAGATTAAGCTAGGTTAATTTTAATGTCACAGGAGCAGTCTGTCCACACGTGCCTAAAGACAAGCCGGTGCAGAAGAAGACCAGCCTGGCTGAACAGAGAGTTGTGGCTTGAGCTTAGGAGAAAAAAAGAGGGTTTAAAATCTTTGGAAAAGAGGGTGGGCCACTCAGGAGGACTATAAGGATGTTGTGAGGCTGTGTAGGGAAAAAATTAGAAAGGCCAAACCTCATCTGGAGATCTATCTGGCTACTGCCATTAAAGATAACAAAAAATGTTTTTATAATTATATCAACACAAAAAGGAGGACTAAGGACAATCTCCATCCTTCACTGGATGCGGGGGGAAACTTAGTTACAAGAGATGAGGAAAAAGCTGCCTTCTTTGCCTCAGTCTATAGCGGCAAGACCAGTTGTTCTCTGGATACCCAGTACCCTGAAGGGGATGAGGAGCAGAATGTGGTCCTCACAACCCATGAGGAAATGGTTGGCAACCTGCTACAGCATTTGGATGTATGCAAGTTGATGGGGCCGAATAGGATCCACCCAAGGGTACTGAGAGAACTGGCAGAAGAGCTGGTCAAGCTGCTTTCCATCATCTACCAGTAGTCCTGGCTATCAGGGGAGGTCCCAGTTGACTGGCGGCTAGCAAATGTGACGCCCATCTACAAGAAGGGCCAGAGGGTAGGCCCAGGGAACTATAGGGATGTTAGTTTGAATTCAGTGCTAGGGAAGCTCATGGAGCAGATTATCTTGAGCGTCATCATGTGGCACTTACAGGGCAAGCAGGCGATCAGGCCCAGTCAGCATGGTTTTGTGAAAGGCAAGTCCTGCTTGATGAACCTGATCTCCTTCTATGACAAAGTGACACACTTAGTGGATGAGGGAAAGGTTGTGGATGTGGTCTACCTTGACTTCAGCAAGGCTTTTGACACCGTTCCCCACAGCATTCTCCTCAGGAAATTGGCTGCTTATGGTTTGGACTGGTGTACGCTTCGTTGGGTAAAAAACTGGCTGGATGGCTGGGCCCAGGGAGTTGTGGTGAATGGAGTCAAATCCAGTTGGAGGCCGGTCACTAGTGGTGTCCCCCATGGCTCAGTACTAGGTCCAACTCTCTTCAATATCTTTATCGATGATCTGCAGATGAGCAGACATAATGCAAGCAGGCCCTGTACAAGCTCCCAGCCTGCCAATGTGGCTTATTACAGATTTGTAAGACCCTTTCTGTTCCAGCTGTTCTTCTCTTCAGAATAGATTGCCAGACATCCTTGATTACACCAAATGAAAATAAAATTTTAAGTATCAGATCTTTACGTGGTTTCTTTCTGGTGACCTTTAGATGCTCCGCCTTCAAAGTCTTAACAGTGATGTTCATCAAACTATTACCTGTAATCATATGGAGATGTACTGTTTATAGCAAGTGTTCTGAGTTTATATTTGAAATACAGACAACAGTGCAACTTTTCTTTGCAAAGCCTTCTGCTATTTCAGAGTATAAGCTACGTATAGCAAAACCAATGTCAATCACAGTAAGGTAAGATAAATATTAGAATATGCAATATATTAAGATTCAGAGAAAACTAATAATCTAAACAGTGTGCATGAAAAAAAAAAAATGCAAGAAGAGAATGCTGTGGCCAAAAACCTGGTGAGGTTATTGGTCATTTTCTGGCATGACTTGTCAAACAAATTCATCTGAATTTGATAGGTTGTCTGAGTGAAAGAAAGGAAGTAGCAATTATCAAAATACTAAGATTTCAATCATTAAACAAAAAAGTCAGTGTGACTTTTTCCCTAATGCATTAGTCAGAATTATGTATGATTTTGTAAAACAAAGATGTACCTTCTGCATTTTTTTAGCTGATACATACTCAATGAGTGCTATACTTTGAAAATCTTTTGTTTGGTACTGAATGTGAAGATACTATTTTTTTCTTATGGCATACATCAGCTAAGAAAGTAATCAGATACTTTTGTGTGTGTGTGTGATTGATCCATTCTCCTCTGACATTCATCTGAGCTTATTTACTTCATTTTCCACATTCTCTTCCTAATAAGTATTTTTAAAACAGTCATGGTTGAATTAATGTTTATTCCTTTACTTCTGACCCATTTATTTTATTACTATGTTGGAACCATCCCTCCCCCACCCCTTTTTTTAATAGGGTTCTAGATAAGGGTGCTTTGTATTATATTTTTAGTAGTTTACTGTAGTGAAAATCTTTTTAATATTTCCTTTATGAGGATTCACATCATCACTATCATATCTTAACTTGCTACATTTATGAATTAAAAATTAACTCATACTGCATGGTATACAAAAGAGGAATCTTTATGTACAAGTCTTTTTTAAAAGTTCTGGCTTATGTGCTTCTGTATTGGATATTTATCAATCAGTTTACACAGTTTCTCTGTATTTGAAAATGTTAATATTGCATGGTTTCTGGCTCACCATCTCCAAGAATAGTATGTTACATGTCAAATAGTCTGCAAGAATAATATAGGAATTTACTACCAATGTCAACAAATAGTGCCTAGATCCAACACTAATGTATTCCTAGGGTCATGAATGTCAGAGCTAGAGCACAAAGAGTCTTCTATTCTGTGAAGGAAATGCTTTTAAGTATATCTGTGTGGGTTTTGTTTTAATTTATATATATTTTTACATAATTAAGAGAAACAAAGCAGCACAAAATCCTGAATATTATATAATGCTAATTAAAATTAACAAGATAACAAATCAACAATTCAAAACCATTGCTCTGTTTCTGACTGGTTGGTGTTGTCCCTGTAATTAATACCATGTCATATTTTAATGCTTCATGGATCCAACTACTATGCCAAGTAGTCTTCATCTATTCAACCACCTCCCCCAGGAGTTAACAATTTTAGTTTCAGCCTATTTTGAATGATAGTGAATGATAGTGAATTCTGAATTCAAAGGGCATTTTGTTCTTGCTTTGAGTATTATATGAGATTTATTTTTTATTTTTTTACAAAACAGAAGGACAACTAGTGACTTGACAGAAATTCTATAAATTTGGAAAACCTCTAACACTATTTTCTAAATTATTGGGCTAAAATTATTTGGAAATTAGCAAGTGTTGTGGTCAGAGACATTAGCCATGTGTGGATAACTGAGAACAGTGTTTCAACAGCTAGTAAGATTGACCTTCCTCTGGACGTAGAATATAAACCCATTTTACATAAAGTAGTGGAATTTTTGCATGTCCATAAAGCTGCATGAGAAGGTAAGTATTCAAGATTATAAGCACTAAAGGTGAAAAAAAATGCAACCATATATAGATATCCAAGAAGCATCACAAGACAGAAGAAATGGGAATTTGAGCAGAGAGGTTGCAGAGGGTAATGTGGAACTAAGATCATATCATTATACTAACAAATTGAATGTAATCTTAATATGAAAGCTTCTGAATATAGTTCCCAGCAGAAGAGACAGTTCTGACACTCATTATACTTGTGTAGATGTAAAAGTATGTTTCAGTGGGACAATGCAAAATACTACCCATTCTCAATTGCAAAACCTCTGTTTAACAGTGATTTCAAACAGCATATATTATTTTAGCCAAGCTTCTAAGATCAAATTGAACATATGAATAACACATTAAATATATTTCTATATCTACTCACCACAGACTCCAGTGTTAACCACAAAGACATTTTCAGGCTGTTACATACTAACAAAAAACATTTTCATTTCTGTAGGCACAACACATATGCAAGCTCAGACATACTCACTACACTTCTTTCTGCAGTATTGCCAAGTCTTGATTTATTTTTATTTTTTGGAAATATTTCATTGTTTTTGCTTCTGGAAGGTTGCATGATGAAACTGATATGAACTATGGAAGCTGTTATCACCAGTTTGACACAGTTCCAGTCTACATTGGTAAAGCTATGCAGCCTTCACTAAGTTACACAACCTGGGAATAAGCAATATACCGCACAGCTCTGGATGATGAGTGGATTTTCATGGGGGAGTAAGTCCCTTTAGACATGTTTATTAGCTCTGAAAATGGGTACTACATTGTCAGGTTCTCATAACTTCAGTGCTGTGGTTTTCCCCCTCAAAAAAAAAAAAAAAAAAAAAAAAAACAAAAACTGTAGTGTTGATTCAACAGTGGAAAGGGAGTTCATGATATAGCAAGCAATATCAAACTGAGTAACAGCACAGTTTGTCTCGTTGTGCTTTAGAAAGTTCAAGATAAAAGAAAAAATCACCTGGAGGAAGGGGACAGGTAGATATACAAGAGGAAGAAAGACAGCTGAGGGGAAAGAGACAGTAGAACAAGGACACCCAGAGGGAGAGTCTGGTCCACATAATTCCAGGTATCATGCTGATGTGAAATATCAAAGTAGACTTCCCTTTATACTCTACTGCAGCATGTCTCCCAGTATTCCTGGCTTTTATGGTGGCACTGTCAGGTTGGAAAGAATGTTAGGATGTATACGTCAATTTATAGTTATCTCTGTGAGTGCAAGTGAATGTATGCATGTAGAAATCTCTCTCTCCCCCGCACACCCTTTATCCTATGTCTAAATATATATGTACTTATCTGTGCATGCATCGTCAGTTTTCTCACAGCTTCTGCAGAGAGCAGTTCTCAATATGAGAGGTGTCTTAGAGATTAGAAAGGCACCTATCTCACTTGGTGAGTGAAGCTGGATGACTAGTTTTAACCGAAAACCTAACAGTTTCAATAGTTCAGGTTAGCTGTCGGCAAGTATGAAGAGCTCATACTCCTACCTATACAAAGATATAAATCAGTCATTATTTAACAGATTATGATTAAACTTGTCATGAAAAAAAAGGTTCTGTATTTCTGCTCAATAGATAGGAATAAATACTATGGATTTATGAATTTGAACTGGTGTATAAAATAAACCAGAAGCAGAAGTTTCTTACATTCTTATACTGTTGTTCACATTTTTTTTGCATTAAAATAGTTTTTTTTTTTTTTAATTAAAAAGTATAAGATCAGTCATAATCTCTTTAGAATTAGTTACTGAAAATAAGATTAATTTCCAGTATAGCTATTATTTCCACTTCTAAGCTTTTGCAGTAAAGCTTTTTATTATTATTATTATTTGCTTTTTTTTCCCTATTTTTGAATATAATACAGAAGTCTAAGTGCATCTCTTTCAAAATACATATAAAGAAATTAACCTGCAAATAAGTCATTGTATCACAGGAAGAAGTTCAGACTGTGGTTGAAACTGGACTGTGATAAAATTGCTATCAATTCTTCTATACAATGCACCTGATTTTCTGATGATGGCCATGTCAGAAATCAGTTGTCAATTGCTACAGATTTTCTAATGTGGATATGTATAAATTGTAGTTTAAAAGTAATCAAAAATATGGAAACTGAGCAGAGAGAACAAGGTAAAACTTCCTGTTTGAATTGACCATTGCTACTACCATATATATATATACATATATATATATATATGATAAAATTAAAAAAAATAAAATTAAAATTAAAAAAACTGATAGCAGGTATTCTGCCTCCTGTTTTTTTTATCAAGTCTATTTTAGGTACCTTTATAAGGGAGCTCTACAGAGAGCTGTGCCCTTTCCTGAGCACTGAAAAGGATGAAAGAAAGTGATAGGTTTTTACTAGCTTGACACAGACAACCTCAAAGACCACAAGGAAAGGAAGGAAGGAAGGAAGGAAGGAAGGAAGGAAGGAAGGAAGGAAG
>CM021731.1:172393276-172454258 GCA_011075105.1 Heteronetta atricapilla
AGAAAGAAAGAAAGAAAGAAAGAAAGAAAGAAAGAAAGAAAGAAAGAAAGAAAAAGAAAGAAAGAAAGATCCACATGCTGCACATAAAGAGTCCTCCAGAAACTCTTGGAAATACTAAAAGTTCACAGTTATTTTAACCTGAAGCTTACTGGATAAAATTGTCCAGCTATTGACAGCATAATACAGTAGAAAGAACAGCATATTTCTAAGATTCACACATCTGCATTACAATTAAAGTTTTGTAATACTTTTGTATCAAAATATGATACAAATAACAAAAGAGGGCCTGCCTACAGCATGTAACTAAGTGTGATGTAGTAGATATTTGCAAACCAACAACATAGTGCCATTAGTATACAGGGCCATTATAGTATAAAGCTACAATAATGAAAGGTGAAGAAGAGGTGAAGTAAAATCAGAGATGCAAAAAACGTAGGAGTGAATGATGTTTTATTATACCTGTACATCAACAGGTAGTGTCTAGTCAGAAAGGTGAACGTCACACCATCACAGAAACAATGTTTTGTTTTAGATTTAAATAAAATTATTTTAAATTAGTTTATTTTTAATAGTTCATAAAAAAGAGCTAAAATAAGTGCATTATGCAAAGCCATACAGAGATCAAAACAAAATGGAAGTTGTTTATATAACAACTGCAGCAAAATTGACAATGCATGTTGAGTCAAATGTAGCAAAGCAAGAGACAATTCTTTCATGTGTGCAGAAAGGCTTGAAAAATTTTTGAGTTAAATGTTCAAGCATTTACAAAACAACAAATAAATCAAGATTTTAGAAATGTCTGAAGCTATTATTCTCAGTTCTGCCCCTCAAATTACCCCAAATCTTCTCTGTTCCATATATGCACATTACTGACCTACACACTGATAAGCACAAAAATAGCTTAGTTTCCTACCTTTTCTTCTTCCCATCTTTTATTATTATTATTATAGTTTATGTGCTTGTTTGTTTGTTTGTTTTAACTTTAGTCTTTCTAGCCTTACTGCAACAAGATAGGGGAAACAAGCCCAAAGAAAATTGAGAACAGATGTTTCCACAGAAAAATTAATTCTGCTCTTTCCTGCTTATAATTGACTGCACTTTCTGTCACGTGTTTACAGCTATTAGACAATTAGAAATCAGTTTTGTGTCTCTTGGTATTTGCTTATCTTTTCTGCTTGTCAGAGGCACTAACTTTTTTTCCATATTTTATTTTTCTTCAGGATAAGAAACATAGTCTAGGAGACCAAATGCTGCATCCAAAGTCACAATAACTTAAGTAAAAGATCACTACTAGAACTTGTGTATAGTCATTTTATAAATGGGGTTTTGGTATATAATATTGCAGAAATGTGTTCTGTTGCAAATCTCTCTGTATATTCTTACCTTAAATATGTCAATTGTTAGGAGATCTTTGCAAAATGCTATAAATAAAAATATATCATTGAAAATGCTTTTCTTAAAGATAAAAACAAAGCAAAACCAAACAAAACAACAACTAGTTATGTAAAGCTACTTTTGCCTAGAGTTTTATTTTTATTTTACTCTTAAAAAATTCCCAGGAAGAGATTTATATCAGCTCTAATTAGACTTAAGCATATTAGTATTTTATACTACCAATAAAAGAAAATCCATTGATCTATTCACAAAAATGTACAATAGAAAAGTAAGGAATAAGTAATTGTGACAACGATCAACATACTACATCTTCATGACAAAAAAAAAAAAAAAATCTACACGTAGAATAAGATTATTTTTGTCCCTTACAAGACTATTCTAGAGTCAAATACAGTGGATTAGTTATTTCTTTGTTTTTGATGGCAGTCTTTTGAGCAAATCCCATGTAATGGTCCCAAAGGACTGCTTTTCTCTCTTGTCCCACCTATCACCTTGCAATCCATGACCTTGATGTCATGGATTTCTCAATGTTGTGGGGTAGAAAAACATATAAGAGCTGACTTGTGATGTCAAAGAGAACCCCCCCCCCCAAGAGACTCCCCAGTTATCTGTCAACAGATGTTGACAGTTTGACAGTTTCTTTTTCTTTTATGTGACAAGAGTGCTAGCGACATAGAGACATAGTATTTCTACTAATAATAGTTCAAGCATTGCAGAAACTGCTATTTAATCTAACCTTAATTTGCTTTCTAAATATTTTGAACTTTCTTACGTTTTAGTCAATGTATCTGAGCTTAAACCTAAACTTGCAGAAATTTTGCATATACACATTTGCCCCGATAAAGAAATACTCCTCCTCACTACTCCATGGAAAGGTTCAAGAAAAAGTCTGTACTAAGTATCTAAATCTAGCATATTCTTTATCACTGACATAAGGACATTCACAATGAACCATCTATGTACAAAAACTGTATGACTGCTGGTATACATGGTAAACCTGTAGATTTGTTGATCAAAACTTTGGTCATTTATTGCTGTGAAAGGATGGGGGTGTTGAGAAAAGCATTATAGACATAAACACAACTTGCCCATCCTTATGACAGACTGATTCAGAGAAAACCTTGTGAGGGGAATCTTGCAGAAACCCCCATCTCCAGCACAGCCATCTGTTCTTCTATTTATTTAAAGCTATTTCTGTGTTGCTTACTATAGTGTAATTTCTGAGCCCATTATTTTATCAACAGCAAGAGTATTCACATTCTCCCAACATGTGGACTGTATTTTCACAAGGTGATTGTCTCATGGATGCTTTCCCTAGCTGTGATCAACAACAACCCTGGTGCAACTGCAGAAATTGCTTAGAGGGATTAAAGCATGTTAAGCAAGCTCAAATGCAATTTAGTTATAATAAGTGTTTTGTCCTTATGGAACAAGTTAGTCATACTGTCTGATTCTGTTTATTGTTTAATCTCTCACTTCCATCTGCTCTATTTCCTTCCCTTTCCTTGCTCCCCATATCCTGAATCTTCACCATCTAATCTCTGTTTCCCCTTCTGCTTTATCAACATCTTTTTGTTTCTATTTTCTTTTTCCCTCTTTGTTTCCAGCAGTGGAAGAAAAAAGAAGAAGAAAAAAAAAAAAAGAAAAAAGAAAAAAGAAAAAAGGCAAAGGCCATGCAGCTCTCTGGATAAATATGCTTTAGAACACATTATCTCTGAGTGTTTATTTAAAGATATTTTAGCATGTTATTAGGGAAACAAAGCCGTCAAGCCTACATTTTCATTACTCTCGGTGATTTCGTATCTGCAGGGATTCAGTACATTCAGACTATAGGTAAGTACCATGGCGATTTTATCTATATAACAAAGTAACTCAAGGAATACATAGCAATGATTCTCTTATAGTTGAAAATTAACTGTTTCTGTGGAAAAATCAGAGCAATGCTCTAGCTCAGTTGCTCTTCAGGAACTAATATCACTTCACTGGTACAGTAGGGAGCCTTGTCAGACTAGCTCCCTAAACTAGACACAAAGTTCATGAAACTGGTTCTGCCCAAGGCATGAATGAACTTATAGGATCAAGCCCTGGAGCTATATGTTGTGCGTTGTATGAGAACAGAGGTGTGAAAGCACACTGACATGTCCTCCCACCCTAAGAAAGGAGTTGGCACTTAAACTCACAGACCATTAAAATGAGGTGAGCTCACAGCATTTCATAAAGCAGTACAGAGCTGTGCTTCATGAAAACTCCCCAGTAATTTTGCTGTGGATTTGTTAGAAGTCGATCATGGTAAAAGAAATTTAAACTAAGCATATCTCATGCAAAGCCCATTTCAGGAGATTACTAAGCAGCAGGCAGAGCACTGATACAGCTGCAGTAAGAATGATGAAGAATTTATTGATGCATACTCAACCCAGCTGTGCAGTACACGTAGATAGAGCAGGCCTGATGCATTTTCATCATTTCATTCATTCTTCATGAAGGCTGGGCAAACCATAGCCTCGGGACCTGTCCCCATGTGTTCAAGCTTTAAGCAACACTCATCCTGTAAACACTGAGATTAATAATAATAATAATAATAATAATAATAATAATAATAACAATAATAATAATAATAATGTAATTAAAGTCTTAATTATATTTTATGGACAAGTAAATAAAATAAAAGTTAAAGCAGCAATTATGTGTATATCAATATTTGCAGAATCTTTGTATTGAAGAGTTAGAAAGGCTTCATTTATGACTACAGATATGCTCATAATGACAAGCTTCTATTTAAAGATTATATTTCTGTTTGGAACTTCTGAATGATTTCCAGTATTCATATGGCCCTTTTCTGTCTAATTTAATTGTAGCCAGATCATTTTTATACACATACATGTCTGTCTGTGAATGTCTCCATACTCACTGTATATCAGGTTACTTGAAAACAGTCCCATTCATTTATAATACAATAGTATTTGTAATGCAATATTACCATGTCCTGGAATTATCTATACAATGACTATATCATATGACTATATGAGTTGTTGAATACAAATTTGTACTTAATTACACCTATGCTATTCCAGTCAAAGAATTTCCACCTGGGTAAATAAGAATCTTTGCCATAGTGGCTGATGTTATTATTAAGCAAATTTAAAGCCTTTTCAAATTTATTTATTTATTTATTTATTTTGCTTTTATAGTAAAAGTTTTTCTCGAAGACTCTTTCCTTTTCTGTTTGAGTAGTTCTGTGGATGCCAGTCACAAAATACTGCTACTTTTCTTCCTACCATCTTCCCTTGATGTCTGGTTGATTTTTTTGACCAGCCTCTATACCCATACCAAAATCAGTTGTAATGACAAGGATGCTATTAGAGGAAAGATGTCTTTTATGGCATCAGACACATATACACCTCTGAAGCAGCAGTGAAAACTACTACATGAAATGCTATAGTGTTCAACAGAGGTGTGAATCCACAGATTTGTCCACCGAGTAGTAACTAGAATGAATATAGTGAAAACCTATTATATGTACACCAAGAGGTGTACAGGTATGCAAGACAAGATAACATCTTTAATTTTTCACTGACAAAATATTTTGTATAATAACAGAAATTTCTTAAATTTCCTGTGGGAAGGGAGGGGAAGGGAAGGAAGTATGATTTGTAGATTTGTTCACAAATTAGGAGAATTTTATCCAGAGAAACACTTTCATCCCTATCCAACATGCAGTGCTTAATATACTTATTCTTGTATGGATATCAGTAAGTTACAGTTTTCTACTCTGTCTTTTCCAGAAATGAATGTTTTTTGTTGTTGTTAGTGGTTTTGTTTGTCTTTACCTGTTTTTTTTTGTTTGTTTTTGCTGTTATTGTTTGTGTCGAGGACTAAGAGTTGGAGATCTCATCTTTTGTGTTTATTCTGATGAGAGCACATTCAAAAGCTGACACTTAACAAGTCTGGGATAATTATCTACAGGGAGGAGATCAGTTCAGGAGTGTCTGAGAACTCCTGTCAGACAAATGTGCTCCTCAGGAAGGGGGCAGTGTGTCAGCATCATCTGTCAAGTAAGGAAGGATAAGCTATGCTAGATCATATTTACGTAACTGTTGTATAATAATTTGTAGTTTGGCCCATTTTGGTCAAAAAATCACTAAATTTTAGAGTTGGGGATGAATAAAGTAGTGTTCCTTCCCAGAATGTGGCAACATGCCACACTTCTTGTGGCATTGAGATGAGGCAAAGCAAAGAAAAGAATGTCCCCATTCAGGAATGGAGTGGTAAGGTCTTAGTGGTAAGGACTTAGTTCTGGTTCAATATGCCATGACTCTTCTCCAACGTGCATTTTATTAGCTTCTTTCAAATAAATACTGAAACTGAAGCAAGGTATCTTGCAGTGCAGCTATTATAATAAATTGTGCTGACACATGTGGGCTGGCTATCTGAGCAATAATGATGACAGAATGGAGGCGGCTATGACAATAAATACTTGACAGAAAACAAAAAACAGGAGCCTAGACCAGGCCCTCCATCAGTAGCATCCATATAGAACATCAACTTTCTTCATATATAGACATATCCTTTCTCCAAACCTCTGGTAAGTGCACTCATAGAAAGAACAGATGAGTGCACCCAAGAGCTGAACAATGTCTTCATGACCTGGATACTCAACAGAGAATGAGATCTCACCATCAGGAAAGATCAGCTGATCTTTTTGTTCAACAGACTCAGTGTTCTCAATAGCTGTGTTGTTGTGAAGATAGATCACAGGTGATAGCCTTTTCTACTGTCAATTTCTATTCATCTTTTCAAAATTTGCTTTTCTTCTACTATATCCCTTTGCTTCCTAGAAAAGTTTATTTCTGAATACATGACTGTTATCTCTTGTGAATAAAGAAATAGTTTCCCTCCTGAAAAAGCAAACAAAACCCAAAAATGCTACTTTATCTTCTTACTTTTCTCAGTGAAGAATGGGGCTGTTATTACTGAAGTGTTTTTTTTTTTTTTTTTTTTTTTTTTTTCTAGTATAAGTTCCTGGAAGCAGGCTTTTCTAGTGTTGTAGAACATCTGGCAGAATTGTTGAAATATTTAATTATTATTATTTTTTCCCTTAATTTGTATAGTGTTACCTTCACTGTTTCTTGTTATGAATTTCTCTACATTAAAGAATCTCTTGACACTATATTGTCTGCTTGTGTTGGTATTTAAAAGAATGATGCTGCTGCTCTTCAACTGGTGATACACATATTTCACATACAGGATGATCTTTCAGAATGAAGGGTTTAGGGCAGATTTCATGGTCATTTGCAATTTAAATTACAGAGTGCTGTTATGAAGTGGCAATCTACAATAACTAGATGAGGGAGCTCAAGGCCAACACAGAGATCCAGGTGCTTTTCCACATACATTTGCTGCTGCAGTAAAGGTGGACTTAAGATTTCTCCACTTAACAGCTGCTTGTTCTTACTTCCTTGATGCTATTTGCCATTCGCCATTCTTTCTGACATGTCAATACCACTTTTTGTGGTACTGCAATATAATTTGACCCAATTTAATAACTTTGATTAAAAAAAAAAAAAAAAGAGAGAGAGATATCACAGATATAATGAGCAATTGGAAGAAAACAGATCTCAAACTAGTTAAATTCCCAAAGTAATTAGATGTTGGGTGACACCCTAAGATGCAGATTCCTGTTCCAGCACTGAAGATTCCAGAGTCATACTGACAACTGAACACTGAAAATTTTCCTAGGAGTAACTTTAGCAATGAAGGTACAAAAAGAGCAAAGTACACTATTAAGGACTGTATTATGTGCTATTGTGGTAGGCTTACCTTGGCTGGCTCCTCTCCCCTCCCCTCCCCTCCTCTTTTTTCTCTTTTCTCTCTTTTTCTTCTATTTTCTTCTCTTTTCTACCTCTTTCTTTTTTCTTTTTTCCTTTTTTTTTTTTCCTTCAGTCCTAACTGTTATGTGCAGTTTTGTACACAACTACAAAAACTGCATAAAAAATGCACAAAACTACATTTTCCAAAGGCACTGCCATCTTAGCTGCTGGGCCAACCCATGCCCTGCAGAAGAGCTTTTGGAGCTGGCAGGAACCAGCTCTGTCTGGCACAGGGTGGCCCAGCTGACCCCAACCACTACCAAAACCTTGCTACGTACATGCAGTACAGATATCCATAAATTAGTGGAATTGGGGGAGGGAGGATTACTCTTTTTGTGTGTGTGTGTGTGGGGGGGGGGGGGGGGGGGGGGGGATTTTCTGTGTTGTTGCATGTAGATGGTTAGCAATATACTGTAAAAATGCTTTAAAAGGTGAACAGAGAATAAGTATCTGATAAATTCAGAGGTCTGGACTTGTTTTGTATGTGTTTTTCACCCCATCTGGTCTGTAATGCCAGACATTTTGTTTCCTGTGCAATGGTAATACATCATTAATTCCTCATAAATAGGATTGCTTTTCTCACTGCAAGCTCTGATAGGCTTTCTGTACAGCAGAAAGCTGTAGCCTCTGTCCTATGTAATACTAGATCTTATTGTGTTGGTGGGTATGGGTCCTAGAGAGCCACTGCATAATCTGTGCTCTAACAGTTATCAGGAAGTCATCAGTAAGATTAAAAAATTTGGCCTTTGCAAGTACATTTTGCCCATTGATAGCAATGGGTGTAGTTAGTTTAATGCAATCATAAGGCAGGAGGAATAAGTATTGTGACATTTCCTCTGGACTTTGTAAGGCAACTTGTGCTTCAATTATTTATATTAGTATACATTTAACCTCTTTCCATTATTAAGCTCCAGACATTGTACCTCTTCAAATCACCTGAGGTAAATTGAAGACTTTATCTAAGGGACAGGGGGAAATGGCTGTGAGCTGTCATTTTGATTTTTCTAATTTTCTAGACTAGAAATATCAGCCTCACATCTGGAAAAAAAATATATTATTCTTTCTCTCTACCTTTAATGTTTTTTTAATGCATTTCCAATTCCTTTTACCATAAATATACATTTTGCATTACACAGCTCTTATTTTCACCTTTATGGATTGATTAGGTTGTGTCTCATCTGTGTTCCGAGACAAGTGCCAGTAAAGTAATTTCCAAGTGAACACAGTATTTAAGAGTGCTTGGCATTTTCCCCAAGTGTAGCTAAAAAGGAAAATACACAGAGGACCTTAGCAGAGATGAAGCTGGGTTAAATCTGATCTGCCTACAATGAAGTATTTTAAAGATAATGTAGGGGGAAAACCAGTGTTAGAAATTTGCTATTGATTGTCCCAGTGAAGAATTATGTAAGGTTCTGACTTAAGCAAAGAGCTTAAAAATGAAAATAAATAAATAAAAATAAATAATAATAAAAAAAACTATGCTGTAATATGAGTCAAGTAATAGGAAAAATCTGAGGGCTGAAATAAAGATCATAACACATAAGAAATTGGTTCATTCCAGTCTACTCCAATATTCACTGGGATCAATGTAAAGAGGCCCCAGCCTGCTCTGTATTTGTACCTGAACTCTGAGAGTTGGCCAGTTTAATACACTGGGACTATTGATAAGAACAGGGTGGAATTTGACAGTGAATTTTCAGAAAGCTCTGTATTGCCAAAACTATAGTTCCATTCCAATGACTATTTAATTATCCATATAGAAAGGAACAATCTAGTACAAATGAACAGGGGATAGTGACCCCAAAATAGCTAATAAAAAATGACGAAATTGTTCCCTGAGCTGTGGAAGAAATGGAGAAAAAAAATGGCTTTAACTTGAGTTTCCCATACTATAGATAAATGCCCAGAGACTTTGATTATTGGACACTTTAAGGTGAATCTCAGTTTCACCATAAAATCTAGCTTGTGCTGGAAGAGTATCATGAACTGATATTTTCTAATGAAACCCTTTTTTACTGTGAAACCCCTAGTGTATTTTTCTTTAGAGCATTAAGCAAGAACATGTGACTTGCAACATCAGGGACTATTCATAAAGAATACATCAGTTGTTTTGGAATACCTCAGCATTTACAGCACTAGCTTGGGTTTCAGATTCCTACTCTACTTCATATATTATCGGCAGTGAGATTCTCAGAAAAGCTCTTAAGAAGTATTTACATGCCTGACTCCTAAATCCAACCTTCCTAGATCCATTACCTATACTATTCAGAGCTTCTCAGGCCAGCTTCAAGACCAAAATAACATCATGTTTTTACTGTCAGTGCTAGAATGCCCTCCAGCCTTGTTTTAGTTAACTCCCTGTGTAAGATCTCACTGAGCTCCTGTCCCTAAGAGTAAGCCTCTCATAACTGAATCCCTCCATATAAAAACAGGGGGTGACAATGCTTCCCTTCAGGAATGGTGTAATAATAAATATTTTAGACCCATTCATTCCTTAGTGGTTACTACTGAGCTGTACCTCCCATACTAAGCAGGAAGGTTTCTCTCCAACACAGCAAAGAACCAGTATAAGAGGCCTGTTGTCAGAGGAGCTTCAGAGGGCTGAGTGGGAGCAAATATCCTGAGCTATCAGAGAGACAGACTGAAATAGTCAGGAGTTACAAGACCTGTTGCAAGTCAGGGTCTTGGGAGAATTGTGGATTGTCCTCAATTTGAGGAGTATTGTAAGACTGCTTGGGGGAAAGCATGTCCTGGAACGATTATGCCTAATGCTAAGCCAAAGAAATCCTCTCTTCACACCACTGCACTGGAGTGTCCTTAGGGGCTGCATTAAGAACTGACTGTGCCTAGGTAATTTATAGATGTAGTTTGGTGTGACCTTAATACCAAGAGAGAACTAGAACGCACAATCTAATTTCATTTTGAATCTTGTAACAGACTTCACTGTAGACAAAGAAGTGTACTATTTAGCTGGCAAATGAAGTCTAAACCTGTAGAAAATCAAGTCAGTGATTTTCTTAATGACATTTTCCACTTCCCCAGTTACCTTCATCTGATAGTCTGAAAGCACTTTACGAAAACATACATTTGTTACACTCAAAACTAGTTGGGAGATCATGCTACTTTGTTTCCTTCCCTGTGGAAAACATTGACTTCTCTGAAAAAAAAAAAAAAAAAAAAAAAAAAAAAAAAAAAAAAAAAAAAAAAACTGAAAAAACTCCTGGATGAAAATTTTTGACTGGAAACAAGACATCTTCATTCAAAAATACTGCTATATATTTTGGTGGGAGTTGTATATGTAATTCCTCTTTATCCAGTTATCCAGTTCTTTTCTGTGAAATGTAGTTGGCGATCATAACGTATCTTATATCGTTTTCCAATTCCTTCCCTTCTCCCCAGCAAAATGAAGTTCTAGGAGCATATCTGACTATGCTACAGAAGTGATAAAACAGGTGTGGAAACACTAGTTCATACTCAGAACCATTTTCTACTTTCTCATAAACTGAACTTCTAGATAGGTTTTTAAGTTATCAGAGACATTCTTTGTAGTTTTATATTTAGAGGCTAGTGATGGTGGTCAGCAGGATTATAGCAACTCACACTAAAGCATGTTCCAGAAGACTACAACAATTTTATAAAACATGTTATGTATGTTTCTATTATGTATTCCAGCACCTAATCCCATGTTCCTGAGAGAATGAGGTGCAGAGTCTGCCACAAACTACCATTTGTGGTGAACAAGCTCTGCCAGCCCACTCTCTCACTTCTAACATTTTGCCAACCACAGACGTATACTCTGGCCTATGTCTAGCCTTTTTTTATATTATTATTATTTGTTTTGTTTTGCTTTCTCCCAAAATTACAGTAAGTCGGTGGTGAAACTAGAAATAGACCTCTGTGTGCTTAAAATTTAAATACATACATCTTGCTATTTCCACCAAGCACATTTTAAGATTTCTAGTGTGCTTTGATTCATTTCATCAAATGAAATGAAACAACAGGAAAAAAGATAAAGTGAAGGTGAAAAGCAGTGCTGAATAAATTAATGTGTGCTCTATCATTGTCAGAATTATCCAACAAATAAAAACAGCCTCTGAAAAGAAAACTTGAAGGATTCGGCACAAAAGTTATTCAAAGACAACAAAGAGGCTGAGGCAAGGTATTAAAAGAATGAGGATAACTGAAGAGATGATGTAACACAGTAGGAAACACAGCAATCTGCTAGGAATGGTGAAAATGTGAAATGAAAAGAAAATTGCAGAAGAGGTTAAGATAAATAACAAAGTTTTCTTTTATTCAAGACCACATTGAACAAGAGGTCATTGGAAGAGACAGTGGAAATTCTAAGAGCTGGCCTGCGTAATTTACTGACTGAAGAGACAGACATAACTAAAGCACAATCAAATGAATTCTTTGCTTCTGTGTTCATACAGAAGGCTTGGGGACAGATGTCAGAAACAGACATAAATTTCCCAAGAGAGCAAGCAAAAATACCGAAGGAGGTAAGATTCTGCCAGAACAGGTGATCTAGGAATTAGAATATCTGAAGCTTAACACAGCTCCAAGACCTGGAAGTATCCCCTTGAGGTTTCTAAAAAAACTAAGTTGCAAAAAAGCATGGGAGAAACATTTCCAGATGGAGCTGAAACCTCTTTGAAAACAAGTACAACATGAGTAGAGTATATGAACAAATATAGTTTAGACTAAATGAGGCCAGAACCTGGTTCATCCTTCTCCAGTCAGTGTGGAAAGTGCAACTGAGAGCTGAATTGGCAGGGCAGCCCACTGCCTGAATCCCACAGAATAAACTCTCTGAAACCACTGCAAAAGGGAATTAACTCAAAGTACAAACATTGAACTTGTTTGTTTATTTGTCTGTTTGTTTGCTTTTAGGAGGAAACTTACATTTCAAGAGTAAGTCTTACTGATTCAACTGACCAAAGATAGATTTCTTCACCTGGGCTAGTTTCAGTAAGTCTTTTGTTCAAACGTGAAGGCAGAGAGTTAATCAGACTGTGCTTCAGCTGTGTCTGTCTCTTCAATCAGTAAATCACATCTTAGCTTACTGCTGTGTCTGAAATAGTCTACCCTTACATTCAGTGGAAAAAAAAGCAGGCACTTTCAGGGCTTGAGTCCAGTCAGCCTTAAAGAGCATAGCTAAAACTGTCCAGTTAAAGCACACCTGATGAATGTGTGCCTATTTCTCTTTGTCACTAAAAAAAATATAGTAACTCATCAAAAAATATAGTAGCTCATATGTACATATGAGCTCGTTTGTACTCATATGTACATACTCACACTGTAGATATCTGAAGATGAATAAGGTAATTCCTACTACAAATATTTTGAATCTATAAAGCTATTCAAGACCAAAAGCTAATTCACCTAAAAGCTATTCTTTTATTCTCAGGTCTTTCTGACAAAGTCTTGCATCCTACTCTATCTGGACTGGAAAAAAAGTCACAAACATCACACTTAGAAGTGATACTAACATATAAGAAAATATTTTTTAAGGGAAGGTACTTCTCAGGTCAGCCATTTCATGCATATCTCCATATATATATATGGGTGCTGGTCATTATCATGTATGATACTAAATTTTAGAAATTTCTCTGGCATTAATTTGGTTGTCTTTATCTTACATTTTTTTCCTGAACAATTCACAGCTAATTTTTCTGCAATGTGTATGAATATATCCAAACTCAGTTTACTAGTACAGATAGACAGAAAAATAAGAGATGGAGCTGCATTATGGTAAATTAGAAAAGCAATGACAGTATCATTTCATTTGGACAGAGATATAAATGAAGATTTTGGTTTTCATTTTAACTGATCTAGCAAGAGTAGTCCATTTGGAATGCAACAATGAGAACATAATACTATGCATCACAAGCTGGTGTCTCTGCTGTGCTTGCAAACTCCAAAAGGGTCACTGTCACTAGATCACTCCAAAGGGCATATTCAATGACAAGAATAAAAGCAAAATTCAGATTATAGTGGGCAAAGTTGAGAGAATGAAGACAAAGCAGTAGGAGGTGGCAGACAGTATTCGGGGCGCGGGGCGATGTCCCTTTCCATCCCCCCCCCCCCCCAAGTTCTTTCTTATGTTGTCTGGCTCTTTACTTCAGTCACTCTATAAAAGACTTTTAATTGTCCATCTTCTGTATGGAAGTGAGTGAAAAAGGATTTCCATGCTCTATAGTCTACATTGCAACTCTTCTGTGCATGTCCCAAACAAAGAGCAGTGTACCACAGTATCTGCATAATGATATCCTCTTTGATTGTAGGTTAGGGAGACAAGGAAAATTTTCCTTGTCTCAGAGGAGTAGCCCGGATGCAGTGCATCACAAGTTTGGAAATAACTACAGGTTGTGTATGTATTTTTTATGTACAAACACGCTAGATTATTCAAATTTGATTTTACCTGATGTGCCACCAAAAGAGAAAACTTGAGAGAGAAAAATAGAAAACAACCCACCATACTTTTCATAAAATTATACACTCCCATTTTTTGTTGTTTCAAATTTTTACAAAATCAATGTTTTCACTTATATGAAAGTTGATCCCTTTATTTTCCATATTTTAATCTTTTTCTTTAGCAGATAAACAATTAGAAAGAAAAAAGACACAGAGAGAAAACTATTGTCCTTCCTCAATACCTTGGTGTTGTTTTTTTCTGTTGTTTGTTTGTTTTTCAAAAATACAGATAATGGAAAGATTCCACTCTACATGGTCAAAGAAAATACTATACAAATTCAGAACCAGGATATAAGCAGTGATAGGAAGGGCAGTAGAGACAAGAATTGCATCTTCATACAATCTTGAAAGAACCTTGTAGTTTGTTAGGTTTGTTGAACTGCTTTCAAATAGAAGATGAAAGGTATATACCTATCCTAAGGACAGTCAAGCTTGTATGGCCGAAAAAAGAAAAAGGCAGTAAATGTGAGTTTAAAATACTCAATTTTTTTCAAGATCATTTTTCAAGTACTTAAAGTGTCAATTCACCCCATCATCAGATGAGTTCCCCAAGTACAGGCAAGTTCCATGTAGCATGGGGCTCCAAGACTAAGACATGAAACTTTAAGAGCTCTTGCCTTCTGTGCTTGGATGTTGAGGACACAAAGGAATTTTTCATGAATGGAAAATTTTCATTTAGCCAAAACTTGCCATTTTATCCATCGTCTTTGATAGATTGGATTTTGTTTCCTATTTGAATGGTGGTTTTGAGCTGATTAGTTAGGAACTGACCTTCATTCTTTGCATTTGTGTTTTTCTGCAACTGCAGAGAATACAAATAAAATATAATGGAAAAAATCCCCTCATTCCTTTCCATCCATCTGTCCTTATGAAACAAAAGTATTCTGAGTAAAATCCTGTCTTTACCAAAGTCAATAATGAAACTTCTTGTGCAATCATAAGGAAATATTTTTTACAATACAAAACTATCTGAAAATCACTTGACATTTCTACCCTTTATCTCTCTTTTTCTCTATGTATATGTAGATACCAATATACATTTATTTGCATTGCCTTAGAAAATGGTTTCATGTCACCTATTAAAAGTTTTAATTGGTTACACAACAATGTTGATTTTTTTCCAGCTGTTGCAGCTATTCAGAATGCTGGGTACTGGACATCAAAGAGAAAATATTTCTGGTAAATGTAATAAATAAAGGTAATAGTGCAAAGCTGTGAGGTGTCCTAACATTAGTCATGAGGAACACACACCAGCAAAAAAAAACACTTGAAAAAAATCAATATAAAGGTCTCGGCTTTCTTCAGACATCTAAGTGAGCAATACTTCGGAGAGAAAAGTACATAATTAGGAAAAGTCACTGTGACAGTCCTGTGGCTCTTTCAAGTGGGGGAATAAAATAATATATCCTATCTTGCAACAGAGTTTTCAAAATCTTTCAAAAGGCCTTTTCATATTTCTGCTGTTTGCAAAGTCATATTTAAGCACTTGCAGCAAACTCTTGATGGATTCTGTAGCCAAAGTCTGCCATCAGTTGATATATTTTTAGTAAAGTACATGGGTGATAGCAAACTGTGCATAAAATATTACAAATGCCTTTGCTGCTCTGTACAAGTCACTCTTGTGGAATTGCTTTCTCTTTCCCCTCAATATTCATTCTTTTTTTTTGTTTTGTTTTGTTTGTTTGTTTGATTGTTTTTGGAGTTTTGTTCTTGCTTTAATTGTTACAATAATTCAAAGAGTTTAACCAGCAATTTTGCCCAGCATAATAGCCAAATTTATCTTCTTATTTGTCTTTTATCATTTTGATTGTAATTGATTTTTTCCCCCAGAAATGACACATTTTTTAAAACATGAATGCTTATAATCTTACCAATGTTACACTACTAAGCAATCAGGTAAAGTGAGACAACTCACATCATATATTGGCTTCAGCAGGAAATGCTCTCAGAAAGCATCTTGAAAGAGCAAGTTCATAACCTCTCAGTTTTGAACCTTTAGTCACTTATGGGAGAAAATAAATATTATTTTAAAAGTTATATAAGCATCTAACTTCCTAAGATATCAAGTGGAATGGAAAGATGATTAATGCTGAACTGCCTTTGACTCTTTTTGCACAGCACAAGCTTTTAAGAAAATCTTGAAGGAGAGGAGGACCAGAAAGACCATAAAAAGTCAGAAAATATTATTTTCATGCTGCCTTATCTCTCACTTCATTTATCTTCTTAGTATTATCTTCTGGTTTTCTTCCCTTTTCTTTCATAATATTTCTTAAAATCTTAAACATTATCTTACCTCAAATTTTAAGTATTTAATGGATATCCTACTGAATAGACTCCTATAGGAGATGAGGGTGCACAGATTTTAAACTATTTTCTCTTACAGCACTCTGTTTTGGAATAAAGATATATTACACACATGGGAAACTAAAGCATTGAGAAGCTAGTAAACAGGCCAAAAAAATTAAAAAAAAAATAAAATAAAAAAAATCAGGCATCTAAATTTGAATACATATGTAATTTAGAAACCAAAATCCTAAATTTGTTATCTTTAAGACTTCCCATCCAAAATATCTTAGAAATTCCTAACTTTCAAACATCCTTTATTTTGTGAACTTAAAGAACTCCCTGGGTAACTGCAGCTGAATTGTGACACATCGTTTAAGCACCTAAACTCTAAGAGGTTTGAACAGCTCAGCATTTAGTCCTTAAATAAATCTCTTTGCAGACACTGGTCATTCCTTTGCTTAAATCTCCTGAGGAATATGATCAGCATGCATTCTCAGAGCATGCTGAATGTGCATATTAAAATCCTAGCACTGAGGACAGAACTTGGAAACAAGCATAGCTGAATGACCATAAGATAAATTTAAACACTGGCAACTGTATTACATTTTTGATGCCTAAAGTGATATCTAAACCCTACCAAAGCAGCTGCTATCAGGTGGAGTCAAATCATTCTAGTACCTTCTATATCTAATAGGGTGCCTCATGAAAATACCCATCAGATAAACAGGAGGCTTTCCCATCCAGTTTGTTACAAGGACTTGATCATATGCATGGCTGTGAGAAGCTGACTCTCTGTGGTGGCAAAGCACAGCCCAGGTTACTCTTCTCTACATAGATACCTACAGATGTCCTTCAAAAGGGGCTCTGAATCCTGAATCCCAAAGATACACTAATGTCTTAGCTCAAAAGACGGGATTTCAGATGTTCTCTTCTTTTAGCATCTCCCAGGATGTACCTCATTCATCCTGCTCCCCACCATGCTGGATGCTACGCCCTTCATTCCTACTTACCTAATCATTTAAATGCACATTCATGGGTTAAAATAAATTAATCCTGTACTTACCATTTTGAGCTCTGTAGATGAGGAACAGAGGTAAGGAGGATCCCTTACCTCTAATCTTGTTTTGTGATTTTGTTAGTTCATCTATTAAAGCAATAAATAAATAAATAACTGTATTTTGAATGAAATGTTTAGCTAGGCTCATGAGGTTTAAGCACATACATTTTCCAAGTTAGTAAAGGCCAGGTGCATCTCAGTATATTACCAGTTAAATTGTTAAACTGCAGTTTTAATTAGCTCACAATCATAGGGTGGTTTGAGCTGGAAGGGAGCTTCAAGACCATCTGGTTCCAACCCCTTCGGCATGGACAGAGACACCTTCTACTAGATAAGGTTATAAAAAGCCCATCCAACCTGGCCTTGGACATTTCCAGAGAGGAAACGTCTTTGAATTCTCTGGGCAACCTGTTCCAGTGCCTTACTAATCTCATAGTAAACAATTTCTACCTAAGATCTAATTTCAATCTCTTCTCTTTTAGTTTAAAACCTTTACCCCTTGTCCTATTACTGCATTCCCTGATAAAATTTCTCTTCCCATCTTTCTTGTAGGACCCCTTTAAGTACTGAAAGGCTGCTATAAGGTCTCCTTGGAGCCTTCTCTTCTCTAGCCTGAACAACCCCAACTCTCTCAGCATGAATGGAGTAGAGGGGGAAAATCACCTCCCTCAACCTGCTGGTCATGCTTCTTTTGATGAAGCCCAGGATATAACTCCATAGGGGTGCTCTCTATCCACTCATCACCCAGCCTATATTAATTCTTGGGTTTGCATTGACCCAGATGCAGGATCTTGCAGTTGCCATTGTTGAGCTTTATGAGGTTCACATGGGCCAATCTCTCATCTGTCAAGACCCTTCTGGATGGCATCCCTTCCTTCCAGAATGTTGACTGTACCACTCAGCTTGGTTTTGTCTGCAAATTTGCTGAGGGTGCTCTCAATCTCACTGTCCGTTTCACCAACAAAAATGTTAAACAACACTAGTCCCAGTACCAACCTCTGAGGAAAAACACTCACCACTAGCGTCCACCATGGGCTGAACCACGGGCTGCAATTGTGTGTGTGTCACCATCCAGCCAATTTCTTATCCACTGTCCATCCATCAAATCCATGTCTCCAATTTTGAGACAAGGATATTATGTGGAACTGTGTCAAATATTTTGCAGAAGTCTAGGTTGATAACATTATTTGTTTTAAAGTAATGCAATATCTTGTATTACTCTAAAGTAATACAAGAATAAAGGAATATGACAGGACAGGAATGAAAGGGAGGGCACTTAATAGTGGAAGATTAATGACATAAATAGGATTCTTGAGGGCTTTTTCTTAGTAAGGTAGAGTTTATGTATTATTTTCCTACTAGTTTTTGTTTGTTTGTTTTTCTCTAATATGATCCTAAATTCTCACAGGACATAATAAAATAATTCCCACTTTGGCAATTATCCCTTCAGAATGTGAATAAGCTGTTCTGAAAAGTTTTTGTTTGTTTGCTTGTTTGTTTCCTTGTGCTATCAATTTACAATTACACAGGCAATAATAATGCTTCTTAAATTTTCTTCTGTATTTTAGATATTTCAACTGCCTCTCTAAGTTAATAAGGCTGCATATTTATACCTTATAAAATCTGAATCAGTTCAAGAATAAGGACTCACTTCTGCTCTGCTAAATTTTGCAGTTTTGCCACTGATTTTCACAAGAAAACACTTCGAGGTCTATATGCAGATAAAAGAGATCATTTGTTAGCCAGTACATCTCAACCAGTCCATAATAACCTGTTGGGGTTGGAAGAGTTCAAGCCAAAAGCTGTTGATTTCCCTAGAGCCAATCAAAATGATAGATGTAGTGGTGAAAGATCACAGCTGACTGGGTTTAGTCCTCTCATCACTAGCTGCAGATGGCATGTAATTTAGGGATGCCCATTTGGTGAAATTTACCAGCTTCTCTTGAGATCACACATATGGGTTTGCATTTAAAAAACAATTGTACCAGGAATAGCATTTTAAGCAACAGATGTAAGTATTGAAAATAAAAGATGCCCAAAAAGAATATATTCACACAAAAGAATGGAAAGGACTTGGCTTATGCTTTACAACATACCATGTGACATTTTAACTTTACAGGAAAGGAGAGAAAATAATTATTAAAGTCAATATACAATACTTGCCAAACCTCCTAAATTAGATACAGAATTCTGTCTTTAGACTTTATGTCTTTCAAGCATTTTATATATATATATATACATATATATATATACACATATATTTTCCCAACTTCATATTTCAAAGCCACAATCTCAAGTCCCCACATAGCAAAGAACTGTCTTTAAAAGTATTATGAGTTGGACTGATCTCTTTCTTTACTTTGAAATCTAGATTTAAGTAAAGGGAAATGCACAACCAGATTATTTGCTGTAATTTGTCCTTAATTCCGATTAGATATTTTTTGTTGTTTTTAGGCATTTGCCCAAATGACTGACATATATTTTCAATCCATTGCATAACTAAAATAAAGTCAAATATTAAATGAAGAATTTATTTTACAAAATTATCATATCTGTACAACAGCTCTCAGAGTAAATAGTAATACTGAACTAAGACAGTTAAAAGAGCAATTATGTCTACAACAAAAATCCACAGAATTCTCAATTTCTGTAACACTGCATCAAAATTACTTTCACAAGGCATATATATACCTGATTTCCATTTTTCTTTTTACAAATAATTATGGACATTTCCTGAATAAGAGGTACCTATTGCTTGTGTCTTCTTCAGCAATGTAGGCTGTAAGTCTCTCAAATGAATCATAAAAATTTAACTAGGAAGTTAGGTTTGAACATATACTTTTCACAATGATTATTTCTTCACAGGACACAGCTGTATGTTACTTTTTCTCAGTCTCCTGATTTGAATGATGTGGTATGCAGAAAAACATGTACATTTTGTCATTAGTAAGCAATATTATGTTTTTCTGGCTATTCATAAGACACACGTTTTTATTTGTGAGGTGGGAAGATGGAGAAAGAGTGCTCTGCTACAGATCCACTGAATGTGAATTTGATTCTACAAAGGAGAAAGTAAACTGATCTCAGTGCTGAAAGGGCTAATGCTCTCAATAACTTTCTTTAATTTTTGGTTAACCCTGAAGTGGTCAGGCATTTGGGCTTGATGATCTTTGAAAGTCCTTTCCAACTATTCTCTTCTCCCTTCCCTTCCCTTCCCTTCCCTTCCCTTCCCTTCCCTTCCCTTCCCTTTCTATTCTTTTATGTAAAGAAGAGCCATAAGCATTGAATGTATATGTAAATCAGTTGGAGCTCTATAAACTTCTGATATGTTCTAATACATATTTTTACCTACAGTTTTAACTGCTAGCAAGTTTAGAGTGCACTGCTATACAAGTTCAGAAGAGTTCTATTTAGTTATCATGAACCCAGGGTGAACAGGCAGCTCTTATGTTGTAAGTGTGTACAAACCTAGGGATACCAAGAAATAATATTTATGACTTTGCTTTTTTAGTTGGTACAAAACAAAAATAAGTAAGTGCTAGAAGGTATGGTCTAATTCTTAAATAAATAAATAAACAAATAAATAAAAGGCCTCTTAGCCTTACGCAAAACTGATTCTGAAGACCAATATAAAAATATACATATATAGTGTATATATATACACATAATATATATATAGTATATTGTCTCTATATATTGTCTCTCTCACTATATATCGTATACTATATATTGCATATAGTATCCAAGGTGATCGGCTCTGAGGCAGATGCATTCTGCAGCGGATCACAGTGTGAGGGCGGTTTGCTGCACCAAGGCCCCTTGAGGCAAGCTGAGGGAGCTGCCACCAGCCAGCAGCCCTTGTGATAGCAGCTGATGACACTTGGGTGGAGCCAGCCCCTCCCCCAAGGAAAGGCAGCCTCTAGGGAGCACAATGACCAGAGCAGGGTGTGGTGTGTCAGTCAGGGAGTGGCTGGGCAGCCTGTAGGGAGAGCCCAGAATCTTGGCCTGCTCAAGGAGGAAGCAATGGCATCCACCCAGTAGAAGGCCATGGGCTCTCACAGCTCAGCACCCCCCACAAGCAAGGCAGCCTCCCAGGCAGAGCCCCAGGTGGAACACCTCCCAGGCAGAGCTCCAGGGGGAACAACACACTGCTGCCCAGATGTCAGGCATCAGGATGTGCCCTGTTCTTACTCCAGGTCAGGATGGCAGGAGTGAGCACACCTGTGGGTGGTGCACCCAGGTGAAGGCACTCTTCCACCTAGTGACAGAGGTGAATGGGCTGAGGAATGTCTGGGAGTCTGAGAGGGAGAGACAGTGCTGGAGTCACTCCTTGTCTTCCCTAAGGCAGGCCCAGCAGGCAGAAGAGATGCTCTTTGTAGGGGTTTCCCTATCCTCTCCACCCTGCTGGAAGTATTGACCTAGATGATAAAGGGCAATGGTGAAAAGTTGCTGCCTGGTGCAGCAGGCATGTCCTCTCAGGGACATTCTGTCATTCTGTGATTTCAATTATGTGCTTCTGTGACTTCCCCACCTTCCCAGGTGCCCATGTACAATAGGTATTAAGCTTTGTATGCTCATCAGAACAATATTGAGGAATATGGCTTGGAGGAGACACTGAGCACATGTTGACTTGTACCCAGCTCCTACCAAGAAAAAAGATGGGTCATTGTCACAGGACACTCCCTTCTGAAGGGAACAGAAGAACCAATGTGCAGACCAGACCTACTTCATAGGGAGGTTTGCAGCCCCCCTGGGGCCCAGATTAGGGAGATGAAGAGAAAGCTTCCTGCACTGGCACAGCTCTCAGACTGCTATCTGTTTGTTTGTTTTTGTTTTGTTTTGTTTTATTTTCAGGTAGGTTGTGATGACGCTTCAAGGTGAAGTCTCAAAATAGACTTCAGGGCCTTGGGGCAACTAGTTAAGGGATAAACAGCATAAATAGTGTTTTTCTCTGTCCTTCCGGTTGCATGGATTGATGAGGTGAGAAACAGGAAGAGCCAGTGATCAATATCTGGCTCCAAGCCTGGTGACAGTGGCAAAACTTATTTTATTTTATTTTTTTTTTTTTGATCACAGATCATTCTACAAGGCACCAGGCCTGCTGGCCGGTGTGGTGGCTAAAAACAGGACTGTTGGCTGGCCTACTAGAGACAAGGTTCACCTATCTCTAAGGGAGAAAAGGATCTCTGCTTAGTAGTTAGCAGAGCTCATTGATAGGGCTTTAAACTAGATTTGAAGGGGGAAAGGGATAAAAACAGGCTCGACAAAGACAAGTCTGGAGGTGGTATAACAATGGTTACAGGATGGTGTGCTGACAAGCTCCGTCACTCTGCCACCCCTGTGGAGGTAAGGGATGGAGAGCCCTATGCCACCAAAGTCACAAGGAACATTGATGGGTAAGAAATCACAAAAGTACCTGGGAATAATCATGCAGGAATTAGGGCTTCTTCCCCCCCAAAATGTGGCAGGATCACTAGCCCATCTGATTTGGATCTACACCAATGCATGCAGTATGAGCAACAAACAGGAGAAGCTGAATGGCATTGTGTGGCGGGAGGGCTATAACATAGTTGCTGTCACCAAAATATGGTGAGACAACTCACATTACTGGATGGCTACAAGCTTTTCATAAGGGATAGGCTAGGAAGGAGAGGCAGTGGAGTAGCCCTATATGTTAGAGAGTGTTTATATTGTCTTGAGATTAATAATGAATATGGCAGGATTGAAAGTTTATGAATAAGAATCGGGGTAAAGCCAGTGAGTCAGATGTCCTGGTGGACATCTATTATAGACTGCTTAACCAGGCTGAAGAGGCAGATAAAACATTCTACTAGCATCTGGAAGAAGTCTCACAATCACTAGCCCTTGTTCTAATGGGAAATTCAATGTACCAGATGTCTGCTGGAAATAGAACACAGCAGAGAGGAAACAGTCTAGGAGGTTTCAAGAGTGTGTGGAAGATAACTTCCTGACATAGCTGGTGAGAGAGCCAACCAGGGATGGTACTCCCCAAAACTTTTTATTGTAAATAGAGAAGGACTTATGAGTGATGTGGAGGTTGTAGGCCATCTTGGGCTCAGCAATCATGAATTAATAGGGTTTTCAATTATTGGAAAAGTTAGGAAGGGAGTTAGCGGAACTGCCATCCTGGGGTTGCAGAGGTCAGACTTTGGCCTGTTAAGGAGACTGGTTAGTGGAGTCTCTCGGGAGGCAGTCCTGAAGTTCAAAGGACTCCAGGAAGTCTGGACACTCTTCAAGAAAGAAATCCTAAAGCCACAGGAGCAGGCCATCCCCACATGCTGAAAGATGAGCTGGTGTGGAAGAAGACTGGCCTGGCTGAACAGAGAGCTGTGGCTATAGCTCAGGAAGAAAAAGAGGGTTTTTGACTTTCGGAAGAAGGGGCAGGCCACTCAGGAAGACTACAAAGAGGTCATGAGGCTGTGCAGGGAGAAAATTAGAAGGTCCAAAGCCCAACTGGAGCTCAATCTGCCTATTGCTGTTAAAGACAATTAAAAATGTTTTTATAAATACATGAGTGTCCTGGTTTCAGTTAGGACAGCATTATTTTTCCTCCTAGTAGCTGGTAGGGTGCTATGTTTTGGATTAGGATGGGAAGAGTGCTGATAACATGCTGATGTTTTAATTGCTGCAGAGCAATGCTTACACTAAGTCAAGGATGTTTCAGCTTCTCGCTCTGTCCTGCCAGCAGGCAGGTTGGGGGTGCACCAAGAGCTGGGAGGGCACAGACCCAAGACAGCTGACCCAAACTGGTCAAAGGGGTATTCCATACCATCTGACATCATGCTAAACAATATATAGGGGTGGCTAGCCGGGGTGGAGGGCTGGCTGCTCGGGGTTGGGCTGGGCATTGGTCAGTGGGTGGTGAGCAATTGCATTGTGCATCACTTGTTTGTACATATTATTATTATTATTATTATTATTATTATTATCTTAATAAACTGTCTTTATCTCAACCCACAGGCTTCACTTTCCTGTTTCTCTCCCCCCATCCCAGAGAGGGAGGGGGGAGGGTGAGCGAATGGCTGTGTGGTGTTTAGCTGCCAGCCAGGTTAAACCACAACAATGAGAAAAGGAGAACTAAGGAGAATCTCCATACTTTATTGGATGTGGGGGGAAACATAGTGACAAGAGATGAGGAAAAGGCTGAGGTACTTAATGCCTTCTTTGCCTCAGTCTTTAGCAGCAGGACCAGTTGTTCTCTGGGTACTCAGCCCCCTGGAGCTGCTCCTTGTCCCTCTCTGCCAGCTCCAGGGGGCTGAGTACCCAGAAATTCTTGTTTCCTCATGAGGAAATGGTTAGTGACCTGGTACTCCACTTAGATGTATGCAAGTCTATAGGGCCAATATACTATAGAGCAGAGTACAGGGGAAAGACCACCTCCATGGTCCTGCTGGCTACACTATTCCTGATAAACAAGAACAGGATGGGGGAAGAGTGGCTGGATAGATGCCCAACAGAAAGGGACTTGGGGTTATCGGTCAACAGCCAGCTGAATGTGAGCCAGCAGTGTGCTCAGGTGGCCAAGAAGACCAGCAGCATCCTGACTTGTATCAGAAATGGCACGGCCAGCAGGACTAGGGAAGTGATGGTCCATCTGTACTTGGCTTTGGTGTGGTCGCGCCTTGAATACTGTGTTCAGTTTTGGGCCCCTCACTACAAGGACATCAAAGAGCTGGAGCATGTCCAAAGAAGGGAAATGAAGCTGGTGAAGGGTCTAGAGAACAACTCTTATGAGGAGTGGCTGAGGGAGCTGGGGTTGTTTGGCTTAGAAAAAAAATGCTCAAGTACTTTAAAATTACCTAAAGTACAATGTAGATGAATGTTTAGACACAAAAACTGCAATAACAGTTCAGCTCACATCTGATTTCAAAGGTAACTGGTTCACACTACCTACTTCCAGACACCAAAATTAGGTACCTACTCACCTTAAGTATCTTCTGTGTAAGTGGGAACTTACACATATCTACAGAAAACCAGTCAGATACCTAAGCTTTAGATTCTCTGCATGTACAGAACATGCACAGTCTTAATGTGTCTGAAAAAAAAATCATCAGACCTCAGAGCTGGGACTCAGATGTCAGATGTCTTCTCTTATGTTCCCCAAAAGGTTCAGTTCAAAAGCTTTCTACAGAGCACATGTAACACATCCCATCAGGACTGATTTCTTCCCAAAAGGCAGTGGCAGAGCCCGACTCTAAATTTATAGTGGCCTGAATAGTATCACACCTCCTTTCCCTAACAAGCAAGATCCATGGGCTTAAGTCTTTGAAGTCTGGTAGCTTTCTAACATAATTTGGTCATAATCCCAACCAAAGTCCTTAACTAATGGGATATAGTCTATCTGAAATATTAGTACAGACATTTGTACTGTTGACACTGATCAAGAAGAAATTCAAGATTCATTGGCACAGACAGTATTTATTATATGTCACTTACACTTATGCTACCTCCTTTCATACAATTTTCTCCAATGCCAGGCATCAGTAATGTGAGGCTGCTTAGCATCTTTACATTGATTAGATCAATGTCAGCATCTAGACTATTGTAGCTGTCTCTGTTAAACCAGATGAAAGATATTTTAAAGTGAAAAAATAGAAAAACTCGGAAAATTACAGATGGTAGGTGTAGCCCTAGTGATTTTTAACACTAAAGCTAGAAAAAGGGCTAAGTGACAGAATGGGGAGAAACAAAAACATAAAAGGTGGATTTTTTTTAAAAAATGCCAGTAAATTAACAGAGAAGTAATCCAAGGTTTCACATTAAAATCAATGCTTTTTAATACATTTCATTAATGATCTGGAAAAAAAGATTGTGCAGTGAGGTGGAAAGATGACACAAAGATGACCAAAAGGGACTGTGAAATGTATTAGGAAAGGCAAACTATATGCTATCAGGTCTTCCAATTTTTGGATTCACAGATGATAATTTGTTCAAAGTTATCTAAACCAATTGATGAATTGTTTCAAAATGGACATCCTCTCCTAGAGGGCCCAGATAACACTGTGGAAAGGCATGAGAAAACAGAAGCTGTACTGGTGGAAATAAAAACAATATTCTGCAGCACATTCTCTGTGTTTTGTGATACTTTTGGGTCTCAGTCACCCCTCAGTAACTCCTGATTCTTGGGCACCTCTGTAAATATGTCAGTAAAACCCTTGGATAAAATAGGCTACTGAAATGTTTGGAGGAATAATGTAAGAAATAACTATTAATATGGTAAAAGCTATGAAGCCTTTCCACACATCAGCATTACCTAGTGGCTGCTGTGCAAATTACCATACTTCAGGAGGATTATTCCAGAATGCAGAAGAAAAACACACAGTAACAAGAACTCAGAAATATGTATATATATCACAGAAAACATACTTGAAAGGAGTAAGATTTTTAGAAGGAGGATAAGACCCCAAACCAGCACAGAATTATAAGTTTGTGTTATGAGTGCACTAATAGGCTTTAATGATCCTGAACAGCATCACTTGGCTGCCCCACTAGCACTCCCTGTCCACAGGACTAGCTGCCCAATTTCAGCTCAGCCTTGCTTTCAGATTCTGCTAGGTTGTAGGCTTTCTCCAGCCTTGCCTCCTGGATGGAACGTGTCCCTGTGCTGTGGGTAGCTTCTTTCCTGGTTCAGATGTATTTTGTAGCTTGTCTCAGGCTCTGTCTCTTGCCCTGACTCTTGTTGCCTCTGATGGGATTCTCTGAACACATCCTGGACCTGGTGCATTGCTTGCCATGTTGGAAACTATTTATGGACCATCACTCAACTCTGTCCACTGTGCCACAATTCCTACAATTTAGGAAAGAGTTACTTTTGAACTTCTTTTGAAGATGGACCCTGTGGCACTCAATGAACGTAAAGACTTTAACTTGTCATTAAAGCAACATTTTGAATAAGAGATGTAGAGACAGTAGCCTACTTCTGCATTTTACATTACAGCCACTGAATAAAGCCCTGAAATTATTCTGGGAAAACTCAGACACCTTAAGCAGTATCATCTCTTGCTTCTTTTCTACATATCTCGTTCAAGATCTGTGTGTCTGTTTTGCAGAAATGATGGAAGCTGTGTAGTGAACACATAAAACAGAAGTTTAATGCCAAGTACTTTGAATAAATTGGATACTAGTTGTCTCAAATTGGGCATTTGACTATAACGTTCTTGTTCTGCTGGTCTGCAACTGGAAAATAGTATCCCATTAACACAGCTGGGAAGGGGTGAAGACTTGCTGGCTATTCAGTGTGTTTGAGACTCTAGAGAAGAAAAAATATCTGTGAAAAAAAAAAAAAGAATGATTCCATGTCCAGCACAGGATCTGAGAAGTGTACTAAACAGATCCTTACACCACACATTTTGAATAATGTGAATACTAAATGAGCAAAGTCCCTGACTAGGTATTGAGTGACACAGCTGATTATGTCAATGAAGACAATGTCACAGAATGAATTCCAGTTGCAGTAAGTGACAGATGCAGCTTGTGCTTTAGCTTGGGGTGTTTAGTGATTTAGATTTCCTGAAACTAGTGTTTTATAAATTGAGAAGAACTAGTGTCCTTGGCAGCATCTAAGGAAAGATTGTTTCCACTTATGTTTAGATATCTAAATATAAAACTGAAACAGAGCAACCTCATTGCTGGCATTTTGTAACTTTTATTATTTGATTTCTGCATTCTTAATGTGACCCTTCTGAGACATTTTGTTTTCCTACAACATATTCTGTATGCAGTTGAATGTTACTAGATACTGATCTAGTAACATTCTGAAGTGTATTCTAAAAAGTGAAAGGTATTTCATAGTGCTATTATTGCAGAGTAAGGTTGAATACCAGCCATTGCTAATTTCTATCACATTAAACATTACATATATATATATATGTATATGTGTATATATATATTATTTTCTAGATTCCTATGCTTATCTCTTAATTAAATATAACACTTCTTTTAAATATGATCCTCCTTCATTGTTTTTTCTGAATTGCTTACATTTTAAAAAACATTAAGGTCATGTGAGGAGCTATAGTGCAGAAAACAATTCATACCTTTTTTGCTCCCGGCTTTTTCTTTTACTTTCAGGCTAGTTTATGTGTCTGACACTCTACAACTTGTTTATTTTGCAGCTCCATTGCATCTTTCACAGCTGTCTCCGTGGAAACCACACTCTTAATTGCAGATTTTAAGGTTAAGTTGCTTCTGTTAAAAGCTGCATCTGTGAGTGCTTATTACCGTGCCGAGTGGGTAAAGAATCTCTCCTTGGTTAACACTGTAGTCATCACCAAACTGGCAGTATTCAACTAGCCACCTTAGCTTTACTATGCTGGCTGCAATATATTCACTTTTTGACTGAAATTAATTGGGAAAACATTAACAAGACATTACAAAGGTTGCAGCTATGGGAAAAAGAGGCATCTTCCTCAGGAAAAAAAAAAAAAAAAAAAAAAAAAAGGTAAAACAAATGTTTTAATTTTTAGAGAAGGACTGAGTATTTCTTTCTAATTCCTGCTTTCATTTAATTTTAACTCTGTGTGTGTGGGCAAACCAGTTTGGGCAAGGACCATTACTAAAATGTAGTATATTTCAGCGATACTGTGCAATTCTAGGGGTATATTCACAGATTTAGACAATGAGAAAAACAGACTAGTAGGCCGAAATGCAGCCCAGCTCTCAATTTATCTCAGACACTTTGAACTTAAAAAAAAAAAAAAAAAAAAAAAAAAAAGGCATGAAAAATGACACGGTACTTAGATATCTGAGGGCTGTGCTGTGGTTTAACCCTGGTAGCCAGTCAGGTCTGACACAGCTACTTGCTCACTCCCCACCAGTAGGACAAGAAATTGTGGGTTAAGATAAGGACAGTTTAATAAGTACAGAAGAAGAAGCAAGGCAAAATCAGGAATTAATTCACTACTTCCCATTGGCAGGCCACTTCAGTTCAGCCACCTCGAGGAAAACAGGGCTCGCCACATGTAGCAGTTACTTGGACATCCTCCCCTTCCTCCTTCTTTCACCCAGCTTTTATTGCTGAGCATGATGCTATATGGTATGGGATATCTCTTTGGTCAGATGTAGTCAGCTGTCCTGGCTATGTCCCTTTGCAGCTTCTTGTGCACCCCCAGCCTCTTTGCTGTGATTGTGGGGTGAGAAACAGAGAAGACTTTGAAGTTGTGCAAGTGCTGCTTAGCAATAGCTAAAACATTGGCATGTTATCAACATTGTTTTGGTTACAAATTCAAAACATAGAACCATATGAGCTACTATGAATAAAATTAACCCTATTTCAGCCAAAACCATGTCTGGAACATGGAGCCCAGAGGAGATGGCAAATCATGTATAGAAGGGGCTAACTGAAAACTCTGGACATGAGTGTATGTTCTTGCCTGTGGGGATAAGGGATCACTCCCTTGCAATGTATGACTACTGCTATCTTGTAATTCAGATGCATCGGGCTAAGAAAAATTACCTGTTTAGTGCATTATACTAAGAAAAAAAAAAAAGGGAAAAAAGGAAAAAAATAAGACAAATATTACTGCATCATGTTCTACTCATTGCAGAAGATGTCAGACTTTTGTATAGACAGATACATGCATCATAAAAGTATGTATTGTTTATTTAAAGTATATATTAATTTATTTATTTTTAAAAAGACATTATCATGCACAAACCCACAAAATCCAAGGTGGTTTTCATTCAAGCAACTTACATGGACACTGTTGTTAAATTATTTTTCCTTAAAGAAATTCAATGGTTCAAAAAAGATCTAGCTCAAGTGGGAGATGATTAAATTCAATACTAAATTCAGTCTATAATGTGGCATTTGCAAAACTCCTACAACTATCTTAAAAACACTAGAGTGTCTATAACAGAAAACAACAAAGGGCTCATTTAGTCCAACAACCTGGAGTCTAACATCCAACAAACAATTGGGAAGAGCACTAGTAAGGCAAGGAAGAAGTGACACTCGTCTCACTTTCCTTTTCCAAGCATCAGCTGCCTGGGGCTTCTTGTGCTGGAAGTATCATTTAGGCCGCTGTCTTTAACAGCTACAAAAAAACCTTTGCTTCCTGAACTTTTTAGTACTTTTTGAGAATTATCAACTTCCTATGAAAATAAAATTTTCATTTTAATTACACAGTGTGAAAAACAAACAAACAAAAAAACAAACAAAAAACTTGTTGATCAATATGAAGCTACTGCCTGTTCATCAACCATTAAATGTTGGACTTGGTGCTTAGGTACATGGTTTAGTGGGTGATATTGGTGGTAGAGGGATGGATGGACCAGATTATCTTGGAGATCTTTTCCAACCTTAATGATTCTATGATTCTATGATTCTATGGTCTCCTGAGATGCTCTTTATTTTGTGAGTTATGGAAGAAAATAGTGAATAAAAGTTCCTTACTCACCAATTCTATATCATTTATGATTTTATACTTTTTTTTTTTTTTTTTTTTTTTTTTTCTTTTTAATGGTTTCATTGCCTTTCTTTCCTAAATCAGACTTTTTGGACATACACAGGTTATACTTTTTGTGGGTGACATTTTTCTCATGTTCTTTTAGAGGTATATTTATAAAACTTAACTTTAAGAGTCAGCACAGAAATAGATAACTTTAGAGGGTTACCTGTTAACTTCAGATCTGAACTATCTCTCTCAAGACAGCTGTTTGCTTGAAACAGCATAAATAACAATACATAACAATCACAAGAACTCAGAGGATCAGTTTCCCACCCTAACCCATTTCTAAGCCTTATCAGGGTTCTGTTGTTGTTTCTGTCTCCAGATCCTCAAACATGCACACAGGCTTGCAACTTTCTTTCTATCACTTTCTTCTGAGAGTCAGTAACAGCTGAAGATTACAGGTCCCACAGAATTTGCAGTTTCAGAGTTTTCCCAGAGTCTTGTAGGTATCCTGGGTATCCAGTTTACCTCTTTGAGGACTTGTGGCTGTTAAAGAAAAAGATAAATGTTTCACAGAAAGGAACTTAAAACAAAAATAGTCATCTGTACTCCCTACATCATCAAAGGAAAGCAAAGATGCTTGGGTTTCTTCTGAACTCATGTCCATCATCACTAATGAGCACTTTTAGCAGACAGATCAAAGACTTCCAAGAGGCAGGGATGGAGACTGCATTCCCTCAAATCTATGCAATGGAACCCCTTTGATAAGTTTGGTCATAGCTGGTCAGGCAAGGAGAAATACGTGCTGTCAGTATTGCTTAAGAACAGTAACCTGTCTGACAGCATGACTACTGCAGGAGGCACTAGACATAAGACTAATTATTCACAAGCAGGGTAGCTTGAAAGGATATAATACAACCCTTAATAAACATGTCTTTCAAACTCTAAAGCTGTTTGTTCTGCAAATTGTGTGCTTTCTGGTTCCTGTGAAATATCTTGTTTTCATCATCCTCTTATTTCTTATCAGCCTGGACTCAAAATGGTTATGTACTTGGACTTCTTCCAGTGTATGCCATTCCTCCAAAATATTATTTCAAACAATTTGAATTAATACCACAGATTATTTTACAAATACTAATCAATCAAGTTAGAGAACCCAAAGGGCATGACATAGATTCTAGAGGGGAGCTGGGGCTGAGTGGTTCTTCATTCTTCAAATAGCATTTTTCTGTGACCTCACACATCATGAGAAAATATTACATTTTAGGGTGAATTTTTCAAGCACCAGAATGAAAGCAATAGTTAAAGAACAACAACAGCAACCAAGAACAAAAACAACAAAATATAAAAACACACACGCAATGCCTAAACATTCTTGTTGACATCTAAATGTTTATAATCTCTGTACAGCCTTAAACTGTTGATGACAAGAGATGTCCAAAAGCAAAATTATAGAAAGAGCATGGCACTGTAAAGAACATAGCAACTGCAGAAATATTCCCTAAGAATTGGTTTAAATAATGATGCATTCATGTTGCATAAGCAAATATAGTTGTCAAATATTTATGAACAGAGTAAATGAGAATCCATCTAGAATCTTTGTTAAAAACAAAGCAACACCATGAAGAATACCATGTAGCTCTCTGATGATATCAGTCTGTGAACCTACTGGCATTCTGGATCAAACCAGGAGTCTATCATAATGCAGAGAACTACTGTCTCTAATTTCTCTATCAGGTCAATAAATAGCATAACCAAATTACCATGTTTTTGTACATATGATGCTATTTAATAGAAAGGACATTTTTTATTTATACACATAAATGTATTAAACTATTTTATTGGTGTTGACTATAGATTCTTATTTTTAAAGAAGAGTGATTGATAAGATTGAACAATGTTGTCATCATTATTACTTTAAATTATAATTCTAATGTTGTCTGCTTAATGTTCACTGAATGTTCCCAGTGAATGCAGATTATGGACACAAATTTTCAAAAGTAACTGTTGTGTAAGCTTAGAGTCATTTATTTAGGAAAACCTGTGCCATTTACATTTCTGCACAGCAAATTTTCAGAAGATAATCCATAGCCATGAAATTATTCTTAAACTTCCACATTCCTGTCCTCAAATTTTACAGTCTGCAATACCATCTGTCAGAACAGAAGGCTCTGTGGTGAAAGGGGGTGAAAACATTAGATATGGATCTAAGATTTGGGTCAGAATTCTAAAGAGAAGGACCAAAAGGCAGTGCCTGTTCCTGTTAGAGCCTATGTTGAAAGAATGTTCTTCAGTCTCTGACAGGATATACTCTGAAAACTGTAAACAGGCTGATGCTATAATATATGCATATATACAGCTACCTGGAATCTTTTTTTTTTTTTTTTAAAAAAAAAAGCATATTTTTTAGACATTATGTTTTAGACATTATGTTTTAGACATTAAATATATTTGTTCACAGACCATTTCTATTTGTAGTAAAATGCAAAATGAAATAAGGGTTCATTTAATCCCATGTGGAACACTAGGCCACTTATGGTGCCATTTAAGATAGTCCATACATATGTCCATATATATATATATACTTTTTTTTTTTTTTTTTTTTTTTTTTTCTCTGAGGATATGTATCTGGTCTTCCCTGTAGGAATCTATGAAGTACCTATTTAGCCAAATTCTGTACCTGGTTCTAATCTATAATTGTTTAAATACACAGGAAAGGGACTACAAAAGGGAGGAAATAAACACTATTTCATGGTTGCTGTTTCTCTTTGTGGCCAAAGAGCAAAACACAAGAACAAGATGGAAGGAAAAAAAAAAAAAAAAAAAGTAGTTAAGACATAGTTAAGACATCTGAAAGGCTGAGTAAAAGTTGCAGAGGGTTTTTAGTAGTGTTTGCCTACAGAAAGAAATTTGATGCTAATGAGGAAGGCAGACAGCAGTTGTCAACTTCCTAAGCACTGGAACCTCCTCCTTGGGTGCTAGAGGCTCGCCTCTAGCACAACTATAACTGCACAACTAAAGAAGACCTTCTTCATAACTAATAAAAATAACATATTTGGAAAATATTCCACTTTCTATTACTTTTTCTTTCTCTTTCTCTCCTTTTTTTTTTTTTTTTTTTTTGAATGAAATAACTTACTCCATGGAAAAGTCTGTTGTTCTGGAGTATCTTTTTCATCCTAATATTAGCACATCTTCTTGAATGTTTATTAAAATTTCAAGAAGTAGTCATGCAGATTACCCTAAATATCTTATTTTTCCTTAGCACCAGATTTTTGTTAAAACAGAACAAATCATTACATTCATTCATCATCATTTGGTTGTGAGGTTCCAGGATGCCAAAAGCAGTAAACACTCGTGGAATCTACAATAATTGAGAGCAACAGTAAATTACATTTTAAGTACTCATCAAGGTGAGAACAAGGCACTTCATGATTCTTCATATATCCTTGTTAGGAATTTTGCCAAGCTAGGAGAATGCACAGGTTCATAGATGTTGTAACTCTAACCTTCCTATGAGTGTGTTTGTGCTGTACAAACTCAAGAGATTTGTTTTAGAAATACCTAACGCAGTTTAAAAGAAATATATATATAATAATATTTAATTGCCTTGGGTGGAGTACTAACACTTTTAATACATGCTGCTGCTCTACTCCAATAGGATCATTTAAAATGCAGTGGATACCTGCTTTGTTTCCTTTAGAGTTCAGACAGGATGAGATGTATTTAGCTGTGGTTTGCTATAAGAAGAGTTCCCTCTAAGGCATAGCATGAAGGCATAGCTACAAGAAGAGTTCCCTCTAAGGCATAAGTTTTAGCATTGAATAATGCCAATAAAGCAGCTGCTGCTTAGTTTGTCAACATATGCATATGCTATATAGCTAGTAGAAACACCACCATAGAACAACTGACTGCTTTAGAAGGTTGTTTTTTTTTTTTTTTTTTTTTTTTTTTTCTTCACAGTTCCGCCCTTAAGCAAATAAATTCAATTATGTGAAGAAGGTTGCCTTTAGCATTAACAAGGCACATTAGCAAGGTACAATATTTGGATTATACTTTATCTGGAACACTATTATATGGTCCTGCTAAATTCAGTTACCATTCTAGTTATAAAATATACTTGATCTCCTCATGTCCTAGTCAAGATTCAAACTTTTCCACAGTAAATTAAATTGTGTGTTGCTCCTTTGTGCATTCTACTTCAAATTTTGCAAATATTCCACTGTGCCTAAAATTAGGTGATTTTGGCCAATGAAGTCCTAAAGAATCAAAGATATATCTTATCTGTCCATTTGTATGTTAACCAAGACAGGAAGAGTTTGATCCCTCATGCCTACTCTCCATTTCCTTCTTTAGTGTCTGTGGAATATTAAAAATGTAGGGAGGGAAGGGAGATACCCTGTTTCTAAAAATTCCTGTTCTTATAGAAGGAAGTTTTTGTTTGTTTGTTTGGCTGGTTTTTGTTTGTTTGTTTGTTTGTTTGTTTCTGACTGCTCATCTGTCTATGTATTATACTGCAGGTGGCTCTAAAGCAGTACCGGCAGATGGTAATAATTACTCAATTACTCAAAGACTTTCTTTATATGTGAGGCATCTAGGGAAAGAGTATGAATTAAGAATACAATGATTTGTAAAAATGTGTATGTAACCCTGTGTTACACTAAATGCAAATTGCATTTCTAAGCTGTACAGGTCCTTGTTGAGTGTGGTCATATATTATCAGGTGACTTAGATAAATCTTCAGAAAGCATAATAGACACAGAGATCCACTTTGAGATACTCTGAGTGGAAATTGCTTCCCCTTTCATTTTCTCAGCAAAGGAGACAAACGGCTTTAAAAAAAAAAAAAAAAAAAAAAAAAAAAAAAAATTGAAAGGTTTTGTCCTATACAGATAAAAATCCAAGGCCTCCCACATATCTTATTTCTTTTTTCAGTTGGCATGGTTTGGTAAATTATTAAGTTGGCTGAGTGTTAAAGCTATTTAAACCAGGTTTAGAATAAATGTTTATGTCTAACTTTTTTATGAGCTTTGTCTTGGGGAGGAACTGAAAATATTAGTTTCTGTTACCAATTATTGACAATGAGATTCTAATACTGCTGTACCCAGTTTATAGGTATTGTTTTATGAAAATGTAATCTGTGACAAAGAAAAAAATGTTGTTATAAAGATGCAGAAGAGCAGATATAAAGTCAGTTGTTTATTTGTTATGTTGGGAGACAAACTGTTAGGAATTTGTGCAAACATTTTTCACAGAGGTGTAGGAGAGGAAATGCAGATCCAAATGCTGTCAACATTTCTGTCAGGATGATTCTAATAGGATGTTATCAGATAGTGAATTTGGTGACAAGATATATTAGGTATATTACCCTTTTGAGCCTTTTGATACATCTCAAGATCTTAAGAGTATTGTGTCCCAGTGGGGGTATCAGAAACCACAGAAGCTCTCTAGTGGGACTGGAGGGGCAGTGCATTACAGGGCTCATTCCACTACCCTTACTAAATGCAAATCTTGGGATGTTCACCAGGCTGTAACTATTGCCTGCCTACTTGAGGCCTCTGTAGCCTCAAGTCCCAGCTCTAGTCCAGTTTTGCTGAACTTACTTTACTAACACTTTAATTTCAGCCAGTTTCTCTTTGTAATGCATATGGAATTTCATAGAACCATAGAACCATGTTGGTTGGAAAGGACCTCAGGTGCTTATCTAGTCTGTACTATCATCCATGTCACTTAAGATGTTGAACCAGCAGGGACACCTAGAATATTCTACTTCTTACCAGTCACCAGCTGGACTTACCAGTCACTAGCCACTGATTACTTTTGTGGTTGAGTCTTGTTAATGTTATAGCTAACCCACTCAACTGTTTTTCCAGCATGTACTTGCTCAGCTTCCTCAGCTATGGGAAAACACTAAAAGCCTCACTAAAGTAAAGAATGTTCATTTTTTTACAAAGTTTTGTTTGTTTGGTTGTTTGTTTTTGTTTTGTTTTACTTTTTTTTTTTTTTTTTTTTTTTTTTTTTTTCCAGGCAACATGATAGGCAGCAGCCTCACAAACACACCAACACCAATCAACTCATTCAGAATCTGTTAATAAAACTTAACAGCCCCATGATATGGAGTACATCTATAACATTTTGTTCTAACAATGAGAATCCCTTCACACTCCCAAACTTTGCTGGTATACATAGAGGTCGCTTGTGTCTTTCAGCCTTTTCAATATTGTCCATGATCACGCTGTCTTTCCTCCCCATCAGCTTGTTCTCATTTTCCCTAACATTTACTTCACAAGTAGAATAATTACAGAATCCCTACCTGCATGCTTTTATGTCTTTCACTATTCTTACCTCCAGATGGAGTTTTACTTTCCTGATTTTGTCCCTAGTTGCCTAAGCAATTCCTCCATACTTCCCTTTTGTTGCCATGTTTTTTGTTTGTTTGTTTGTTAGTTTTGTTGTTGTTGTTTTGGTTTTGGTTTTGTTTCCCAGCCCTTCTGGATTCCTTTTGTTTACTTAAGTCTACTCAAGAGCTGTTTGCTTAGTCAAAAAAGTATTTTGCCCATATTACTAGTGTTTCTGCAAAGCAGAATGTCTAAGCTCTCCTTAAATTCTCTTTAAAAATCATCTGGTTCTCCTTGACTCCCTTCTCGTTTGTGGCAGCTTCCCAAAGAGAGTCTACTAAGCAACACCCTGAATAAGATGATATATGCACTTCCAAAATCCCAGAACTGGTTCCTGCCTTTTCTAATTTATTAACTTTACTAGAAAACTCTTGTGAGTTTTCCCCACATGCCCAGTGTTCCTTCCCACTCTGGTTTGGAAAAAATAAAAACCTCTTAATGGGTATATCTCCATTTTCATGCTGGAGTTCTACATAAATATCCTTATTCAGAATATCATGCCTGTTCTTCCCAAATAGCTAGCATCCACCAGCAACCAAAAGTGCTGTGATCTTCAGAGCAGTGTAGACAAAGTCAGGATCCTGGATTTTAGAGTTTTTAGGCTATAGTGAGTTTTGGTTTTGTTCTTGATGATGACTTTTTTTTTTTTTTTTTTTTTAATTTTGTAATTATGAGAAATCAAGAGGAGGGAGTTGTCCACATCAGTTTCATCAGTTTTGTTCACATCAGTTTTGTTTATGTCAGTTTGGAAAGGATGAATTAGACTTCTCTATGGATAGACTGGGAGTAATTTAAAGTGTGGAACTGTGTGTATTTTTTTCTTTCTTTGTGAAGCTTGTTGTTTTACTCTTTATTATTAAAAATAATAATAGTAATAAAGATACTGACAACTCTTCTTCTTTGAGATAAGTGATTTATGTACATGCTTTACATATACAAGGGCCAAAACATTCAAGACCAAGCGTGTTTTTGCCTTAGTAGTGCCAGTAGAACAGTTTTAGTGAAAGTCTGTGCTCTTAGCAGCCAAAAGCTTTGACTTTTGAAGATGCCCTAAGACATACGGTCAGAGAGTAAAATAATTTATTTCAGATTGTGACGTTTGTCTGTTTGCACATGATATAAATACATGGTCAATGGGAGACTAAAATTTTACAAGGCTTTTATTCTATTGTATATATCTTACCAGAGATACTAGACATACATTTAATGCCACAATGAAAGGATTTTTTTTTACTTACCAAATACTTCTGGCACAAGTCAGTGTGTGCTTTATAGCAATTCTAGGAAAATAAGTGCCTGCTTTGTAATATTCTGTAACCATTTTTCATACATGTAGCAAACACATAAACATTAGTTATAATGAAAGTTCCTGCATGAACAGAATTAGCTTATTATTATCATTATCAGATAATTATATTTGTGTATTAGAGTTTTCTTTGTTGTTGTGTTTGTTTGTTTGTTTTTTCCTTTTAACAATGGTAGTAGTACAATCACAGCATTTGTGGAAAAAACTTCAACTTTTCTCAGAGAATATGAAATCTTTCCTTGGATAATATAATAATCCAAACAGAAGTCTGGTGGAAAAAAAAAAAAAAAAAAAAAAAAAAAAAAAAAAAACACGAGAAAATATAATTTATTTCAAAGAATTGTCATTGAGCCATTAACAATCAATGCCATGCTTTTTAACTCTGATCCAAAAACAAGTTCAGGGCAAGACAAGGTCTCCACTCTTCTTCAAACAAGATGGCAATAGAAATCTGGCTTTGGATGACCCCACCTGGGGCACCAGTTTTAATTTCTGCCACCTCTGGCAGTCTTGTACTAGATGTTCAGGACCACAGAATGCTAGAGATGACAGAACATTTGCTAGTGGCCCATGTAAATTTTGTACAAAATTTTCAATTCATGTTATAAGATAATAAGAAATTAAAATAAGAACACATAAGAAATAAGAAATTAAAATAAGGAATTAAAAAATAAGCAATTAAAGAAATAAGAAATTAACATAAGAACACAGCTCATGCCATGAGTTCTGAAAAGGCAGGGAACTTAACAGGTGAAATAATTTAAATTAATATTGATTAGTTTAATGTTGGCTTAAAATCACAGAATTTCTAGGTTGGAAGAGACCTCAAGAGCATCAAGTCCAACCTCTGACCTAACACTAACAGTCCCCACTAAACCATATCCCTAAGCTCTACATCTAAACGTCTTTTAAAGACTTCCAGGAATGGTGAGTCCACCACTTCCCTGGGCAGCCCATTCCAATGTCTAACAACCCTTTCGGTCAAGAAGTTCTTCCTAACATCCAACCTAAAACTCCCCTGGTGCAACTTAAGCCCATTCCCCCTAGTCCTGTCACCAGGCACGTGGGAGAACAGACCAATCCCCACCTCGCTACAGCCTCCTTTGAGGTACCTGTAGAGAGCGATAAGGTCACCCCTGAGCCTCCTTTTCTCCAGGCTGAACAAGCCCAGCTCCCTCAGCCTCTCCTCGTAGGACTTGTTCTCCAGACCCCTCACCAGCTTCGTTGCCCTTCTCTGGACTCGCTCAAGCACCTCCACGTCCTTCTTGTAGCGAGGGGCCCAAAACTGAACACAGTATTCGAGGTGCGGCCTCACCAGAGCCGAGTACAAGGGGACGATCACCTCCCTAGCCCTGCTGGTCACACTGTTTCTTATACAAGCCAGGATGCTGTTGGCCTTCTTGGCCACCTGAGCATACTGCTGGCTCATATTCAGCTGACTATCAACCATCACTCCCAGGTCCTTCTCTGCCTGGCAGCTCTCCAACCACTCATCTCCCAGCCTGTAGCTCTGCTTGGGGTTATTGCGCCCCAGGTGGAGGACTCGGCACTTGGCCTTGTTGAACTTCATGCAGTTGACCTCAGCCCATTGGTGCAGCCTATCCAGATCCTCCTGCAGAGCCTTCCTACCCTTGAGCAGATTGACACACGCACCTAACTTGGTGTCATCTGCAAACTTACTGAGGGTGCACTCAATGCCCTCGTCCAGAACATCGATGAAGATATTAAAGAGGACCAGCCCCAGCACCGAGCCCTGGGGAACACCACTAGTGACCAGTCCAACTGTATTTGACTCCATTTACCATGATTCTTTGGGCCCGGCTATCCAGCCAGTTTCTAACCCAATGAAGTGTGCGCCAGTCCAAGCCATAAGCAGCCAGTTTCTTGAGGAGAATGCTGTGGGAAACGGTGTCAAAAGCCTTGCTGAAGTCAAGGTAGACCACATCCACAGCCTTTCCCTCATCCACCCAGCGCGTCACTTTGTCATAGAAAGAGATCAGGTTCGTCAAGCATGACCTGCCTTTCATAAACCCATGCTGAAGGATAGTATCACTTGGTAAACAGTCCAGTTTACTTAGTAGATCTAACTGTGTTTTCCTTGGAGACATCCCAAGAATTGACTAGGGTGAGCTCCACTTAGTTGATTTGATCTGGCAAAAGTAGATACTGTAATAAAATAGATTTTGTATACACTGAAAATGCAAGCATTTTCTAAGCTATGAAGTTGTTGTGGTCATTTATAGCTTTCAAAATTTTACTGTCTACCATCAAAGAAATTACAGTGCCTTAAAACTAAGTAATCCTGTATTTTACTGTACTGGGTCTGGCTGGGATATTAACTTTCCCTGCAGCAGCCTATACAGTGCTGTGCTCTGCACTTGTAGCTAGAACAGCAGTGGTATCACACCAGTGTTGTGTCTACTGCTGAGAAGGGCTGGCACAGCATCAGAACTTTCTCTAACCCTCCTAAGGGGTGGGCAAAAAAGTGATAAAGAAATATCACCAGGGCAGCTGACCTAAACCAACCAAAGGGATATTCCATACCATATGATGTCACACTCAGCAATAAAAGGTGGAAAAAGGAAGAAGAGGGGAGGGGTGGGCTCTTGTTGTGAACACGTCTGTCCTCCTCCCAAACAATGTCTACGTGCATTGAGGCCCTGCTTCAAGGATGTCGTCAAGCATTGCTCATTTGTGGGAAGGAGAGAGTAATTTATTTCCTCTGCTCTTCCACATAGCCTTTACTTGTTTTGTTTTGTTATTCCCTTCCCCCTCCCTCTTTCCCTTTCCCTTTTTTCCCTTTAGTTGAATTGTTTAATTATTAATAATATTTCCTTAATAACTTTTTTCCCTTTAATTAAATTATCCTTATCTCAACCCACGTGTCGTTCTTTCCTTACTTCTTCCACTCCTCATCTAAGGAGGGGGAGTGAGAGAGTGGTTGTGGTGTTCAGCTGCCTAGCACAGTAAAACCACCACATTTACCTACTGTGGGAATGGTAGGGAAGTTGTAAGATTATAAAATGTAAGAATAATTTGCAAATAATAGTGAATTAATAATCTGAAAAAATAAAAAAGTGTTCCATTATAAGGAAGTGCTGATAATAATCTGGTGCTTATATTTGGTTAAAATAAGGGCTTTTTATATACCTATCTAGATTTTACAGATTCTAGATTTGTAGATTTTACAATCTGCAAAGAAAAGCAGAAAACAATTACAAGGGAAAAAAATAGTCTAGATGCCATTTCAATATTTGTAATTAAATAGACTGTCCAAAACCATATTAGAGATGAACATGAAAATGGAAATTCAATTAAATAACTGAGTAGTAATATAGAAAAATAGAAATACATTTTATTTATTATTCTTTTTAAGAGTGAATATTTCCACAAAAGCATTTGGATCAGAATGTAATTTAGCTGAGCCTTTGTTTCAGTTTTAAATCTTTCACTTTCGTGTGATTCTTTTTGTGTGTGTGTGTGATGTCAGACTTTTAAAATTTTAATTTCTGAATTCTGTTAAAAGCCACCTTTTTCATGATGCTGTTTTCCTTACTTGTTTAGAAACACAGAAGGGAGTATATTCGCTGTTATTATTTAAAAGAACTTAAAATCCTTGGCTTCTATGGGGACTTCACTGTCAAACCTATTCATGTTCTCTTGCGAATGTCAGGTGCTACACTTGGTACACAGCACAAAATAAAAATCAAGTGTTATCATACACCTTTTATGCAGCTTTTTTTGGTGTAACACAAATATAAATGATTTTGAATGTCATACATGGAAAGGTCATATTATCCTAAATCAAGATCAGTAGTTTTAGTGATACACTGTCTATTTATCTAAAATTCTATTAAGACTATTCTTTCTGCCAGAAAATTTGACTTTGAAAAATCCATAGTTTAGGCAACTATCTGAATCATATAACAAGACTGAATTACACCAGGTGGTATTCACTGATATATTTGATAATGTAATAAAGATGCCAACCCTGACAAAATGTGTTAGTTTGAAAATAAGGCAAAATGCCATTTTACTGGCATTTACTGAAAAATTACTGAAAAATATTGTTTATGGATTGAGGAGACCCATCAAGTAGATTTATAGCAGACAACACTTGTCAGATCTCAAGTATTTTAAAAAGATTTGAAGGCTTGTGCAACAGGCAGTGTGACCATTGTCTCTTCAGTACAATGAACACAATAAAAAGAAGAAGAGCAAATTCTGACATTCAGACTTGCATAGTAAAGGGCTTTCTATGTAGCAAAACTCTTAAGCTGGGTATGCTGCTTCTTGAGCTTTTACAGGCACAGTCATGTCTGGACCACCACCTGGATGTTTTGCAAGCTCCACAATACTGCTTGGGGGATTAAATGCTGTGAGTCAGATTCAGTGAATCCATATCCCAGCAGAAGTTTGGCAGTGGGTTGAGTCAGTTCCGAGGATGCCAGCCTTAATGGCTGAGGGCCAAATACTAATCTCGGATGCATGGCACATGTCTCCTCCTATCTTGGTTAAGCCAGGTCTCTGACTTGAACACATAATGCATAACAGAAGACTTTCTAAGACATATGACAATTCCAGTGCTATACATCTTAGTTGAAAATCTGTGTTGTTGCTTTTTTTTTTAAAAAAAAAATATATATTATTATTTGACAGAGATTTTTTTTTTATATATAAAAAAAAAAGGAGGAGGGGAAGATGAAAATGAAAGTAAGTTTTGTTAATAGCAATCACACTGTTTTCCTCCTCTGTCTGCTTCCTAATCTCATATTCACCTCTTTCCAAAGGATTCAGTCTGTACCACCCCAAAAACACCACAAAATCAAACTAGCAGTAGAAGTAGCACAGGAAAATTATTTTCCTTTGTGGTATATGTCAGGATTCTGAAAACTCGCAAGTATTTTCTCTTTAAGCTAATTTTGCAGTGTTGTAAAACAATATGCAAACTGCAGGGTAGAGAGAAATAAGGGAGTCAGCATAGCAAAACTCGATTAGAAAGTTTGATTTGATTATCTGTTCCTTATTTGCATCACACTGCTGTTTCACTTGGAGGTACCTGACTGGAATATTTTCATCTGACCGTGAAAACTGAAGATATCGGCAGAATACCAGACTGCAGGAAACACAGCATTTTATGCTGGAACATTCTAGCACACTAATTGCAGCTTTGAAAATCATACTGCAAAGGTTTTCTCTTCATTTAGAAGAAAAATGTTCAGAAAAAAAACGTGCTTGAGCTTGAAGATGAGAAATGGGAGACTGAGGGGCTGAAAGGTCCCATACAAAAGGTTTGCTGCAGTATCTTAATGTACTGGTCTTGAACTAGATGAATTTGACAGTAAATTCAGACAGATTAAGGAGAGTGAGAATCAGTCAGTTCCTGATGGCTCTAAAAGTCAAACAAAGATATGATATTTGTGTATTTATTGTCTAATAGCTACACAGAAGACCCTCTTGTACAATAATAATTAAAAGGCTCAGTTAGAGAGGTTAGCTTGAATAACAAGGAACAAAAACATCTGACCTTTCTTTTCTTAGAGGAAAGACCATTACTGGAATGATTGATTTTGTGCTTAACTTTTTACTTCCTTTCTTTTTTGCTTTGTAATTCTCTATGTCACTTGTAACACCCCAATTTATTTTTAGCCATAGAATATTTAAACCAAATTGGGGAGGGGTAATTGTGAGGCTAATTAAAAAGTCCCATAATATTGAATTTCACTGTCAGTGAGCTACTTTTAGCCTTTACATGCTAGCAGGATAGACATCAGAAATTATACTGCTTTTGATTATTTTCTAAATAAAAAGAAGAATACAATTTTAAAATTATATCCCTATTTCACTGAGACATTTCCATCAAACAGAAATTAAAAATTGCAAGGAGAAGATGTTGTCCTACATCTGACATGTTGTAACAAATAAGCTTCTCTCTTATATGCTGGAATCATATATAAAATAGATGAGATTGGTAGGGTCAGAAATCTTAATTTATTTATTGTATAAGTGTAATGCCAGCCACCTCCTGTTTTCATTATACCAATCTAATGCCTGCCATTTCCTGTTTTCATTAGACTATTGTAATGCTAGGATCCTACTGTTCTCATTAGTGCAGGACTGTGTAATGGCAACCACCTCATGTTTTCATTATAACAAAACTGTATGGTGCCAGCTGCCACTTATTTTACTTTACAGAATAGCATTTGAATGTACTCCATACTCTTTCCAAAAGAATACACACAGAGATGCCAAGGATTTTCAGTTTCTAAGTTTTTCTAAATAAAGGTTGGGAAACACCCTTAATGACTATTTTGTTACTAGAAGAATGACAGAGGAGTTACACAATATACAGAGAAGCTGGGGAAAGTGTTAAACTGTTGTGGAGCATAGTTAAATTCTAGCAACTATATTTCTGATCCAACCTGAGTTTACTGAAGATAAAAAAGTTTGTTGTAGTAGTTCAGGGTCTGGATTTGATGTCTAGGAAAATCCAAGTTAAATTCCCAGCTCCAGCATGTATTACCTGTGTGGACTGAGTAACCTATAAGTTCTCAGTCTGATTACTCCAGCTGTGAGTGGTCTGGAGATAATAAGATTTTCTCTGTCCAAAACATTCGATTATTTTGATTTGCTGTTGTTGTTGTTTTGATTATTTTTTTGTTATAAACTGTTTTAAATAGGAATCATTTTAATATCTATCAGCAGTGATTTATAAGTACCTGTTATCCTTCTTCATTGTCTAAAGTATGATTGCAAAATATTAAGTTGTACTAAGAGCAACCTGATGATACAAAGATTTTCCATTGCAAGAACATCTTTAAAGCATTCTGTAATATCATTGCAGTTAAATATATGGCTTATGTAAGGGGGTTGTGACCTCAGGTCTATAATGTATGAATGAGTAGTGTTTTAGTCATGAGACAGAACCAACACATCTACTGGCACACACACACATCTGCTGCATCTGTTCAAAAGCCATGAGAGCTTGAAGTGCTTGCCATCAGGACCTGAAAAAGCACCACAGCAAAATCCCTTGCTCTGTACCTGACCAAAATTATCAGTTCTGCACAGTGACTTTGGTTTTAATAATTCATGTGATTCCAGCTTGTCATGTTTTATCTGTTGTATGTTTTAATGATTTATAGCATCACTACAGCTTGTGAGGAGAGGGAGAAAGCTCTGTGGACAGGTACCATGCAAATAAAATTTCACTGTTAAAAATACTGTTTCCTATATTCACTTCTTTGGGAGAAAACAGCTCTTCAAAAGTAGTTTGTTTGTTTTCTTTTCCCATTTCTCCAGTCTTGATGGTTTCATGAGAAGAAAAGTATTCTTTGTCATTCTCAGATTGCTGTATTATTAACATCACTGAATAGAGTAATTGACAGATGTGTATAAGTTTTGTTAAAATGATTAAATGCTCTGGAAATCATAACCTGTCAGTGTTCCCTGGGAAACAAAGACCTTTCCATCTGTTAGGGGACTCTATAAATGAAAGTAATGAGTCACCTTTAAAATGACAGCTGTCACCCATAGGATTTGAGCTTTGAAAGAAGTGCAGAAAATATAAAGAAATATGTATAAACTGTTGATCAAAACAAAACAAAAAAATCTTAATCTGTTATTATTTTGATCACCTCACTGTGGGCTGTAGTAACTGTGGGGTGTAATAACTTGTAATTTGTCTGTGATCTTTAGGGTCTGAATGAGGTCCAAGTCAATAGGAAGACAGTTATGTTTAATGATGTTGCTGTTTGAAAAGACACTTCATGTCTGCATATATCTTTGCACATTCTCTGTCACAGTCTTCAAAATGAATAAAATTTTATGAGGATGGTGGCATGTGATAGCAGCACATTTGAAAATTACTTTTTCTGAGCTGTGAAAGCCCAATAAAACAGAAACTAGGGGATAGAACTGATGGAGAGCAGGATTTTTATTTATTTATTTATTTCCACTTTGGTTTACCCACAAAGACAGTACATCTGTATACTCTATGTTCTCATTATTTGTTTTAATGAAAGTAACTGAGTTTTCACTCTTTTTCTGGTACATTTTTTTCTCCTTTCTGACACATTATATGAAGTAAGGCAGGTGGATTGCTACCATTTTCTGTGAAATAAAATGCAAATTTTGTCATGCAAAGGGACCATTAAGAACTGAATTAGATTGAGCAGAGGTGGTAAATCAGCAATTATACTCTGTGTGTTTGTTGTTGTTGTTGTTTGTTTGTTTTTAATACAGAAAAATTGCATCTCAAAAGCTCAGATAAAATCCAACAAGTCTGTAACACATGTTTTGGATGGTAATGTGATTCACTACTAGAAGAGAAATCCTAGGGCTGTTGTGCTTTACTGAATCTGGTATACATTTAACCATCACTTTGATGTAGTCTTTAAAGCTAAGGATGCTGAGCAAAGTGCTTTGAGTCAGCTGGTAACACAGTATATTAATTACTGCTAATAGTAACCTCCATTTTTACATAGTTGAGTATTTGTTCATGTTAAGCCAAATAAAGTCCTTGGTCTCTATTGATGATCATGATTATGTTCCAGTTAAAAATGAGCATGCTTTTAGCTTCACCAGCATTGAAGACTTTCTGGGTTATTTATAACTGAAACAAAAACAATAATTAAAGAAATTCACAAACTGAGCAAACGTGGTTCTTCAAATAAAATTTTAACTGAATTTTATCTGTCTGCAAAAATCCATTCTGTGCTAGCCAACCCATGAATTGAGTAATGATTGGTCTTCTTCCAGACCACCCTCAAAGGTTTGGAACCGTGGACTAGTATTTTCTAGTATACATTACAAACCCTCGGGATGAAGGAAATAAAGAAAGTGAATGAGGAGAGCTGGCATGCACTTTCAGGAAGCTATGGGATTTCAGATTTGGCTGCAGCACCTGATGGTTCCTCACTAGTGAATGTTGTCATTGCCCATAGAAGCTTGAATTTCTTCTAGGCAGGAGGTGATACAAACAGAACCTTAGTCTAGAGGAATTACTGGTTAGCAGTAGACTCGTCTCATTTATGCACTCTTGATCATGGCAAACCTCCAGGAAAGCTTTTTGAAGACGAGCCCTCAGTTCAAATATCCCCTGTTGCAATAATATAGGGGGTCCCTGCCATTTTCCCTGGGTTGGTAAGATCTGGTAGGTACTCTAAGTCTGCTCAAACCATCTTATCTTTCCTGATATTTTTTTTTTCTTGATTTCTGCCTCCAACAACAACATTTGAAGTTGCAGTGGTTTTAAGCTTTAGCAGTGCAGAGATTATTAATAATTGTTGGAGAACATTTATTAGCATGCTTATTTTTTCTAGCTTGGTTTCTAGATCTTCCATTGCTATTTCCTGTTTTAGTCCACTGGAAATGGTGTGTTTAGAAAAGAACGATGGTATAATTATAGTTATCAGCAGTGTTACTCAACTGAAGTGTGTTGAGCTGTGGAAGAAAACTGTCCATGAACATGGCTATATTTGCTGTATTTCCTAGTTTTGTTGTTTTTGTCTTCTGGACACTCTTTAAGAAGACTGTTACCTTTTCAAAAGTTAGATGTTTTCATTTTAGCTGAGTAGCAGAGTGCTTTGTTTTACTTTTGACATGTACACTGTCAACAAAACACTGTCAACTAAACAAATGCACTTCCTGCCCACATTACATCCCTAAATAAGTCAATTAAACAGATTCTGCAGAAGTAGCATTGGTGCACTGAGTAGCAGAGTTGGTGTACACTGGGGAGCTGCTTCACTTACACTGTAGTGTGGTTGTGCAAAATTTATTATGGAAGCATAATTACCAGTCTTTAGAATCTCTTCCAGAAGAAAATAGCACAAAAGAAGTCCAGAGTCTGTCTGGACAGGGTTTTTATTCTGATGCCTTCCACTACTGCAGACTTTGAACTGAGGCAAAACCTCAATGTTTTTAAGAAGCTTATGTTGTGGTCAAAAATAAAGGCTTATTAACGGATGCTAATCTCCCTTCTAAATCTCTTATAATATAACGGTACTGTAACATTATTAAAATAGCTTCACATTTATTCTTTTCTGCTATACTTACTAAATTCACTTGATGTTATACAAATGTTATAGCAATGGCTTGCATTCCTTTTGTTTTCCACCTGGAGTGAGACATAAGGTTATAGATGATCATTCTTATGGCCAATATTGATTTAAGCATAGAAAGCTTAAAGGGTATTGAGAATAAATACAATTAATCATATGGTTTAAGACAGCTCCTAAAAATGTATTGATAATGAAATACATAGTCATGATCCATATTATAGTTAGAAGATATTGAATACATTAGTTATCTGGAATATACATATCAGCTGTTTAACTTCCTCATATTTTCCGGTAAAAAATACTGAAACAAAATAATTTTCACTAAAGATGAAATAGCTATACATTTAGTTATTATGGAAACAATGATTTAAAGTTGACTAGTTTACTAGTAATATTCCTCTTAACAGGATCTCCCATTGAACTCACAATAGTGAATGGAGAATTTATCCATAGAAAGAAAAGTGTTTTGACTGGAAAATAAAAATATGGCTTTTATGTATTTTAGCAAATATAATATGATCAAATTTTAAAACAAGTAGAATTCTAAGAAATAAATGCAATTCTTATCTACAGAATATCAATATTTTTTTAATTGTATGGTAAGATATGAATTCTCTATACAAGATAAATTTGCAATGTAAAATATTTAAATGGACATTAAAAAAATGAGGAAGTGTGCCTAATAAAAGAGATACTTGCAAAATCCTTATAGTATGTAACATTATAGAAGATGTTTGTTGTAAAAGGCTTAAAAACAGATGCATAGAATATTTTGCTAGAGACAATAATAACAGAAGAAGATAAAAGTCATTTTCTGATGGTCAGACAGGTATGCTGTCTCTGCTTTAATGTTGATGGCAGTTCAATAATCTCTTTTTTATCACTTTCAAATCAAACCACTGAAGAGTTCTGGATGTGATTGCCCTTAAAATGATGAAAAATTTACGGCTAATACAAAATGTAATTGCAAACTTGTTAAGGAGTATTTCTTTTTGCAAACATATTGCAAATATGTTTTTGAACTGCACGAGCAATCAACTGATTTCTAGAGGCAGTTTAAATGCTGTTTTTGGAAAAAGTTGAGGATGACAGACTTGCTGATCCCCTAGTTCTCTGACAGCAGTTCAGTAGGTGCACTTTAATAAGAATTCCATGGACTTAACAGTCAAGGCACTAAACACAAAATATTTTAAGAGATGGAATTTTAATTATTAAATTTCCCAGCAGGTCAAAATCTAAACCTTTTGTCCATGTAGCTATGTCTACATTCTTGCTTCTTACCAAGATAAATGGCAGAAAGTTTATAGACATTTTGGATTCTGGTACAAATAAAATATCTCTTACCCAAAGGACCTAAGAGAAGGATCCCTATGTCAGAACATTATTTTCATTTTAAAGACTAACAAATTTAAAGACTAACAATTTGAACAGTATATACTTAGGGGAAAAGGTACATATACAATAATAATTAAAAAGGAATCAGTCTCCAAATCACAGAAAAATATTTCTCTAAAACTTGATCTAATGTCTTTTGTGAGCCAGGCATTATTGGGAACCATCAGTAATAAATAAACCAAGATACTGTGCTCTCTTCCCTGAATCACAATATATGCATTATAGAATATACATCTCAGAAAATTTTAAAGTGGCTCATTAATTCCCTGATCCATTTCTGCATGCACTACTGATACTAAGGTGACCTTTCACAAATAAAGCTATACATAAAGCAGAGAGCCATCCCTTGTACCTGCTGGAGAAATACAATTTTTAGGGAAACATTACCAACTGAAAAAAAATAAGCTTTCAGTTGCTTTTATGTCTTAGACTCAATAAGGGATAAAAACAAGACATTTATCCCATGAGTGAAAACCCTGAAGCAGTTATATGTAACCACATATAAGGGAGATCTAAGAATCTCTATTTGAAAATCTGGCCACTTTCCAAATGAGAAATCAATGACTCTGTATTCTGGGTAAAGAAAAGCCAGAATGGTTTATGACTTGTTCTACATATACTGTGGATCCATCCAAGCTCTGAATTACACACAGTTGAAGACAGCAAGACTGCAACATCCCATGTCCAATGAGGCCTTCAGCAGCATAAGGTACATTCTGGCAGGACTCTGCACAGACAGTGGCTTGCTAGATTTTGGAATTCAGCCTGTAGAAAGACAAATAAATGTAGCAGGAAAAAGAGAAGGAAACAATAGGAATTTTATGTACCTGGAATAGCCAACTAATTAGATGCAGGCTGGTTTTGTTTCTGGCAAAGAGGCTTGCAGAAAACATGCAATGGGTAAAAGTTAATTCTGCCTTTATCTTCATAATACCTGTAGTATTCTGAACAATCTAAAAGTCCTATTTAGCTGTCAAAAGCAATGCCTATTTACTTACTTATTAGTAAATAAATAAATAAACCAGTATAGAGGTTTTACGTTATTTGCTATGTCATTGTTATATCACACAGAAGCAAGGAGAAAGAGCCACATACTCCAAGGAATTCATGACGCTCAAACAGAAGTTATCTTTTTTTTTTTTTTAAAATATTTCTCTTTCCCTTTTTTTTTCTCTCTCTCTCTCTTTTTTTTTTTTTTTTTTTTTTTTTTAAATAAGGTATTAAATTATTTAAACTTATTAAAAATTATTAAATTATAGCAACTTCAAACAGCAGGACATAGGACGCAGTCATATTTTCTCAACTTTTGTCATGTTTACTGCAACATGAATGAAATTATTTACTCAGGCTCTTAAGAAAGGCACACACACACACAAAATAAATAAAAGAAGAAAAAAAAGGCTTACACTCTTTAGACTATTTTCTCCACTTGTATACTCAGGCAGTGTTTTGATCTTTCATGTTGGGCTGACAGCCTTTGAGAACTTTTACCCTTATTTATAATGCTTTTTGTGAACTCATACCAGTGTACTGAACCAAACTATCCTTTATTCAGCTCCATATATCTGTGAGCAAATAACAGCCTGTAGGGATTCAGCACATCAGCTGCTTAAAAGATAAACCTACCCAGCTTGATGAAAACTCTTCACCACCTTCCTGTTGAGAGAAAACGGTTACACATTTCTAATAAATGAAGCAGGAACTGTCATTTTTTTGGCAAACTGATAACTAGCTGTAACAGCCGCAATGCCACAAGTTGTTTTTCCGAAGTAATTACCATCAGGCTCCCTGTGGTATGCAGTGTTTAACACATGTCTTCTGTGTTAATGAATGCAAAAGCAGGCAACACCACTATTAGTAACTGCTTTTTATTCATAGTCCTCATTTTCCAGATAGGTCACATTAAACACAGCCATTGAACAATAGCGTTTGAGATAATTCATACAATGTATGCCGCTTTTGTTTGTTTGTTTGTGTGGGATTTTTTGTTTGTTTGTTTGTTTGTTTGTTGTGTGTTTGTGTCATTCACCAGTCATTGGTGCAACTTTGAGCCATATGGGGAGACATGGGCTGATAAATGTGAATGCCAACCTGTAGCACAACTGGGCCAGAGAAGTCAAAACCTGAATCAGATTTCATTCAATTGTACCTCAAATCAACAAATCTTGATAGCCAAAACTCCCATTTGAATTAATGCAATAGTAATCATTGCCTAATGTCAAAAGAAAGTAATTAAACAATAATGAGTGGGTGTATAATATGCTAGGCTTCCGACTTCTTCTTGACCTTAGCAATTTCCCTTTCATTAGGCAACAAACAACTTAAAAGTTGTTTGGGTGATGTACCTTGCTCCTATTGCTTGTGAGCAATATTTAACTTCTGGGAGTAGCATGGACTGCAAAGCCTATCTCCTCAGGTGGCAAATCAGTGTTTAGAAGAATCTCTTTCCTGATGTTCCTGCTAGGAAAAAAGAGGGGAAAAAATAAAGTCTGATTTGGAGTCCTGATTTGATCGGCCAATCTTTTAAGGAACTCTCAGTTGCTGGCTTTCAATAATTTAAAAAGAAAAAAAAAAGGAAAAAAAATATACAAAATGTCTTATGCTCTATTCACAGTGTACAGTACAATTTTATTAGTTACTTTACTTGCTTTCCCTTAGCTCAGCCATTCTCTTTATAGTCATGTGACAGACATTTTATTTCAATTTTATAAGACATGTACATAAGAATGAGAGAAATAACTCAAACTCCATCTTCCATTGCTGTCTCTTTCTCCAGTGGTGATAGATAGCAGAGATACCAAAAAGAAAAAAAACAAAAAAAAAACAAACAAAAAAAAAACCATACATTTTAATTTTTTTGTGTGTGGTATTTCCTTCATGCATAATCACATTAATTTTAACTGAACCAGCAAAACTCAACAATGTATAAGCTTCACTGTTTTTTTTTTGGTACATCATGAATCCTAAATTATGAAATGGATTTTTAAACCTGGGATATGCTTACTGGAAGCAATATGTCAAAGATCTACAACACAAGGCAGTTGTCAGCTAAATTAAATAAAAGCAAAAAATTCCTAAACTCTTCTATAAAGCTGTGAGTCATGAATTCTGAATTACCTCGGAGTGGTAAATAAATAATCACTACTAAATACAGATAATGTGTTAAACAGCTAAAGCTAGTAAATCACTAGTGACAGAGAGCCTTAAGGTAAATTCTTCTTACATTGGCACAGCCCTTTCTCAGAATATTGTGGGTTATGTCTTCAGACATATACAATGAATTGTACAATTTGTTACTCAGTGTTAAAATCATTTATAAAATACACAAATCTCTATCACTTGACTGCATTTACATACTGGCTTAGATTTTGCTGAATAATGGATTTCACTGGCAGAGCTAAAGACTTGGTGCACAGACACTGAAGTGATGAGCACCACAGAAATACGTATAAAGGACTGATCAAACAATAAGAAATCCTCTCCACTATGTAATTCAAGCTATCAAGCTATCAAGCAAAATCAATCTTGGGTCTCCTGGCCAAAAAGAAAAAAATATATATAACACAGACAACACCACGTTTTAGTTACATAAATTGTCCAAAACATGGAGAGTAGCTTGATAAAACATGTACAAGATCCTTTGTTTACATGTAATTGCAGACTTCTTCTAACAGCAGGAGCTAAGAGCAAACTTTCAGAATGTGTGTTTCCAACAACCAAAGACAATTCATTGTAGGACTGACTAATTAAAATCAGACTTTAACAGCAATGCCAACATGAAAACGTGTTGCTGTTCTTCCTTGGATTGATGAAAAGTATGGCTTTGTGAAATTTGAGATTGCCAACTTAAATTAAATAACATCTTCTATTTGTGTTTGTATGGTAGAGCTTAAATTTAATATAGCCCAGACACTATATTTAAAAAATGTGCCATAGCAATATGTCCAAGAGTATCTGAGGCATATAAGGGACAGATCCTGAGCTAAACATTTTTTTTCTTTTTCTTGTTCTGTGTGTTATTTTATTTTGAATGTATGTTGTTTTTTGTCAACTTCCATCTGAAGATAATTTTGTATTTTTCAAATGCAATAAAATTACCTTTCGAAAAAATAATTGAAAAATTGAAACTCTTTCCAAGTTATTCTGCAAATATTTTCATAACAAATGAAAACAAATCTAAAAACACCCCCCCCCCCCCACCAGAATAAACCATGTATAACTAGAACTGCAGTAATCCATTGCACACTCTAAAGAATCAGAGAAAATACTGTTCATGCCTTGACGTATTTTGGCACTGACATGTTTTGCAGCTCTCTCAACTTATTAGCAAAACTTTGAAAAGGGTGTCATCTCTTAAGAAGTCAATCAAATATCCTACATTAAATAGACTGCATGTATTTGGGAAAGCAAAACAAAAACAAAAACAAAAACAAAACACCAAAGAGGTTCCAGGTGTGGGTTTGAGTGTAATTTTTGTTATTAAACATGGGTTTGCAATAGTAGCTTCTACAAGGACTTGCACATAACCATGACTGATGGATGTATTTGTAGGCCATTCAGTTATCTCCATCAGCTCACTCAAACACATTTTGAACAGATTATGTACTGCAGTACTTCGTAGACCATACATTAAACAAGAGACTTTGCTCTGAGGCACTGCTTCCCACAATCCATGGGGAAAAGGAAGCAGGAAAAAACAAAACTCATAGAGTTCGACAGCTACTGAGGCAACACTTGCCATTTACAATATAAGCCCAAATATTTTTGCAACACAACTATATATTAATTTAATAAAATACACAATATAGCTCTTATACACTCAACAATTTGGCTCATATGCACTGAATCTGCAATAAATCAATAAAAATATGTCATTTGATGTAAACACACTGAATCTTCTTACATTTGCACATTTAAATGATCATGTGATTTGTGTGAATGTCTAAGACATTTTCACTTTCCTGAGCTATTTTAGTGTCCACAAATGAATATAAAAGTGTTAATAATGTTAATTTCTTTTGCGTATTACCCTGAAAGGTAACTATTTTCTTTTTCAAAATTTATTTCCCCCCCTTTTTTTTAAACTTGTCACTAACTATTTATAGTTTTGTTGGACACTAAAATGCTAAATAGATATTAAAACCTTTTTTATTTTTTTTTATTTTTTATCAAGTGAATTATGTGTGTGCAGGACAAGATGGACTATATCATTTTACATTTAACCTTAATGTGATATGAAGTGTTTTACTAATGATCAGGATATGTTTTGTTGAGTAATGATTTGGAATGGTGGGTTTTTGTTTGTTTGTTTTCTCGTTCTTTTTTTTTTTTTTTTTTTCTCATATTTGTGGCAGAGAACTTTGTACATAAATGCTTACCACAAATGAATGTTAATGTTTGGTGTCACTTGGACTATTACAAGAACTCTTTTTAGGACTTTCAGTAGAAGCCTGTGGTGACAGCTGGAATTTCACCACAGATCTGAAATATTCAACCCTGTTTTTCTTGGGGTTTATACGTAAACAGTAAAGTCAGCATCAGCTATTGAGGACAGTCTCAAAGTATCAGATGTATTTCCATTCCACCTTTCTCACACCTTCCTATCAGATTGTCAAAATGGCACCATCTTTCCTTCATTCATATAGTTCTTAGTGTACTTGACTCTGTCCTAATGAAAGTTTGGTCAAAATGAAACCAGTGTTATCTGTCAAAAAGAAAGAGCAGTGAAAAGAACATACTTGTGGGCACTTCAGATGTTCACTAAAAGCCTTAAAGCAGCATTGGTCTTCCTTCATTCTTGTAAATCTGTTACAAACAGGGGATTTTATGATTTCTTTTTGTTTTGTTTTGTTTTTAATCAGCAGAAGAGAACTGCCAGCCTGTCCTTATTTTCCCCTTCACTTTCTGACGGCCACAGGGTCGCTTCCCCGACAGTCCTGCAAGAGCTTGTCTATTTCTCTGACAACTTCCTCGGCATCCACCGAATCCCTGCCTAGATCCCGGGTTGAACGGTCTAACTGCTCCAGAACAGAGTCCATCTCACTCGAGTCTCGGCTCACTCGGGAATGCACATCTGCAAACGCCCTAGCCATCTGATCTGATGCAATGAAGGGAGCGTCTTTTGACTGTTTACTAGGCGATAGATACTGACTGTCAGTTGACAAGTATTGGCTGTTTGGTTCAGCCAAGGCTCCTGATTTCACTTCACAACCATTCAGAGGTCCTTTTGTTGAGGTGCAAGGCTCAATGCATGTCTTGGTTGGGCTGCTCGATGCTGAGGGAACCTCCTGAAGCAGAGGACTCAGGGCACGTTTGGCTTTTAAGTAAGGTTTAACATTGGCAATGAGAATAGTGTGCTCTCTCTTGTCTTTCCCAAATGTACAAAAAGTCTTTTTCCCAGTGGGATTCACAGTTTCGTAAGTCTCAGTCTCAACATTAGCTTCAACTGTGGGTACAAAGAGATTTGTGCGATAATCTGCATTCTCAGCCTGGCTGGCTGCAGGGAACTGTGGCATCCAACACCTGTCAGAATGACCAAGCACTCTGCATTCATCTGTGCAGTTAACACATTCTTCTTGCTCTGCAAAACAAAGAAGAAAGAGAAAAACTCTAGTTATAAGTGGTTTTCTTTAAATTAAAGGAGAGTCTATGATCAACTTGTGATGGACTTACTTGACATCTGGTTTCTTAATTATGGAGAAAAAGAAAAGCTATAATTAAAATATTTCAGAAGGATTGCATAGACTGACTAGTTGAGACAAAAGATTTATTTAGTGCTATTCTCTAGGTATTAAAGCATTCACACAGCCCAATGGAAGCAAAAAGGGGTCATTAGAAAATCATTCTCGGTGGAATTGAGCTTCATCTGTAAACTAATCTGCTGTAGAAATCTGTTAGGCTTTGTTCTGTAAAACTCATCCTAGAAAATAGTGAACAGTACTTAAGGAACTCAAAAGGCATTATCAGGATTAATTTTTCAAATCAAATAACTGAGCAATGACTGCCTTTCTGGAAATACAAACACTTCATAAAAATCAGCAAGCTGGCTTTTCATTTTTGTTACCTCCATTTCTTTTGTAATTGTTATGTTGTATGACAGTCATGAAATAAAAAGGTTTTGTTAAAGAGCCTACTTTTCCTGCTGAAAACAGAGAACTAAAATTTTCCATCAGTATGCATTAAATATAAGCTTGTCAAAAAGTGCACATTGCGATTTTATTAGGCATGAGTATGGATCATGTAATCAGCTTTCCCATTTTTTGTTTTGGTGTAATAACTGAAGATGTATTTCCTCAATACATAACAGTTTGGAAGAATGACAAACCATTACATGCTCTTTGAACTGATAATGTTATCAGGATTTCTATAGTCTTATTTCTTTCAAAAAAGATATAGTTAAATAATATATCTATATTGTTTACTACAGTCTTAGAACATAAAATTTAATAGTTCCTGTCCTACAGTTTGAAGACATAAAGAAAATATTCTGCTTTAAAAAACTTAGTTTGTCTGTTATTCTGCACTAAGAGAATACGTTTGGGTCACCCTTCACTATTTTGAAATTATTTACATCACTCTATCCTAATTTCAGGAAGCAAGAAAATTCCAGAAATGCCCTTTAAATGATTTTTATTTTTATTTTTTTCAGGAATGCAAAACTGTGATGCAAGTTACCTTCTCTTGCTTTAATTTCACAGTACTCTTCAGTTAATACTGACAAAATTAACCCTTTTACCATCTCTAGGCTTTGATCAGAATTTTGACTCTGATTTTTAACTATTAAGTATTTTCATCCACAGAATGGACAAATGGGTTTCAAATTTGATTTGAGGAATTCAGTAAGTTCAAAATGCCTGCAGTTTCAGCTGGGAAAAACAAACAAATAAACAAACAAAACCCTATGTAGTTATATGTAAGGATGAATCACACACACACACAGCTGTACAACAGGTCTTAAAAATATGAGCAAACTTGTTGACCTGAAAATAGGGTAAATTTTAAATTTAAAAAAAAAAAAAAATCTTGGAATCTTATGATGTCTGCAAATAAACACCAGATTCATGGACTGCAAAAACCTAACACAGGAGAAAGACTTCTGTGAGTCCAATAGACATAAATATAATGTGACTTAAATTTAAGCAAAATTGTGTTATCTCACAATGATCAGTTAAATCAGAATGAGATAATTTACTCAGATTTTTTAGTTATTAATGATGAAGTCCTATAAAAAAGTGTTATTTGTATACAAGCTCCCTTCCTTGAAAAGTTTAAAATCAAATAAATAAATAAATAAATAAATAACAAAAGCAAGTGAGAATGATGAGGAGGACACAGAGTGATTTTTGAAGAAGAGAATGTTAAGACACAAGCTTAAGAAATAAAAATTTTAAAAAAATTTAGGGGACCTCCAAGGAAAAGTAAACCATATTCTGGTTCTAGCGTAGAATACAAATTAGATTATTCATATGAAAAGCAAAAGTAAAATACATCCCCAACTTTAAGACCACAGCACACTGACAGAACTGGGAAAAATTCTGATTTTTCTTCACTTGAACGAAATGAAATGGACATATATGCCCACCCATATGCACAACATATGTGGGAACACTGTTTAATGAAAAATATAGTCATACATTGAATACATAAAAACAACATATACCTTATTCCAACCATTAGTTCACCTCCACTAAGGTTTTCTGTATCTAGTTTTCCAGAGCTTCTACAGCATTAGAGCTCTGCTGTGTAAAGCAACCAAGTGAAACTTCTAATCCCTCCCTCTAAAGAAAGGGGGGGTGGGGAAATGGAGGGAGGGAGGGAGGGAGGGAGGGAGGGAGGAAGGAAGGAAGGAGAGAAGGAAGGAAGGAAGGAAGGAAGGAAGGAAGGAAGGAAGGAAGGAAGGAAGGAAGGAAGGAAGGAAGGAAGGAAGGAAGGAAGGAAGGAAGGAAGGAAGGAAGGAGAAAGAAAAAGAAAGAAAAAAGAAAGAAAAAGAAAGAAAGAAAGAAAGAAAGAAAGAAAGAAAGAAAGAAAGAAAGAAAGAAAGAAAGAGAAACAAATGTTCTAAGGCCAAGGCAAACCAAACCCTTTCTATAGCAATTTGGGAATTTTAGATTTTGCAAATGCTTCCTCTAAGTTGATTTTGCTTTTTTTTTTTTTTTTTTTTTTTTTTCTCCTAATGCTACACCATGGATTTGTGGTAAACTTAGGTAATGGCTTAAAAAGTGTAACTATCTAGTAATGCAAAATAATAGTTGCTTCATTCAGGATTTTCTCTAACATATATTTAAAATGATTTTCTTCTTATATGGTATACATGACAATGCTGCATAGAAGCCTGCAGGCATTTTTGAAGGTTTCCCTAAGGAAGTAATATATTTGCCAACAATTTTTATTTTTTTGCAAACAACTATCATTTATACCGTTTTTGCATATAATTTTGTTCTCTTTTTAGCAAAAGACAATTTTTTTTTTTTTAAAAAAGGAAAATAACTCATAGCTCTCCCATATTTAATATGTTGAAAGGTCACAGTTTACTAGAAGAGCATCAGAAGATTGGAAGAAGGGAAGCTTTTTCAGTCTTTCAGGTAATAGCTTTGTGTCATAGTGTCTGAAAATTAACTTACATAACTTCCTACTATCTCCATTTAATATATATATGTATAAAACACACAGCTGGATAATTTATGTAATAGGAGATTCTATTTTAAAGCTTTCTCTTAATCTAAGAATTGACTGTACATTATTAACAAAATAATCCCCTGAACTGATTCATCTATTGAAATGAATAAACTTAAGACGAAAGGTAAAGACCAGAGAATTTCTCAGCCACTGGAAATATTTTAACTATGCTAGGTACTCTGTACTGTGCCAGAAACTATGCTTTGAGATTTTCAGAATTGATTAGATTATTTTTTTTTCACCACGTTGTGTTCTAAGATTTGAATTTGTTAGCTCATTTGCCTACACATATATATGCTTATACAGTATTTGTATTATTCATTCACATCAATAAAAATACAAAGTTTGCTGGCAAGTTCTCTAAGTAAAAGAGATATATACCATACAGCATATATATCATATATATTGGCTGTAACATCTTCCCCTTCCCATTTCCTGCATTTGCTAAAGCAGTTTTTATACTTGCATTCATACTCACAGTATTGACTAACTTTCCATTTCTTCTCCCCAGGCATCTTAGCAGTGAGTGAATTAAATATGAAGCCAAATAAGAAGGCAGTTTTGTGAAGAAACAAATTCTGAATGACCTTGAAGTGAAAACCACCTGTATTGCATGAGTTTTGGTATTCTAGTTTTGAAAATCTGTCTTTTCACTTCACTCTTTTGTGTCACATCATGGCAAATGGATTTCAAGTATTGATTATCATGCATAAGTTGCTCATCTCACCATTAGCCTGTAATTTTGCCTGTTACAGCTAGCAGGCAATGAAGAAAATCGAACAGGTCCTTTTGTACTAGCAGCAGAAACTATAAACATGAAGTGAACTATCACCAAGGACCAAATTAGTATTTATGAGAAAATGAAATCAATTTAAAGGTATATGTATACATATGTATATTTAAAATAGGTCAAACACTGTTCTGTACAGCAAGACATGCTGGCAGAGTGATATGCACCATCAGTCTCCATATCTCCATACTTGCTTCCCTCTTGTTGAAAATAAACCCTTAACAGTGCAAGTGTGTACAATAAACAGAAGCAGCCTAGAGGTTTTCTAAACTCTCTGGAGCTTTAAGACTAAACAGTCAGAAGAGCTTTATGCACTTCAGGGAGAACACACACACAAACAGAACTGCTAAATTGTCAGCCATTGAAATAACAGGAAAGAAGCTAACTGGAAACAACAGACACCTACATAGCAAACTTTTACTGGACAGAAATTTAAGACAGTTTAGAAATAAAGTTACATCGAAAACATATGAATTGCAGTGCAAGATATGCATTTTAGTGTAACCTGAGACATACCTTGCCTATTTTATTCTAAATTACCAGAGAAGCTGGTATTTAACAGCTGTGTTCTGTAGCAAGTTTAAAGCAAAAGATGCTTTCATTGCACTATTTTAATTTCCTACCCTTTCCTCACAAATATGAGTACACTTAAAAGAAGGTACTTGATTTCACCATAAATATATTTAACCATTAATATATTTATTTAACATAAATATATTTAATGTTAACTAATTAATTAATCTGGTTCCCTTAAATAGCTAAAACTGTGATATCACAGCTTAATTCCTTAATTATACACAATTTTCATAATGAGAAGGAAAAAGAGAGGGAAGAGAAGAGAAGAGAAGAGAAGAGAAGAG
>CM021731.1:172459258-172487344 GCA_011075105.1 Heteronetta atricapilla
GATAGGAAAGGAAAGGAAAGGAAATGAAAGGAAAGGAAAGGAAAGGAAAGGAAAGGAAAGGAAAGGAAAGGAAAGTGACTCAGCATAATCAGAGTTCATAAGTTCATTGTTTTCCAGTTTAATTGGACCCTAATTATTTAAATTACACACATGAAGCTACAAAGCGAATCAAATGTAAACAATATGTGTACAACCTCAGCATTTAAATACTTTAAAGAAATATTTCATGTGCTATGTTTTTAACATGAAGAACACTGTAATTTATATGAAAGAACTCTATATAATGTAATAATAAATATCCAAGTTTGTGTATAGTGAAAAACAGATTTTAAATATACATATATGTGTATACATCCCCTACATGTAAGCTTGGACATATACACACACATACATAAATATATATATATATAATCATATTCCTCCCTGAACCTGTAAATGTTTTTATCAAATTGTGTTAGAAGTGAAGCAAAGTAGACAGAATTTGACACTTAATTTATAAAATTTGACATCTTAAATGGTCATTTAAGTGCATTCTTTTCTAAGAACTTGTTACAAAATGCAAAAAAAACATGCTTATCAAAGGAGGATAAATAAAAATATGACTAAATAAATGCACAAATAGTACTGAATATTTTCAAATAACAGTAGCCTTTGTTGTATTTGACAGTCCCAGGAAATGCTACTTAGTCTTCTTATCTTACCCATTTACTCCATTTTTCTCTATTAATAGTTGACACCTAGCTTCTACTATCACATGAACACCTCCTCCTAAAAGATTTTTTTTCCCCCTTCTATAAATATGGAAGCTAAAAAATATGCAAGGATGGTTCACTGGAACGTCTCAGGGACTAACAGCTCCAAATGAAAAATACAGGAGAAGTCTGATCCCAAAAAGTGCACCTTCTTTTTGAAGCATGCAGTTTCACACTGACAATGTTATTCACCTTCACTCTTGCAATGTTCTATCCTTCATTACTTTATAGAATAATCAGTAATTAAGGTGTTTCTGGCCCTTGTTTCACATTACAAAAGAAAGAAAATAAATAAAAAAGACAGTAGATTAACCTTTGAAGGCATGCATGGAGTTCACACTGATTCCCTACGAGACAGACTTATTTTACCCTTAATTTTGTGAATTTGTGTTCATTACTGAAAACATTTCCATTTAGAATTCAATCAATAATGAACCAAGGTATAAAATTATCTGTAGTGTATATTCCTCTGGTTTGATGACAAGCATACTATGGGTGTGCATTTTGGGGGCATGGGGGGTGGGGGGCAGAGGTAGTATATGCTTTAGATGAATAAAGTACAATTTATATATTTTAATACCATGAAATAGATATGGAAGGTCTGTATTTTCTGTAAGCATGTGTAAACAAACGGACAATAAATTATATATGATGTCCAAAGGAGAATATAAATAACTTTGGTTTCATAATTTCAGTAATTCCTGCAATATACCTGAAAACCATCTTTTGATTTGAGACAGACAGTTGCCTTTACTAAAGAACTGAAAGGACTGTAAGTAGGTATTTATTACAGGATGGAAATAAATGGGCTTCTTTGACATGGCCTAAAGACTAGGGTTATATGACACTTCTGATGAGAACAGCCAGCTAACGTACTACTTCTGTGGTTAGATTCCTGTTTAATTACAATTGATTTTGACATAAATGAGCAGAAGTAAACAAATACTTCTATACACATTCATACTGTTATTAAGCAGAACTGTCTCCAATCTGAGTATTTTTATTGGCTTGTCTGTATAAAGGCTCCTTTCAGTTAGGCAAAGCAATTATGTAGCTCAGATTAGCAAAATGACTGGCAGTAAAATAAGAATGGGCTGCCACTTTGTAAACCCCTTGGATCATGCAGTCTTTTCCTGATATTATAACTAAAGCATTTATGCCTGTAATCCTTATAATTTTCCTCTGTTTGTTGTTGTTGTTATTTTTGCTCTTGTGTTTTGTTTTGTTTTGTTTGCTTGCTTGCTTGCTTGTTTTTTGAACAGAGGATAAATAAATTATATTTCTAATATTGACATAGCATAAAACACTTTAAAAACAATAAAAAACAGGTGGGTTTATGGATTTAATTCTAGCTCACAGTTGTCCCAAACCATAAATATTAGAGAAATATTACAGGATTACAATAAGTATTACAGAATATTTAATATTTCCTTTTATGGAAATGTGCTTTAAATTCATATTTACAATTTAATGACCATCATATATTTTTACTTAAAGACAGCATAATAGCAAGAAAATATTTCTGTTACCTGAAAATTTTCCATCCTCACAGCGGGCTGGTCCACAGATCCCAACAATGGGTCTTTGGCCTCTGCCTTGCTGTTCTGGAGGCAAATCAAACCTGTGAGTCACAGACAGGTATAGGCTCTGCTTCCAAAATTCCCAATAACATCAAAACTTCCAAAGCAAAAAGCAGCTTTTATCTGTGTTCTGGGCATAGCTCATGGCCCTTGACACTTCTTGCTATCGTTCTCAAAAGTGACTGTAAAAACACAGTAATTTATAGTTGATAGTGAAGTGGAAGTATATTCCAGCCCCTTGCACTGAGATGGCAAATGCAAGGGACACTTCTCCCCAACAAACCTCACCAGGCCTAATGGGAGAGGAGCTGGGTGCTTCATTATCTGCTTTCCTATCAGTCTGGGGCAGAAGTGAAAAAACAGTGCCCATCTGAGTAATAATTTCTTTCCATTAGAGGAGAAAGAGGAGAGGCTGAGAAACCTTTGGAAACCCAGCTTTGTTTTCGAAAGTTTGCCTGTAAGTCAGACTGGCACCTACTCTAATTTGCAGTAAAATTATCATATGACAGCCATGAAAAGATATTTTGGCCTCTTCATCATAAAAAACTCGTCCTAGCCCAGCACTGCAGGCAGGAACGTACAAGGGCTAGCTATGCCAGCTCTGCACTTAGCTGAGAAGCTACAGGGAAACTTTAGTGACCTGACAAATTCACAGTTTTAAACAGTAAATCTTTGTTGTAGAGCCCAAAAGCTGTTTCCTGGAAAAGAAGAGAAATAAAACTGCAGTGATTAACAGAAGAGAATAGGTTTGAGGATCTGTTAAAAAGAATATTTTTAGTATAATACATTTTCTTATTCATGATCAAGGCAGTTCCACAGATTTTATATTTGGATTTTTTTCAGAGCTGATACATAAACTGGAATAATTCATAACTAAAACCTAGCTGAATTTGTGCAGTCCTTAGCAGAATCTTTAGCAGAATTTGTGTGACATTAAAAAAAAAAAAAAAAAGTTAAGTTTATTGTGAGCTAGTCATAATTGCAATATCAATGATTTCCATATCTAATTTGTAATATTTAGTAAATGCTAAGTGTTTAGGAATCCAATCATTAAGCAGCCCCATTATGCTGTGTCCTATAAAAATAATAATAGACTGTACAGTTAGAGACAAGTGATTATGACAAACAAAAGCAATGAATGGGAAGGAACGACAACATTAATGAAAATATAATCATACTGTTGACATTTCCTGAAAATACCAATATAAAAACTCCATAATTTAAAGAAGCTATCCCCACCTGTCATGCCATCAAGCTATCAATGATTAGCTATTGTACTAGTGAACCTTCTTCACCAGTTGCCAATTATCTCAGTATACAGATCTTCCATTAGAAGGCACTAAGCTTTTTGCTTTGTAAGCTTGTCTCATATTTGGATATGACAACTTGTTTACAGACATTGACTGATGAGGGTGGCACTGTGTAGAGAAACAGGCTTCTGAAGAAATCTATTTCTATACCCTCTGATAGCTCTATTTACATTCCGACTATAGGTAGGTTCTCTTGAATGGAAGTGTATCAGGTTCTGTGTAGGAGGAGGATTTTTTCCAATACCGAATCAACACATTAAAGCTTTTCAGATACTGTTTTCCTTTGCAAAATTTCACACACAAACAACAAAAAAATTAACAGCAGCACAGATATTGAACCATTCAAAATCTGTCTACTTTGGTGAAAAAGAATACAGCTTTCTCCACATTCCTGCCAGCATGCCTGGATTTACATTTAAAATCTCCTTTATATCTCTATAATAAGACCATGTCTGTTTTATACTGATAGATAGAAAAACCCACTGGGTATCATTCTCTGTTTTAAAAGGTTGATATTGTATAAGGGTCATACACTTGGGCTTCATGGGAGGTGAAATGCATCTGACAGAACAGTTGGAAGAACTGTTGCTCCTTGATGCTCCTCCTTAAGGAAATCTCATTTGGACATACAGACACAGAAATGTCTTCCTAGGAAAAAAGAAATGATTTGCCGGTTTCATATGGAGTCTCCCTTATGGCATGACAAGTAGTATATTCATTATTGTTTGATTAGATTGTGCCCTAGACTATTGTTTAGCAGATTGCTGGTGCTGTGTTTTATTACCACCTTCAAAAGAGATCTCCAGAATGGGATTAACCTTATGCCAATTTATGAAGCACCCGCCCTCCTTTAGGAATTTGAGTTTCATAATGCTATCTTAGGTATCTGCCTGAATGATGTTCTAGTTAGATCAATTAGAAAGAATAATGAATGATGCCTTTTTGAAATTTGACTCTAAATATAATTAGTTTGGCAAAGAGGATTGTACATGTAAACAGATTAAATAACATATTTTCAGGTTCTCCATGAACTGTAAATGAATCTCTTAAAGACACTGAAGATGACTTCAGAGTATTCGTGACTTCATTTCCACAGATCCTTCATCAAAAACTGTAATCTATATCACTTTCTTATCTCTCCAGGATCAAGAAGATATGACCTTGCACAAGTTCTGTAAGTAGTAAAGGTATGAAGAAATTGTCTTATGTGAAGAAAAAAATCACCTTTTTTTTTTTTTTTTCTTTTTCTTCAGTTCATCTGTTACAACATGCACATGGTGCATATCCTGCTTCTTAGATATCTAAGAAGCAGTTTAGCAGAGCCCTAAACTTATTTGTAAGCTCTCAAGTGACTCTGCAGTTGCAGCTGAAGATGGATACAAGGCAGCTAATTTGCTACCACCAAGGGAAAATGTTATAACATAAAAACATTCCCTCCCTTAGCTTCAAAACTGTTGAGTGCCTAGGGAGCTCGACTATTTGTAGAGATACTATGCATATGCTTCCTCTGTAACTGTTACATGCATACATCTGGCATCTGTCTCTGTGTTAAACAGTCTTAATTGTCCCTAGTATTACTATGTAGAAAATCTCTAACCTAGATGATTAATGTGAAAGAAATAAATGAAAGGATATTTGTGTTTTGTAGAACTATTTTTTGCATTATTGACAGTATATGCAAAGAGCTCTGCACTATGGCTATCAACAAAATATTTTATCTCTGCCTTCTGAACATTTTAAATACAAATTGTGCTCTTTTCTTAGAATGACATTTGGCACTTTGTACAGCCTTTTAATCATATAGAGTTGTTTCCTCTATAAATGTTTTAGCTGGTATTCCTTTTTCTATTTATTCTCTCTCTCTCTTTTAAAAACTTTCTTGATTGTTGCTCCTCATTCTTTTATTCACACATCTTCACACATCTTCAGAGTACCCAGTTATAGCCAGATCAATTTTGAAGATATTTTTTTTAGATGATATTAGGAGGACTCTAAATCATAGTACATTATTCAGTTCACTGTTGCAAGCAAAGTCAAACTCAGGCAAAGCACTTGATTTCAGATTTCAATATATTTTGAAGAGATCAAAGAGCATGGCAAATCCTATTCTCTGGTTAGGCAGACCATGCAGAACAGTAATAATCTAAAAGATGGAGGTAGCTACATACAATGAGCACTAAACTGAAGACTTTTTGAAGTTATTTTAGCCTTTGTGTCAATGTTCACCTCAAAACCCCCAGAAAAGTTTTTTGTTCTTGTTGTTTTTTTTTCCTTCTAATTGGGAAAACATAGAAATTAATTATTAAAAAAAAAAAAAAAAAAAATTACAAGAACTGGTAATTTGACATCTGACGTTATCCATGCTAACAAATAAAATATGCTCAAGTCCTTTACTAGAACTTATTTGTGTTAAGTACAACTATTAAGCATGATCTTTCCTTTTACATAGTTTTTTTAATTAATATGCCAGTCTAAGTCTGTTTGGGATTCAGGGAAAAGATATGCATTCCTACAGCTGACATTTTTTGAAAGGTCTCATTTACTGGACACAATCAAACATTTCTAATGTGCCATTTTACATGGTGGTCACTTTAAATTTTTATTGTGAATAGCATTGGTCTGCACCTTTTGCACACCCAGAAATTTACCCATAGAGTGGGAGAATTTAATTATGTATTAGCCAGAAGATTTGTTTGAACCTGCAGCTCTTACCACATACATTAAATCCTAGTGAATAGGAAGGCAAGACATGGTTTTGTCAGCCCTCTTCTTTAAGCTTTTACTAGAATTCAACAGGGAAGAAAACTAGATCTTACAACTAATTTACAAAATTCTAGGAGAGTTCCTGTCAGTCAACGGATTTTTTTTTTTTAAAAAAAAAAAAAGATTAGTTTCACCAGATTCCTAACAACAGCTAAAAGAGAGATGATAATCTCTTTCAAGAAACAGAGAAAACCACATAATCAAATTTCCTGCAATTAAAATTAACTAGAATTTTTATGTTGTCTTTAGAGACAATGGAGAAGGATGGATTCAGAGAGTCATTCAGTATTTGGTGATACGCTCCAGATCTAAAATAGGAAGTATTTTAGATCTGGAGTGGCCTGCCTATTTTAAATGAATGCACAGAGTTCATATCCTGAAGATACCTATTTCTGTATTAGAGTCATACACACTCATTGGCTTGGCTTTTCTAATTAGCTGGCTGAAACTTTTCATCACTCAGCAAACTGTTGAGAGTCTAATTTTCCCTAATTTAATGTAGGTGAGACTTAAGCATGTACCTCAGCACTTTAAGTCCCCTTTTCCAAGATGTGACACTGTTGGTAAGAAAATTGTCTACTTGCAATATCCTAGTGATTACACGCATTTATAACTTCTGGGATTCCCACTGAATACTTCATTCACTATATAGTCAGATCAAAATTCCTGGTACTTTTCTGCTGAGATAGTTCCTTTCAAAAGTAAAACAGCTTACTTTCTCCTCTTAATACTGTGCTACCATGTTTATGCCAAACTAAACTCTTTTTACACAAGTAAAATTTGCTTCAAAGTGTTCTATTTTGAATGCCTGAAGGAACACACTGGGATTTGCTGCTCTTCTCTGAGGGAAAGTGTGGATGATCCAGTCTGTCTTTGAGGTTGCAGCACTGGTTCCAACTTGTCAGGCACAGCAGGGAGTGGCTTTGCTGATGGTGCTGCTAACTGTACACAAGCAAAATGTTTTACATGGTATGAAGAACCCTTTATTATTTTATTTTATTTTTGTTTTATTTATTTTATTTTATTTATTTTATGTTTCCAGAAACGTATCAAGAAAAATGCAGAGCAGCTGATCAGCTGTACTTTGTGAGCAGAGCAAGTTAACAAAATAGCTATGTCCAGAACATCATCCTATCTCCTGCTTGAATTAAGAGGCAGAGGAAGATGAGAGCCAAGCTCCTCAGTATTTCCTCTGAGCTGCCATACCTTGTTTTTGCTGCCCAGGCTCTGTTGGCTCACAGATCTAGCTGAATCTTAAACACAGCAGAGTACTGGGTAATTTTCAAAAATGCTAAATTTCAGTTTTTTTCTTCTAGTTATAGTTCAAACCTACAAGTCTTCTGCAAATACTACAAAAGCATACTTTAAAATTTTAATTAACAAGGAAGTTAACAGGGATTTTTGTGAATCAGCCCATATTTTTGTGTCAGATTTTTTCATGTATTTCTGTCCATCCTGAGAATATAGAATTGCTATCCCTGGATCTTAGAGCCAGATTTTGGGTTGTCTGAAAAGTAGAGTAAAGTAAATCACAGTATGCCACTTCTCTCCTTTCCAAAGACAAAATAAAAAGTATTGATATAAATCAGCATATCTCAAATTCCCACCAACTGCTGATTCCATTCCTGAAAACAATTCTGAGCTCAAAATTCCTATTTTAAAGAATCAGTAGGACTGAACTCTCCCATTCATTGAGTCTGTGTCTCTCAAACATCAGCCCAAATATTCATTCCTTCTTTAAATAAATTCTCAGTTTAAATTTGGAATGTGCTTTTTGATTTAATGATGGCATTTCTGAGAAAGGCAGGCTGGGATGATAAACAAGGATTTCCAAACTGTCAACAACTTTGTTCATAAAACATCAGTCACAGTCTTCTGAAAAGCTGACATGCTTATTTAGCAGTTTTGTTGTTGTTGTATAAAGATGATGAAAACCAATGACGGTAATCCTGTAGAGCACATCTGCATTATCAAATGCTCCTGTGTTATATGAACATAGCTACTTTTAGTCACCATTTTACACTATTTTACTGTTTTACATGATGTTCAGATAAATTAAATTGCAGCTAGGTGTTGCAAACTGCTTCCAACAATATGCAGCTACAGTTCATTGCACCTGAATAACTGCAAGGAGTATTTTAAAGCCATATTGGACAGATTAGCTAGGCTGACATTTACAACATATCCTGGGATAGATATTGTCAGTTTTAGAGTGTTTTTTTGTTAGTTAGTTTGTTTGTTTTGTTTTGTTTGTTTGTTTGTTTTAGGTAGAAAAAAGCTAGGGGCATATTAAGGAGAAAATAATAATTGAAAAGTATATAAAACCAGCACAGTCTATAATGAGTTAATTACTCAGCATAGAAAGAAGCTCTTTTGCTAGTCTCTGATTTTCAAGTAAAAATAAAATAAGACAAGAAATTATAAAATAAATCTGAATGTTTATGTAAAATTTTTATGTTTCATAGAATTTATTCGTTAGAAATTAATTTGTTTTCATTCAAATTCTTTATTTGAAACAAACATGTCTAAAGTAACATTTTATTTTGCTTACTGTGAGAATCTGTTTTATAAAGCAATCAGCAAAAGTTATCTTTGAATACAATTGCCTATTTAATTACAAAGAGGAAAATGTGGAATAAAAATAAAGAATAAAGCATTTCACACATAGAGAGAGGTTTATATTCCCCATCCCTTTTTATTTTCTACCTTTAGATAGGAAAATGAAGCATTTTCTGTATAATTCCTGTGTCACAGTTAGCCTGCTCCAACTATGATTATAACATGCATCTTTGATGATACGGATGAATACATCTAAAATTCAAGTCTTCCTTCTAGCAAGACTGTAATCCTGTACAGAAGGTCAATGACAATCTGCCTATTAAGGCCAACTGGTTGTAAGTACTAAGCAGCATTTTCTTATTAGGACTTTTTCTCTCTGCTTTGCTAGCTGATTTCTACAGGGACATGCATCTATTTACCACACTAAATCCTGTTGTTCATCTAACACATACTCTCTGTTCATTTCCTAGAGGTAGACAAACATAACTGGCATTATTGTTAGCATTCTCTGAAGACACAGTCAATGCAGATGTAGCTAATCCCCTCCTACTTGTTATTCAGCAATCAGTGTCTGCCAATAAGATTTGGGAATCCCAAAAGACAGTGTTTAAAGGGAAGGGTTAAAATCAGCTTGTTTAATGACGTTCTCTGTTCTTGAGATCATTCATCATATTCATGGAATCTGATCCATGGAGAGAGCTAAGGTTGTCAATTAAATTAAATTAAACTAGTTGGACAACCATCTGGGTGAATGAGATCACTGTCATGATCTGAAGTAACTTTATTAATAGTGAGAAGCTATGTTGGTACAGACAGTTCTTTTAATCTGTTCTTGAGGCCCACATATTCCTTGCAAAAGGCTCCGTCTGGGAGGTATCACCTCTAGAGCTCAGCTCCCTGAGAAGCAATCGTATTAAGAGAAATCTGCTGGGGTACTTGATTTAACATTAAAGTGAATTTATCAGCTACTCCCAACTTTTTGAGAGACTAATTGAATTATCAAAGGCTGCAATGGAGAATGTAAAGCCTTCTGAGAACAGATCTGTAATATGGATAAAATCCTTAACTCATGCCATGTGATTATCTCAAAATGTAGTAATATACTAGGGCTAAAACACACCTGAATTTAAGATTTCTTTTGCCTGTCTTAAATGTCTCTCTGCCCACTGGAATAGAGAGATTATGGGGAATTCATCAAGTGTTTTGAACAGGAAAAAAATAAAAAATAAATAAAACATCTTATTTATTCTCTTTTCTCAACATCTTCAGGTATGCTGTATGCCCATTTGGTAAGTTGTATCAGATTTGCTGTTCAACTCTTTACATTATGTACTTTCATCTTTCACTATTTATTGATATTCAGCATGAATATACAAATTTCCTCATTTTCAGTAAAATGACACATAATTAAAATCAAACGTGAACTCATCATCTTCCTGAATTAGTGCACATAATACTGACACTTGTTTACACAGAAAAACTGCTAATAGTGAAAACATGAAGTTAATCTGTAAAAATTAATCTTTGTCCCAAATTTTAAAAGAGATTTATCTTGTATTTTTATTATTATTATTATAGTTTCTCCTTGATGTGCATATAATTTTGGAATTGTAATACAGATCCTCGCAAAAGAGACTGGCACAATGGGTGCAGGTGAGTCTGGGAAAATTACAAAGCAAAAGAGAATTTTTTGTATCCCACTGACTATTTGTCAGAAAAATCATCTTCATATACATAAATAAATAGATGTTCACAACGATATCTTTGAATATACATTACAGAAACAAGGCTGGCATTGTACACATATATGAAAAGTACTTAATTATGCTATTAATGTAGTGTAATTATAAAAATATTTTAAAAAAAATAAAAAAATTAAAAAACATTAAAATTGAAACTGTGAGAATAAATCTCCCAAGACTTACATTGACAGAACAAAAGATACAAGTCTGTCTGTGACCCTGTAAGCCTCCTATGCTGCAATCAAGTGCAGTGACAACAATCTGGATGTGTTCACTGCATGAAGAGGTGAAAAAAGGTGATTGTGAGAAGTGTGAAGACAATTCTATATCCATAATGCATTCATCCCACAAGGATGTATTCATCTCCCATGCACAAGGACACCTGTTAACATGCTTTCTCTTAACAAGCAGTTTTACAGATACTTCAGTAAAACAGGTAAAGGATCAAAAATAGAGGATAATTTAACAAGATGCTTTAAAGCATTAGAATGGACATACTGTAATCTTACTATATTGTAGAAATGTGCCCTGTCCCGTGAACACCATCAGTTATAATTGTAAGTAGCTAATAGTTGTACCAAGAACCATCTGTTTATCTTTCATTCACAGAGCAAAATCTGTAGCATTCTCAAAACATACCGGTGGTGTTTGCATTTTTGCTTTCTTTTATGGAGAGTGGGATGCAGAATCTGAGGTTCAGTGAAGTAAACCTGCAAGCAGATCAGGAGAAGCTAAGGAGCTACTAGTTTTCTCTAAATTATTTTTCTAAATACAAGTTGTCTGCTTAAAGAGTGTGAGAATGGAAAGAAAAAGACAACTCCTCCTTGCATTAAATGCATATATATATTCTTTCAGTATTTTAATCAAATGTCTTGTCAGCCTCTCCAGAACTTTGAAAGTCAGTTGGTTTGTCCCTGATTTTTAGAGCATCATTTCACTTACAGTTCCATCCACTGACTTTTCATTTGCCACCAAAGGTAATTTAAGCTTCTGCAAAACTTTGAATAGCTTTGCTCATTCACTGGCCTTCTAGCATGTTCCTTCTGCTTATATTCCTGGTCATAACAGTTTTGCCCTCCATGAGCTTTTCCAGTTTGTGAATCATTTAGATTGGAAAATACCTTCAAGATCTTCAAGTTAACTGTTGACCTGACTTGTTGAGTCTCATTGCTAAATCATGACCCATAGTGGCACAAACAGAGAATCTTTCACATAGTTAGAAAAATTAAGTATCTTGAGGTATTTTTAAGCAACATTTTTAAAGAAACAATGTACTAAGAAATGATGTATTCAGGGGTGATTATACTGTCTGCAAAAAATAAAATAAAATATGATGGTATTTTATAAAAGCCTACATGTGATATAAAAATAGAAACTTTTATTATTATTATTATTTTTTTCCAAGAACCAAGCTGTTCTTATTTTACAATAAGGCAATTGTATTAAATTTCCAAGGACACACAAATGCTAGATATTCACAGAATTTCACTTTACCATCTGAATGATAACATGGTGACAAAAATACATAATTCTGTGAGCAATAGAACTAATTAATGCTTATTTTCTGCATTTATTATTTTTATTAGCGTTATTGACTAACGTGTCTTGGAAGGCACAGTCTGCTTGAAGCTTTCTTGGTAACTGAGGCATTGAAAATGACTTTCTTCAGTCAAGAGTCTCCAGTGTCTAACATTCTGTGACACTGTTTTTTCACTTATGTTGGGCAATTATATATTTTATTACAGCTGTCTATAAATGCAAAATTTGTGGAAACATATTTCTGAGTCCTGTGTCCTTGGATAGACACAGTCTCAAAGGTTACTTGTAATCAGGGTAACAGTCAGACACATTTTGCAATTTCATGGAGTTATTGGAGTTACTATGGTGTTATTTCTTTAATAAATAAATAAATAAATAAAAACTTGAAAATCCATCTTAAAATGATTTTCAACAACAAGCTGTAATTGTTGTTGAACGGCTGATCTCCTCCCTACACAACTGTTATTTTTGTTTGAATATGTGCAAAGCACAAAGAGAAGGTGAATATTATCATATATTACATAGTGGCTAAGTTTTTCAAATATCATTCTCTGGGCTAATCAATGTAAAATCTCTTAAAATGATTCCTTGTTGAGAAGCTAATAAGCTTGAGAAAAACAATATACTAATATGTCCAAATTGTTTCTAATGCTGAACTAACTCAGACATTTCCACTCCACATGTAGTACTATTTTGTGCTGCTCATACAGACAGGTATATGTATTTTTACCTAAGTAAGGAATGTAAGTGGGACATAGCCCCGGATTCAGACACTTAGGTGCCTCTAAGGAAGGAAGTTCTTATGTCAGATAGGTGTCTAAGTTCCCATTATAGTAAATGGAGATCTACTTAAAAGAGGACACAATGCTCAATCCTAATCTAGATACCTACATTTGAATTGAATCCCATTGCTAATTAGCTGTATGAATAAATCCCACTCTGAATGTCTAAATATAGATGTAGGTTACCATCTTTAAATAGAAATATATGACAATGTTTGGTTCTCTACCCTAAATACAAAATTATTTGCATTTTATAACTCTAATGGAAATGTATTTTGCACAGAATTTTGGCAGAGATTCTGAACACAGCTACAGAGCTGACATCTAATCATATTCATTTTATTTCTGCGTTAGGAAAGGCCTATTTTGATTAATCAGTCTTACTATAAAAACGTGCTATTTCATTCACAGTGGTTTTCAAGAAAGCTGTTTTGAAATTTCTTGGAAGACATGCTCCAGCTTGTCATGCCCAGCTGTGTTACAGCACACGATTAATAAAACCTGTATCTTCCTACACCAGTCAAGAAAGAACTAATTTAACTTGTTCATATTCCTACCTCTTCCATAAGGGAAAAAGGAACTCATGTACAGATTTCCTAGTGATACTTGCGAAAAATGAGCAGGTTATCTTTCATACTCTCATACTTTGAGCAAAGGTTGACAAAGGTGAAATTTTAAGAGATTATAGAACAAAATTAGTCATAACTGGCCAATATACTTCTGTCAGATCCTATCAGATCAATATATAAAAATAGGGTGGGGAAGGGGAAGGTAAAAACTTCAGGCAATACTTCTAAACTCTTTCTCTAAATAAGAATTACAAGTTTAGACTTATCATTCTGCAGCATGCACTGCTTTATAAATTTTCAGCTAACAATAATTTAGATGTCATTTATTTGGATATAATTTTAATAGACATTCGAGATCATTTCAAACACAGAAGGGAAATTTATTAATATGAACTTTCAGATCAGAATTTCACTATGGAAAAAAATGTCAAGGTAAAACAAACTTTAAACCTAGCAAGTTTAAGTGTGCCATACTCTACATGAGTAGGAAAAAAAAAAAAAAAAAACAACTCTTATAATGCAATATTTCTCAACAGGTCTTTCTTAAAAATTCAAAAGCACAAACAAAAAAATGTAAGTTCCCTCATGAAACACAGAGTAAGAGGGAAGGCCATGTATATATATGGATTGCTGTAAAATCCTATTAAAAACAAACAAAAACCTGCTAATTATCAAAACTTCCCAGTTCACCTCTTAAAACAGTTTCTATTCCTCTATAAGTTTTATTTGTTCTAAACTGTTGTATTTAAGCTCAGCTATGGTTTGATTGTTTTGCCTTTTTTTTTTTCTTTCTTTTTTTTTTTTTTTTTGGTGTCAGCCAAACCTGAAAGAAGGTGCATGTAACAGAAAAGTTTTATCTCCAGTAAGCCTTAAACCAGAATTCATTTTAAAAGATGTCCAAAAACCAAGATGCTAGCTAAGCATTAAAGTAGTTTTCCACACATCCCTACTACTGACCCAACAGGACATGAGCAGGAATGAAAATAGTAGTACTTTTTATCCTATGCATGCCTGTAAGAGGTCTGAATCTAGATATATATAGATGTTGTGATGAACAGAAAAGTATGTTAAATTGAATGAAATTTAAATTGCTGCCAAGTGTGTGAAAAATTATATATTCGTATAAATTCTTTTTTTATATATTCTCCATTCTTTTGTTTCAAGTCTTGTTCTTCTGTTTATCAGTTCATTTTTTACTTATTTTGTTCCACCTTGAAAATGTGTAGCACACTGCCCTTTTGATTCTTGACATACAGTTTTATGAAGCATCATAATTTTACTTTTCATTGAATAAAAATATCCAGAACTAAAAATAAGCCAGAGAATCAATATCCAAAGCTGAAAAAAATATATAAAAAAATCTGAATGGTTATCATCTCTGGCTATTTTTCTTTTCACATTATGTTCAATTCTGTTTTATTTCTTTATTTATATTCCTATTATTCCTATTATGCATTTAATAAATTCATAATTGTACACTGACTACAATTATATGACATCAGGTGAGATGTGGAGTCAGTCACATGCAATCACAGAGAAAAAAAAGTACAAATAAGGTTTCAAGCTTGGTACATTTTAGTGAGATATAGGAATTCTCACAATATGGACAGACAGATTTGAAATGAAAATATTTTTTCATTCTTAGCTAGTATCTGTGTTTTACAGTAGGGCAGGTAGTAACAAGACATAGTATTTCAGGCACTTTAGCAAAAACTGCCTTTTCAATAAATTTACACTAGCCAGTAATGAGCTATATTGTGTGGTGCTTAATCTGCTAAAAAAAAAAAAAAAAAAAAAAAAAAAAAAGTGGGAAGAAATTCTTCTGCCCAGCTCTCAGGTATTAAGTCTGTGTATCTTTTATGTTGACAGTTCAGCTTCAGGCTATAAAATAGAAGAACCTGTTCTACATCTACTGTTTAAAACAAGAGCAGAAAAACTAAACCTCCATCAATCTGCTGTCTTCATTTTATGGCTTATCTATGGCAAAAATGAATCATAAGAAAGATTTGTTCTGATTTCCCAGAACAATCCATCAACTTGTTGGTATCCACAAACCATGCTTTCCTACAGAGATTGGTAGTAATGGCACAGTTGCAGTATTAAGCTTACTATAACATTGAGCTACTGCTATTTGCTTGCAATTACAGTGAAAATCTGTAATAAGAATGTATCTAGAAAATGTACATGCACACACTACATACCCTCAGTCATACAAGATGACATGATCATTTTTTTACAATACCTCTTCTAAATGGTGTACACTCTATTAGGAGCTATACCAGAGAAATAAAATAAGACAGTGATTTAGCTTGATTTTTTTTTCAGATAAAATTTCAGTCATATTCAAATTTTATTTGAATATAAGATGCTTAAAAGTCTATAGTTTCTTCATCAGTTTACTTGTAAGCTTTTCAGGAAACAAGTCTATCAAGTTGTGAGCTGTTACACAACAGAAAAAAAAAATATATATATAGCAGAAAATATTTCTTCACCTGAAGACAGTTCAGCAGACCAAAGCCCACTTTTGATGGTATGTAGGGTGAGGACAACAAAAACAACAAAAAAGCAAACTTGAGAATGCTTGAAAAATAAATTTTTCATTAGCAAGCAAATAATTAAAACGCTGGGGAAAGGATTCATTTCAATTATGAATCCTTCTCCCAGAATGGTCTCTTCTTTTACCTTAATCTTGTGAAAAAAGATCTCTGAAAAAGTGCAGTAGCAATGCCATTCAAGTGTTCAATTTCTTTAGTTAAGGGTCACTGGTCAAACCCACAGGGTCTATTCAACTTGCATTGAAACAAATAATCTACTCAGGGTAGTGTAAAAAAGTAGTGTACAGTAGGGTGGTAATGAAAAGGATTTAATGTAGTAACTCTGCATGTAATTTGCAGCCATCTTTTTCAGATACCTCTATCTAGTCCACAAATTCATAATGTATTCAATCTCAGTGTAGAAAATAACAAGTAGAGAAAAAGGAAAAACAACAAAAAAAGGGTGGGGGGTTGAAGGGCATTTTTAAAAAAATGTAGTTCAGTTTGCTTTAAAGCATGATGCAAGAAAGGGAAAAAGGGATGAAAAACAAATGACGTTTAATTTAGCATCATTTATTCTATAAATACGGTGGAAAAATAATGCATCTGCTATGGATTATTTAGATATTATTGTTTAAGTATGAAAAAAGACTAATTGCATAAGCAATCAAAAAACTTCCCACGGAAAGAGTTTATAGGGTTTCTGACCTGATATCATATTCATTTAATCTACTTTATGAAACTGCTTGAGGAAGCATTCTGCTGCTTTCTGAAAGTGTGACATGGGGATTATTGGAGCTGTATAATTGTTCAACCGATCAGACTGAAAAAGAAACACTTTGTTTTACTTTAATCTTGCAGAAATGGGCAATGAATTTGAGAAATAGATTGCTGTCTAAAAGTGTTGCCAACAACAGCAACAAAAAAAGTCTAGCTGAGAGCAATCATAGCTCTCAGCTAGCTATAAATATAGATATATATTTTAAAAATATATATTTTGAACAGTGTCATTTTCTTATTTTCAATCTTTATTCAACATCTGTTCTTTCCCCTTCCTCTCTAACATAATTATGCAGAAATCCAGCATAAAACAGGTTGAGCAGTTAATAACAGGCAGCTTAAACAGGTTTTTTTTTCACACTGATGCCCTGCAGTTGTGTTTTTTTTGTGTGTGTGTGTGTGGTTTTTTTTTTTTTGTTTTGTTTTCCTTTGGTTTCTCATTCAATTTGTATATATTTCTTTATTGAAGTATGTTTTTACAACATATGGAAACACTGAAAAATAAGTCTGGGAAATGCATGTGTTCATATTGTTCTTATTGTGATATCTAGTGCATATAAAGGGAGAGAGCAAAATTCAGTTTGTCCATTTAAAGGAGAAGGAATTCTCTCACCATGCTCACTCCAGGAAGGTTTCCAGATCTGTTTAAGACATGTATAAATGTTGACAGTCTTTCAGTATTTATCTATGTATTTGTTTTTTTAACTCAAAAATAAGTTCACTTTGCTTTTCTAATTTTGACAGAAATTCAGTATACATCCCAAAAGTAATCATGGTTTCATGATAAATCCTCCTAATTTTGTAATACTTCATTTCAGTAAGTAGCACTTGACATTTAGCCTAAAAGAGATGGAAAATGTTATACTGACAAACAGATGTTCAAAAGGTCCACTAAAATATAGCAGTTCCTCAATACTGAAAAAGGTACAAGATGTTGTTTTTCCCTGAATTTCCAAATAATTCACTGATTAAGATAAGTAAGGGTCCTAATTCTGGAAATATTATTTAAACTTGGGATTAAGAACTAGTAAAATTGTAGTAAATCTTCAATTCACACACACACACACACACAAAAAGAGGAAGAGAAAAATTACAAAAGCCAATACTATGCTAGAAATAGAATGGATATCATTTTATGTGAAACAGTTAAACAAACAAAATGTGGAAAATAAATGTGAAATTACAACCTACCATAAATAGAGAAGTCTGTTTTCAGGTTTGCATAAATACATGGACTGAAAGTATTCATGTGAATGTTGAATTCGTTTATAAAAGATGGGATTCAAACAAGTTTATAAAGTTAAACATTTTCCCCATGGGTTTAGCAATAGATAACTCCTCATATTTGTGCTCTGAGGATTGAATTGTTTGGTTTGGTTTAATGTTTTCAGTTTTATTTTTATATTCTTGGTATTTGAAGTCACTATTGTATATTTTCCATATTTTTTGTCAGACTTGCTTAAAAAATTATGATTTTTAATATTTTTACAGCCTGCCTGTTGCATGATTTATTTATTTATTTTTACATTTATGTGTTTCTTTGCTCACATATTATTTTACAATTGGAGTAGATACTGCTCTTTATTAATAAGACATCATGTAATCTGATGGCTCCTGTTGGAGGAAAAATTTTATCTGTTTTCTTTTTTCTCACAAAAAAGGTGGCTAATAGTTAAAATTTACCATGGAGGATGCACATAAATTCCCAGCACATATGAAACATTTGTTCTTTAAGAGGGTCGTAAAACTGCAGCTCCTGAACTTCAGGCTTTAAGGAAAAGAGAAATTAAGCCATTTCAGTAGTATGAATAATGCATCTGTTTGACATAGATGAATAAAATAATGCTTTTTAACTAAATATGATTTAAAATAATACTAATAATATATTTTCTTTAGGCAAAATTACATGTAGGATATTTACAGATTATCAGATTATTTCATTCCTTTGTCCTGAAAGATGTTATTTACTTCCCAAATAGAAGATTAAAAAACATTTTCAAATGAAAAACAAAACAAAACACTTCCAATCTCAAATCCCTCTTTGTGTTAATATATATGTATCAATGTACATATATTATGTACATATATACTTATATATATATGTACATATATTATGTAACTATATATGTATTAAATACATATATATGTATTAATAATAATGTAATAACACAAAATAGATGTATATTAAATATATATTTATTTTTAAAATGGATTTGATTTTTTTTTTTAAACAGGGTCTGAGCTAGAACCTGCTTTAATAGTGAAAGATTACATGGACATTTTTTCAATGTTCCCAGTAAAGTTAGATATAAATATGTGTATACATAACAAGAGAAAAAGTCTTTTGTAATGCAAAATTTTACTTTGTGGGAAATAAATAAATAAATAAATCCATTAAGGATTTCTTCAGCATATGCTTGAAAGGACTCTCTTTATAGTTACACTTTTAAGTTACTGAAGTTGCAGAAAATTCTTTTTGTTGCACACCAACTTTAACTGCACCCAGCATAGGAATCAAAGTAGAAGAGAGTTTAGGAGCAGAGAGGAAATGCTAAAGAATATTAAAAGTAACTGAACGTCATCCTGCATCTTGTATATACTGAAATTACCTTGGAAAACTGCTTAGAACTACCTGCCCTACCTGCCATGTAGTACATTGATACCTACTGTGCAGTCAAGTGTACCTACAAAATAGGGATTCTTGGAACTGATCCAGACAGACTGCAATTTATATATTTATTAGATTTATTAGAGATTTATTAGATTTATTAGATTATCAGTATGTAATAATAATAAATGCATTAGCATCTTCAATAAAAATACAAAGAGCTGCTTTATTGATACAAATAGACTATCATTTATGATAGAGTCTTTCTGCACATTATCAACAAAATTGCAATACTGTATTTTTACACTGAAAATCGCATATAGTAGTGATCAAATACTTCTCAGCTCTCAAAAAGAAAAGCAAATTATCTTGATTTCAGAGAGATAAAATTAATATCTATATATATCCCAGCTGTCTAAGAAATTCCATAGGCCACATAAAAAAAAAGGTGGCTAGTCACTGGATGAAGATGCAACAGATCTTTGTAACTATATCTGAGCCTCAGCCTCAGCCTCAGCCTATATCTGAGCCTCAGCCTCAGATAGTCTATCCTTCAGAAAACCTTAATTTTCATCAGATATAGAGACTCCCTTGTTTTTTAACTAAGACCAAGAAATCCTTTTATTTCTATCAATATTTACCAAGTATGTCATATCTCATTTCAAATAATAACAATAAAAAAACAATAAACTCTATAATCAATAGAATGCCTACAATATAGAGCTGAACTGTAAACTTTTGTTTTATTAAAAGCAGTTCATATTCAATTGCTTTCTAAATTGTTGGATATATTATAGCAATAAGCACCAGCTATGTGTCTATTAGAAACCCCCAAATTCAGTATAACTATTCACCAGAGATGTGGTGCATATACTGAGAAACCGATGATCTAAGAAATCTGAATCACAGAACCACAGAATCACAGAATAGTCTAGGTTGGAAGAGACCTCTAAGATCACCGAGTCCAACCTCTGACCTAATGCTAACAAGTCCTCCACTGAACCATATCCCTAAGCTCTACATCTAAACGTCTTTTAAAGACTTCCAGAGGTGGTGACTCAACCATTTCCCTGGACAACCTATTCCAGTGACTAACAACCCTTTCCATAAAGAAGTTCTTCCTAATATCCAACCTAAACCTCCCCTGGCACAATTTAAGCCCATTCCCCCTCATCCTGTCACCAGGCACATGGGAGAATAGACCAACCCCCACCTCACTACAGCCTCCTTTAAGGTACCTGTAGAGTGCGATAAGATCACCCCTGAGCCTCCTCTTCTCCAGGCTAAATAGTCCCAGCTCCCTCAGCCGCTCCTCATAAGACTTGTTCTCCAGACCCTTCACCAGCTTCGTAGCCCTTCTCTGGACTCGTTCAAGCACCTTCATGTCTTTCTTGTAGTAAGGGGCCCAAAACTGAACACAGTACTCAAGGTGCGGCCTCACCAGAGCTGAGTACAGGGGGACAATCACTTCCATGGACCTGCTGGCCACACTGTTTCTTATACAAGGCAGGATGCTATTGGCCTTCTTGGCCAACATCTTGAATGATACCCTTTGCAGTTTAGAAGATAAAGAGTGATAACTTGAAGTTTTCTGGTACTGATCCTGATTAGAAATGATGCTGACTAGTGTGTTGGTAAAATAACTCATATTTCATATTAGGAAGTTACCTTTACTATGATCCCCACCTACTTAGTAGAAAGAGAGAGGGTTATTTAGGTCAAGTTCTTGATATAGTGGCTAAAATTCTTTTGGAGCAAACTCTCATTCTAGTTTTGCTAACAAATAAATGAGGAGGAATAGTAACTACCCATGTATCTTAACATCTCTATTCTAAAGTTCTCACAAAAGAGAATTTTATAAATAATATTTTCCTCTTTTGCTAGCTGGCTACAAAACTGTCTCATCCAGGCAGAAAGTGATCTGGTCTTGCTCAGTTATTATTCTATTTTTTTCAGATTAAATGCCACAAATCTGAATATGGTGTTTCATAGTATGTCCAGAATTAAGAATTTTAGCTAGAATTGGAGCCCTCTGGGACATAGGATACCAAAAATGCATTAATTTAAAGTTGAAGCACTCAGCTGTTTCCTTCTGGAAAGAAAATGAGAGATCTTAAGTCAAGAGCTTATCACACCACTGGGAGGTACTCAGAGACTACTGTGATGAGTGTCAACAGAATGAATAGGAATATCTAATAGATAATGAAAATGTGTGAGAAGGATGTCTTTCAGAAAACTACCTGCTCTTTTCATTATAACTTGGCAGTATATGTGCAAGGTGTGCATATATATTTATATATTTTTTCCTACTGCACAGTGATGATAGCAATCTCCTCTTTTGCTATACTCCTGTTTGACAGGACTGATTTCTTCAGAAAGAGATACCTGCCTTTCACTTCCAAATTTAAAATATGTCTGAAAGGCCTGGATGCCTTTAAGTTACTAAGTTTTGCCTGAATAAACAAGAACTTTAATCACAAGCATGAGATAACTAATTTGAACAAAACTAGTAATAAACCATCCTGCTATGCACTGGAATGAATGCAGCATAAAAATTAATATATAAAAGAGAAAGAGGGAGGTGGACCACACAGTGCAGTTGTTGTGGCACTTTATTGTCCTGTTGGAGTATTTTTTTCTTTATTTTTTTCAAAACAGATTTAAGAAATTTAAGTTAAAAAAGATGTATATGTGTTTAGGGCAGGAAGGATTTGGGGCCATTAACCTTAACAGAGTTTTCTTTGCCCTAAGCAAGCAATTTTTGTGCTTTCATAGCATGAACCAACAATGTTCATTAAGACTGAGATGAAAATACAATTGTATTTCACTCTTGAACTAATATTCATGTTTTGTTAAATGTATCCACTTAGTCACTGATATGGGCTCATTTTCACAATGCAAAATTGTGAGAATGTACAATTATTCAAATGTGAAAACTCCAAGTATTTTTTTTTTTTTGCTCAGATGTTCCAGTAATCTAGGGTGATAATATAATCACCTTCAAATTATTGCCCTAAAATGTAGAGAACTGACAATAAGTTGCAAACTTTTACTATTGGGGAAAAAAAAAAAAAAAAAAAAAAAAAAAAAAGAGAGAGAGAAAATTGCATAGCTTTAAACAAGGACAAAACAGTATACAAAATACTTACTAGAAATAGAAAGTAAGATTAGAAGTATTGCTTCTGATCAGAGACAGTCAAACTGATAGAATGGTGCAAGACAGCAAAAAAAAGAATAATAATGGGAACAGTGTGTAAAGGAAAGCAATGAAAAGATTAAAAAGACATGCCTTATGCAAAGTAGGGAAAAGGTGATCAAAACTAAAAAGCTAATTATAAGATCAGAGAAATAAGCAACATATAATTAAGAGGTAATAATGAGAAAAATCAAATATAAGGGTGAAAATAATATGTAACTAGCAAGAATGATCTGAAATACTAAATATGAAAGATAAAAAAGGAGATTATGTAAGAAAAAATATGAAACACCAAAGTGTATGAAATGGAGGGAATGACAAAAGTAAAATGCTGGGGAAGAAATGTAACGTAGTGACTGGATCAAAGGAGTGTGGTAGAAGTCACACAAGTTTTACTAAGAATGATTAAGAGTAATAATGATGATGAAGAAGATGATTGAACTGATTTATTTTAAAAAGAAAAATCAAGACTAAGAACAGTTATAATGAAAAAGAAATAAAATTCACACACACACACACACAAAGAACAATTTAAGCTACTTGGAAATGCTAGTAATATCTGTTTAATATGACTAAATGTATACTTCCTAATGCATATTTTAGTGCCCATCAACAGTATATAAAGTATTATACATAAATGCATGCATAATAATAATACAAGCCTAAACCATTCAGCTGTATCACAAATAATAATTATCTGGAACACTAAAAGATCATGGCAAAAGCTAATCTAATAAGTCTTCCATTATCCTTTAATACTTTAAAACTGTGCCGTGAGCTAAACAGTTGTCAAAATTGAGTTCTGTTTACACCGAGCTGAGTAACAGTGAAATAAACAGATCACTGCTGAGCTCTAATTACAAAAACAAATTGTTCTCTCTGTAATCGAGCTGAAAAGGTTAGTCTCCTTCCCCTCCTGCTCCCGTCAGACTTTATGCTTATTGGAGACACAAAGGCAGATGAAAGATCATATGTCATTTGTTGAGCAGATAGGAATTGTAAGAGAGGGGACATAATAGAAAGGCCCCACCAGATAACACTGATTAGCTGCTGCCTTGCAGGAATGAGGTCACAGAGAGCATGGTGACTACTTTATACCAGATATTGTATTTCATTTTAACTCAGTTAATGCCATACTCCCTTCTCTCCAAGGCAGGGTGCCTAAAGTGTGGTCTACCAGATAAATGCAATCCACAGCTATCCTCCTTCAGAAGGGAGGTACAGACAGGAGAGGTTATACAGACAGGCAAAGGTAGGTTAATCTCTGCTCAAACCTGAAGACCATATGTACTACTATTCCCTATATCATATATGTAGAATTTGTGATTGTATACATTCCATCTTATGCAAATTCAATATACCATAAACACTTGTGGATAACTGACAACATACATATTCAGGAACTAAACTATTAATAAACCTGCATCAGAAGACTGTGTCCAAATTTCATACTGTGAAGTACTGCCCATGTGAATGCCCAGCATAAAAGGAAGTAGAATAGCTCACTATTTATCACGTCTTCTAAGTTTTTATTCATTCGTAATGGGGAAAGATTGTGAGCTCTTCATTTTGAAACAATAAAGGTTTACAATGATAGGAACTTTGATGTCTAGCTCACCACTTCCCAGCCCTCTTGCCAATATTTTTCTCCAATTGCAATCACAAATTAACTAGTGTCTGGCACCGATATAGATGTTCATGCCTGAATATAAAATGCTGAGAGCATATTAACAGCCATGGTTGCCTGTATCATCACTTCTCTACAGACATGCAACTCATTTCTTGAAAGAAATAAAGAACTAGAGAAAGAACTAAATATAACACAGCTCCTCAGCAGGTACCAGTGTGGTGAGAATAACCCATCACAGTTAGACTGTAAAAATTTTGCACAAGCCAGTCTCTGCTTGTTCACTATCAGAGACAATATATTTTGCATCATCACTTACGTTGTTTTCCTCACCTAGCATGATAGTTACAATCTCTATTTCTCAGCTCTGTGCCCCAGGGACTAAAACTATCAAAGTACAAGGAAGGAAAATACACTAAGAAAAATGTGGTACCAACCCATCTCATGAACAGAATCAAAGTCACCTTTGATTTTCAACATGCTCACAGCCCTATCCAAGACAGCTGCTAAATTACTACTTTAAAACACTGAAAAACCGTATTTGAAAAACTCTTATTTTATGAATAACAGTTACCTAACACAAACAGCCTAACTTGGATAAGAATACTGATTCATTATAACTAGCTCACAGTTTTGCATCTAGAACTCAAATCAAAGAAAGGACTACTGAGAGATTTTATTACAGTGGCAAAGCATACTGTTCCTTTGAATAGTGAATAACAAACACAAAAACAAAAACTGAAAAAAAGGCAATTAAATCTACTTAATTCCCTCTTCCTACAAAACTACATCAGATCTAAAAATTTAAGGCTCATTTAAAGCAAATGGAGTGGGTCATTAACAGCTTGTTGAAGATGTCAATCAAGTGAAAATGTGGGAAGAATTTAAACACATGTAAGTACTGGCAGTCCTCATGTCTGATTTTTTTCTTGTGTTTTACTAGAGAAAAAAATTCAGTCTTGCACCCGTATTGGAAGTAGATGCTTGCTCACAATGTAGATTTCCATTTATAATTCTTTCATAACATATCTCCTAATACCATAGATGTTAAGAAACCTCATGTTCTGGGAGTGGAATGCCTGCTTTTTTTATCCAGAGAAATTGAATAGAAATGATTTTAAAGCTTGCTATTAGCACCTTAGAATTTCTAACACGTTTGACTAGATGCATTGTATCTGCACTTATAATACATTTTGTAAAATCTAACTCCTATAGGTGTTGCTATCTTGTTTTATTCAACAATATTTAAAATTCTTTTCAATATTTTGTCTGCAGTACAAGTCTGAACTTTCTATTAAGGAATAAATTCACAGTAGCCATTCATGATTTACAAAAAAAAAAAAGAAGTCATTCTGTTATATCTTTTATAGAAATGTCCATTTTAAGTTAGGAGAGCATAAAGCCAGTACTTTAAACAAGAATAAAAACTGAACAGAAATCTGGACCATATGCTCATCTCAGAATGATGAAAGTAAACATTTGTTTGGGTAGTTTCTATCAAAAAAATCTCCAATATAAACATAAAATATTAAACACTGAATAATAAAGAAACTTTTACGCTCTTATCTGTAAATATTATTTATAGTTAAATCGTATCTGAAAATATTATTTATAGTTAAAATGTCTCCTTAATTGCTCGGTTTAAGCATTTGACATCTCATATGATACTCAGTGATAGTTTCCATCTTGCTATAATTCTGGTTTGGTAATTTGAAAATATAATCTTACACCTTAAGACCTATCTTTTTTTTTTGCATATTCAGAATGGACATTCATTCATGCTGTATGCAAACCAAGTAGCTTACATTTAAAAGACATAATTAAATAGCTATAAATCAATCTATAACTAATGGGTCATCCACAAAATGATGGAACTTAGCTTTATGTCTACTTCTTCTACATCATCACACAGATGTCATTAAATCTAAAGGACAAAGAATAACTAATTCATAGAATCACAGAATAATTTGAGTTAAAAGGGACCTTTAAAGTTCCAACCCGGCAGGGACACTTTCCACTAGATCAGGCTGCTGAAGGTCCCATCTCTTCTTCTAGGGAGAGGGCATTCACAGCCTCTCTGAGCTTTTCCCAGTAATTAACAACTCTCATAGTAGAGAATTACTTCCTTATATCTAATATAAATCTACTACATTATTTATTTTAAAGCTGTTACTCCTTGTCCTACACACCTCAGTAAAGTGTTTGTCTCATTCAGTGTTAGCCAGAGAAAAAAGAAGTGATGATGGCAGAAAAAAAAAAAAAAAAAAATCTGAATATCTAAATACAACAAATGTCCTCTGTTTTCATAAATCATACACTTAGGGTTTACCTAGGTAGCACAAAATCTATAGAACAGAACAGAACAGAACAGAATAGAATAATAGAATATTTCAGTTGGAAGGAAATTTCAAAGGTCCTATAGTTCTACATTACATCTCATTAAAAATACAGAGAAAGGAGCAGGAATTCCATATTTTTACCTCTGAAGATATTATTGTTTGTTGCTGTTGGTGGTGGTTGTTTTTTAAGTTGGATTTGACAGCAACTATCAGTGTGAAAATCTCTTCCTGTTGTCATTAGCATTATGTGGAAATCAGTGTGGAGGAAGCATGCATAATTGGCACAGAACAAGACAACTAGTTGTTTAAAAGGAAAAGCTACCACCATAACAGATCATATCAACAGGTCATATTTTCCACTGGTTCTCAACTCATTTTCAATGCCAGTTCAAGAACCTGGTCATAATATTTAAGGCTTTTATTGACCAGGATGCATCACAGAATAATTCTCTGCTCACTGCACAATGAGACAGCTGTGTCCCTCTAGGCTACTTTTGTGAGTGTGAAGCTCTCAAGACTAGAAGTAAAATGTTCTCATTTGATGACTGTCATTTGATGGAAAAGATACATCACCAGAAATAAACAATGGCTCCAGTCAGATTCTCCTACACTGAGGAAGTAATCAAAGCCAAGAAAAATAATGAAAGTTAACAAAAATAGAAGCTAAACAGCAGTAAATAAAAACTGCCTTGTCTATAAGCTAGGGGTTGGAAATCAGAGCCTGTCATTAATTCCTCCATGGTTACATGAAATATTACAGGGTGGTGTAGATCTACTAGGATGTACACCTTGCCTATGGCTCCATATCCACATATCCAATTCTCATTCTTCTAATGGAAACTCAGGTGAAATGAAGACAAAAACATGAATTCAATAGAGTCATAGGGACCCATTCTGGATTTTGTCCCAATAACCAGCTGAACACAAGCAGGTCTCACAGTCTGAATGCAAAGCTATGGTACACTGCACTGTCAGGTCTCACAGGATGTATGTAATGGAATCCAAATGTTTTGGATTGATAATTCTTACAGATTGTGATAAGAGACATCTGGAAATGTGATTAAGGGGTAGGTAAGATCTGAATCCAATGGAATTTAGCATAGTGTACTTACCAAAATGAATGAGCTGTATATTTCTTTATCTTTTCACTAAAAATATAACTTTAATATTTTTGACATCCTCATGCATTTTACAAGAAAACTGGAATCTTTTTTTTTCCTTTCATATGTTGTTACTGTCAATTTTTATTTATTATTCACTCTCCTTGCACACTATTCTTACAAAATAGCTGGAAGAGCTATTTTTCCTGTATAAAACAAGTAGCAGGATATGCTTGAAGAGTTACACGTCTGTCAGTCACCACTGGAGAAAAAAAAAAAAAAAAAAAAAAAAAAAAAAAAAAAAAA
>CM021731.1:172487444-172514926 GCA_011075105.1 Heteronetta atricapilla
AAAAAAAAAAAAAAAAAAAAAAAAAAAAAAAAAAGCATATAATGCTAATTCTCAGTATGCATCAGGGTGTAATTGAAGCTCAGCTGAACAAAGTTGTAGGTATCCTTGTCTAAATTTGAGCCCTGCAACCTGACAGTGCTTTACATTCAGACCTTTTCTGTTCTTTTGGTAAGGAAAGCCTGAATACAGGGCTCATGGCTTTGCTTGTGATTCTGTGAGTTTGTGATTCCATAAATGTCAGTTTTCAATTTAACAACTTTTTAGAACAGAAACTGAAAGAAATTTGCTTTTCCTAAGGTTCCACATGAAGAATTTAAAATAAATATATATTGGAATTGAAAGTAAAATCTTCTGATTTGCTGAGACTACCATCCTTCTCTAAGAAGCTGTGAATCTGTGGAGCTCAAATGTTGATTGCTTCTTTACAGATCTGAGTAAGCAAATTAGAAGTCTCATAGCATGAAATACCTCGAGTACTGTGTTCATCTCTGGGACCCCCAGGACAGGTAGGACATGCAAGTATTAGAACAAGTCCAGAGGAGGTCCATGAAGATGATTGAGGGGCTGGAGCACCTCTCCTATGAAGACAAGCTGAGGGAGTTGAGGTTTTTCAGCCTCTTCAGGGAAACCTTATAGACCTTATAAGGCCTTCCAGTACCTGAAGGGGGGCTACAGGAAAGATGGGAAGGGACTATTTGTCAGAGAGTGTAGAGATAGTACAGGGAGTAATGGTTTTAAACTAAAAGAGGGTAGATTTAGATTATATATAAAGAAGAAATTATTTATTATGAGGGTGGTGAGGTTCTGGAACAGGTTTCCCAGAGAAGCTGTGGATGCCCCATGCCTGGAAGTATTCAAGGCTAGGTTGGATGGGGCCTTAGCAACCTAGTGGGAGGTGTCTCTGCCTGTGGCAGAGGTGTTGGAGTCTTTAAGATTCCTTCCAAATAAACCATTGTATAATTCTATAATATCTGTCAAATTCTATACCATTTAACTACTGTACTTATAGCATCTGTATGGCTGGAACCTTTGGTCTAAACCAGTTATTCTGACAAGCATTTTTAAACAAGATTCAGAAGTTAGCATAGACAAAAATCACAGATTTGTGATAACTCTGACAAATGGAATTTTCTTCTTGGATATTACTTTTTACCTTAACGAAAACTCTGTGTGAAAAACACAGTAAGTACAAAAGAACATGACTTTTCTGCACTTCAGGGTAAAAGAGACTGAAAGTGTTTATGTGACCAGATCATAACAGTTGGTTTGGGTGACTTAGAACCACTGTAGTCAGAAACTCCATAGCCTCTTTCTACAAAGGTAAGCTTTGAGAGACCTGAGCAACCATGAATATGGATGCATTGACAACATGCTTCTTTAGTATCTTCTGATTCTCCCTGTATCAGACACAGCTGTGAAGCTGCTGAAAACTCCACAAAGCTGTGGCAGCCCAGATAGGACCCATGGTGAGAATGGATCCCACTGCAGAGATTTTTAAAGCAGGGCATCTGGTGGAGAAACAGCCTTAACATATTGCTTTGATGAAACATCTCTAAGGTACACCACTGAACATCAGAGCATGTAAGTTCATATATATCTGATTGCAAAGGAAAGTAAACATGTCTGATGCTAGCAAGGGAGGACACGCTCTGGCAAATTAATCCTTATCAATTAAATGGGTGAATTTAAAGAAGATTTAATGTGTATGTTCTCATTCTTTTATTCTTTTTTTTTTTTTTTTTATTCCTATTCAGAAATAAAATGCTCCTGATTCAGTTTAGTCTAGTTGACTTTAGAATTGATTTAAGCTTAGTCAGATTGGCTGTATTTTAAACACAAATGAAGATATCTATACAGAGATGTATAGTGATTTAACTAATCTACCTGTAATGCTAATTTGGACAAATTTTCACAGCTGCACCAGTGTAGAAAAAGACAAAAATATTCAGACATGGGAAAAACAGTGACATTAAACAATGAAAATAATAAACTGATGTTTATATTCCTGAGTGGAATTCTGCAACAATAACGCATGAAAGAGCTCTAAAAATATCTTTTCAAGGGTAAGGAAAGTCAAAATGACAACAGTGCAAGAAACAGGCCTAAAATAAGCATTCAATATGTTGTGTAACAAAGTAACAATTAAAATGTCAGAAAAATGATGTCTTTGATATGCATCATAAAGCAAAATGGATGTTGCTACTATGTGTATTTGTTATTGTTATTTAACAAAACACACAGGGAGTGTGAAAATAAAAATCAGAAGGAACAGAAAATACAAAATAGTGGCAAAGACCAAAGGCTAACAATATGATGTAATTTTATGTCATTTGTTTGTTGGTTTTGTGTGTTTGTTTTCCAGAAAAAAATAAAAAAGGAAGTAAAATATTTTTACTTGAACCTTATAATTCAGTATAACAATGAAGTCTCTTTCATATAAAACAAACAAACAAAAAATATTATGAAGAGAGGGACTTGAGTCAATTGAATCATAAGTGTAAGGTAAAATTCTACATGAAAATGAGGCAGATATGGATCTCTATAATTGACTTGGTATACATGTGGTTTTCCTTTTGCCATCTTTCTGTCATAGACACAGACTTATACATTTTTGGGGTTGAAAATGATTCAGATAAGAGGACGGTAGTTAGTGACCAAGGAAATGTTTATAATGGATGGAACGGAATAGACATTAAGTAAGCCAGCACAGTAAAAAATAAAATAAAATGCTGGCAACTTTTGCAAGATTTGTGAAAGAGGCTTTTTGTTATAATTGTTGTTTATAATTGTGTTGTTTGTTTCTTTCTTTCTTTTCTTAAAGACAGGCACAGAAAAGCATGCAATCTTAGGTGATTGTCATCTACAGTAAACTCCCAATTTATACGCAAAAAGGAAGAGGGGTTAGAATAAAAGTTTACCATATTTGGGCAGAAAATTGCAAAGAACTCCAACAAATAAAATCCTCATTGAACAGGACACATAAAGGTATGTAACCAGACCAAATATTTACTTGATTCTATACAAATTTTAGTTTTTTGTTATTGTTGTTTTATTTGTTTGTTTTAAAAAAAGAATTGCAGCAGCTGGTTCTAAGTGAGGAATCTGATGTAATAGATATTTCACAGAGGAAGTGGAAAGAGGAACCCAGAGGAATTACCCAGAGGAACCCAGAGTAATTATAATGCCAAGATACAAATTACATAGGAATGATGAAGTACATTGCACTTAAAGCAGCTAGTCAAAGAGTTCACAAAACGATAAGCATTACTTGTGTGATTTAGTTTTTAGCATTCAACAGGCTGGGCTGAAAATATAATTATCCATGTGCTACACTGTAATGCTGGCCGTAAAGCACTCAAATTCAATGTCATTGTAGAAAAGATAAAGGCAAGAAATTGACTACATTTAACTTCAAAAATTGGAATTACCTGAACATGACAAACCTTTTTAAAAGGAAGTTAAAAAGGACAAATAAAAGACTAAATGCTTGCAGATAGCATAACGGACTGCTTAGAGATACTATATTAGGAGTTTAGAGTAACTGTATACCACTTATAAAAAACACTAAATGGATAGAAAAATAACCAGCATGTGGGCCAGCAGCATAAAGGAGGCTATTAAAAAAAAAAAAAAAAAAAAAAAAAAAAAAAACTTTAAAAAAGCAGGAATCATGTGTAAATTAGGAAGAGAAAAATGCATAAAGTCAAACTAATAAAATGTCACAGTATTTTAGGGAAGGATGGAAAAGATTCTGAAGACAATTTATTCATGACATAACAAAAAATGTAGAGAAGTTTTTACCTCTCCCCCAACCCCCCAAAAAAAGGAAAGCATGCCAGATAATTATTTAATCAGTGAGGCTGACATATATCAACATATATGAAAGCAACACTGAAAGAAAGGATCACAAGCAACACCTCCCTTCCAATAAATAAATAAAATAATCTTCATAAACTTCATTTTTTTTAATTTTAGACTGAAGGGAGTTTAGAGAGATTATAAAAAGTCATTAAAAGTGTCTGCAACTGAAAGTTTAATATGCTAAGTTTTAGAGAAAATGGGTAAAATGACTCCCAACAAATGAGAAGACCAGATGGAACCCAAATATGAAATCGGAGTATTGTAACACAATTTAAGTGATTAACAAAGTTAATCGCTTAAATTAACTTTGGTGCCAAACAAACATAACATGGCAAATGTGAGTAGTAAAATCTGAGAGTGGTTGTGAAGAGCTGCAAATAGCTATCATGGTATCATATAACTATAATAAAATGACACATGGGACTCAGTTTCAACACATGCAGGTAACGTACAAGATGAAAAACAGTAGCAACTGTCTATATGCAAACTATGAACTCTAAAACAGATTTTAGTATTATTCTGGACAGTTAAATGAAGATGTCAGCTCATGCCGAGATCAGTTAGAATAGGAAGCAATCTTGCAAAAGGAGTAGAGATTTAAACACAAAGCATTGTTCTGTTTAAATCCACAGCTGCTGTGTCTAGACTCCTCTATGCATTTCTGCTCATGCCACATTAAAAAGAATATAATAAAACCCCCAAAATAAATAAGGTTAGCAAAGATGATCAAAGTTATGAAAAGGCTTTGATAAAGTAAGAGTTTAACTAAGATTTTTCTTTCAGTTTGGAGAAAACCCAACAAAGTGAAAATATGAAAAGATTTGTAATTTGTGATTGTCACTGAGAAACCTAATAGGAAACCATTATTTACTAATTATCCTAATGCAAGAGTACTGCCAAAAATTATCAGATGGAAGCTTCAGGCAACGAAGTTGTGTTTGTACACACACCTAAGTAACATGTGAGTGACATTGGTAGTAGGGTGACAGTTGGACCAGATGATCTTGAAGGTCTTTTCCATCCTTAAAGATTCTATGAGATTATTACACTAGCCATTATGGATGTGAAGGGTTCACAGTGCAATTTTTTTCTTCCAAATTCCAGGAAGAAAAATCCATCCAGGTATGATGCAATTTTATTTATTTATTTATTTATTTATTTTTCATTTTCATTGATTCTCTTCTATTGAACTTTAAATACAGAGAAATATATTCAATCTGAAGTCTTTGCTTAATTGCTGGAGAATGATAGGAAATTCCACAAGGTGACTTAGATGTTACCTCTAGGTGGATGATTGAGTTACCTACAGCTGTTATAAATGAAGTATATAAACACATACAGCTGCCCTAGGCTGGATGATGAGTATTAATTTGTTAGCTGACAGAAACTCCCACATCTCAAGCCTTACTAGACAGTTATATTCATATGTTTTTAAATTCCTGTAGATGTATATCTGATGTATTAAAGAAAATGTTTAAATCAGTCTGGTATTTGCTGAATCAGTGCTTACACTGCATCTTCCTAGCAATTTTTATTACTCTTGCTTTCATATCCATTACTCTGAATGTCAGGGAGCTATTTTTTAGTACTAGCTTAGTTCAGTTTAATGAAATATATTGAAATATTTGTACCCTCCCCCCCCCAAAAAAAAGAATTCTTTATTAAGATTTTTTTTTTTGTAAAATTAAATATATATGTACCTAACTGCATGACTAGTCTAGACGAGATGAATTTTATGGGAGTAGAATTTCACAGTGGATTCCACTATACTGATTTAAAAAAAAAAAAAAAAAAAAAAAAAGATGGGATCAGGATTATGAAAAGTCACAGAAAGCATAACTTATTTTTATATATGTAATGGAAGAAAAAGTCATATGTAGCCCCCCTTTCAGTACTTTCTTAGTATGATCATTATTATTACAAAGTTAGTGTTCTAAGCTGCACTTCTGTTTCAAAACCGTATCTCTTTTATTCCTGAAAGCATCTGTGTGAGTCTTGTAAGAAATAAGAATATATTCACTATTAATAACATTGAAAAGGAATAGCCTCTTGTCAGAATCTATGTTGTGAAGTATTGTTGGCAAAGATGTGTCATCTAGAAGTGTGTGGGAGGAGAAGGAAAAACAAACAAACAAAAAAAAAAACAGTTCACAAGTTCACACAGCTATTTGGCAGAAAGCGCTGTCACGTCTGTAGCCATATCACTATATATTTAGCTTAGCTTATCTCTTTTGGGGACAGGGTGTAGAAAGGTTACTAGAAGTCCTTTTTGTGCCAACATGTGCTACATTTCCAGCAGATGGCTTTGGCAGTGGAGTTGAGATAAGAGTGGCAAGTGTTCTCCTGAAGATAAACTTCACCTTGCCACCAATAATGGAACATACTACAGTGGCTGTGATACAACAGGATAGACCCCCAAGTATCTTAAGTAAATCTTTACTTAGATTAAATAAGATTGCTACTGTATGTTTATGAAATACCAGTTGATGCTTAAGTATATTTGCCAGGTATTAACAGCTATTCCAGAATCTGTTGCTCTTTAATGAACATACAAGAACTGCCTTAGACATATGAAGAAGTTAAGTTTAATAAGATCACGAATTACTTCAATTCACCAAGTGATAAAAATTTACTGAAGATTAACACTACGTAAGATACAGATATCTAATATAGAGGTTAATCCTTAAAATAATGTTTTTTTATTCATCTTTGATATTTAATTAACATAAATTATAATAGCTCAGGAAGTCAGATAAATTTATTTTAATTTTAAGTACAGGTCCGTGTAAACTAAGACCATCCTTTCCTTTTCTGTGAGTCATTTCAGTAAAGTATTTTGGCAGATAGGCTTTTTGGCTTTTTAGAAGCCAAAGTACAGGTTGATCTCAGAGTCTAGCTTTAAATCTCTAACATGCTAGACTTTATTGCTTCTGGCACCAGCAATTTGGCCATAAGAATTCAAGAGGAAAAAAAAAATAGACGAATATTTAACTAAAGCATCAAAAGCTATGAACCTTACACAGTCACTCAGCTTTGTGAAACTGCTCCCAGCTAGACAAATATTGAAGAAAGAACAACAGCTGTGCAAACAGAAATCATATTTCTCAAATGAAAGAGATTCAACACCTCCACATCATAATTTGATGAAATGGGAAAGATTTGTTGAACAAGTTAATATCATTAACTTACCATTAAAAAAAAAAAAAAGGTCTAGGAAAAAAAAAAAAAAAGGAAAAAAAGGATCCAAAAAAAGGAACCATTAACACCTGCAGCACAAATAAGAGACATAGACATAGATACCAAAAAGTTGAGATAAGCAATGGTCAGTGTGTAAAAAGCTGTTTCCTGAATGAACACTAACTGCAATTCATCTTTCATAACTTTAGACATCAGCAAATATTGAACTATATCTGAGTTAGTCACCTTTTACCGACAGTGGAAAGAAATTAACATTTTGAAAGCATGTTTCATGTAAAATAGGTCAAATGAATCATGCTCTAAAAGTGCCTATTTCTCGCTTCGTTAATTCTTAAGAACTTGTCAACTATTTATATATATATAATCAAGGTATCTCAGATGTAGCTAAGACTGTATGTGAAATGGTAAGATTCCTAAGAACTTGTGGTCTGTTCTCTCCTTCAGAAGTGTTGAAAATGAAGTTTAACATCACTAACCTACTACTTTTTTTTTTTTTTTTTTTTTTTTTTAACAAAAACCTTGAGATCCAGGTTTTCCACTTTCTTTGTAATTACAGAGACTAAATATCTAGGAGAAACTCTGAGTCTTAGTTTTTGGAAAGGTAAAATTCACTCTAAATAAAGATAACAAAGTAGCATTCCCAGAACTTAGTTAAGATTATAAAGAGTAATTTTTGCTGTCTTGAACGTAAACAATTTTCTACTTTTGTTAGAAAAGTACCTGAGTAATTTGTTCCCAAATCATGACAGCAAATTGAACTTTAGTGAAAGCACTAAATTCCTAAATAAAATATCCATATTTTGAGAAAGTATTTTATTTTAGTTCAGCTACAAATGACATCATTCAGCAAAAGAATACTGATACCTGACATTGGATAGGAAAGAAAAAAAAATGTAATGTTTAGTTGATTTGTAAGACTTAATAAATATTATATTGTGTTTGTCCAAAACAGGCAACGTGGTACAACCCTACTGACTTTGATGAACCTCCACTCTGCAAGTACCTGTCTAATACAGAATACATTATTCCAGTTTAGTATTATTTAGTTGCAGCTGATCTTCAGGAAAAATAAAAGTGTTGATCATTTTTTGCAGAAAATCAGTAAATTCAACAAAAGCACATTATCTCCGAGAGTTGAGCAGTTTTCCGTTTCTTCATAAATATTTTTTTCCTCATTACATTATCTTCCCACACCTTAAGCTTCTAAACTATTTTTTTCTTCTTCCTGTAAATCTTTTTGTCTATCCATACTTGTGCATGTCACAAAAATGAATCAAGTTTACAATGAAGAAGCCGTACAGTACTCATCTTTCAAGCATGCTAGTAGAAATACAAGAATCTTTTTATAATAAACAATAAGCCATCTATCGTTGTCATGTATATGTGAAAAGACAAAGAAATTTATTAAATTTACAATGATCTGAAGTTCTACTGGCACCTGTCTTAAAGAATTTAAAGAACTGTATAGGCACTAAGTAGTAAAGATATATGTGTGTGTGTGTGTGTATAAAGCTTTAAATAGTAGAGCTTATTTTGTCTTATTTAACTTCTTTAAACAAGAAGTGATCTTCTCCTGAGATCACTTTCAAAAATGAATGAATTAGCAATGGGTTAGAATTTCTAAAGTTCACAGAGAAGATGGGTTCCAAATTCTTATTATCTAACGTGATTTTGAAAGACTACTATTGTGTGAAAATTCTGTCAACACATCTGCCATTCTCCAGATGCTGAGGAAAAAATGTGAATGTACACAAAATAAAATAAAACATAAAAATACAAATAAATAAAAATGAAATAATAATAAAGAATGGATACAGAAATATTTGAATGCAATACAAATATGGATATTATCAATAATTCCATACAAATAAAAGGTATGGAAAAGGTAGGTGAAGTTCACCATTTTTATAACTATATATCAATAACATGCCTTAAATATCTCATGGGATTTTATTTCCACAATAAAAGCATGAAGACATTCAATTTCAAGATATTTATTTCAGAATTTCCCACTACTTAAACGTTATTTTTACCCTAAAATAACCATACAATGATAGCTGAAATAGTTTTACTGGATTCTTCATAGATTCTGATACTTCTATTCAAATACATTATTATTATTCTAGTGTTTGGAAGGTGTAATAAATGTTAAAAATAAGTGCCCTGAATTAATATATTACTGCTTGCTTTAGAGACAGTTGGAAGTTGTAATATATTTTACCACACATGATGATGTGTATTTTCCAGTGTAATTCCATCCAAATTAAAGTTTTGAGAGTAAAGTTTACTTGTTTACTATAAGCCTGAATGTCAAAGGGGGTAGGGGTGGGGAGGGAAATCCAATTATATCCCAGTGATTAAGGGATATGTAGCATCAACTTTACATGATCTTTATTATTTTAAATTTTACGGTCATATTCATTAGTGTGCTTTATGGTACTCTGGAGAAGCAAAATGCAGTCACAGTAAACCCAGTAAGCTAAACTGGGTTTAGAGCTGTCCTGAAAGCAGTGTGGTCTGGAATGGCTGGAGTTTACAGTATAGTTCTTTCTCCATCCCTCTTTGCTCCACCAGCTTCCTCATTCCTATGCACCCTGGGTAACAACCTGGTATTACTTGGTTATAACACTTTGACTTGAGAAAAGAAAGTATTACCTGATCTAAGCCATGTTCAACTTGTTGTATTTTATGACGTGGAAGCAAATTTAACAAATATTTTTTTAAAAATTGTTAGTGTTTTGTTGGTGGTTTATTATTATTGTATTATTAGCTTTTGAGAAAATACCAAGCATACAAACTCTATCAGGTTGAGCATCTGCCAGGAATTTATTTCATAAATTATTTTGCAGTTTTTGTTGTGGAGAAAATATTAGTCCTTGTTAAGAGCGTCTACCCAAAAATGACACATTTTTAGGATGCAATTGGCTACACTAAAAGTAAAAAATTTCTACTGTAAGTAAAATATCCCTATAAAAGAGGAATGTGAGTAAAAGAGGATTGTGAAGCTGGTACTTTCTGAAATTATTATGAAGATGCAGTATTAATTTTATATACCTCAGGGGGAATAAAATAAAATAAAACAACTATTACTTCTTCAAGTAAGAAAAAGCATGTACACACCTACATTATCTTTGTGTGAACTTTGATTGCAACAACAAACTATATCATAGACAAGTGATAGACTCCTCAAATCAAACTACATAACCTTGTACCTCTACTACCTGTTCAGTAGAAAAGAAATCACATGCTAAAACTAATAAAAGTGCATAAAGTTTGGAATTATTCATATTCATCCATACACACAGACCAAGTAGTCACTTCCCTTGGCCTTGCAGATTACAGACCAATTACAGAAATCTTTCCACAGTATTGAAACAGGCACAATTCCACTTGTCTTTCTGGTGTTCTTGGTCTTTACTTGGGCTTTATAAGGTTTGGACTCTGTAACTAACTAGAGATCATGTCCAATGGCAACTGACATTACACTTTTAATTTAAGATCTGCATTTATTTGTTCAAGCAAAAATTGGTTCACATAATAAAATTCTGTATGTTCAGATGGTAAAGTTTAAGCCAAAACTGAAAAAAAGTTAATAGAATACCCTATAAAAATCCAAAGTGCACATCCCGATAATATTTAAGTAGATACTACAATTACATTGTAATATATACGTTTATATAAATATATTAAATATATCTGTATACACATGCATATGTGCATTATATGTGCAGTGCTATACTTTAGCAACTATATATTTTAAAACTTTGGGTTTTGAAATACCTATAGTATATTTTGGATTGTTAGCTTTTGCTTCAGAAATGTACTTTCTCAGAATAAGATTTCTGATGAAGTAATTAAATTAATTTGCAAATTAATAAAATTAATTTGCAAAATTATCTCATATTTGCAGTCTTTAAAAAAAAACCAAACTTTTAAAGCTTTCAGTTTTCTTTATGTTTAAGATACAGTTTTAGTTTTAAAAAAATAATCAGGATCATCAGTTAATAATATCTTTTTTTTATGTACATGTGTACATATATTAAAAACACATATTACATATACACCAGAGAAACTATTAAAAGATGAAGTACTTTTTGACATTTACTCACATGTCCATCCCTATTGATTTACATGAGACAATTTGTGCATATAAAATTTGAAAAAAAAAATATGGTCCTAAATTTTTTTTTTAAAATACATATCTTAAGTATTTTTTTTTTTTTCTGTGCCACATTATGACTTAGTTAGACTGGGCATATGCTCCTCTCCATTTCATGCTGCAAAGGGGAGCAGATGGAATTAAATACAGCTTGGCATTCAGTACAGGGGCAGCCGTGAAGCAGTACTTTTTAGTACCACTCAGGCAATACCAGCTACATATACATTAGAGATGAAACACAAAAAAAAAAAAAAAAAAGGACATGTCACCTTCAGGAAGGGGTAGTAGTCAGGGAACATCTGTTATACATGCACTGTTCCCTGTAGAAAAACTGAAACATGATGAAATATGCATCAAAAGTTCCCCATGCACTGAGGTACATTAAGTCCCTTTCAAACCATATGAAGCCCACTTGGGGAAGGGAGGTTATTTGAGTGTGGCAGCTGGAATAGAAGAAAGCAGCAGCAGGGAATGGAAACCAGCTGTTATGCCATTCTGGATATAAGGATGGACAGTAGACACAGAGAGGCTGACACAATGCATGTGTATATCACTGATGTACAGAGAGTAGACAAAGTTTCACTGAGCAGTAATAAGCTAATCATGTTGCAACTCTGTGTCTGAGCAAAGTCCTCATTAAATGCTAAGTGCTATTACAGTATATCAGGGATTCTTGTTGTGAAGCACTGCGCTGTCCACATTCCCTGCAATTCTCTCATGTGGTGAGCTCTTCCCATAAAAGATGTTCACAGACAAAAGGGTATAGAACAGGTCAGTGTAAATGTTCCCTTTCGGTACACTTTACTCAGGACTCAAGGGTGAGTGCATCTCACCCTTGCATTTAATTATGGCATCATATAAAGCAGGACTAAAGTGGATCCTCTGGCCCCTGGTAGGTAGAAATAAATCTGGGTTATCACTAAAAAAAAAATAATGTTTTAGAAAACACTATGCAGAGGGATTCTTTAAAATATATGGATTCCCAGCTCCAGTGCATAAATATCTTTATAGCAAAGTTTTCCCTCATATTTAGCCTAAACAGTTCTCCCAGCAAACTACAAATAATTAGTCAATTATTTAATTATTTAAATAGTCAATTATTTAATTAAATGAAATTACCACCCTATTTATGACAACTTTTAAAACACATTAAGAGATTTATTATGTTTCCATTCAGTCTTTGTTCATTTAAACAAATACAAACTCTAAACAAAAAACAGTTCTTCCAGACTTCACCCATGGGTCATGTTTTGTAAACCACTGTTTTATGCAGTTACTCTAACCCCTCTATTTATTTTGAATTTGTCCAGATCTTCCTTAAAAATGTCCCCACAAACTGAGTACAAATGCTTTGTCACTAAATAGCATGTGCTGGAACTCTGGACTAAATTAAATTATACCATTTCTCTCCCTCTGGAAACCTGGACATAGCAGAAAAGTAATATGTACACAACAAAAAAGGCCAGCAAAAGGACAGACTGGATTGTTGTATGTAGAAATTATAAGATATTCTTTGTTCCAGAAAAAACAAAATTCAAATCATGTTATTCTAACTGATGTATCACTAAATGGAATAATTAATTCCTGTCTCTTATTTAAGATGCTTCTGTTGTGTGTTTTCCTCAGCTGGACATAAAACTGTCGATAACCAAAATCCAAATTCAGGTTTCCAACTAATAGGCATTAGCTTTGGAGTAACTCCATCTGCAGAATATTCCTTCAATTTGGTAACAAGAATGTTGCTGGAACATGCAACTGGATTGTGTGAAAACCTGAATAATATATATTTTTTATCATATCCATATTTTTGTTGACTCTTTAACAGGAGATACAATCATACAATTATGATATAAAATTAGAAAGAGAGGACAGGATATATATAATTTACTTTTTATATAACTGAATAAACATACGCACATATATATTTAAACTAGAATTAATTAATTGGCTTAATTAAAAGAAAACAGACTAAGAAGTAGAAAAACACTCCCTAGTCCAGTTAAAATAGTTTGTGTGATATTAAGTGTCTATTCAATACATTAATATATGCCCTAAAATTTTCATTAACAAAAGTAAGCATATCCAGTTATGTTCCAGAGAAATGCATAAAACCTGAAACAATGAAACTTATATTTTTTTCTGATTTCCGTGTTTCAAAAGATGTTGGTCTTTCTATGCCCCTACTTTCCTATCAATTTATAAAAAGAATCTGGAAATAAATAAATAAATAGCTCAAGATTCTGATTTTGACATAGAAGGGCTTCATTTTACTGAGAATGGAAAATCCTTCACTTGCTCATCTAGTGGGAATAAAGCAAAAAGATAATTTATGGATTCTAAGACTTCCAAGAACAAACTGCAGTACAATAACTGAGCTCAGCCCCAGGAAAGGCAGTGTCAAAACAGAGAGTACAGAAAGGGAGTTATGAGATTTAGACTAGTGACAGGGGAGGAATATTCTGTTTTGTTGCCTTAAAAGCAAAGCATGAAGAAATGAGCACCACCAGTTTCAGAACCCCATTGTTAAAATTTACACCTACATTTCAGATGTGAGACTCATGGTAACAGACTTTTGATCTTGAAGCGCATGATATGCATTAATTTGCAAATAAGCTCATCAAAGAAATCACTTCTGAAATGTATTAACATTTCTGTTGGTACAGTTTCAGCCTTTTAACATGTTAGTAATAATATATCTAAATTGATTTGTTTGTGAAGTTTCCAGTGAAATCAAGATACAGGGCAAAAATACAGACCACTGAATTAATCTGTAATTATAAAAATAAGAAACAATAGGAGGACAATAAAATTACTTGGAAAATGTAGCATGACATATCAAATAGTGCAAACATCACAATGTGCTGAACTATTATAGTCCCTTTTATGTGTGTGTCTCAGGGATAAGCTTTGTGTGTGTACAGATGCAGAAAGTTCTTTCTGTATGTATTGAAAGTCAGTTATAGAAACTTCCCCCCCCCCATCTATGGCTAAGTACATTAATTAAATGTGGTGTATGCTCTTCACGAAACTTCACTGCTACTACACGATAATAATCTGCAAGATGATGAAACACACATCTCATTAAAAATCTGGTTTGGAAGAACTCAACTCCAGTTGAAAAGCAGGATAATAGGCAATAACAGGCAGGAATAATAGGCTAAGATACCCTGATACGAAGTGTATTCACTGTCACTGCAGCTGCCAGAATGTTTGCACTGCTTTTCTGTTTTCTAACAGTGAAGGCAGCTAAGTAAGTAGTCAAGGTATTAAGCTAATCCATCCCTTCTCTATTAGGTTGCCACTTCACATCCTTTTCTGATTTCAGCTAGGACAAGCACCTGCTCCATCAGATTTCTGTTTCCTCACCTGGATAGCTTTGCTTGAACTCCAGAGCTGCTCATATGAGGAGATTGCACCATGGAGAGAAGCTATGCATGGTAACACTCTCCTTTCTAATGAGGAAGCATCAAAAAATGGGCTCTGCTTCTAAACACTGACTATCACTCAAACCAATGTCACAAAGTGCCACTCATGAACCTATACTCAATATCAAAATAACTGACAGGTAAAAAGTGAAAGTAAATTCTCTGGTAGAGTAGTAGGTCTAAAAATAAAACTTAAGAAGATATTCAACATAAGAGCAACAGAGGGGAAATAATAATAATAATAATAATAAAATAACTTTAGTACTATGAGTAAATAAATTTGTAGATAAAGGACTTTGTTTTTATTTTTCCCAAATCCATCATATAATTTACTCAAGAGATAATGCAGCAACAGATATGTCATAGGTACTGGGTATTAACATGAGAAAGGTCATGACAAGCATCTGTATAGCAAACACAACTGACCTGTATTCCTCAGTTGAGTTCAGTTACTTAGATTCAAGGGGGAAATAGTATTCTGGTCACTCAAAAAATGGCATTACAGAACATTTGCATAGACTTGCTCAGCCTCTTCAAGCAAGTCTTGCAAAGACCTAGGTCAGCTTTAAATTACTATCAGAGATTAAGGCACTAATAATATCTGAAACTTTCCTGAGTACTCCTCTAACTAAAGAAGTGAAAAATATTAATTTAAAATTTAGACACCAACGGAGAGACTTCACAAGAAGGATGAGACCATAATAAAGTTGTTAATTTCCTTAAATTCAGAAGTACTCTTTCCCTGACAAATGTTCTCACAGCAGAAAAGTAGGAAAGTGCTGACAGTTTAAATGTCATAATGATTTTTCTTTTTCTTTCTTTCTTTCTTTCTTTTTTTTAATGCACTGGAGGGGTCATCTAGCTAATGTAAATATTGCCTTATTCTTCATAAAAGTCTATAATTCTACAGATTTTTTCAGCCTTAAATTAAAAGTCCCACTATTAGAATGAGGCACAAATCAAATATCTACAGTGTGTTGATGACAAAACTGGTCAAGAAAACAGTTACAAAGTAGTCTTCCTCCATAATAAGCTACAGAATAGGTAAATTAGTCTTTGGCCTGCCTTAATCTCCACCCAAGATCACAGATGTGGTTGCATAAAGCAGGGAAGCTGAACAAGTAAGTGAGAGAAATTACAAAGAAAAGAGCAAATGAATGGGGGGAAAAATCTCATTTTGTTTGCTCATCTAGTGGGAATAAAGCAAAAAGATAATTTATGGATTCTAAGACTTCCAAGAACAAGTTCCACCTAACTGTTTCCAGACTTACAGCTCTAGAAACAGGTATTACTGAGTCATATTAAATAAAAGGTGAGACTCTCAATACAAATAAGTTGCTATTGTAGTTTGCCTGGAAAACACTTAATCAGATGAAAGTGAAGAATGGTTCAAGTCCTGATATAAAACAGCAAGGTAGTGTCTTACCTGAGATAATTAGGGGTAACTGAGTTGGAAGGGACAATAGTCTTGGACGTAAAGACTCCTAGGTGACATCAGAACAGTGGTGCAGTCTGACAGCTATTCACATTTTAAGTACACAGAGAATGTTATGAGATATTCTGTCCGAAAGAAAAAACACTACTGTGAGGAAGTAATGCTGAACAAAATATCTCACAAGGTGTGTGAGCTCTGGGAGCACTCCCAGCCTCAGTCAGTTTCTCAGCATAGTCTTTCACTAGTTCTGTGAACTTGATAAAGAAATATTTCTCTAGTCTTCTTTTCCATTACCTCATTAAGTTCATCAACTTACTCATAAAAAAAAAAATCATCATCCCCAATGACACAGAAAGAATTGGTGATGATGTCAGACAGCAGAAATTTGATTGTTGAACTTTCTGCACTTATCAGTTTAGACTAATTCTCATTTAGTTAAACAGAATGAATATTAGTTATTCTAAGACTAAAGAACTATAACAAGAAAATCAGTGAATATTTCAGAATATATATATATATATTGCTAAAAGTCTGATAATTTCTATTCTACTGCAGATGGAAACTGCAAGATACCAGAGTTCAGAGACCTTTCTTTTTAGAAATTGAAAATGTAAATGCACAAGTTACTCTAGTTTTGTTCCATGAACAGGTTCAGTGGACAAACTTGACAGTATTCACTAATATGCTAAAACACTGATTAGACTGTTGCATGCATGGCTGCATCAATTGTAATGCATGTGTTGTTTTGTTGTGACAACAGAAAAATAAAATTACATTTTTGAGCAATATTTAATCTATTTAATCTCTCACTTTTTTTTTTTTTTTTTCTGAAGACTCACTCCAGCCCTTTTATCCTAGTCACTTATGTCTTAGATTAAAAGTGTACTGTCCTACAGAGAAACCTGAAGCAACACAGGTTCTAGAGGAGTTTCTGACTCCAACTCTGAAGCTTTCTTTCAGTCTTTCTCCATGGAGATATCTCTGGTTTTCCGTTATTCTTGTGATTGTGCTACTGTTAAATAGGTAACAGCACACCCCCTCTATGGGATGCAGGTGTGAACGGCAAGCAAATGTTCTGAAAGCAGAATGTGATGCACAATGATAAAGAAAAAAAAAAAAAAAAAAGATAAAGAAAAAAAAAGATAAAGAAAAAAAAAAAGCTGCTGAATTCAAATATATGTTAAAGAAGGAAAACAGAAGGGGAAGAAAAAAGAGAAAAAAGGTAAGGAAAAAATACTGACAAAAATCTAACAAAGACAATGATTTATAAGCAACTACAATAAACCTCCACATCTCTATAGTTTTACATCAGTAAAATTATCATTATCAGATAAACATATTCAGGATTTACTAAGAAAAGTATAAAATCTACTTTTTTTTTTTTTTTTTTTTTTTCTGCTGTGCTTCATCCCTGTAGATATCACATTATAATCTCAGCTTTGGATATCTTTTCAAGGAATACAGATTATTTCTGCTATGCACAAACAACAGCAAAGAAAAGTATTATTCTGTTAGTTAATCACCAAATGTGAATAATACATAATACATCAGGTGGAACAGGAATTTTTATATAACAGACATATTCAAAACTAATAATTCTTGTAAGATTTGTAAGTAGGGTGATTTTACTGAAAAAGTAACAGACAACAAACGCTCATTAAGAAAGCTGAATCAGCATAAGTAAGCTGATCAGAAACAGATATTTTTATGCAGAAAACTGCTTGGAATTTACAGGGGGGAAAAGATACATAACTGAAATAACTAAAAGGAGACATTCTTATTTCAATACAAGACTAACTGTCCCAATAACATTTAAAGGGATACCCTCCCCCCACACACACACCTACCCATCCTCCACCCCTTTCTTTCCATTAAGGCCAAGTGATGAGCTTCCAGAAGCATTGATTTGCTCAGACTTGTAGTTAAAAAAAATACTGCTAAGATTCTTATTGCTGCCCTGGGTGGAACTGGAATCATGACAATTGTGACAACTACATACAGGAAATGTAACTTCTCAAACTCAAACTTAACTCACTTGTTAATTTAGGAATCTGAAATCTAGATCCTGAGTTGACTGTTAAGACTGTTAAGACTGTTTATTTTTCACCACTTCTGATACTGCTTCAGGTGCTACTATATAAAATTGTTTCTAGTAAACTATTCATATCCTTTTCCTAAAAAACAATTTTTCTCTAAAGAAAATGCCATCTTTTTTCTACCCACAAACATATTTCTCACCCTTCGTCAACATGGCCAATGGATAGGATAGGATAATGACTGGAAAAAGCAATTTTGTTCATTATCTTTCAAAAGAGAGAAGTTACATTGGACTAAAAGCCCTAATCATACTATGCTCAATGACAAGCAATCATTGATTTAATTGAAAAAAAAACACATTGCACCACATTTTTTACTATGATCTGTAACCCCATAAGGTTCTCACTGTATGTTCAGTTTTCATAATATACCAATGAATGACTTTATTACCTGACACTTGGTGGTGACTTTATTACCTGACACTTGGTGGTTATCTCCACTTGGAGATGGAAGAGTTCATACAAGTAAACTCTGCTGTCATTAGCATTTGTAATTATATTTGGGAAAAAAATAATAATAAAAAAAATGAAATAAAAAGTTAGTTTATCTCTCCATGTTCATACTTTTTAATAATAAATCACATAAATACCTGCTGCTGCAACTCAGTGGCTGACAGTACTTAACATTCATAGTTCAGTATATGTTTAATGAGCATGTGAGAAATTAATATAAGCCATTGGTATGAGATGTTTCTTGATGAATGGGACCACTTATATAGATAAAATGGTAAGTGCAAACCTCCATATAACTCTTTGTGTTATAATGAAAATAAGTAATAGGCTTAATATGTTGACTAGTGCTCTTATATTTTAAGCAGTATCAGGCTTTATGCTGTTGGCCAAACTGCAGTAAAAATTGAACTCTAGCTATACTATACTTTTCTAAAAAACAAACAAACAAACAAACAAACAAAAACCCACTTTTTTATAATTTATGGTAAATTATTTTCCTAATTAAACTTTTTGGATTTTAGAACTTCATTGCTGTACTTTATTACTTTACAGATAGATATTCAGGGAGATACAAAACTGAGAAATTTAGATACACATTCAAACAGCTTCTTAAAAAAAAAAAGAAGAAGTCTAGTATTGCTTCTTTATACAGATCAATGTCCAATTATAAGCAGAGAGTTGCTGTGGCAGAAGGTCGGGAAAAAATATTCTTTCTGGCATTTATTACTTGGAAAATAAGGTCATATGTGAAGTCAACCCTCAAGTACATACAGAATAAATTATACTGCAGTATTCTAAATACACAGCAAAAATTATATTGCAATCTCAACATAACAAAAAAAAAAAAAAGTTGAACATGTATTCGTGATGATTGTACAACAGATCAGACTAGGCTAGTGATAAAAAATCTAGTTCCAATTAATCAACAATTAATAAAAAGCTCATAATGTATTTCTGCTTAATTATAAATGTAGCTTCTGATGGAGGCTGACTTATTTATTCATCTGTTAACTGTGTTTAACACTAAATCACCTTCCACACAAGCTAAACTAAAGCAAATATATAAAACATTTCAAAATAATTCAGTAGTGCACTTCATTATTGCTTACACGTTATGAAGGAAATTGTACAAACACACACTGCTGGAGTGGTCAGATTGTCTGATGCTTAAAAAAAAATCAAAAATAAAATTAAAAAAACTCTTTCTTTGAAATAGAAGACCTTATAGTTCGATAAAACATATCTCTAAGGAAAATTTAATTGGGCACTGTTTGAAGAATTAAATATGCTTTCATTTGTCAGAATGAAGGCTTGCAGAGATCATTGTCATTGTCCTGGGATACATTATTTTAGCTGTTTCACAGACACTCGTCTTTGATACCTTCCTAGAAAATGAATGAAATTATACTAAAAATCACATTAGTTTAGTATTTGACAGTTTTCATGCTACTCTTAATTGTGAAATCAACATTACAAATAGATAAATTACATCCATGAAATGAAACACCTTCTGATCCATTTTTACTGTTGTCTGATATCCCAAGTCTCTTTCCTTTTCCTCTTCTCCAAACTACATGTGGAATGTATTTACTGTTGTTCTTTTATCTGTTGCAGTCATGTCTAGTTTGAGTTTTCAAATCACGCTTTGGCTGAAGAACGGTATATAGTATATCACAGGCAATGCCAATGGAGATAAAGTATGTTCTAATCATTTTAGAAAAGTACTTTTTTTTTTTTTTTAATCTGTTTTGGATTTCCAAAGGAAAAATAAAAATAAAAAAAAGGATACTTGTGGTTTTGTTTCATGTTCACTCTGAAAGATACTGAATGTCTTTGCTCTGGGCTAGCTACAAGATTTACTGTTTTCTTTGATAGTATTATCAGAGGGCTATTCCACCCTGATACACTGCAATTGCAATGCTAATAGGTTTATAATGATGGCTTAAACTTTATGCTCTGTAAGCATTGGAGACTTCACTCACCTTGTTCAAGTGGCTGGCTTTTAGTTGAAGTAGTTTTCATCTTGAGTGCCTCCCTAACAGACATGTCACAGCAGGAGCCTTTGTTAGTGTCTTGGTCACTGTCAGCCTGATCACTGTCCCCATGCCCGCTGTCCCTCAAGCTGGCTCTTTCTGGATCCTTGAACGTGGAGCTACTGAAATACATATTTAAAAAGAGAGAGAGAAAGAGAGAGAGAGAGTTGTATTTACTTGTTCTAAGTTGAATTGTACTCTCTGGCAAAGCAATTTTGACAAGAATGCAAATGGGGAAGCTGAGAAAGTTATTTAATAGGCCTTACCTTTGAACAAACTGCTGCCTGCTGCCCATGTAATTGGGCTCTGCGGGAAAATTGTCTGTCTGCGAAAGAGAAGGAAAAAAATACGTATAGTTGTACACTGGACAAATCTCCTGCAGAGCAACAAGATTTCCTAGAGGAGAAATGATTAATAATTCAAAAATTCCCTTAATCTTCAGATTTGTACATTTTAATTAAATTGGAAAATGCTGGCATGTAATTATGTGCTCAGAACAATTAAATGATTCCGGTCCAAAAATTACCTGCTAAAGTAAACAATGAAGCTCCAAAAAGTGGCATTCTCTGTTAGCAACCTGACAGATGACACTGTTTATGTTTTTTCATTAGTTAGATATTAAGACTGATGGTTATTGAAAATGAGAGAAAAAAAATACTTTTGCATATTACAAAAGCGAATTATTCAGTAATACTAATATTTAAGCAAAATTACATCATCTACAGGGATTCTGAAGCCCTTACTGCAATGCAACTTAATATATTACTATATAATTTGTGAATTACAAAAAAAAAAAAAAAAAAAAAAAAGACTATTTGTGGTTATTTGGCTGTTTGTTGTTGTTTTTAATTCTACTGTAAAAGTGCAAGTATGAAAATATTTGGATTTTCTCTCTTTAATTGTCATCAGTATTAATAGCTACATCTGAATAATGAGAACCACACATGCAAACAAGAACATTAAATGATTTCTGTAGACAAGTGGTTTTAAAAAAGAAGATACTTTCATTAAGTCTGTCATAAGTATATTTTTAGCAGCATGAGATAAGTAACTGTAGAAGCAGAAGTATTTACAGCATCCAGACCGACATGGAGTCCTGCCAAAGGGAACTGAATTCCCCTTGTATCATCAGCTGAAGTTCTTTGGGAGAGAGAGACTGAATCTTTCACAAAACCCCATATACTGTAGATTCACACACGTCACTTCATCTTGCAGCTGACCTAGTGACAGAGCTTCTACTGTTTTCTGCATCACTTCATATCACACCACTATGCTTCACAGCGGCTATGAGTTTTGCAACAGCATCTCATGTATCAGCATCAGTTACACAGACAGTGCTCAATTAATGGAGCAGAAGGTCCAAGGTAAGGTTTAAAGTTGCAGAACAAGTATTTACGCAAGTGACTGGTCTCCCTGATATTTTTTGTTCCCTACCACTTTCCATTTAATTTTTTTAGCTTTGCTTTGTGTTTTTGTTTGTTTAGCGTTTTTTTTGTGAGTTGTTTTTTTTTTTTATTTTGTTTTGTAGGCATGTAATAATTAGAAATATTTGCTACTGTTTGTATGGATGGAATACCGGAATTCAGAAAAGATGTATGAAGAAGTTACATCTGAAACATAACAGTCATGGTTGCAACAGAAAATAGGTAGCCATCTGCCATTCTCAAGACATATAAGAAATAGATGTGTTTGTGTACCATGGATACCTTGTGTGAATTAGGAAAGAGACAGGAGATAAAAGTCTTCTATTTTGGATTTATGAAGTGTATCTACACTGTACATTCTTCTTATTGCTAGTTAAGTCTTTTGCTTCAAAAATTGGGATTATAACACAGATTGTGTTCACATTTTGAGGCAATTTCTAATTTAAGCTGCAGAGTACATTGTATATATTTGGTACGACATTATAAAAATAAATGGAAGTTTTAGCAGCAAATTTTCTTCAATATAAACTGTATGAAAGAATCAGATTGTTACTCTTCTGTTTTCAAAATATTACATAAAACACTGATATTTATAATTCTAATACTTTATCTTTTCTTCTTTAGCAGCTTTAAAGGGTGAGCATATAAAACTTCTTAAATACTGTCCAAGAAGAGCAAACAATACTCTACATTACAGAAGGAGAATTCTGAAAATATGGGACATCAAATCCAGTGTAATGCCACTGCTTTTCCAAGTCAGCTGTTCAGAAGTCTTCATATTTTCAGGTACAGCTATTCAAACTCAATCCAACCACTTCAGTTAGGGATTTTTAAACTTAGGAAAAGAAAAAGTCCAGGTTTTAAAATATGTAATTAGAACAAAAATTTGACTTAACTTTTGCCAAACTGACCTCATACTTTTAGTGATGCAAGAAAACTGCTTCCTATTAAACACAGTTGCTACTAGAATCAACACCCATTATTCATACCTTCGTCAGGCAAAATATATGTTATAAATGCCTTTTCATCAAATCTCTACTATCTGTTTAGGAAACACAAAACAGATCTTTGTCCTGCAATTAATTATAACAGCTCCTTAAATGTGGTGCTAAGGACTTGTCTATAATCTGGACCATAGTCAGAACTGAGCATACATTTTGCTTCTACTTTGTCATAGCAATAAAAGCTTATCACACACCCTGAACTAGTCAAAATATAAATTTTAAAGTAGAAGTTACCACAAAATCTTAGCTACATTCCAATCAGTGGAAGTTGCTTCTGAGAAATTTTGTATTTATGGTAATTGTTTACATTTAATTAATGTATAATTTGACCAATTTCCTTCATATTGTGTTTTGCATCTAAACAGTTGGTTGCCATCTTACAGTAAGTTCATTGTTGCAAAAGGACAGCTATATGTATATATAGTTATCAACTATACATATACAGCTGCACAGCTCTGAGTTGTATTCTTTAAGAAACATAAGAAAAAAAGAACAAAAGAATGAAAGAACAAACGAATGAAAGAAAAAGAAAGGAAGAAAAAGAAAGGAAGGAAGGAAAGAAGGAAGGAAGGAAGGAAGGAAAGAAAGAAAGAAAGAAAGAATAAGAATAGCTTCATAACTAAAAGCAGTTTGAACCAGCCTGGACACAGTGAATTATGAATTATTGGGAATATTTTTAACAATGGGCTACATTAATCTCTCTTTCTTTGTTTTCTTTTAGAAATTAATGTTCATAACATTAATGAAATGTTTTAATACTTTAGTAGATAAAGCCATGGTCGTTCTGCATGTGTTTATGCATATTATATAAATATATTTCAAAAAGAATATTAGGATTAAAATTACAGGCTAATACTATTCAATCAAATTTCAGGGAATTGATTATTGTTTAGTGAAGAAATGGCGGAGCATTTCACAGGACTTCTGCTTTCAAAAATTCCTATAAAAAGAAAATTGTCTATTAAAAATTGGATGTTTCTAGCTCTCTTCCTTTTTTCTTTTTAATCAAAACCTTTTTTATACCACCATTCCAAAAATTTTAGAGCAAGCATTAATCTATTTCATGCTGTTTAAATAAAGTTAGAGAACAATAAAATAAAAAGTTTTCAATTCAACAGATCTTTCTTCTAAAAACAAATCGTTCTTAAAATCAACATGACTGAAAAAAAAAAAATAGTGAGGAAAAGTGTGTAAGAGGGAGAGAAATGCAATATCTAAGTATTCTTGACAAATTATGTCTGGAAATAATTGTCATATTAGGGAAAGATGTATTTGAAAATGTAAAAAAGAAGGACTAAAACATTAATCAGATTTATGAATATTAGGCTACTAGAATATTCATTTTTTTTTCTCAGAATTACAAGAACAAGTATTACATTTTCAGAAATGATTCAACACAATTCTATTTTATGTAGGTGTTCATACCTGAAACTATAATAAAGCAAAATGTCTTTGCTGACTCTAACTTCTTTTTAATTAAATACAAAAATGTAATGGAATAACCTCCTCTTTATCTTTAATATCTAAGTCATGCACTTTCTGTGTCTTTTCTTAAGAGGCTTAACTCCAAGCACTCAACCTTCCCCCCAAAAAAAAACAGTTCTTATATAATGGCAATCACTTTTCAAGACAAAAGAATTGTATTCTGCCAAATCAAAATCTGACAATTGTCTTGATTTTGTTAGGAACAGTTTGTGTTCAACATAATACAGTTTTCACAAAAGGCTTCCACTGAATGTATTTGCTTATCTAGAAGAAGTAGCTTTTGATTTCATTGGACTTCTTTCATTAAGAAAAGATATTAGCCCAACAACAAAATATAAATTAAAATATAATTAAGATATAATTAAAATAATATAAAATGTAGAAAAATAAATAAACATAAAAATTTAATAAACTATTCTACCTATCTGAAGGGCAAAATTCAGTAGGCTATCTTAACAAATCTTGTCCTAATATCTACTTTCCACTCTCAATCATTAGAAAATATTTTTGAGGTATAATTTATTTGACATACATATTTGACAAGTTTCACACTTGATGCAAAAATGTGTATTTTGGTGCTACAAGAACTACAATGTGATTATGTGAATTTCTGACATATGTAACATTCTTGAAAAGCACAGGACAAGAAAAACAGATGCATAAGGCCACATCATTCACTAGGATGCTGTGCATCCTAGTGCATAGGATACTGAAGGATGCTGGTGATTTGTGTTATCTTTTTCTCTTGAGTGAGAAAAGCAAAACTGTGAGGAAGAGTTCCTGAGCTATTCAGTTGAACGCATGGTGTGGCTTCTGAAAAGTAAGATTCAGGAGACAGAAACTACTGTTCTTTCCTGTACGTAGAGGAATAATATACCAAACATCTATCCAAATACCACATTTGTTGCATATATATATATATATATATATATATATATATTTTTATTTTATTATTTAAGAATTCCAATTAATATGTTATAGACATTTTAGTTATATTTGTAGTATTGTCTCACTAAAAGCAATTATTTTAAAATTTTTTGCAAGTGTACTCTGCGATGCACAGGGCACAAAAGAAGATGGAATACCATACTGACTCAGGGGCCAGTCAAACTTTCTCTCACTTGCACCAAACCTGAAGTCTGAAGAAGCTAAAAAGGTCACTTCAGAGAGACATATTTTTGAGGGGCCCTGACAAAAAAAGAGACCTGAAAGATGATCAAGACCAAACCAGGATCAGATTTTCTTATATGTGTATATATTAAATTAAAGATTTAAACCTTTCAGGAAAAGTTTGCCTCTTCATCAGAGGGAAAGTCAGCTTAACAAAACCCTTAAGCTCCTGTACCAGGTTATAGGATATGTATTTATGGGGAGATCTCTAAGAAAGGTGTGACTTTCTTCTCTAAGAAAAGTGTGACTAGGAAAAACCTGTGGAAATTGAAACCCCCAAATTCCTTCTACTGAAAAGAGTATCAAGAAGATTTTCCAGGCTGAACTTATTTGCTGTTGGTTTCATAATGTTTTTAGGTTTCTGAGTGTCATTTTATTTTGCAGAACAGAAACAAGAAATGTATGCTTCTAATGAATTTAACACAATCTGGGAAGAGAATGTGCAGAGCTGTCAAATGGGACTAGGAAAATCTAATTGTAATATGAACTCTTACAATGAACTATTTTTTTTTGGAGAAGGTGCAAGATCAGAATGTAGGAAGAGGTGCAAAATATCACACCACATAAAGAGCTCTAGCTGAAAGTACAATAGCTCTGCTTCTGCTACCACAGCATCAATAAATAAACATAATGAAATTCATGACACATTATTGCATTGCTCTGTATTGCCTCTATTCATTTAAAATAATTCACAACTTGTCAAAGGCCTGTGAGCAGCGCAGTTAGACTAGTGCTTTAAGAAACATTTGTGAAGATCTTATGAGAGTTTGATACAACTTATATCAAAGTAAAAAAGGAAGTATGGGAAAACAGAACAGTAACTACTTCCCCCGAATCAGTACAGTTGCATCCAATATATTTACACTGTTCACCAATGATATGTACTTACTGAAGCTGTGCTGTCAATAAAAAACACATTAAGAACCTTTTGAAAGAGCTTCCTTGTCAATTAGACTGCAGATACATTCTATTGCTCCAGTTTTTCTGACAATTTAATATACTGCATCATATTAACAGTACTGGCTTGTCAATAAGGCAAATCCAAATCCTATTAATGGAGTTATACTGCCAATACAATCGGCTTCCTATTTATTGAGCTCCCCAGTATCAGGGAAAGCTGTGAAATGGGATTATAAGGTTAGGTTACATACATCTGTCTCTATAGTACATAAATATTTGAGGAGTTTTGTGAAACTGTGTGAAGAAAAACATGTGTAACCACTTTTTTTTTTCCCTTTAATAGTTTACCATCACTGAGAAAATATTAAATAATCCTCATTTATCACATTATTTTTCCTGCTTGCTGAAAGTAACACTGTTATATCATAAGCTAGCCTGCTTTTGTGCCACACACATAGAAATGCCAGGAGATGTATGCACATGAGATAGTATCTGTGCCAGAAATTTAAAAAATAAGACACATTTTAGGAATAAAATATGAAAAGTTTCACAATTTCAATTTTTATTTAGCTATTGTATTGTGATGTATAATCTTGATATAATGAAGCTTCTAAGTATAATTTTAGCATAACAGAGACTCCTGTAAATAATTAATATGAGGTAGTAGTTCACGCATATATATATGTATATATATATTCTACTTATATATATATATTCTACTACTTATATATATATATATAAGTAGTAGAATAGAAAATCTAGTAGAAAAAAAAAAAGTAGAATAGAAAAAAAAATAGAATATATATATATTCTACTTATATATATATATTCTACTACTT
>CM021731.1:172519926-172637457 GCA_011075105.1 Heteronetta atricapilla
CCTCATATTAATTATTTTAATATATATTATATATACATGTATACTATATATATAAGTAGAAGTTCAGCAAGCCATCTATTGAAGTTGATTAAGCCCTAATGAAGTGGAACATCAGTTGCTTTTAACCCATTCAATATTAAATAACTAGTTTGACTGAATTAGTAGAATACTCAACAGATCATTAAACGTAATTTTTTTTTTTTTTTAAAGTTTCTTAAAAAAAATAGTAATTGCATCAAAATGTACTGGATATTCTCTTATCAAATTAACTCTGTAGGTCTAACTTGAAAATATGGATAAAAAAAAAAAAAAAAAAAACATGGTCCAAAATGACAGTTAAAGGTCAATGAATCAAGTTGCCAATTATATTTTCTGGTAGCAGATGGGTGCAATGAAACCTAATGATTGAATTTGAAATGCTTTAATGCACCTTTTATCTATGGCTCCCACCATATTGAGTCTACCTTAGTATTCCTAGCAGATATTATGTTTACTGCATAACAAACTCAACTACAGTTAGCTAACTAGAATGAAATCTGCACTCATCAGAATATCCAATTTACTCTAAAAATATCACACCATGAAATCAAAATAACATTTGGGATATCATTATTTTTGTGTGTTGCTTTCTTTTGTTCATTCCAAACCACGTTAACTATGAAATCTATAAGTTAACAAATTAAAATTAGAAGGAGACTTTAAAAAAACAAAACAAAACAACAACAACAACAACAACAAAACCTACTACACTACTGCCATGAAATTTAAGGAGATGATCAAAGTATTTGTTATCATTTCAAGAATATTCTTTCTCTCATGTTTGTAACTTTTTCTTTTTTTTCTGTGTAAAAGCAACCTTGTCTTTTCTGCCTTTCTTTCATAAACACAAATTCTACTATGCAATTGTAAGCTCTTGGCATTTTATTTTTAATTTTGACACACATCTGAAAGATCTTACTCAGCAGGAATACCCAATGAAGCCAGTAAGAGTTGTAGAATTTGTCCTCTTTTTAAACAGCTGTTTTCCTGTTTCTGATAGCAGTATATAAGAAATGCTTTCTGAACAGATAAAAGCTTTATAAAAACTGCAATAATATAAGGTGAAGAGGAGATCAAATTATAGTCTTTTAACACTGACAAACTGTTTTGTACTCATAATATTTAGTAAGGGGTAACACAGACACCAGATATTTTAAATCTGTTAAGTCTGTGTTAACATCTATCCACTACATTTACCTTCTGTCCTACCCATACTCTTACTAAAGGCAACAATAAAACTCCCACTAGCTATGACCTGAGGTCCGCTGAAATCAATGGACATTTTCAAATTGGTTTCAGTAATCCTTGGATCGGTCTGCTTCAATTATGGGATAAGTGAGTCTTTAGATAGTGTGCTACATTCCCACAGATTCAGATGTTGTATGCTGTAGAAAGCTGCAAAGGAGCAGGAGAAAGATTATCATAGTGATAGAACATGAGAAGATATTCTTAAATATCTTCCTTTATCCCAGCATATGGTCCTTACCATGGACAACATTTAAACAGAATTGTAATGTCAATGTCAGGGAAGGGTGATTCACTAGGCAACAAACACCGCATGCAGCAGAAGAGTCCAGTTCTGTGCTTCTTCACTACAGTGTGGAAAAACAAACAAACAGACAAAAACCAATAAAGATAAAGCAAAACCTGATTCTGAAACCATACTGCCTGTACAGAAAAAGTATTTAGAGGGGGACACTGAAGCTTTCTTCCAAGGTGATAGACAGAACAGAGTAAATCTAGATTCACCTCTTTTCCTTTCAAGCTGCAACCTTTCCCCTTTCTTTTCCTAAAAGTCTTCCCCAGAAAAGCAATGATTCCCTTAAATAAGGGAATAAGAAGTAAAGGGAAAAGTAAAGAAGAAGAAGTAAAGGGATTCCCTTAAATAAGGGAATAAGAAGGAAATAAGAAGTAAAACATAGGTGCTTAGAGTATCTCCTTATGTCTAATTTCACATTTAGGTCATGTAAATTTCTTACAATATTTTGTTAAAGTCACCAACAAGGTATTCTGTAAAAGACTGACAGTATGAAAAGCCCTGCTCTCACACAAATATCTTAGCATAATTATTTCCTGTTAGCATTAGAAAAAGACACACCACTAAATATACTGCCAAAATAATGGCTGAATTTATGACAAAATAGTAGATCGTCAAATTTTACAGATTCCCATGCCTGTGTAAGGACATTTTCAAGTGTGAAATGGTGATTTATTATTTGTGACATAAGATAAATAATTTAGGCTTGCACAAATTTAGCTAGAGGTTCTGTCCCTAAATATATTTTAAAGCTGTAACAGTCAAAATAGGCAAAACAATTTGCCTATGATGAGGTACTTCATAAAATGAAATTTTGATTGAATACACCATTAATACTGGACAAGTAGGCTTGGACAGAAAAAATAAGTTTTTTGGATAAAGGGCTTCATATAACCACCCATATCTCTGTCACTTCAATGTTAACATACTGCAATGACTTCATACAGGTTATAATTTAATAACATATTAAGTTAATTCAGATGACAGAACAAAAAAAAGATAGTTACCTTTCTTGATATGATTATGTTACCTAGAACACTGCACCCGCTTATCTTGGTAATCTGTAAATTCATATGTATTTTAGGGGGTGACTTTGACATGTATATTCTAAACTACCTGGGGAAAAATAATTCTTGGATTATGCCTCTCATTAAAGTTTGTCATACTGAGACTATGAAATCAGATTTTGATGTTAAAATAAAGAAGATGCTTACAACAAAGGCTTCTCTGCAAAGACTGCAGGATTAGAAAACGTTCTCTTTCTGTGTTAGTTTCTCAACGTCTAGGAAACTGCTGCAAGTTTCACCAGGAATAGAGACTGAACATGAATACTAATATTTGACTGAGGGTATAGTTTGCCTACAGTGATTAAATTATGGGTTTGCCTCTATATTTAATCAGCAGGATGTTCAGACAGCACTTGAGCACTTTTTTTTTTTTCTTAAATTTGAAATTTCAAAGACTTTACGCAACCTTATATAAACAATGTACAAACATCCACATCACTAAAGTCCCAAACTAGTATGCAGAAGTGTGTGTGGGAAATTCAAAATGGGAAAAGAATTTGAAAATATTACAGATATGGTTCATGAAATGCCAAACAAGAACTCATGCTAGGGATAAAATAACTTAAGGTTGTTCTCAATGCTCTTCCTGAACAGACAATTATGTGTAGTACAGACTAATGCTGCTCCCTGCAGGTGGATCAAAAGCCCACATGAAGCCATATCAACTTCCAGCTTCACTGGAACTCAACACAAAGCTCTTGTCCATACAGAATGGTCTCTAGGAGTAGAACCTGTGAATGTAAATCTACACATATACCCCCAAAAGTTCTGTTGTTGTTTTGTTTTGTTTTGTTTTCCTTCAGGGAGAGAATTTCGTTAGGAGATGGATTAATTTATTTCCATGGAAAGTTATACATTTACAGGATTAAAGGACATCGTAACTTATTCATGCTTATTTCTAAATAAAAAGGTTACTGTGCCATTGTGAATAAAACAAAAAGCATATGAGGCCTATGATACAGGCTCCATTTCACATGCAATTTCATTAACTTCAACACAAGTTCCAAAGAATGCATAAATTGGGTTTGTTGGTAGTTGTCATTTAAATTTTCTCAGGTATAAAGTAATAAAATACAATCTGTCCTTCAAAACTACACTAAGATCAAGAGCAAAATCAATCCTCTTCCATGAAAATAGAGTTAGGATCTTATTCCTAGGAAGTTTTGTATCATACTTCAGCAGAGAGTTTCCAAGGTAATGGTATAAAGCTTTAATTCTAAAGATTAATAATAGGATTGCTGCTTTAACTTAACCATAGCATAATGAACATCAACAATATAATGATGAGCCAAGCTACCAACAATTTTTAGAATGTACAAGGAATAGACAGATACTGGCAAGAATTAAACTGCCATTTTCACACATCTGCCCAAAGGAGGTATTATAATTGAAAAAAAAAAAAAAAAAAAGAAAAAAAAGAAAAAAATACTTTTAGACTGCTGAGACTCATAGCAATTAAGTTTTTTGTTTGTTTGTTTGTTTGTTTGTTTTTTTAATAAAATAGCCCCAAGAAGAAACAATTTGGGTTTTGAGATCGGGAAGTGGGAATGCATTCTAACCCAAATTACTATGTAATTGTCTTTATTATAAAATACTATAGAAAATGTATGGCCAAAATTTAAATCTGAACAAAACTTTTTTTAATAATCTCTTCTCCTCTAGCTCTTCAACACACAAGCTTATTTTTTCATCAGCAAGACCAGTTTACAAGCAATTTATCTTTATCTAAAGATCTTTGCCAATATTAGCCAAAATATCCAAGGCTTACATTTATTTAATAGAAGCAGTTTTCTTTTTCTTTATATTCATCTCAGTAAAATAGATGTGGGTCAAAATCTGGAAATCTAGCTACTAACTCCTAAGGTTCCTTTGCCAATATAAGCATAGAAGGGGATGAAGAAAAGAGGCTCAATGTGTGTTCTGTGCATATATTTTTAAATAAAGTTTAATTCAAGTTTTCTTCAAAAATCTAGTAGTGTGTTTGAAACAATGAACACATGAATACTTAAAATGAACTACTTCACAACTCAAGGAATCATTATTTCATTGTGATCACATTTTTGTGATAATGGGATGCATACTATTGGGGAAGATCAAATACATAGTGACCAATGTATTAAAATTAATAATAATAAATTAAATATTAATAATAATAAATTAATAAAACAAAATTCATCAAGTTATTCTGTCCCTTGCAATATTGTATTCTGTTAGGCCTGATAACAAGTTACAGGTGGTTTAAACAAACAGAATATATTTACAAACGTAGACAAAATAAAGACTGCACTGAGGGAAATAACACAAAACAGTGTGTTTTCCTCTCTTTTTCATGCCATTGGTACAAAGAGGACTGATAAATTTCTTGCCTCAAAACTACAAGATGCAAACTATTGTTTAGTTTTTAATACCTAATATAATAAAGTGATTAAGTGAGGCTTATGCTCATATTTTACATGACTTGTGCCTACTTTTCATCCCTACTTTTCATCATTTCTCTCAATCCTGAAGTCTGATAGTGGGACTGAGCAGTTTTAAGCAAGATGTATAACTTCTACCGTGAAGTGGAAAATGAGGTCCTTCTTTACTTATATCCTTGCCTCAGGAAAAAATGACAACAGAATTTATCTCTGAACTTGATGTTTTCTAGGGTGCAGCAAAAGGTGCAGACTGACAGAAGCTTCCAAAACACAGATCATATAGAATGTAAATAAATAAATAAATAAAATAATTTAGAGGTGCATTGGTTGTTAACAATACTTTTTACCTAGATAGATAGTTGTTTTCAATCTATGCTGTTCTAACATCCATGTACTTACACGTAGGCATTTACACATGCAGTTATATTATCTGTCATAGACTGTAGAAATTCAAATAATTTCCAAGGCTTCATGGCTCCCATTTTTAAAAGACATTTACATTCATTAAAGGACTCTAAATTCCACTATATTCTTAGTGTCATTTGATCCACTGAAATGATGAAGAGATCAGAAAAGAACACACTGGGTACTTTACAGCTGTGGCTGGATAATCTTGCTCATGATCATCAAAGCAGGATTGTTTTTATGATCTTCAAATCTGCATATCAAATTACACAAGTGTATGCAAAAGAGCAAAAATATCAAATATTCAGACATGAGGACTATCTCAGTAGAGTACTAGGGAATGCAGTTTGAGGCTAAGTGATATGAACAGCTTTTGCAGCTTTACAATGTTTTTTAAAGCAAGGCAGAGAAGCAACAGGGAGCAGTTCAGCTAACAGATTCTGAGCTGAATTTTGCATATGGTTACAGTATCAGTATCAGTAACTCCAATCCTGTAAGCCATCTATTTAACTCTGTGCCTCTATTGACCTAAATTAAAATATTCACTGAACATTTTCTAAGGATCGTGCCTTGGAAGACATAATACTAATGCAATTTAAAATAAATTTGGTGTCCATAGGCCTTAAAATTAATCATCTGGTGGTTAAGGTGGTCCTGCTCTTTCTAGATTTGTGGAAAGAACAGTCTTTACCTCAATATCAGGCAAAAATATCAGAGCAAAGACCAGGTGCTGAGTGTAAGGTGCTTTATTGAAACAATTCTTTTGGGTTTCTGTCACCTTTAAAATTTTATAAAATCCAATAATTCATAAAATTATATATTAAATTCATAGAAGTATTCATAAAATTTGTTTAGCTCACATTGGTTTAACTTAAAAAAAAAAAAAAAAAGACAGAAAAAAAGCTGAATTGAGCTGAATTGTAGCTAAACAAGCTTAACCATAAGTCGTTGCTTAGCAATCAGGAATGAATGAGAGAGAAATATAGTAAGTAAAGATACTGACTGACATGTTCTGTGTTTGAATCATGGTTTTCATTAAGAAGAACAGAATAATAACAACAGAAGTTTAAAACAAAACTCTATTAAGAAAAGAATACATATAACTGTCATTAGGAACAGATTATGCATTTAAAAGCTACAAATTGTTATTCACGTCTGTTCTCTGCAAGAAAATCCTTTAGCTATTATTAAAAAATACATTAAAATTCTTCAAAAATTTGATGAAACCATTATTTACCTTTTGTTTTTAATTCAATTGTCAAGTGTGCTTCCAATGATTTTAAATACAGTATATATCTACAAAGCAAGGAAGAGTTTACAGCTTTGAAGACTTTGAATTGATTTTTAATGCACCAGCTTTCAAACACTACAAAGGCTGCTCTCTGCTGATAAAGACAGTAAACAAGAAATTGTCCTTTAAATGTTCCCTTTAATGTTTTTCTTTAATTAAAAGTCAATCAAGAAAAAAAAAGCATTGCAACATTAAAAAAAAATAAATAAAGATATTAAAAAAAATATGTATTTTTTGACACATGATGCATTCAATCCAGAATGAATATTTTTTTATTGTTGTTTACTTGTGTTAGTTTAGGCTTTCTCTGCACTGTAAACATTATTAATCAAGAAATAGAAACATAAACATGGTTTATCTCTGAACATAGCTATTTTTATTATGCAGAAATGTTGAAAATAAGGTAAAATAAGAGTAAATATTTTAAAATACTGAAGAAAAAATATTTTTAATACCTTTAGATAATTTTAATACATTCCTTTCCTGTAATCAGACCGAAGCCTATTTATGTAGATTAGTTACATCTAGAGTCTCATTTATCCAACCTGTATTTATCCTTTGATCACAAAGCTTGTTAACTTAAATGGTCTTTTATTGTTATGATTCGTTTTCCCATAATTATGCAGTTTAACTGCCTGATTTTTTTTTGAATAAATATATGCAAACGCGCCAATCATATTCAGCAGTGTTATGCTAGATGCTCAATGAACTGTAAGAACCATTTCAATACAATAAAACTGCCTGGAAGTGTTCCAGGGCAAGGACTGCAAATACCAGTAATCATAGTGTCACTAGAACTAGTACAGGCAAATACAAGTGTGTCACACATTTATCAATAGACAGTCTGAAACACTGCCTGAAACTAATTTCACATGTCTATCACTGCAAGAACTTACAATGCATCGATCAGAGGTACCACCCACACAACTCAAAGTATGCATTTGTATCTTGTAACAAGAGTTTTGCTTTTCCCTTTTAGAGTCCTCCTTTGGCATGCGATGGAGACTGCAGCATGCCCAGCGGCAAACAGGATGTGATTAGAAACTCTTCTGTTATGGGCAAAAGTATTTTCTGAACCAGAGGAACTCTGGTCTGATGCATATGACAGACAGTAGAAACATCCACAGCTAATATGAAATACTGTTCACTTGAAGTATTTACTTGTCTAGATTGCCTACAGAATACAGAATTGAAAATAGATCAGCATGGGATTGATTGTCTCGGGGGCTCCCCACCACATGAAAATATGATACAGACTGATCTTTATGCTGTGGTTCTATACAAGCAACATAATTGGCTGAAGCAATTCAGCTTTATCTTCATGGACTGCTTTTTGAGGACACATCAACAGATAGGAAAAAAAAATAAATACCATTTCAAGCAAGTAAGAGATGAACTGATTTGATGCTATCCTGTAACACCACTAACTAGTTGAAGCAATTCAGTAAAGAAAGATATACTTCTCCTATGACCTTAATAAGCAGGAATTGTATCAGAAGCCTTTGGGACTTAGCTAGAAAATATATGACTGATCAAGGAGGTTATTTAAAGCACTGCCTAATATCCTAATTAACAGAGACATTCATATGAATTTGCTTGTTCTTGAATGTAGTACTTAATACTGATAATTTTATCTAAAATGTTTAATAATTTATCTTTTTTTTTTCTCATGGGATTTACAGTAATTAATCCAGAATCTTCTTCTGCATGGAAGAAAAAAAAAAAAAAAAAAAAAAAAAAATAGAATACAGTAGAACAAAAAAAAAGGATGTGCTAAAAAGACCATGACAAAGACTATGACAAATACATTACAAGGGCTTAGAACTGGCTAAGACTTCTGGCAGGCAGTACACTACTCCATTTCATCTAATCATATCAGGAAAAGCTGCAACAAATAGTTAATCTGCTTGCTGCTTCCTTAAAAACCTAACAAATGAAACTCTTAAACTCAATGAACTTTTCCCACAAAATGATTTTGCCACTCTCTTGTGTACCTTTTTTATTTTTCTTTCTATTTTTTATTTTCCCTATTTAAGTAACAACCTGCAGTGCCCTGACAGTTTTTACTTTTTTCCTAGATTCTCAAACCCTTTAGCATTAATTTCACCACTTCTCTTCTTACAGTTGAAGTAGAGATACAATTGAAAGCATAAAGCTCTCAGACTATCTGCTGCAAAAATTTGTCCCAACTACTCTACTCTGACCTTTTGACATCAAAGGATTGCTTTGATACTTTTAAAGATAAAAACGGAGCTGTGTTTCTGCTCCGGTCAACAAATCATTGTTTAAGTTCTTTTCACAGAAAATTCTCACCTGTTGGAAAATACTAATACTAGTAGCAAAATGTCTTTCCTTTATATGTGCTGAGAATCCTCAATCTTGAAGAGGTATCTCAAGACCTCTACCATGCATCCTACATGTTTTCTTCAGTAAGAAAACAACAAGCCAAATACATACACTTTTTATATGTATAATGAGAGTCTTCTATAGAAAAACCTAAAACAAATTTGGCAAGACATGATAGTTTGTATAGGAACAATGAAGGAAAGAGAGAGAAAGCAAAATCTTGAAAAAAATAAATGCAAATATTAGCATGTATGTTATTGTTTCCTGAGAAGGAAGATAAAAAATGAAGAAAAAAAATGCTGAAAAAAATATTTTTCATTTGAAAACAAAATCCTAACTGGGATACAATTATGTGACTCGGGACGTATTCTTATTTGGTGATATTTTTACCTTCTTAGAAGACTAAGTTTGTACCTATGCCTTCTTAATAGCCAGTGATATCTGGCAATATTTTACAGGTATGATAATTTACCACATAACAATATTTGCTGGATGTTCAGAATAATCTGTATTCTGCATAGTTTTAAAAGTTTGTGAAAAAAATATGAAAATATATGTTCAGCAGTATGTTCAATGGAGTCTGATTTCTCCTTTCAGCTGCACACCTGATTATGTTACAGTTTACATCATAGTTATGAAATCTAAATTCCAGTCTCCTCAATTAATGTTTATAAAGAAGCTGTAAGAAAACACAAAAAGCTAAAGTCTAAAAATAACAGGCCTAATCATACTATTCTTAGCTGCACTCTGTAAGAATCTTAGTCACAGTTCTTGAACCACTGAAGTAATTGATGTCGAGTAAAACCAGCCTTTTTCACCGGTATGTGTAAGGTTAACAGAAAGCTGACCAAATCTACTGTTAAAAGATAAGTGATCAAAGAATCATTCGTACAAATTACTGATGTATGTACAAATGTATGTGAATTTTCCCTGTTAAGGTTAGGCATTAAGCGTGAGAAGATAAGGAAAGCTCAGGCAACTTTAAGATTAATTGAGATGTGTGATCTAGTAAATGTGGCATGACTCGCCTCTTCTTTTTTATTTTAACTTCACTAAATTTCTTCTATTCTTATAATTTATAAAACAAAAAAAAAAATCTATGGAGACATTATTATTCTTAATTCTCCATATGATTGAGAATTCTCAATCATATGGAGATCATATGGAATCATATCTCAATCATATGGAATCTCCAGGTGCCAGAATTTCTATTCTGGCAGCATCAATTTCTTTCTTACATCAGTGTAAGATGTAAGGCTTACTTCAGCCTCCTAAGTTGTCTTTATCTATATTATTTTTATTGCTTAATATTATAACATTTCATCTTGGAAAGTTCTTTAGATCTGATTTATAAATCTGATTCCTGATTTATATATCAGGAATGATCCTTTTGAAAATAATATTACTATAAACAATATTGGTAAGGAGATTAAGACCAAAACCAGAGCAGCAGTAACATAAAAAAGGAACCCAGTCCTGCTTCCTCCGCCTATTTCGGCAGCCGGAGTGGATGCAAGGGTGAGTTCTAGGCTGTCAGATATAGTCCCAAGTTACATTGTGCTATCAGGGTATCTTGAGGAGGAATGAAATAACGCTTCACCAAAGCATAAAAAAGCTTCTGTCCTGCAATTCTTATCCAGTCAATCCCAATATTACTTCAATGAATAAGTCAACAATGCTACAGAACTACAAAACACAAAATCATACTAATTGCGGACTGTATTTACACAATGCAAGCATTCATAGGAGATATTTTGCAAGAAATCTAACCTCGACAAATTGTAAAAACTACCATAATGCATTGTAGTAAGGTAGTTCTGATACTAGATTTGATAAAAATCCATAGATATGGCCCTAAAATATGAAGCTACAAAATCCAAACTTGTATAGAGTACAGACCTGTCTACCTGCAAATGTGTAAAACTGCCCCCAAATCCCCTTGGTGCAAAATGTAAACTCCTACCAACTAAAATGCAAGAGAATAATACTCCTCATTTGCAGCAGAAGATACAGAAATCAGGCTTACCGACTCTGATTTATGACAAGAATGTAAAACACTGAGAATGAACGCAACTTCTGTAAGGAAAGTTTTGTTCTTCTTTTTGCAATCCTAAAATTTCTGAGCTGAAGTTTCTCAAAGTAAACCATGGTACAACACTATATCTAAAGACAGGGCAACATTAATACAAATTATATTTTTATTTCCCTTGAAGACTGCTTCTTCTCGTGTACTACCAGGCACCTGGCAATGAAGCTGCACTGGGACTTGACAGTAATCTGTTGACGCATCATAAACATCAGGTGCCTGAAGTATTAAGAATGATCTGTACTTTATCTTAAAATGCTACAGGACTGCCTGGTACAGCAAGTGCAGTGATTCCCAGCTTGAGAGTTTCTTGCAACATAGTCATTCTTTTTCGTTGTTTGTTTAGCAAAAGCTGTGACCACTTCTTCCTTTATTCAGTCCCTTCTCATTCCTCATACATATACAGATCTCTCCAAGTTGCACCACGAGTGAAATAAAAAAAATAATTTCTAGGATCATCAGCAATCTTTGTACATGTATACAGGTTTCTACACCCCTATCACATCACTTTGAGGAACCTTTTTCCAGAACCTATTTATTCAAATAACCTATTCATTTCCCTGTATCCATCCATTCTTTTATCTGTTGGAAACCTATAGGAAAAGAAATTGTGACTTGCTCAACCAGGGAAAGATTTTCCCATGCTAATACAAAATGATTAACACAGAACTTTTTGGTAGGGGAGATATGAACACATGTGTGTAAGTTTATATATTATTCATATTTATATCTATACATATATATGCTTTACATATACAAATACTAAATGACTGCTCTTCAAAATTAAATACTGTTTCTCTTAACCAGGTGAGTAGATTAACTTGATGTACTCACCAGAACAAGATGAACAGAATTCTCACAGTAAGTCTTTAAATTTTAGAGTCAATACATATTGTCTTTCAGCCATGAAGAGACTCCATTTCCTCTTGCTTTTCCCATTTTTCCCCAAGAAAAAGTAATAGTTTGGGCCCCAATTTATTTAAAGGTTGAACAGAATTTTGATCTTGGTGATGAGAATTGCATTGCACTGGCTTATATTTAAAAATTTTTTACTGACTCACCCTTTGAAAGAATGTTTAGAATATTATTGCTGAAGTAAAAAACAAGGAAACATGCTAATGTGTAGCTGTTCTAACTTCCCAGTTAAACGCTGTTCTTCATGCACATCAACCTCATGAGCACTTCAAATCACAAATGATCTATTTTCACAGACACTAAGCATTTGCAGCTCTGTTACGCCAATGCCTCTCTTATGCTGGAGGCATTCAGTATCCTTGTCTATTGGTCCAAAATTTTATATGTACCTGTATGTGTGCATGTTTAAACTATTTAATTAATATGGGACTGAATAATTTCATTGTTCATAAATAACATGTGATAACTGCATATAGCCAAATGCTACAAAGTAGTGAATAAACACAAAGTTTTTAAACCTTGTGACTAATGAACAGAAGTTCCTTAAAGAGAGGCAATATTACACAGCTCTAACACATATCAAGCAGTTTTTACTCAAGTGATGGTCCTTTGGCATCAGTCCGAAACCCATAGCCAGTGAGTTTAACCCACAGGTGTACATTGATACAAACTGAGCTGTCTGTAGAACAAAATACTGTTCATCAGAAATCGGGGAATCATAATATTTATTGATGTTAATAGCCATTACTGCAAAGCAAAACAATAAAATAAAATAAAATTAGGCACTCCTAATAAGAGTGAGAAAATGAGAAAATCTGGATCTTGCTAAGAAAGAAATTATTTATTTGATTTTAAATATTTATAAACTCAATTGAATGTACTAAGTAATAATAGAACACTTAGTATGTGTGTGTATATATATATATAAATCCATAGTGTATAAATAAATATATTTATATATATATATAAACATAAAGTTTTAATAATGGCTTCCTGCTACAGAAATCTGCCATTAAACACTTCCCGAGGAAATGAGAGTGAAGGAAAGCAGGTCCATTGTATAAATTATATAGTGTAAGATTATCATGACTCAGTAATATATCTGGAAAAACTAAAGTGAATATTCACTATAAAACATTTAGCTTTCCTTTACTGAGGTAACAACACCTTTTTGCTTTTTTGAATTGATTAATGAAAGGAGTTGATAAAGCAGTTGTTTGGATTCTGCACCTTCCCCCTTTCCTCCCCCCCCACTGGCTATACCTTTGATTCTAACTGTGCAATTTGCACTTCCAGTCACAGGTTTTCTGGAGTGATTAAGGACGTATTAGACCCAGAGAGAGGGCTTATCCTTTACTGTTTCTCTGTAAGTTTGCAGTTTGAATTTTACATGACACAGAAATAAAGGACCTGACAGAAAGTACTGTCTACATTCTAAATGTACGTTCTACTGTCTAAATGCAAATCTTTTATTTACTCTATATTTATATTTATATATAATATTTACTCTAGAGATGGAGAAAGAAAATGTATTTTAGTAATACAAAATCATAGTGAAGAGGATCAGATATTCCCAAGTAGCTACTTTGAGTTTGGGACTTTCCTGAACAGAAAACTGCTTGGTTTCATATGGTGTTTTGTTTTGTTAATATAACTACAAGGTATAGCATTAAAAGCTATGTTTGAATGAGTGTTCACTACAGAAAAGATGTTCCTAATCTGTTATCTGCACCGTCTAAACATCCCAAACACTCTGTGTAGATATTCAAAGAAAGCAAGAGCAAAATATTAGATATACCAGTATGTGCTGTGTGAAGTTACGGTAAACATTTCCCACAGTTCCTGTGTTGAAAACTCTTATAGAAACCACAACACACCTTTTTAAGGGAGGAAATTCCTCTTATAGCTTTATATAGGTCTCAGGGAAAAAAAAAAAAAAAAAAAAGTCATGACTGATATGATATTATACAGTGAACACTGTAAAAAAGGAGTCATATTTTCCATAGGGAGTTTACACTACAATTGAATTTTTACTACTCAGTAGCATCAATACATGAATTAATTGCTTTATATAGACATTACATGGTTGTAGGAAGGTAAAATTTTCTCTCTTTTAGTAACTATTACACTTGTCAGTAGGTTAAAAAAAATATTATTCTTTTTTTTAGCATTCTGACCACCCCATTTTACATTAAAAAAAAAAAAAAAGTTGACATTATTTAAACAAATGTGTCATTGAAAGTTATTTGTCTTGTAAAGCATGAATTATAAATCAAATTATGTCTGGTTGTGCCCTAACCTAAACTTTTTCCTGAAGTGTCACCTTTTGTTAAAATCAATTCCAGATTTTAAGTATTGTTCTGCTCACCTAATTGATAGCAACACAACTTCATGATAGGCATAAAATGAAATTGTTCCTGTGACACGACTCAGTAGCAGGTTGAGGATTAGTTTACAGTGACCTTGTCCAGACAGATTTTTCTTTTGTGTGTGTGTGTGTGTGTGTTAAAAATATTAAATTCACAGTTAGCAGAATTTTGGTTACTTGACAATTACTGATGGCCACTTCTATTTAGTTTAAAATGTTAGATGCAGCTGGCAACTAGAACATTCGATGTCCACAGACTGCAGGTTAGGATAACTCAAAGGTATAACGAATTTTCTTTCAATACATCAAGTGTCTACAGCGCAACTTCTTTCCCACTAGCTGCATACACAAAAGGAGTCTGTGTCACTTCTGATACACTCAGCTCATTCCCCTATGACTCAGAACAGCACATTAGGAGAACCACAGGACAAAACAGATATGACATTTCAAATATATTTAATAGTCATTATCCAGAGCCTGCTTTCAATCCAAATGTTAAAAATCACTTTGGAACAAACCTGTAGTATTTGAATATTAAGCTGCATTAATCATGAAATAGTATTTTAAATTAAATCAACTGGAGCCAAATTCTGCCCTCACCTTCACTCTGTGAGTTCACTGTTCTGGAATATATCTTCTGAGTTTGGATTTTAAATTATCTGCTAGAAATTAAGTCATTTGATTAGTATCCTAAATGGTCCAAATTCTGCCATTTCTCATAGTCACAAAAGTCAGTAGAGGATAGTGTGGATATAATTGACAGCAGAATGCAGCCGAGCTGTAATTTCTAAATTAGCTTTGGTAAAAGACAGAGCACGTAAGTCTTTCACTATAAAGCAATAATCAATATTGACTCAGGCTACTGGAAATCTGACTAGTTGTTTTGCTGTTTTATGACAGGATATGATTTTTGTTAACATTTGGGGGTAGAAAGGAGTTGCCACGTACAATTTTTCTAGTTGACTAAGCAAAAATTAGAGGTTGTTTATGGGGAGAGGAGGAGGCAATGGGGCCCCAATGATACTGTTCTGTGTCAAAAATAAATATTTATGTATATATATTCTAAAGAAAGAAATTAAAAAAATTAAAAACGTACATCTGGAAAAGATAGTTCATATTTACATACAGGATTGGAGGGCTATAATACACTGTTGCAATAGATGTCCTCAGTGTGTAGAGTTTCTCCCATGTCATGTTACTATAGATGGTATGACTGCTTCAGAAACGTCCTCCCCCTTCTACACCCCAAAACCAAAGCAATGTGAAACCTGTCGAAGCGCCCACCTCTGTCTGATGATCTTCGGGGAAAATAACCCAAAGTGCCCCAAGTGCCCCAAAATTAAGTGCCTACCTGCACTCTTACATGCACCTCTTTTACACTGCTCCATTTGTTTCAGTGAGCACTTACTTTTGAGCCACACAGGAAATGCCAGTGTGACAGCAGAACCAGACACATCAAATGTGATCTGTTTCCACTTTTATTAAGTCCACCTCTCCTTAATGACTTGGGTTGATCTCCTCAGTGGTGCCTTACAGCAGATTTCACTGCAGACAAAATGTAAAGTTAAACCAGTGTCTAAAGTGAGGTCCAGGGTATTCTAAAAGTCTCCTACCTGAATTATGGACATCCGGCTCGGGGGAGCCTCGTTGGCGTTAGTCCCTTGCCCTGTGAAGCTGGTATGGCAGCCCACATGTCCCTGGGGTACAGTCAGGTTGTTGGAGGCGGGCTTCAGGTACATCACCTCAGACCTGGGAGAGCTGAGGGGCAGGCGGGTCTGGTAGTCAAAGTACATGGGTGAGGTGGCCAGGGATGGGCTGCTCACCACGTTCATGACATTGAGGGGGCCCCGGCTGTCCTCGCCCTCACTGGGCACCAGCATAATGTCATTCTTGCTGATCTTCTTCTTCTTGCCCTTGCCCCCTCCACTGCCACTGCCTCCTCCTCCCCCGCCACTGCCTCCCCCTCCTCCCAGCTGAGGGTGGCTATACTCAGCAATGCGACAATTATAGGTGCGGATCTCCTTGTTCTCTCGCTTGCACTTCACAGCAATAGTGATCATGGCAGCCAGCAAGATGATGGAGACAGTGCTCAGGGTCACGATCAGGGGCAGAGACAAGTCCCAGTGTGGTCGCCGGTGCTGCTCGCCATTCACTTGTGGCTCACCAGCCTCGGGCAGGGGCCCCGCCAAGGCCCTGACAATGAGCTTGGCCACCGCAGAGAGGCTGGGCTTGCCATGGTCACTGACTTTTACCACAAGTTCAGCCACAGGGCTGAGCTCCTCCCAGTAGGGGTGCAAGGTGCGTATCTCACCACTAGTGGGGTCCATCTCAAAGAGGTGCTCCTCATTGCCTTCCACAATCTCGTATGTGAGACGCCCACTCTCCCCAAAGTCACTGTCCAGGGCACGGACAGTGCCCACCGGGTAGCCCACCCCAGCATTGCGTGGCACCTGCAGCTCGGCAGTGTCATTGATGAGGGCAGGCAGGACAATGAGGGGTGCATTATCATTGACATCGAGCACGGTGACGCGTACTGTGGCATTGCTCTCACGGTGGGGTGAACCTGAGTCCTTGGCCAGCACACGAAACTCAAAGTGCTTTGTCTGCTCATAATTGAAGCTCCTCAGGGCATAGATTGCACCATTGGTAGGGTTGACAGAGACATAGGTGTAGATGGAGACGTCGCCTACGTGCCCAGGCAGAATGGAGTAAGAAACTGTCCCATTTTGCCCCAGATCTGGGTCCTGGGCCAATACAGAGCCCAGGTATTCTCCAGGGATATTGTTCTCAGGCACCTGCAACACATAGAGGTTCTTGCTGAAGCGGGGTGGGTTGTCATTCTCATCGAGGATCCGGACAGAGAACGACTTGGTGGAGTTGAGTGGGGGGCTGCCCCCATCCCGTGCCACGATGGTCACATTGTATTCATCCTGTGCCTCACGGTCCAGGGGACGGTCGGTAACCACAGTGTAGAAGTTGTCATAGTTCTCCTCCAGGGTGAAAGGGACAGCTCCAGGCCCACCACCACTGCCCAGCACCCTGCACTGGAGCTGCCCATTCTTGCCAGAGTCACGGTCAGTGACCCGCACCAGGGCAATGACAGTGCCCGGTGGGGCAGCCTCACTCAGTGCTCCCTGGCGAACAGACACAAAGCCAATGGTGGGCGCGTTGTCATTGCGGTCAATGAGGCGAACGGTGACTTTACAGTGAGCAGGGATAGGGTTGGGTCCCAGGTCCCGAGCCTGGACATCGATCTCTATAAGGCCACTCTCCTCATAGTCCAGGTTGCCCTTGACACGGATGAGGCCACTCTGCGGGTCGATGCTAAAGAGGTCACGAACGCGCTCAGGTGCGTAGCCACTGAAGGAGTAGAGCACCTCCCCATTGGTGCCCTCATCGGCATCGGTGGCATTGAGGTCAATGACAGCCGTGCCCAGTGGTGCATTCTCTGGCAGTTCCACCACATAGGAGGCTGCCTCAAATACAGGGCTGTTGTCGTTGGAGTCAATGAGGCGCACATTGATCTGCACTGTGCCTGAGCGTGGTGGGTCACCGCCGTCCAGTGCCGTCAGCACCAGGGTGTGGTGGCTCTGCTCCTCACGGTCTAATGGCTTCTGGATGACCAGCTCCGGAAACTTTGTGCCATCACCGCGGGACTTCACATCCAGGGAGAAGAGGCCATAGTCATCACGGGTGAGCAGGTAGGTGCGCAGACCATTGTCCCCAGCATCTGGGTCATGGGCACTGGTGAGCGGGAAGCGGGTGCCTGGCGCAGCATTTTCTGAAATGTCCATGTCCACCTGGTCAGATGGGAACGCCGGTGCGTTGTCGTTCAGGTCCTGGATCTCCACCTTGATCATGCAGATCTCTTGGTCGTTGGCGAACACCTCGAGGGACAGTTGGCACTTGGCGCTGCGCCGGCACAGCGCCTCGCGGTCAATGCGCTGCTTGGTGTAGAGCAGCCCGCTCTCCCCGTCCACGTCGAGGAGGTGCGGGGCTGAGTTCTCCAGCACCCTGAAGGTGGACTTAGCGCCGCGACCACCGCCGGGGCCGCCGCGCTCCGCGGGCAGCACCCCGCCGGCCGCCGCGCCCGCCGCCAGCCGCGCATCGCGGCCGATGTTCCCGATGACCGTGCCCGCTCCCTGCTCCTCCGGCACCGAGTAATTCAGGTTCTTCAGCGACAGGGCGGGAGCCCAGCAGAGGAAGAAGCAACAAATGGAAAGGTACATCCCCGAGCAGGGGTGGGGGTGGCAGCAGCTGCAGCGGCGACCAGGGTTGTCCCCGTCTTCTCTGCCTCCTGCGCAGGGATTGCTTTTCCTCCTCCAACACCGTTCCTTTTTTTTTTTTTTTTTTTTCCCCTCCTCTCTCCCCACCCCTATATTTTAAGTTCCTGAACCTGTTGCTCTAAAACATCTGCAGAGACACAGGATGAGAGGCAGCAAATGGACCATGTAGCTCAGAGGGAGGGAGCGAGCGAGAGGGGGGGCCGCGGGGGAGGGGGGAGCAGCCTCGGCAGCCTTTCAGCAAGCGCTTGCCGTGCTTGCAGTCCCCTCACAGTTAGTTCGGCTGTCCAACTTCGGCAGTGGGAGGATTTCAAAAATCAGAAAATTGGCAAAAAGACCTCCTCCTCCGGGCAGGCGAAGTGTTCCAGATCCTTGAATCTCCGCAGATGTACAAAGGATAATAAAAATAACAATCATAAAAAAAATCGGCGGCGGTGGTTGTTTTTCTAAAAACGATCAAAAAGATTTTTTTTTAATACGTGTATTTATATATACATGGGGAAAGGGGTGGTGGCCACAGGTCTGTAAGCAGGGGGAGAAAATCTTATTTGCTACTCATCGCTTGCGATGCGATTGATGGAGTGGAGGGATGAGAGACAGACAGAAGGGGAAAGAAGTCTGTTTGTTGTTGAAGCCCTCTTCGTGTGCAGTGAGAGGCAGTGAAATGTCTGATTGCACCGCGGGGTTGTTGGTTTTCAGGGAGTGTTTTGCTGCATTTAGAGATCTAATCTTGCATTGCTTGCGGCGGAGAGCTGCATCTCGCTGCCATCGGTATTTCCCCCTCTCTGTCTCGTACACCCTCACTCTTTCTTTCCCGAATCAGAAGGCAAGGGAATGAGAATTGGAGGGTAGAGGGGAAAACAAAACAAAAGACAGAACAAACTAGTGTCCGGATTTGTAGTTTCCTTTCTCTCCCTCTACTACCAGCCTCCCACTCATCCGTTTGGTGTGGAAAAAAATTAAGAAACCCACCAGCTGATCATCATCACCAGCAGTAAACATGTATCTTTTAAGAGAAATCACAGGCTGTGCTCAATCAGAAGCACACTTGGGTTTCTTTAAGACAGGCCAGTAGCCGCCGCCACCACCACATCCTTTCTCTGTGTATCTATGCGTGTGTGCGTATGCGTGTCTGAGGTGCTGCACTTCTCTAGATGCAGTTTAATTCCAGTTTGCTTTTCTCTCCAGTCGAGAGGAAATCAACAGGCAACCCATGCCTGCATGGATAGATTAAAAAAAAAAAAAAAAAAAAAAGAAGCAAGCGAGAGAGAAGGGAAAGGATTAAGGGGGTGGGGGGAGAGAGAGAAAGAAAAGCCACCACACACACACACTCAGTCTCTCGCTAAAAGGGAAACAGTCTCTGTATTCACAAGGCTGTGCTGTCAAGTGCCTCTCTTTTCTTTCTATTCAGCATCTCCTTCCAATGACACTGCCGCCTAGTCCTCTTCATTTAGGGGAGGGGAGAGGAAGAGAAAAAACAATCTGGGAGATGATTAAAGTGGCAGATCTTTTAATTGACTAATTCGCTTATATTAAAGCCTATGCAGTTCCATGGCTGGTGTGATGCATTTTTTGCAGCCCTTTCAAGATTTGGCAGTCTCTCTGGACATCTTGTTGTAGTGGGGAAAACAGCGGCAATGCCACATGCATTCACCCTGTCTGATTTACCTTTCCAGTAATATGATGTACAAGTAAATATTGGGGAAGGGTAAGTTTTATTTCAGGTTCTTTTTACAACCAGAAATAAATGAATGGCAGATCCAGAAATGCAGGTGTTTGAATCTGCTGGATGAGTCAGATCCAGCGGAACAAATCACACTCACTATCGCCTCATGTTCCTCCCTTCACAGACATTAGTTGCAGCTTCTTCCTAACGCTTCTGACTCACTCTATAGACAGAAAAAAAAATAATCAGCTTTATGTTTTGGACGGAAAAAAAGGAATGAGAGAAGGGGGTGTCAGTTCCAGCTACACTTTTACTATACCTCTTTCTCCTGGAGACTGAGGATCAGGAAAACAAGGCTGTTATCCACTCACTGGCACAGAGGCGCGTCTGTCTCCTGCTTTGCTGAGTGTTTTTAACCACCTTTCCTCAGTGTTATGTGTGAAATAATCAGAGATCTTTCAGATTAAAAGAGCAAAAAATAAAAATAAAAAAACAACCCATAAGTTCCCAATGCATAGCTCACAGATCTAGTTCCGAGTCCCAGTCCTGCACTGCTTTTTTTCTCCTTTATTTGAGTCCGGACCCCAAAGTACACAGTTAATTCTGCAACCTGTGGTGGAGAGGCTCTCAAAACCCCAGGAAAACACCCGATCTCTTCGCCTCATTGATGGGTGGCCCCTCTCAAACAGACGGTCTCCAGCCCCAGCCAGACAGCACGCAAAAGCCACGCCGATCCCTGGTAAGCCAGATCCATTTCACCAGCCGCCCGCGGAGCAAGTAGAGATTCAGCGAAAATTCAACAGTTGGAGCCGCTCTCTCTCTTTTTTTTTTTTTTTTTCCTCCTCTCTCTCCGCCTCGCCTCCCTCACTGCAGCACTGGCGGTGGTGCCGCCGCGCCGTGCCGCGCCGCGCTCGCCCAGCGCCGCTCGCCGACTACCTCTATGCGCCGCACGCCGCGGCTTAAACATTGATACTGATTCACGCGCAGCCAATCGCCGGACGAGCCGGCGGACCGCCCCGGCGCGGCTCGGCCAATGGGAGGGCTGCAACACTGGGGGGGAGGGGAGGAGGGCGCGGGGGCGGGGCGACGGCGGCGCTCGCCGGGTGCCATTGATGAGATCGCGGCGCTGCTGGGCGCGCAGCGTGCGCGGGGGTTGGGCAGGATGAGGGGGCGCCCCCCCCCCCGGGGGGGCGGGCCCTCCACTACCACCCTTTATTCCCCCCCTCCGTCCCTCCCTTCACTCCCCCCTTCACACCCGTCCGCGGTTTTCCTATTTTTTATTTTTTAAAAAAAAATATTTTTCGTATTTTTAGTTTTTTTATTATTATTTTTCATATCTTATTCTTTATTTTTCTTGGTTTTGTTTTTTTCTTAGTTTTACTTTTTTCTTATTTTTTTATTTCTATTTCTTTTTTCTTTATTTTTATTTTCTTTTATTATTTATTTATTTATTTATTTTTAAGACGTATTAACAAATCCTCCGTGATGACGGGTAGAAAAAAAAAAAAAAGAAAAGGAGGAGACGCGAGGTTTTTGGGGGTGGGTGTGTGTATGTGTGTGTGTGCGTGTGTAATCGGGCGTGACACCCCCGCCGCGCTCCTCCTTCAAATCGCTCCGAGGGAGGTGAGCGGGGAGGACTGGACCCCTCCACACCGTCTCCCCTCCTCGGGGATCCGCACAGCCCCGGGCTGCGGGAGGGGAGGGCGGGTGGATGGATGGGGAGCCCCCCCTGCATGCCCCCGCCCTGGTTCTTGCAGGAGCCGCCCCGAGTGGGTCTCATCCTTCATATCCTAGGGTGGAGCGCGGGGGACCCCTTCAGGGAAGGGGGGGGCGGTCACGGCGGCAGCCCCCGGTGCGGGGTTCGCGGCCGCGGCGCCCGCCTCCTCTCCCGGCACGGCGCTGGGGGGGCTCTGGGGCGCGGGGGGAGGCCGGAGGCTGGAAAGGTGAGAGCTCGGATTGCCGGAGTGCCGAAAGGAAGCTGCCATTGCGAGTTGTGAGTGACGAGCGTGTAAGTAGCATGAATCATTTAGGGTTTAAGGGGAAAAAAAAAAAAAAAAAAAAAAAAAAGGGGGGGGGGAGTTGGGAGACCAACTCTGGAGCAATTATAAGACGCTCCTCACAATTATTTTAGGAGCGGCTTTTAAGAGATTGGGTTAAGGAAGCTGCTTTTCTGCCTTGTTCTATAGGATAACCTCCATCCCTCTTTCTGAGTTATGTCCATAAACACCATTCGCATTGGAGAAAGTCATACTTTCCCAGTAAGTGTTCTTTCTAGACCCATCTCCCATCCTGAAGACCTGTTTGCAGTTTTGAAATGGATAGTTTGCCTTGCAGAACGAGTCTGCTAGTAACCATTGTAAAACTAATGCTGTGTTAAAATGCGGTGTATAAATAAACTATACATACATTAGTGGCAGCATAAAATCACTACTCTCAGACGTGCCAACTTTCTGCGTGAGAGCGACAGACAGACAAAATAAAGGACATGTTTACAAAATGGGCTTCACTTTCTGAATGCAGGCTTCAGATTGGCTGATCAAAATCGGCGTATTCGTCCAAGTCACTTATTTGGAAAAGTCACCTATAAAAAGCAGGATTATTTTTAAAATGTGACAAACACCAGAGTTAGTCCCTGAGCTACCAGGAGACTTCGTATCACTGCAGCTTAAGTCCTGCGCTTTCCTCTCCTTATTCCGTAGCCCAAGCCGAGCCCGCAGGGTGTCTCAGGATGTCCAGGTATCTTCTATGCAAGTTCTGTAAACTGGGGAAAAAAAAGTGGTCATTGCAATTATGTCATGGCTCCCTCTAGCGTGCTAGTAAGACTGCTGCATTTGGGGCATGTACCGTGCATGCATGTGCGTACGTATGTACGTGTACGATAACTAGTTTTAGGAGGGAGCAGGTGCAGCACCAGCAGGATAAAACAATTTCAGTATTACAGTGACATATACTGTGTAATAGGTTTCTGGCAGTGTATCTCTTGGTCTGCTTATGTTAAAAAGATAATTAAAAAAAAAAAAAAAAAAAGATGTATTTGACTTTTTGGGCGAGGCCAGCATCTCCATCACTTTTTTTCGATAGCCTAGTGACTGCCTTTCTCTTTTATGTGACTCAGCATTGCACAGTAAATACTCTGACTCCAAAATGAAGTCAATACATTTGAGGGCACTCTGCAGTTTGTAAAACAAGTACTCAGAACTCTGAATTCAAAGGGAAAACTATATAACCCTTTATCCAAGTAACTGGAGTCTTTGCTTGTAAATTCTGCCTTTTTTTTTTTTTTTTCATCAAACACCTTGCAGCTTACAACATCCCATTGGTGCCAACAACATGCATAGAATACTTAGAGGGAAAATAAATTCTGAATCACAACACTAGATTCTCAAACCTATGACTGACTATCAGGTGGTGATCGTAAACGAAGGTCTTATCCCTTCACCCTGCAATTCACTGTGTGTTTTAGTTCTAACTTCATCAGACCTATTTTTTAATACTCATTTTCAGGAATTATTATTAGCGATTTCAATTGATTTCTTGGAAATCACATCAGCTCGACATCTTTAAAAATTGTGGCACTTAATTCCAATGGAGACTTAGGTGCCTAACTGGAAAAAGTCAGGTTAAAAAAAAAAAAAAAAAAAACTCTTCCTGCATATGAATATGTGTCTCAGCCAGGCTGATATTTGTTACATCAGACAGTTTATAGCAACAAAATGGCATTTATTGATTTTAATCCACCTGTGCAAGTAATGAATATTTTATTTGTTCAATGATTTTACAGTATATCTAAAATGCTTTTTCTGTCAAATTTGTAGCACACACTACCTATCTGATAGCTTAGAGTAGCATCATAATTTCCTATACTATTTTTCTATACTATGGAAATTCTATGCTGTATTTTTCACATAGAAAAGACAGAAATAAGATGTGTGAAGGTAATGCCAATGAGGGCCAATGATCCCTATATGCTGTGCCGTGTCATTGTGTATTAAATATGGATTGAAAAAAAAAGAAAAAAAATATGAACTGAATTTTAAAATACTTATTAACAGTTTTGTGAGAATGCTGTAGTGTGCAGAGGCTAATACATGGACAAAATGTAAATCTTAAATAATCCCTCTATATGGCTATTCCTATGACTCTATCAGGCTGATCAAGGAAAATATATTAAATGCACTGTGCTGGAGAAACTCAGCAAAGGAACAAAGTCCAATATAACAGCCCTAACAGTGATCTTTATATGGAGGAATCAAATAGTACTTTGGAAATCTATTTTTAAAACTTGAAATGTTTGTTTATTGAAAGCTGTAGTTTCACCTTGAAATGTTTGTTTATTGAAAGCTGTAGTTTCACATCAACCTAAATAACAGGTAGTAACAGGACTTACCTCAAAACAAAGTTTTTTTAAAAATCTGATAAAACATGAACATAGTGCATTTTTTGTGTGGGGGGGAATGTTCATTATAAAATCTAGTAGTTTATTATTCTATTCTCAGCAAGAACGGGTAAACCTTTATCCCCACTCCCATCCCCCCGTCCCCCCCCCCCCCCCCCAAAAAAAAGGGGGGATATAAACAAGAATTATCCTCAATCAAAAGTTTTCAAACGAAAATCTTTAGTCTCAGCATGAAGAGTACTTCAAGTCTCAGAACAAGCATCCCTAAACAAATAAAAGAAAATGGGAAGGCAAGGAAAAGATCAATATAGTTAAATGTCAAAGTTCATTATTTAAGTTATTTGAGCCTAAAATGTATCATTGGGAAAGCCCAAATCCAATCATCTTGAAAGCAATAGAAAGAAGTAAAATTAGAAAAGCGGAGGAAAGAATTTGAGAAACAAAGAAACCATCTATCAGAAAATGAAAATTACTGCTAAAAAACCAAACATATGCTTTATCAAAATGGGGAAGCCATAAGACAAAATGTGTGGACCTATTAGTTGGTCAGCTATAAAAGAGACAGTATTGCAGATAAATTAAATTTCTGTACTGTAGTACTCATAGCAAACGAAGATATTTTCTCGTCATCTTTCTTTTTGTAACAAAGATGAGATGTGGGTGTGTATTGAGGTGTCATGACAGAGATTCTCAAAGAGCAGAAAGTATCTAACTAAATGGTAGTCATCAAGAGTTCTTACAGAATCTAAAAATGAAGTAAATCAACTGTTAAAAATATGCTGTCATTAAAATCAGTTACTATGTGTGAGGATTAAAAGTTACAAAATCTGTTTATCTTCAAAAAAGACTAAAAGGGTGATCAAGGAGTTACAGTGTGGCAAGCTTTACTTTTAGTACTAGGAAAATTAGTCGAAATGACAATAAAAAATAGAAATCATAGGGCATCCAGAGAAATGTAAGAGAACTACTGTCCAGAAACTCAATGAAATCGATAGAAACCTTTCCACTGATTTGATTCATCCCATCATGACAAAGTAGCAGAACTTACATAGATTAAAAGGACATTTCTTCCATTTATTTGTATTGTTTCAAAGTACCAACAGAACAATAGATTAGATGACTTTTGTGGCTCTGCATGGAAGTAGTTTTATGTCAATTTAAACAGCAAGACATGTGGAAGAGAGAATAGTTACTGAGAAAGGGAATAAGAACTGACAGTGTAGTAGGTAACGACAAGAGAAGTGTTTGAGCAGATGTTATTAGTGGACTAATGGAGGGCAGGAGCCAAGAAGTGACAGAAATTCAAAAAGGCTGCTGAAGTGGAGCATTGGGCTATTAGAAAAACTTCAGGGAAAGGGAAGCAGCAAAAAGGGGATAAGCCTGAGATTGTCACTGAAACATTTAAGACCTACTTGTTCCATCTTGCTGGGGCATATTACATTTACAGTTATATCTGTGTTATTCTAGGAGAAAAAAAAAAAAAAAAAAAAAAAAAAGGAGAGAGACAGATTCATAAAACTTAGAGAAAGAGACTTGTTAGGCCACGGATAAGTGGCTTAGGACTTGGATTCTCATTTCTCTTTTCAGGCATGTTGTCTACTTTAGCACAGAAAACAGAAACGACAATTTATTTAGCTTTATTTTGAAGTGAAATCTGATCTTTGAAGCTTAAAATCCTTGTAAGAGTGCTGGTAGTGCTCTCTTTATGGAAAAGGTAGAAGCAAATCCAGCTCTAAGATCTGGCTAACTGACATACATTGTGCAGATGAAACAAATCAGTTGTCACAGCCAAAGTGAATAGCTAGCAGTTAACCTATACTAATACAAAATTTGAAGGAAGGAAAACACATGACATTTTGCTTGGAATATTGTTTCTCTGCATACCGACGTTCAAAGACATACCTAAATGTTACTTGAATGGAAAGAAAGAACGCACAGAGAATAACATCAGGATGAACAGACATGATATTGAAACCTCTATTATCATATAGAATTAGGCATTGATACAGTGTGACCATGGTCCTCTGGGACCCCACTGAAACTCAGGCATGGAGCATACACACTACCCCATATACTTCAAAGTTATGTGCAGTGAGCTTAAGTATGGAAAGAATCTGTTTCTCCACTCTTCATTATCAGCACAACAACGACAACAATCCCCAAACAAACAAGATTACTGACCAAATGGAGTGTGATGAAGCCACTGGGTATTTCTCATGTTTCTTACACAGGAATGTCCCTAGAGAGGTTAATATTATGGGTAATAATTTAGAATTCACTGAAATCTCAGCATGGTGTGTCGCTTCACCTCCTTTTAGGAAGAAAATAACTGCACCTTCTTTGTTATGATATTATTGAGAGCAGGCTGATATTGTTGCTGAGTCAAGCTGAATCTCTGGCTAGCGCTGCAGAACCAATAAGTTTCTTAACTGAAACATCACAGGCTTCCCACATTTCACACCTTCAAGCTGCAAGAGATTTGGGTCACTTCTTCAAAACAATTTCCCAGATTTTAATCATCAGGGTATTGCTCCTTATGGAAAGGTAAGTTTTTATTTTTCACTCTTTTTTATTTTTTTTTTAGTATTTCAGTATTACAGTTGCTTCAGAGCTAATAGCTACTGGCAGTAGCCAAGAAGTTATGGTAAAGTTTTTCTTCTCAAAGCTCTGTTTAGGATTTGAATGCTGTCGCATCAGGCAGGTGGGTCAGCAGTTGGTTTGTAAAGACAAAGACCGATTTCTTTGTGGAAATTCAGGGACAGTGCTGCCACCTCAAAGTTATGTCAGGAAGCAGAGAATTGGGGAAGACTCCAAAATAATTCAAATTTAAAATGCTACATTCACCTCTGCTGGTATTCTTACCCTTACTGCCTAGCTGGAATGAAACTTCATTGAAATTTCTGTTTTTCTAGTACAGCACTTAGTTTCCTGAAGAGAATAGGCATGAACAAATCAATCTGTGTGTATACATTTGAAGTTCCTAGTGGAAAAAGAAGAAAAACATTAAGCCAGCTTTTTGATTGTCAGTTATTTCCATATTTTTGTTGTTTTAGTTTTTCTAAGTTAGCATTTTGCACCCACCAACAAAATTGCAAACTCTCCCTAGGGTTTATGAAATTTCTTATACATTGCATACTAAAGATTCTACAAGCTAAATTTGCCTGTTATGCAACACTTTTGTTTCCAAAGTATTCCCTTATTCAGTTATGCAGTTAGGAGCTCTACTTTAAACATGACTGATTGCAACTCTGTAAACAGTTGTTGTTAAATCTCACAGAGAAACTGAATCCCATTTACTCTCTCCTTGTAGCAATTTCATAAGATTAGGGGAAAAAAATAAAAGGAAAAAGAAAAAAAAAAAAAAAAAAAAAAAAAATGAAGTAATGAAACTGCTTCTTCTAAGCACCACCCCAAAAGTCAAGGGATACATCTAGGGATAAGTAATGATAAAATAAATTTACTGAGTCAAATGTCGTGTTTGCATGGTTACCTTTAAAAGTGAATAACATCTTTAGACTTTCTGTAGGTGAAAACCTTTCTTTCCTAGTTTACACATCTGTTTGAAGTTAACCATTCAGTTGTGTTCCTGCTAACCCTTTTCATTTGTGTATTCCTGTGTGAGCTCCAACATAAACAAGGCTCGTAAACAGCAGACTATAGACGAGCTTTCAAAATGTTGTGTGGCATTTTACCCACATATCTGTCAAGTAAAAGGTTAGAATCTTCACATTTTAAAGAAAAACATACCAATTAGCAGCAATGCAAGGCTGTCTAGAGCATGAGGTTTTCAAAGCTTGACATGTCTGTAAACGCAGCACAATCCATTTATTTGTATGAAGCTCTCTTTCATTTTCTGATGGAGAGAAGGATTCAATGAGGTCCAAACCTCCAATAAATGTGCAAGTGCTCACAGGTATTACAAGATCAGGTTCTTTGCCTGATGTGTCCAGGACAGCTACAACTGGATAACGGAGTAGCATATGATTGCTTCATATTCTTGATTACCAAATTGTCATCTCAATACTGCTTTCAGTGGCGTAATTACCAAATAAGATTGTCAAACACTCTTTTCCCCAATGTGCAGGAAAATAAAGAAGACTGGAGGGTTTCCTTCCTGGCATGGGCTAGTGGAACTGCAGGTCATGGCAAAAGCTGGAGAGTGATGACAGCAGCCTGTGCAGGGCCACCCATCCCCATCTTGATGGGGCATTGGCAGCCAGCGCTTGAGGACATGCAGGGCTTTGGCTTCATCCCCTCAACGCATCAGCTGTCTGAGATGAGCTGACCTGACAGCTGGCTGGTGGCACAGAGTAGTAGGAGTTTGTGCCCCCCTTAGAGGCAGGGGCAAGCAAGAGAGGAAATTACATTTCTAAAAGTCATAATCCCCTTCTCTGATTGCTCCTGGGATGGTGCTGCTATGCATCCCCCTTTCTGCAGGCAAATGGTTGTCTTGCAGCCTTGTCATAAGTGATTAGTCAGAATCCAGTACTAAAAAAACACTAGAACTAGATGTAATAACCAAGGTGCAAAATTAACCTTTAAAAAATCCTATAGCATACTGCAAAAACAAAAACAGATCCTAAAATTAAAATGTGAAATACTGTATCCTTGAGACTGGAAAAAAAAAAAAAAAAAAGGAATTTATCCATCTTTATGAAAGATATTAAAGATTTTTGCCTTTTCGAAATAGCAAAGTGCCCACATCCTGGAAATCAGGACCTTTAAGGCATCTTTTCAATGAATACCTAAAATCACTCATCACTATGGAAATTTTTAAATAATAGCACATACTGTTGGAATGATGATATAAAAATAGAGAAAAACAGGTGGAAAGAAAGCGAAGGAGGGAGGAAGGAAGGATGAAAGGAAGGAAGAAAAGCAGAAAAAAAATCCATGCAAATACAAATCCTAGCTAGTATTTTTATTACATGTTTTTATCTGTAGTTTTTAGTTTTACACAGGAAAGTGTATTCATGGCTGCTGCCCTAAGGAATTTATAGTGTCAATAAATTAACATAAACAAATTGCTACAATTTTCTGTTTTATTATAATATCTTAAATTGTTAGCAGGTTTAACAGCTTTACATACATCTAGAGATAATATCTGAATTGCAAATAAAATACTACAAAATGTATGTTGCAGACAGTTTTAATTTAATGTGCACAATCATTAAATATTTAAATGTCTAACTTATAGCATTTGCCTGTTCTGCTAGCTGTGTCCACTGTAGTGTAAAGGGGAGGGTACTGTATTAAGATGAGTAATATTTTATATTAAGATTTGGTTTACACTACAGATGTTTAATTTGTATCTAATGAGTCAGTTACATTAATAAAACAGGGTAGTTATTTTAGATATATTTATTCAGATGTAGAAACTGTATAATTGATTTTTATCCTTTTTTTTTTTTACTTCCTTATGTCTTAATAACTAGTTCCTGTTTAACATGCAGTAACTCCCATTAAACCTAGATTAATTGCTTTTTGGAGGATTGTTGTTTAGAATTTTACCGAAGAAGTAAAATTTAATTCTCAATCAACTGCTTAATTTGCATATCAAATCAAGGGCATGGAAGGACCTCTGGGGTGCTAGGATGTGCCATTTCATCATGGTGAAGGGTGACCTGGCATTGGCTATATCCTTGTGCCTGCAGTGATGAGGCTGTGCACCCTCATTGCCGGGGAAGCTTAGCTGACAAGGTGCTGCACTGCTTCTCCTCCCTAATGCGGGTTCCTGGCTGATGGGTGAGAGTACGAAGGCTGTCTTGGGGTATATCAGTCAAGGTCCCCACCTCACCCTTATCTGAAGGTGCTTAATGATTCAAGAAAAGCCCAAGTGTTTCTCCTTCATGAAGACTGTGGCTGAATGATACTTTTTTTTTTTTTTTTTTTTTTTTTTTTTTTTTTTCCATCCCAGTAAAACAGTCTGCTATAAATATAGTTTATCTGGAGAAGAAGCTGACACCTGAAGTGGAGAGACCCATGTGACAGTGTGCTCTGCAGCAAACACACACCACCACCAGCTTAAGTAGAGAATCAGGTCTGAGAAGATAACCATCAATGGCAATCATGATGGCTGTGCCTGGTCACCATGGCTGTATCCTGGATTTGGGGGAGACAGAAGACAAATAGCCAAGGTCTAATCTGGGTAATGCATATCTCCCACACACTAACCAAACTGCTGTTCAAATTTGGAAGAAAGTCCATATCAAGCCAAATTTGGAAGAAACTAATATCTATGTGCAAATGTGGCCATAAGTCAATCATCTTACCCCATAAATACTGAGCAGCTTGAGAGCCCTCTGAGCTCTCTGGAAATGACTGTGAGCTGCAAGCCAGGATCTCCCCTTGTGCAGGGACTCTTCCCAGGGTTACTTCTGCAGACTGTGAGGGCCCTTATCACTATAGATAGTTGGTAAGTGGAGTGGGAACATAACGGAATGCTAATGTGCTACAACAGTGCTTTGTGATCATGTTTTATAATCTTAGCTTAGTATAAAGGACTTGCATAATACATATAATCCTTTAGAAATAAATCATTGACATGTCTGTGACTAGGATCGGATTCAGCCACACCTAGGCTCCTTACCTCATCCATTCAAGTTTAGAAAGCAAGAGGGTCCTCTCTGAACCTTGTGACTCAATGGGATGGTTTCCTTGATGTAATACCACCTAACGCAGTTCCTTATATAGTCTCTATATAACACATAATGTATTTCATGTAGTGTCTTTGAGTAGTATACAGCATCTTTTACATAGTGTGTAATTAAGTGTATATCCCAACTATAATAAGGTGTACCGTGCCGTCATCAAATCCTTGTTAAGTTGCATAAGCTTTGTTATAATTATTGCTGCTTCTTTCTTCCAAGTGAAATGCATATAATTTTATTTTTTTTTCCACCCACACAACCTGATACAATGGAATGAAATCCCACAAGAAACAATGGCCATTTTACACCTCAGCAGGTTTCTGCTTTAGATGGAAGGCTCTCCTCTTTACTACGCTTGTTTTAATGCAACTACACAGTAAAATGTATTTGTAGGTAACTTTAATTTATTAAGACAAAACAATAATCTAATTCCAACACATTTTTTCTTTGAGGCAATGATGGGAGAACAAATTTAGACTAGATTAATTTGTACTTCTTGCTACACTAATATTAGATACTCTAATGCCACAGTGTTGAATGTCCATCAAAAACCTGTATAACAGAAGAGAAGGCCACATATGACCAGAAGAAAGATAAAAACACTTCTAATAGGTGGTGTCAGGGACCTAAGCTGTATGAAATATATTAGGTCACCAAAATTTCTGAGTTTAGTTATTATTGCACTCAGATTACAATACATAATCATATACAAAACTGCTGAAGAAGTACATTTTAAATTGCTTTGCTATTTTTTTCCATAAGAGAAAGAGGCATTCCTGATCATTGTCTTTATTATTAAAGGCTGTAATCGTGCACAGCGTTCACTTCTTTTGCTGATATATAAATTGTCACTCTGGCATTACAGGTGTGATCCTCATTCTGCTCTCATGCAGAATTTTACCAAGTTAATTTTTCACCAATAATTTTACAAGCACTTGTGCATTCCAACTAAAGGATCATCAAAGTACAACCAGATTTAAACCTTCATGTACCTGATCATCTTGTGATCTTTAGTCCCACATGATGCAGAATTCAATTAAGTCCTCAAAAAACTGAAATGATATGGAGATAAGTTCAGTTAATTAATTAATTTTGAAACACAAGTTCTTCCTTAGAAGAACTTCCCTTCCTTCTGTTTCCACTCCCTCTCTCTCCCCCTCCTAATGAATGGGTGAGGAGAATTCTAAATTTTATCATGTGACTATTCTTAAATTATTCATATAGCAAGCTCTTTCATTTACAGACTTTATGGAAAAAAGTTCACAAACAGGGGGGCATTATCATCTGTCCCGTAATAAACAGCAGCACTTACAAACAGCAGCTGGCTACAGTACTCTGGGAATTTGGCCCAAATGTCTGAAAAGCTATTTTTCAGACATTCATACATTCTGCAGTAAAGGTATAAAATACAATTTATATAATAAATAATAATAATTTAAAAAAATATAGAGTGGATTCACAGGAGGATTTTGAAAGACCACAGAGAGATTGAATTGTTTACACTGTCTAGTTTGAACAGTTTAAAATAAGAAACAATACCAATTTACAGCTGGCAGGCCTAAACAATACTTATACAAAACCTCTACTAAGAAAGTTTATTTGTATATTAATACTTCATCTCTTTATTCTTTTGGTGGAAGTATTCTTTTTAAGTATTATTATTTAGTGTACAAGATGTGGATGGTCTCCAATATATACATTCTCTTTCCAGTCAATGGACCAAAAAGAAAAACAACAAGTGATAGTGTTCACACCCGATCACATAACAGGAAAAAAATGTGATTAATAAACAGTCATTCACATACTAATACTTTGGGGGACTTGCTAGTATGTATGACTGGCATAAATTTAATTAAATCAATTCATAGTCATCTATAGTATAACTTAGACCTAACTCTTATCCTATTGAACACTGGGTTTATCATGTCCTTTCTGATATTAAGCATATCTAGACACTTTAAAAGATAAAAATGATAAAAACATGTTCTTCCCTTTTGTGGGGTAAATACCTGGTGACAAGGCTACCAATAATTCAACTAACTTTTTTAATATGTCAGGACAATTATTTGGAATATTGACCTGCAGAATAAACAAATATTGAGGTTTTGTCAACCTTTCTAAATGCCACAGCACTGAAAATTACACAGGGACAAAAATGGAATGTTAAATGGAAAAGTGCTGTGTTCCACAACATGGAAACTGAGACCCATGAGATAAAAACAGTTATGACTATTGGCAGATCCTAATCTTTAAGACACAAGGACAAATATCTTAATAACATAAATGAATAAGAAAAAAAAAAAAAGTAAAAATGTCAGAATTGCTTTACATGATTGCTTCTGTCCATGCAACACTTCACAAAATCATGAAATAATTCATTTCCAATTATATGATGTTTATTTGCAGTCAAGTAAACAACTTTGAGTAATTTGCAGTGAATAAATGTGTTCAATTCATTAGAAAGGAAAGTCTAGGAGGCAGATAACCAAGGACTTAAATATGGGGAATTATCTTCATCTTTCTGAAATCAGATAGAACATTGCCATTGATTGTCATGGAAGTAAGAGTACACCTTGTGATACTGAAAATACTTAGTTTAGTTTAATATAGGCAAGCAGAACAATGAATTAGTTTGCAATGAATGCATTAAAAGGTCTCTTTCATGTCAGACTGAGTAAAATATCCCAATAAAAGCTAGTGTAACTTATTTAAAATTAAGTATGTAAATATAAGAGGCTGCAACACTGAAATATTACTCTAATTTTGTTCAGAGATATGCTACAAAAGAAAGAGTAGCCTGTTGAGTGGATTATGAATTTTCTTTGAAACACTTTCAATCAAAATATTTAGACTTACTCATTATCAACACTGACTCACTAGCACCACAGAGTGGAGAGTAGAGTCTCTGATATATTTTTAGTAGGATCAATACAATTACAACTGACGTTAACAGGTGTCATCAATTTTAAAAGATAAAAAGGTTTTAATTGTAAACGTGATTTTTTCTAGCATTGTTGCTGTATTTCCAAGAAAGAATAAGCATACTTTTATCAACATTTTTAGAATAGATGAGTTGTTATATGTTATATAGTCTACGTCTCCAGATGTTTGGAGTGAATGTCACAAATAACATGAATGCATGCTTGAATTTAGGCAGCCAGTGATCAACGTAACATGCTGAGCTCTCAAAGAGATTAATTTCTATATCACTTTATGATGACACATCTTTATCTCTTTTGCTGTTTCAATTACCTTGATAAATTGGGGAGGGGGTTGCTGTTTTCCCATAACAGCATCAAATTCATAATTTTTAAGGGATTTTTTTTTTCTCACTTAACTCATCTACATGTTACAGTTTAAGAAGCATACTGCTAATTAATCAAGTTAATTGCACATCAAGAGGCAAACCGTATGTGGCCAGGCATTGGTTTTGTTTGTTTGTTTTCGTACTTTTTTCTCCTGTTTAGTTCTTTTCATATCTAAGCTAAAACAAATAAATCATATGCACCCCACTTTCTTAAGAAATAATTGCTTATTTGTTGCTGCAAGTTTCTTCTGTTTCTCATTACTTCTGTCAATAAAACTGAAAGCAGTTGCCCTTAGATGCTTCTGATATTATAATGTCATCAGTGGTAAAGATTCACAGACATTAATTTAACTGAAAATTGATATAGAATCCAGTTGCTTTATTATGTTATGGGAAAGATTTGTATGATAAAGAAGCTGAAATGCTCCTTGCCTAAGGGAACTCCTACAAATAAAGGGTTCTGTCTGTAGGATTTTATTTCTTTTTTAAAATTATTGTAATTTTGAGCGAAGAGAGATCAAGATGGTGCCAACTTTTTCCCAACATTTGTAATTGATATAAACCTTTATTTCTTTCTTTATTTCTGTTATTTCTTTTTTAAGAAAAGGAAGGCAATATTTATTTCAAAAATAACTATAGAACAAAACTTTTTCAAGAGTCATGGAGCTTACAGCAGACTGTCAGAGGCCTTGTCTCAATGAGAAAAAAAAAATATGCTTTAGTCCATGATGAAATCCAAGCTGTGATTTAAATATGTATCATCTGGCTGTGGTCAATCTTTGAAAGAGAGAAAAGGCAATCTGGTCAGGGAATCAAATTTGTTGTCAATTATACCTGACTCACACATAATAAGACTATTCCTTTCCCTTTGCATGAGTATAAATCTGGAAGAAACATTTGGAGACATTTCTGTTAATTACTTAATCCAAATATATTTGTATGCTACTTTGTGAGGTTATATGTATGTTTATTTGTATGTTTATTTACTTTGTATGTTTATTTACAGTGTAGTGCAAGATAACAAATGAGGTTCTGTAATTATAATTTCTTCAAAGTTATTGGCATATGTGCTACTTCACAAATGCCTGGAATTTTCAAAACAAGACTCTGTCCCCGGAGCATTATAGCCAAATTTGCACAGTATGTAAAACAAAGGAAAGAAACTGCAACATGGCAAAATGATTGCTGAGCAGTGTGTTTGACATGCATCTAGGATCTTTAGGTTGGTTTCTTTGTAACTTATCCAACTCACAACACCAAATAACAAAACTACACCGTGCAATGTATGAATGGGCAGGTGTTTAGTAATGAATTCTTTGATGGGACCTGAATGAAGAAAGTGAGGTTGGCTGGCATGATAGAGCAGAGAGAATATTTTAGGCACTGAAAACAGTTTTGGGAAATAAAAAATAGGAAGTTATGCATGAGCTAAGGATACACACAGTAGGCAGGACTGAGCCTGGAAAGAGCGAGAAATTCATTTGTAGGCTAAGGCAGACTCTTGCAAAACCTTGAAATTGTAGAGGAGAACTTTGACCTTGTAGTGTAATGAGATAGAAAACCACCTGAGAGATTGAGATGTGAGATGACACAGTCAGAGTGGTGAACAAGAAAGATAACCTTGACCACAGTGTTTGGAGTGGACTGGAAGAGGGAGATTCAAGGCAAGAAGGTTATGGTTGCTAAGAGATCACAGCAGATGAGTGATAATGAAAGCATGAAGCAGGGAGGAAAAAAAGAGATGAATAGCTGAAGATACTGTAGATTGGGGAAAAAAGATATGATTTGGCCAACTGAGACCAAATTTGGACATTTGAAAGTTGCTGAATATGTGAAAAATGTATTGAAAAAATGTATTGAAGATTTCCGCTGTGTTTATTTACTATTCTATCAGCATGCTGCAGCTGACTTGCTGTAGTAAAAGTCACAAAAGCTATCTAGATCATCTTTATCTTTATCTGTCTGTACACATTCACATATATTAATAGCTATTTTTATGTTTTGACAGTAGAGCAGCAATATGGAAAGCAAGTGACACAGGTTTATTTTGCTGTCTCTAAACACTGATTGGCCCTGTGATGTTGAATGGGTTTGCTGTGTTACAATTTTTCTGCCTGTAAAACGAAGAAGGCATTTTCTTTCTTTCTTTGTATTACAGGTGAAAAATGATAGATACTGTTCAGTGGACTTGGAATTGTCTTTAGAGTTCAGTTAGAATGCACCCAGAACATCCCACACGGACCCCTTCACAACAACCACTGTGGTGTGATGGGCATACCATTCCAGGTAATAGGGTGAGTCTGGATTTGCTTGGGGTTTCTAGAAAGGTAGAAATGATTGCACCCAAGTAGGTAATTTTGACTGGAGGAGACGCTCAACTACACCTGAAAACATCATAACCAAAAAAATATTTGCAGACACACTTCACCTACTAGTTGGCTTGTGGGATTATGTGTGTCTTTGAAAGATTCTTCAAAAGACAGTGGTGGTATTCTTCCCAGAAGTACTTAATTCAACATGCCAAAGGGCTTTTTAAAATATTGGTAGAGCAGGACATAAAGAATACAAATACCTGCTGGGAATATATTATTCCCATAATGCTTAAAAATGTTATAGTTGGCAGTTTTTCCCCAGATGAAATTCTGAATTAGCTAGACTTCCTGACGAGGTCATCTTTGTGGCTTATTCCTCCTGTATTTCTTCTTGCAAGTTTGAGGTATAGAAACTTATTTGCAATGGCTGCTGTGCAGATTAGTCAATATCTAGGGAAAAAAATGAGATGAATAGTGTTTTACATATTGACTACACACTAAATGTACAGACGAGTAAATCACGTTTTGTATTTACTAAAGGAAAGCATTTTTTTGAAAGACAATGGAATAAATTCCTTAAAACAAAACTCCTAGAAAGGATAAATTCACAAAGAAATCATCACAGTATAATACAGGAATATATAATTCAGGAAACAAAATTGAATATGAAAATCAATTTTAAGATATACTTTTTAACTTTCTAATAAAAATGTTGCCATTTGCTCCTGAGACAATTAGCAGGTGTCAGTTAGAAGACACAATAGATTATGTACCCAATTACTTTCTCTTTTCAGACAACAGTTTGCAATCACAGGAACGTGTGTGGAGGTTTAATCAAAGATTAGAACTTTAATTAAATGGGGCCGTATGTGACTAGTCATTTGATATTAATTACTGTTTTAGTTGGATTCCTTTTGATTTGCAAAAGGCCCTGAGCACTGCAAAAATTATGTCACATCATAAAAACTGCTGATTATTAAAACAAAAAGTTTTCTTCATCAGCTCATTGCTCTCCTGTACAAGAAACATAATTTCAAAAGTGAAACTTAGAGAAGGAGGCCAGTGAGTTTTAAAAGCAAAATAGCAGATGGTACTTCAACTGACTCCCCTTAGAAGGGACAGTCTGAAAGTACTTAATTGTAATGATTGATAAGGTCTTCTGTCAATGCTCAGCAAAACTTTCAAGGGGCTAAACAGCTGGCATGAGGTTCATTTGGAGTTTTAACTAGTTGACTACCCTTTGGGGTGTCTTAAAGCTAACTAGCATCACTGATATTAATAGAGGACATCAATCAAAATGAAATGCTGTAGCAGAAACTGATCCGAGACTTCAAGTAATATTTTAATTTGTTGGCCTACAGAGAGAAGGATAAATGTTAACTGTGTCCTTGTGTGATAGTTTTAAATTCAAGTCCAATGGTGCCATCAGAGATTGCAAGTAATTCTTTTATGAGTTTTGCTTTTCCATAGACTCCACAGTAAAGTGGGAACAGTGACAATGAAAATCCTTATCTGAATAGCCTGCAGAAAGGAGAAAAAAGAAAGGGGGGAGGGAGGAGAGTAAGATATAAAGGAAGCAGGAATAATTCCTAGCTCATGTAAAGATTAAGGTTGAACTTCATACAAACATACACTCAGAGCCATTGTGCCTTTTGTGGTGAACTTTTAAGGGATTTGAGCTGGGGGGATACATCTGTCTGAAGGTGAATTAAAAAAGCAAAGTCAGTCCATAACCTCCAGTGCTACTGTATAGACTGCACATGGAGTTTAGATGCAAGTGTCTGCAGCTCCCTTTCTAGCCTATCAAAATGGTGCTCCGTGACAAGCTGTTGGGTCTGTCTACCACTGAGTTTGTTCTTGAATGCCTACAGAATGCCTGACAGTCAAGGTGGGCGGTGATTACCTAATGGAGAAAGTCTGTGAATGTTTGAATTCGTGGTAGTCAGAGTGCCAGCAATGCTAAGTACAAATCTGGACCCTGTATGCCCTGTTTTACTGCAGAGCAATCCTACAGAGTAAATGCAGAGTAAATCCTACAGAGTAAATGCAGAGTAAACCTACATTTGGCAAAGCAACTAAAAACCTATTTTGCAACCCTAAAGAACAAAGTGCACAGTACTGAGGGTCTTCTGTAGACAGACGTATTGACATTGTAGAAAGAAACAATATTACTTAATATTTAATATTACTTTAATAATATTTAAGTAATATTTAATAATATTACCTCAATACTTAGGTCCATATATAATATGGTATTGGGTATCACATATGTTCTATGATATTCTGATACTTGGAATTAGCTAATCTTCCCAAATTGATAGCTAGTTTACATAGAAGTCAGCTTCAAGCTGTCAGTACTGGAAGTTATTCTAAAGTTTAAATAACAGCTAAAGATACTTGATGGAAACCTGAAGTCCAGTTTAATACTGGACCAAAGCTCAGCTGACATGGGTTCATTTGTGACAGTCTTCCTATGTGACTGTGGGGAAAAAAAAAAAAAAAAAAAAAAAAAAAAAAAAAGTCATTTAATTTCTTTGTAGTTCAGTTTCTTAACTATAGAAAGATGGCAATACCTTTCTACTTCACTTAGTAATACCTCGCAAATAAAAGGTATTGTCTATTGGTATTGGTATTGGTGCACTAGGTCATTTTGGTGACTAGGACAAACAGATGCTTCTAAATACTGCTATTATTTCTAGCATAAATTGTATTTATGCCTATTTTTCTAGTTTAGCCTCCAGCCTGTTATAGTCTGAAAATCACTATGGAAACTGTGATAGTAAATGTGGTATTTAGCAACCAGTCTTCATACCTTGTCTAGGTCTTTTCCTAAAAAGATCTAAGTCACAGCACATTTCCTATCAGATTGCAGCCTTTCCTGAAATGGTCAGAAGTGTTCACTTCATTCAGATAAAATGTTTCCATTTAAAGTGGAAAAACTATCAATTGCGTATGAAGACAAGCATCGTAGCAAAGTTTAATTCCAGAATGAATGGAAAAAAAAAAAAAATATATGGGTTATTATTGTTTTTCAAGAAAAAAAAAATAAACACTGAGAAGAAACACAAAATTATCATAGTATTTTGTATTCACTGCATTAGTTATTTCCCAAAGAAAGCCTATCAGTTAAAATGATGAATTTTAACCTTTACAGATTCTTCCAGAGAACATTCAATTTATATTCTTCAGGCACTTTGCTACTTGTTCACCATACTGATGCAAAATTATTGTTTTTGTAATATTTATAAGATCTAGTTACAAGTTTTCAAGGACATATTTCACATATCTTTCAAATCTAAACTTTCTAGTATAAGTTAAGATTTAAATGGAACAAAAAGGTAACATATAGTACAGTTATATGAATTAATACATTAATATTTAAATACAGTATTATGTTGAATACAAGTCTAGTGGTCAATAGAAAATACAAAGGTCACATTATCACAGAGTACAGAAAGCTTTAAGAGATGAATACCAATGGATAAACAATTCTGCCTAGAATCTTTTTTTCATTACTCCTATGAGATCCAATAATGTCCATTTAAAATCAATAGCTTCAAACTCCCTTTATGAAACCAGCCTGGTAAAGATTGTTGGCAGTACTAAATTTAAACAATCAAACAAATACACAGATAAATAGTTTGAATATAGGTTCAAATTTCAGTTTTTCTTAATTTGTGTCTCAAACAATTTTTCTAGCAATTATATCAATGATTCTTTAAGCACTCTAGGCTGCTGGGCACCATTCTTTAGAGAACAGCAGTTGTACAAATGAATATTGTAGCCCCTGACTGTCATGCAGTGTTGCAGAATTAGATGCTATCTTTGCTCTGCAGTGCAGAGGTGTGTTGGACTGATAGACTTGGGGTAGAAAACTGCCAGTGCACTGAACAAGAAAATGGTGAATTCTCCTGTGCTATGAAGAAATGGGATGACCTAGAATGTTTGTTTGCTTGCTGTAAGATCATTTTATTAGAGTAAGGATCACAACAGTAAGTACTTCATAGAATTTCATTCATTCTGTCAGTCATTGTAAATTGTTGTTCAAAATTACATTTATATTAATTCAAAATGAGCGGGCCTTGTGGACTCCCTCCATAGGAAGTTTGGACCTTTTCTAGAGAACATCTGAGCAGGCACAAAGGTGAGAGAAAATGAATAGGAAGCAGTGACACATCAGTTATGATCCTGGAGGTCTTCGGTAGACTAAAAGCCTTGTTAAAGGCTTTGGGGGTGACAGAAGCAAGATAGCAAGGTCCGTACTAACTGCAGAGGACAGTACCATTTTTTGCAGGTAGGAAGCTGCCAGGTTGGCTGAATAGTGTAGAAGCAAAGACCTGCCTTTAAGATCATGGAAGAGCTGGGCTGGGGGAAAACTGTTTATAAATTCTTTACTTATTTTTCTGTCCTTATCATTATATATATATGTATATATAAACAAAATCAACAAAACCACCTATTGTAGTTGAAAGACTGTTAAAGCCTGTGTTTCCATTCTCCTTCAGAGTGGTCACTCCAAGGAAAACATCTAGACAGGTCCGCCGGGCTTTGGCTGATGTGGGGTCCTGTCATAGCTCTTGTAGATATTCCAATACAGTTGAAATACTCAGAATGTTTTTCAGGCTTGCTATTGAGTACACTGAATAATGTCTATTTTATGAATTTTGAATCTAATGATCAAGATACCAACCAATTTAATGCTGTCAGAAATTTGATGTTAATATGCATGGCCTCTGGCAATAGCTTAGTTATAGTGAGGATCTTACCAGTGGAAATGTTAGTCACCTCCTAAGTGATATCAGAGATTTGCAAATGTCACTGGTACAAAACCTTTGGATGTAGACACCTAATGAAGTAGTTGTAGCCTGAGGACCAGCTCCAAATGAAAGCATATGAGTCAACACAGGTTATTTGCTGATCCCATGAACTGACTTCATTGTGCTGAATTAGACACCTAGCAATAGAATATACAAATGCTGGAGTGCTGAGTAGAGTGATTTCAAGACCAGTCAGCTACAAATGCCAAAAAAAATTGTGTGTAAATATCCTTCCCCTTCCAATTCTAAGATGCAGTTAACTGCCTGGATGAGGCTGCCTTTCACACAGTAGCATGGTTAGTCGTTAGGGCAATTGCCACAGAAGCTGGAGACTTGGAATTAAACCTATTTTTCCTATTTCAAAAGATACTGCACTCAGTAGGAAGAAGATGTATTTGTATTCTGGTCTATATTCTTGCTATCACCACATGGTTTTTTATCTAATGGCAGTTTAATGTAAAATAGGTAAAGAAGTGTATGATCCGTTCCCCCTGCTATTGAGTACTTCAAGCACTGTTCTGTATTGTTCTGCAGCTGTTGTATATGAATGCAGAGTTCCTGCTCGGCACCCACCTTTTGAATTCACTCCAAGTTTTTCTGAAGCAAAAGTTTGATTTAAGTATGTGCTCATTTTTTTCCCATAAAGTTGGTCTATATTAAGTTTGAGAATCTGATGTAGAATGAACAGCAGTTGATTTGACTATCAATCACTTAAATACAAAAAAAAAAGTATATTTTTCTACATTTCATTATTGTGCAGAGGAAAAAATATCTGACAAGTACAAAAATGCAGAGATCCATTTTAAACTTGATGTAGGAAACATCCTATAACTGCAAGTAGATAGCCTATGACTTATTCATCCACATTAGGAATGAAGTAGCAAATAAAATAAAAATTATCCTGCAGAATTAAAAAATGTTGCAGTTTGACAGAAGGGATGAAACTCTAAGACAGTAACATTGAATGTAGTGATTTTCTACTGCATTTACCTCAGGCAATAGCAGAGTGATATTTAAACAAGCTAGTAATTATATGAAAGGTGTCAAATAAAAAACATTCAAAATTTAAATTTATATAAGACTCTGAAGAGAAAGATATGTTAGTTCTCTTAACTTATATAAGTAGCTAACACAAATCCAAAGACAACTCCAGGATGTCATAAGAGTTGTGGGTGTAACTGTATCTTTGGTAAAAATGGAGAGTTCATAGATATAGATTTACCTTGATGTCTTGTTACCTGTAAAATTCAGTACACAGTAAGTGACTTTATCTCTAGCAACATTTTTCACTCTATCATTTTCTCAGTCTTTGTAATTAGTGCAGGGATGGCTGAAGAATACCTTTTAATCCCTTATATGGTCTACATGGAAGATGTGTGAAGAAACTGATTCCAGGGCTGGGGGTGGCATATAGGTGCTTTCAGAAGGGGCTTAGGCCTGTTCTAAGTGCCTTCAGGATGGAATTAAAGACACGTGGAAAACTTTGCAAAATAGATTTGACTGAACAGGAACTTCAAAAACTCCTGGGATTAGCCAGTATTAGAGTAACACTCTAAATTTGGCATTAAGGTTTTTACAGGGGTAAATTAGGTAACAGTGAATAGCCTTAATTCTCTTGTGTCTCTAGGTACATCAACATTAGAATTGTACTTTGTATTAAGAGCATTCACTTGAAGTGAAACTTCTGAACATCTCCCAAAAGCCATATGTTTTGGTTCACACTGTGGAGTATGCTAGGAACATGTAACTTGGATTCCTTGAAGATGGCATTACACTGGGAAATGTGCCACAGGAGCATGGCATACCCCCTGCAATTCAGCTACCAATGGGCATTCAATCCACAGGAGAAGTCTGCAGCTTGTCAAAAGGACCCCATTTTATATGCTAATACTTCAGCCAATAGATCTCTGGAATTAATAGTTTAATTCTACAGGTTAATCTATATTGTACTATTCTGCTTCCTGATGTAGACATAACCTATAATCACTAAATCTTTAATTAAACTATTCTCAAGTTATTAGATTTTTGCTCATGTTTTGTTCAAGTGTTGATCTGCTACTGGTTTTGGATATTTTATTCCCCTCCCCCCCAAAAAAGCAAAGAACTAGCTAGGTTTTTAGTTCCCAAATTAATGGAAAATACAACTGAATAGCTCAGGAACATCTTGGCAGTGACATATCAGAGCTGCCACCTGACTGTACATATGAAAGTTGCTGTTTTGTTTTGTTTCGTTTTGTTTTGTTTTGTTTTGTTTTTCCACAAGACAATCTCTATTATGATTTGTATTATTGTCTGAAAACATCTAAAAATACTTCTGTGAATAAAACCAGCAAGGGCTCATTGCTTAGAGAAAAGGTTTTGAGTTGAAAGGAAAACAAAACAAACAAAAAAATAAGATCCAGGAACATCACAGACGAGAATTTTTCAATATTCCATTGATGACCTTGTTGTAAATGTCATGAACTGTAGAGCACTGTAAGGGGTCACCAGTACAATGAAGATCATAATATCAGAAGAAATGGATTACATAGAAGATATTACTATTATATTATTATAATTATTATTACATATTATATTATTATTATATGTTATATTGTAGATATTACATATTTACAATATAGAAGAGCACAACATATTTGTGTTGAGTACAGTATAATTTTCTTGGAGAGTAATAAGCTAGATCAGATAGGAGTGAAAAAAAAAAAAAAAAAAAAAAAAAAAAAAAGTATGAACTAGCTATCTATCCCTGTCTATCACGGAATGACACTCCCTCACGTAGCTTCTCCTTTAAAAGGCAATTATAACCCTGGAATGTATCAAGCAAAATGTAGAAACAGAGAAATAATAATGCCTCCATGTAAGTAACTCAAAGTAAAACCAAAATTTTAGTTTGTATTACAATCTTCCAAACTGCTAAAAATATTCCTCTACTCAAAGACATGTACTTTTCATAGGATACCTTTTTCTAGAAATTAGGCAGATGCCTGCCTGGTATTATTATTAGAGTTTATGTTTCACACAAATGATAAATCATTTCTATAAAAGTTGGAAATAATTTCCACCAGTAACATTGAGAATCAGATGATATGGACTCTTGGGAGACCTGTCAGAAAAAAAGTTTTGGGGTCTGGTTCATTTCTCCTCCCTTTAAGTCTTTTGCCAGTATTAGATAGCATCAACTCCAAAGCTCCTGCTGATGCAGAAAAGACAGTAATTCTTTCTGAGTGAAACTAAATGTGTAGAAGGAGGTGATGTCTTACAATAGATTAACTCATAAGCAATAAGGTTAAAGGCCCACACGCAAATCCTTCTACAACGTTGAACTGTAAATATTAGCATGCAAATTTAAATTACTTGAAGATAAATCAATGATTTTTATTTACTTAAATTATTTAGTTATGCCATCTGAAACAAAAGGTATTCAGGGGGACTGTGGAAAAGAAAGTGTTAAATTGGAACCATGCACTCCCCATCATTGGGATACCGAAAACTTCTGAATTCTACTCCTTTTGACAAAGTATAATTTCCCATGGAAATACCAAAGGCTTTTCTCCATCAGGGTAAGAGAACTAAGATAAATATATGATCAGTAGATTGTTGAAGACAAATAAATACACAGACTTGTGTTGGTGCCATGGGGATTAGAACCAATGGAAGAAATTATCAGTATCCTCCTTTGCTTCCAGTTTATAGCCCAAATAATTTAAAGCTGTAATAACAAACAATCAAAAAAAAAAAAAAAAAAAGATATATGTCAATTACATGTAGGAGACAGCAACCAAAAATGAACATAAATAGTGGTTAGGTCTCACGTCATTGTTTGCTTATCCCTTGTTTCTCAGCCCTTACAACAGAAGAAAAAAAAAAAAAAAAACCTGCATGGAATTATGAGTAAATAAAAGACACAGAGTCAAAAATACTTGCTGTGAGAAATAATTATCGGATTAGAGTTCCTGTTTTTCATTTGTAAACAAAAGACTTGGAGTCAAAAAGAGCTAGAGTGGGAATTTCAGCTATGAAGATTCATATGGTAAGAATGACATCTGCCACCCACAAGGCCTTGTCAGCCTTACTGCATTTAGAATACAGCATAATTTAGAGTTCTGTAATAACATTTTTTTTTTTTTTTCCAACAGGTCTCCAATCTGTCTAGCATCTAGCCAGTATCAAGGGGTTAGGAGCTACTGTGATGCATGAGATGAGTCATCTGCTGCTGAGAACTTGGAAGCAAGACTAATCATTAACACACATATTGTTGGCAGTCTAAACTGTTCCCATATCACAACCCAGAGTTATAGGAGATGGGAACTCTCACCTTGCCTAGCAGAAACGTCACTGCTCTCTGCATTCTCACCACAGCATTGCTCACACAGTGGAAGAAATTGTACTTGCTTGGCAGAACAAAATTTTTAGTTAGGCCGGCAAGAAGTTTCAGTGTCTCAGAGAACTCAGAGAAATACTTTTTCAGAGACTTTTATAATTTTTTATTTTTATTTATTTATTTATTTATTAAGACATAGGGACTTTTTGTTTCGTGAACAGGTCTTCCTCCTATTCTGTGATTTTGGCCAACAAGGTTCACAAAGAGAATGTGCTGCAAAGAGCTATGAGTGGACAAGTATTAAATTCTGCATATTCCCACTGCAAAGGCTGTTAACCCTAGTAGAAATTAGGCAGATGCCTGCCTGGTATTATTATTAGAGTTTATGTTTCACACAAATGATAAATCATTGCTATAAAAGTTGGAAATAATTTCCACCAGTAACATTGAGAATACATGATGTATTGCTCCTATTCCATTTACATCTCTTTCCATCTCTTTTCCTTTGATCTCTTTTCTTTTTCACAATTTTTGTAGACCCTGTTTTGCTCTTCTTTCCAGAATTAAAACTTCATGAGTTAGTCCAGAGGAGGTCAGATTAAACTTGCATTAGGAATACTGTGAAGAGACATTTTCAATCCAAGCAAGTAAACAATTTCCATCTTTGAAGTAATAGAAATGCATATCTGCCAACATTACATTCTGTCAAATATTTAATAGAGTTTTAAAAAAATAATAAAAGAAACATTTAGTTTGGTTCTAAAAAAAGTATATATATCTTTAAAACATTACACATTTTATTTTATTTTGTTCTATTTTTTTCTAATACAGTATTTCCGAATCATTAATGTAACATTGTTTTTGGAAGTTTCTAATTACACTACTCTGATAACCACATGGGACCTTAATTAAAGATCGTAATCCATTGCAAAATGTACATGTGTATAATGAAAAGGCAATTAAGATATGTTGTTAGATAACTAGGTTTTATTACTTAAACTAAACCAAATAGATACATTTTCTGAAAAAAAAAAAAAGTCAGAAAGCATGATATTTCTCTATGTTGCAGTTCTTCTCTGCTATCCAGCAGTGAAAACAATAATTATCAGTTCTTCATGTTCTTAGAATTGGCAGTGATATTAGTTTGCATGAAGAATATAGCCATGCAAAAGCACAGTATCACTTTAGAGGAGAGGCTGCCAAAGTCTCTGGTGAGACTTGCCAAAAAACCAGTCACAGTAGGATGTCTCTACAAGCTCTCTATCCCTGTGTGTATAGGTCTTGCTCTTAAGGATAATCACCTGCCACTGAATGGAGCTATTCACTGAGTCCAAGGGAGTGACTTAAATACAGTCTCAAGCTTTTAAAAACTGCAAAGGTGCCAGTGCTCTCACTTTATCAGGAGTCTGCTGATACTTGGTCAACCTGGGCTCAGTGCCATATTAACACTACCACCCAGCCTTGGAACTGAAGTTGCTTTGTAGCTGGCCAGCTGGAATTTGGGATAGGTTGACACATGAATCTTCATATCTGCATATACAGCCTTGTTCTCAGTCTTCAAATGTATCTAAAAATATAATAAAATAAAATAATAAATTAAAATAAAAATAAAAATAAAAGATCTTCCTGGAAATTTATGTCCTGCTCTTTTTATCATCCTTCTTTTACATTTTACATGAGACAAGGTTAAATGAGCCCAGGAAATGAATATGGTACGGTGAACTCATATATATGTCACTCAGCTGAGAGCAAGTAGCTAGTTTCCATGAAAAAAATCTTGCTCTGATGTGAAAGAATTCAGATGAAAAGAGTGAGATGCTGATTTTGAGAGCCTACACACCTTGGAGGAATAAGCACCAAAGGGAATGAGTTTGAAAAGTGATGATAAATTCCACTCCCTGTCTAGGCTGGCCATTCATCCAGTAAGCACGTCTTCAAATCTTGAAGCAATTGATGCTTCCTTCTCCCGTATAGAGCAGTGCCTCTCTGACCTCCTAAGGGAGGAGCAGGATTCTGGTGACAAGAGTTACTGATAATTTTTTGCCTTTGCTCTTGAAATTAAGTCATTGCATCCAGAAGAGTCAAGTGACTACAAAAAAAAAAAAAAAAAAAAAAAAAAGTCTCCAACAGTCCTTTGAGTGGGAGAGAAATGGAATTCTAGCTCTAGCTCAGAATAGATATGTATTTTTTATGCCTTTTGGTTACAAGGACAATGGAATAGGAATATTCCAATGGGAGTAAAGACCTGGAAAAAAAGAAAAAAAAAAAAAAAAAAAAGGCAGATTTTCATCTTTCTTACTAAATTCAGTAACAATTCAAATTCAGAGAGAGTCACAAGTCTAAGTAAGTGACAAGAGTCACTTACTACTGCTTCACATCAGTGCCTCCTCAGCAGGCAGGTGGAACATGCCCTTTTTTGTGGCTGTCATTAAGGCTGTTGACAGTGTTAGCCCAGGGCTGGGAATGGGCCTCCAACATTAATGGAGAAAAAAAAAAAAAAAAAAAAAAAAAAAGTATTCTGTGTATTAATCAGATGTGGAAAAAAAAAGTAATTCCCTTTTGCTGTTTTCAGCATGTCTTTAACAGCCAGCTCTAAACAAGCACGGTTACTTTCAGAAATAGCAAACTTTAAGCCATAGAGGAAGGCTGTATAGAGAGGCCTAAATTTTATACATTTAGGTTTTGTGAGGATTAGGCGGTGCTGAAAAGCGATGACCTAGATAATGGTCTGGGCTGTAGGCAAGTTTGGGCCTCTAAATCCAAATTAGACTGACCTTAAGTGATCTCTAAATTCTCTTAGTTTCATATTAGGCCTAAATCTTATGCTGCATCTAGCCCGTAAGTTCTTTCTTGGATCTAGTTTCCAATGCCAGGCCCTCAAAAAAGACTTTTTTGTTTCTTTGAGTTTTGAAGAGATTTTTTTTTTTTTTTCAAATAAAGTGTTTCTGTATGGAAAACATCTGTGACGATTTATATATTTCTGTAGTAATCCCCTAATTCATTAGAAGCAGCATCTCTATTCAGAGGATTACTATGTAAATGTATGTGCATAAATCTAAGGAAGTTAACTTTTAAAAGGGATAGACACTTTGGTTTTTAGCAACATTTTAATTTGTAATGTTGTTTCCAGCTGTGATAAATAAAGGTCTGAATTGCAGTGGGAAATGGAGAAATCGAGACCCTGATCTTATGCTGAATTCCAAATGTATAAGAAGTTTGCCAACACATAGTTCATTGAGGATCAGGGCCCTAAAACCTGAACTTCCAAGGGCTGACTTTTTCATTCTGCAGTGTTCGAATGGACTGCTTAAAAAACCTATAAATGCTCCATCTAGACAGCAGGGCACCATTTCAGGAACTGATTGCCCATTATAGTACTGACAATAAAACAGGAAAATACCCCAAGGGAGAAGGAGCAGGGCCTTATGACTTTCCCATTGAACTCAATGTGAAACTTACAATTTCCTGCCCCCACTTTGCAGGATGCGTCACTTTCCAGTGGTCGTTGCATTATGTTCCTAAGCCTCTTTCTAAGAAATTTGAAATGAGGGGTCTTATTACAGTGGAAAACCAGACAAAATCATTGCAGAAATATGAGTCCTGCTACAATAAAGATTTCTTTGATATATACAATATATATATATATTTTCCTTCATATTGGCCCAGAATTAATCAGCTAGAAATAATAATACTCATTTGATTTACATGTTCTGTGCTAGATTGTGAAAACGTTCTTGCCATACATAGAAGTGAACATATCTGTTTAAGAGATCTAAAATTTAGTTTATTTCAAAGATCTTTTAAAATGATCTCTGAAACAATACTGAGGCAGAACATAGCACACTCCTGTACAGATTCACACACTCTCTGTCATCAGAGACAAGAAACTGATATACACCCTCCTCCTCCCCACATTGAATCTCCTCTGTGAAACTTCCTGCAGTCTACAGTTGCAGAGAGCACCTGTCTGGATAATGCGAAGGGATAAGGGAGTATGTTAAACAAGGGCAGAGGGAATTGGGGAGGGATGCAGGAGACACAGAGCTAATTGAAGCAAAGCATTTTATTAATCTAGAGTGCTGTCTCCAGGCATGTCTGAAATCTAAATAATGATACTGAACTTCAAAGGCTTTATTCTCCATTCCTTGTGCAGTCACTACTCCAATTTAAGTCAATGGAACCTCCAAGTGTATAAAAAGCAGAATCATACCATAAGCTGTAAAAATCAGTTAACAATAAAATCTTATACTGTTTAAAGGAAAATAATAATAATAATAATAAATAAAATTAACCTTTATGTGGCCAATTCTTTTCTGTCTATTGGTAGCACTGGTGGCCTGAATGTCAAGGTATGTGATTTTGACCTGGATCTGGAGAGGCATATATCAGCCTGGATTTCCTTTGAGACTATTGTTTTCCAAATGATTTGTTCTGCTGATGTGTTCTGCTGCTGTAGCACACTGTGCATACATGGCACATCAAGTATTTGCGTAGAATCTGGTTACACAGTGTACAGTTACATCAGGTGTGCTTGAGGATTTGGCTTGTGCGTTTTAGAACTTTTGCATCTTTGTATTTTGAATTATGTTAGTTTATGTGAAAATTAATTACTTGATGGTTTCATTAGTGTTTTGAACTGTAAGGTATTCTGAACATGACTGTTATTAAATATAATATACATGATTTTTATTTCATGTTTATTTATCAAAATTCAAAGAACCGGTTTTCTTTTTCTTTAAGGTATTTCACTTACGCAAAGGCACATGACCCAGGTCTCCATCTGCCTCTTCAAGGTGTGCTCATAAGGCTGTCATTTGCTGAGACAGGGGACATAGCACGAGATGCTGCTGCACAAAAAGCCCAGTTATTGTTATGGGCATCCTAGCACTTAGCTCTCTCTGAATTGTGGAGAAAATATTCACCTTCACATACAATTCCATGTGTTAGGTATCACTGAATATGCTATGGGAGAGACTAAAGTACAAAGTGGCTAAGTGTCTTTCAATTGCATTTAAATATTAAAATTTACATGGAATTTTTTAGTTAGATTAGAATCTTAAAATTTTCCTGGCAGATTATTTTTCTAAACCTTTATTTGGCTTAAAACATTAATAATAATTGGCTGGCTGATATTTTTTAATGAGAAAAGTATTTCATGGAGATACGAGAGTTCATCCAAATCAATAGAATTTGTAAGAAAACGTCTATTTTAATTAAATTGACTAGATTCCATGATCACAGCATCCAGCAGGAGAAAGTTAGTCTCAAGCTTTATTTGTGTTGTTCTACAACTAAATCAAATTAAAAGAAAATTGTTTTCTGTTTGAAATAACGCACTGGGCAAGGTTTCAGTAGCAGGGAAGCTGCAGGTGTGTCCTCTGTGAGAAGAGACCAGAGGCTGCCCCCATGCTGGACAGAAACTGTTTCAACCAGCTCTGATTGACCCACCATAGCGCACAGCTGAGCCCACCAGTAACTCTGGTGACACCTCTGTAACAATATACTTAAGCAAGGATAATGATAAAGAAATAAAAACAGTGCACAGGAGCTGCGAGAGAGAGGAATAAGCAAATGCGAGAGAACCAGCCCTGCAGACCCCAAGGTCAGCACAGAAGTAGGGTAGGAGGTGCTACAGTCACGCAGCAGAAGTTCTCCTGCGGCCTGTGGAGAGGCCTCTGGTGGAGCAGGCCATCCCCTTGCAGCCCGTGGGTCCCACATGGAGCAGATATCCACGCTGCAGCCCACATGCAGGTGGATGTGGCCTGAAGGAGGCTGCGGCCCATGAAGAGCCCCTGCAGGTGCAGGCTCCTGGCAGGAACTGTGGCCCGTGAAAGGAATTTCACTTTGGAGAAGAGTATGAGGAGGGAGGAACAGCAGAGATGAAATGCTATGAACTGATCACAGTTCTACTCCCTATCCATCTACATCCATCCCCATCCATCTACATACACTGCTTGGGGGTTGAGGTAGTAGACTCAGGAGTGAAGCTGAGCCTGGGAAGATGGGAGGGTGTGGTGAAAGAGCTTTTAGTTCTGTTTTTGTTTCTTACTATCCTACCTTATTTTTAATTGGCAGTATGTTAAACTAATTATCCACAAGTCAAGTTTGTTTTGCCCAAGATGTGAGCTTGTGAGTGATCTCTCTGTACTTCATCCAATTCATGAGCTATTTGTCTTGTTTTCTCCCCTTGTTCTGCTGAGGAGGTGCAACGAGAGAGTGACTTGGTGGGCACCTGGCAGCTACCCAAAGTTAACACACCACAATGAAACTTGGCATTTTTGTCTCAGGTATTCATATGGGGATTTGTATTGTGAAATTTTCCAGAGAAATTTTCATGAGTGCTAATCAAATGTGAATTTTCTTATTTTCTTAAAGAAAAAAACAAACAAAAACAACAACAACAAAAAAAACTTTTAAAAAATGTTGTTACAGAAGATAAAAGCTAAATCAACTTTTTTTCTGAATGTCTTTTTTTCAGTGTTCTATAACTAGCTTGTTAAACAATTACACATGCCATTGCACTTAGGGTGGGTCTTAACTCTGACTAGTTTCAGTCCTCTGTTGACTCCTTCAAGTTAGAGGGCAGAGAATCATGTCTCCTAATTTCAATGGACTTTCTATATGCGATTTGAAAGACTGTTTTTTAAGTTTTTTTCCTTTGCTCTCTGTCTTCAGAGATAAAAGAGCAGTTGTTATTTCACCAGTTTGACTTTTCTTAGTGTAGGGCACGCTAGAAACATATTGGAAACTACTTCTTTATCAACTGCTCCTCTCTCCAAATGATTTCTCAAGGGAGAAAAGAGAATTACAAAGAAGCTGCTGATGCTATGTTTCTGAAATATGTCTGTAAGCAAAACATCTAAGAATATTACAGCAGTATTGAAAGGGAATGTGGATGGGAAAGACCACAACAAGGCCCCCAAACAGATGTATTATTTTAGTAATGCAGTTCACATTGGTATGGCTGACACTTTTCAGGGACAACCTGACCACCATCTGAAAATAATAGTGAATATAAACAATTTGCATTCACATAGGTAGGGGTGATGTTCTTCAAGCACTATATGACCCACTATCCTTAATAAATCCTACTAATAAATTCAAAACAATTTGCACAGCTGGACTTGGTCTTAGAAGTCTTTTCCAACTTAAATGATTCTGATTCCATGATTCTATTCTATAATCCCATGAAGCTAATGAGTACATTTGAGTGGATGAATTTAGACATATGCTTAAGTCTTTTCTCCAACTTAAGCTTATTAAATAAAAAAGGCACCTTTCCTTTTTCTAAAGGTAATTTCAGCACCACTGGTGGACACAATGTTCATCAGGTGGAAGAAAGATGGGAAGGAAGAAGGAATAAAGATCATTGTGGGATAATCTACACAGAGACATAAGGAGTACCAGCGGGGGTTGAGATGGAGCTATTGCCACACAGAGAAGCAACCAGTGTGTCCAAAACATCTTGGCAATACTGACATATTACCAGGCTTTGGGAGATTAAAATACAGAGGGGTCACGGTGCAAACTGTTGCCATTCACAATAGGTCTCCCTCCAACCCTGATGGAGTAGCAGTATTAAACACCGGCCAGCCGGCCAGGCTGGCAGCAAAGTCTTGTGGTTTTTTTTTTTTTTTTTTTTAAATTGGTTGGAAACAGCAGTGCTGAGGTACTAACAGGCCAACTCCTGTTCTTACCCCTGCCGTCAGAGTGGTTCCAAAGAGTGTTTATCAATACGGTGATACGCGCTTTATATAAATAAATATAAATATATATATATAAAAAACAAAAAAAAAGTTCCTATGAGAGTAAATTGAGGAATGTGTGCTGGGAAAGAGACTCCATCAGGGAAAAATTTGCTTGTGGTAGGAGAAATGCAAGAGCAGGAACTGGTGAACTGAAGAGGTGCCGTTAAGGTCAGCACTGGGATTTTTTTTTTTTTTTTTTTTTTTTGAGACAGTGTTGTTCTGGTCTGACAGAGGGTCACAAAGCAACTTGTGAGGCTGCTGAGATACAGTGTTGGGGGTAAAGTGGTGTGAGATTTGTTGCCAGGCTGACAAATTCTTGTGACAACTTTCAGGGCCAGTAGGAATTTGAAGTGTATTCAATGCTGTTAGTGGATTGAATGATAACACTTAAAAAAAAAAAAAAAAAAAAAAAAAAAAAAAAAAAAAAAAAAAAAAAGCATATAACACTGTTCCATTCCATTGAAATTTCTCTGGCTTTGCTAATGTTTGCTTAATGTGTACCAGTGCAGTGGATGCATTGTATAGTAACCATTACTTCAATTATGATACATAATAGAAAGTCTCTAAAAGATTTTTTAATGATATTTTTATGTTAGTATCTAGATATATAAAGAAATAATGCTTTTACAGTTACTTTTTGCACATCAGACTAAATGGCATTAGGAAAATAACTAATTAAAGCAGGCTGATGGTCTGTTGATTTTGTCATGAATTTTTCTACTAATCCTCCTTCCTTCACAGGTTGCCAGTCAGAAACAATGTTCAGTGTGGGGAGAGCAAGAGCTAAAAAAAGAGAAGCTAGGAGAAGCTAGACAGAAAAAAGGAGGGGGGCTTGTAATTGTTTTCAGTGATATCCCTTAGTCCACATTCATAATTCTTTACATCCCTGCAAAGCTGTTTCTCATTTGGTTTTGGGTAGCTGGAGAAGTTTATGGTCTGGCTGTCCAGTATGAAACATACTGACACTGAGGTCGAGGCTGACACTGTTTGTGATTGCAGCTGTGATCCAGAAGCAGGCTCAGCCAAGAGAAAAAATGGCAGTGAAACCCAATACCAGCCTCAGTAAATTGACACTTATATACTAGTATTCTGCGGTTATTGTCCAACTAGTGCTGAATACACAGATAGAAACACTGCACCTGGAGATGCAGTGTGTATGAGCTGAACATCATACACACTTGGATACAGAACCCTATTTTGTTCAAAATATGTTGTCCTCTACATTGTATAGAAAAGTGAAGAATACATCTTTCCAGAAAGTGTAAATACAAATTAAATAAATCTCACTGTATCTGTTTCCTCTGCTCCTGTTTCTGAACCTATAAACTATTTATTTATTTATTGTGCCATGTCTTTATTAATTACTTCTGAGTTACACAAAATTCTTGAGATGATGAGTGCTATAGACAATATTTATATTTATGCAACTTCCCAAATCAGGCAACTGATTTATTATTATTATTGTTATTATTATTATTATTATTAATTTCCCACAAAGAGTTAACACAGTATATTACAAAAAGAGAACTTGAAACCCAGGAGCATCCATGAACCATTTTAATGTCTTAGCTTTTTAAGCAAACCACCAGTTTCCCCATATTTGTCAGATTTCTTTGCTGTAGAATTTATATGCTATTACAGATGGAATAACAGGTTACTTAATTTATTCATAGGACATTGGCAGCTCTTCTTGGAATATACAACTGTAATACCTTGATCTTTTTAGAGACAAATAAAATTGAATAGGCTAGCTACTACTTAAGTAGCAAATAATTAAGATCAGTGATATCATGATAGCTGAATATGAGAATTTATGTGATGTTTGAAGTTCTACACATAAACACTGTGCACTATCACTACACAGAAACAACTCATATGACATAAATTATTGGATAAAGAATAGTGTTTCAACTATTTTTTGTGATACAGAATGTAAAGAATTGCCATTAAATTACTAAGTTTTCAGCTTGCTTAAGTGACTTTCACATTTATTTTTAGAGCTGCTGCGAAAAAGCATTCTAGGTAATAACATTTTTCCTGTTACTATAAGTAATTCTTAATTTAAAACAGGTATTGATTATAACTAGTGTTTACTAATACAAGCCTGCTAAAAATATGAGATTCAGTATCTTCTTTGTTCAGGTTTGTCACATCAGAGTTAATTATTTGATTACTTTCCTTTTACATTTTAGCCTTTTATTTTTCCTTACTGTATTGGGTTTACGAGGCAAGGTTTTGGTAATGGGGGTTTGCAGGTAGTGACCTCTTTGACCAAAATCCAGAGCTGCCCCATGCTAGGTCACAGCCAGCCCCAGCCAGCTCCAGAAGGACCTGCCAGCTCCAGAAATAACCTGCTGCTGGCCAACCAGTGAGAGAGACTGGTTGGGCCTCTGAAAGAGCAGATTTAAGAAAGGGACAAAGTAATGTGCAACAGCAGCAGAGTGATGAGTGAGAACCAGCCCTTCAGCCCCCAAGGTCAGTACAGAAGGAGGGCAGGAGGTGCTCCAGGCACCAGAGCAGCAGTTCCCCTGCGGCCTGTGGGTCCCACATGGAGCAGATCTCCACGCTGCAGCCTGTGGAGGAGCCCCCCGTGGAGCAGGTGGATGTGGCCTGGAGGAGGCTGAGGCCCATGGAGAGCCCCAGCAGGAGCAGGCCCCAGGCCAGAGCTGCAGCCCCTGGAGAGGAGCCCACGCAGGAGCAGGGGGTCTGGGGAGAGTTGCTGCCCGTGGGGGACCCGTGCTGGGGCAGTTTGCGCCTGGGGGATGGACCCCGTGGTATGGAGCCATGTTGGAGCAGTTCTTCAAGGGCTGCTGCCTGTGGGTAGCCCCCGCAGGATCATTTTGGGAAAGACAGCATTCCGTGGGAGGGACCCCACGTGGAGCAGGGTCAGGGAGTGACCGAGAAGGGGCGGCAGAGACAAAGCATTAGGGACTGACCACAGTCCCCATTCTCCCATTCCCCTGCGCCGTTTGGGGGGAGGAGGTAGAAGAGTGTGGATGGGTGGAAGACTAGTTTGTTTCCTGTGTTTCTCACTTCGCTAACTTGTTAGCAAGAGGTAATAAATTTCTCTTATCTCCGTACACTGCATCTGTTTTGCCCATGACAATACTTTCTGAGTGATCTCCCTGCCCTTGAGTCCTTTCCATCGTATTTTCTCCCCATTTTCCTTTGAGGAGGGGGAGTGAGAGAGTGGTTGTAGTGGAGCTCAGCTACCCAGCTGGGTAAAACCACCACACATGTAAAACCCCAAACTTACTGTGGCTTGTCTGTGGTTTTAAAAAGATGAGCAGAGGTTTATCATTTCACCACATATATCATAGGAACTTACACCCAATGATTTTGTAAATGAACCCGTCTGACTGTTAGATAATTCCAAACAATCATTTGGAATTGCTGTTAAGTGTTGAACTACCTAATCCAGTTAGTTTTCAGAATGATTAGCATTTTTTTCCCATATATTGAAGTCTTCCCTACATCCACCAGTTTGAATTAATTTACTACTTTTTTTTCTTTTTTCTTTTTGTCCTTGTTTTGTGTCAGCTTTTCAAGTTTACTGCCTTTTTTTTTTTTTTTTTCTGATTTTACTCTTGCCTGATTTGCCTTAATCTTACAATTCCTCATCAGAAAAGACAAGATTTTTGCACAAACATGGCAGTGTTTATGTCTGCATTTAAATGTTTAATGTTTCTATTTATTGTGTCTGCCATAGTTGCAGATGGAAGATAATCTCTGTTAAACTTCCCATTTCTTCCCATTTTCAATTTGCTAAACTCTCTGATACACAGTGGAGTGTAATTATTCAAGAATAATGGTTGTTAAATGACCATGTCTGGATACGCCATGTTGTGTACCAAATTCTGTGTACTGCTTTACACATTCAAGCTTCTATTCCAAATGAAGTCACTTTGCAAAAGCACTTGGCATTACTGGCAAATTATAATATACTCTAGATGTTCTTTTACACATTTTCCAATAAAACATAGGTTCAAACTGACCTTGAAAATGACTGCATACTGAGAGATCAATTACTGTGAATTTTATATTTCTTAGTTATTATGTGTTGTATGATATAGGTTTTGCCTGCAGTCCAATTCATATAAAACAATCTGATTCCTATGGCCACACAAATACGTACTTCCAATTATAATCCTTGTAAATAATCCAGTGCCTGAATTTACTGTAGTGGAAAACTACATAAATAAAATAGTAAATGATGATTCTTTTAACTTTTACATCAGTATTAAGCAGATACTGAGATATTTGTGTAGGCTTCTTTTATTGTTAGTAGAGAGAAACAGGCACTTAGTCTGTGATTCATATCTTCCTAAAGAAGAAGTTTATAGCTGGTCACATAAATTCCATCTTCTACTGACTATTGATCTCCATTGGATATAAAAAATAAATTTAAAGTGAATGGTTAATATACAGATGTCTTGCAGACCTCCAGAGTTAGGTGAGACATCTCCTGACCAGATACTTAAGTGCTGTTTGTATAAATATATTATGTTACTGAATTTTTAATTGCATTTTTTTTTCAGCTATTGCAATACTTTTATTCTGTGTAGAATGTGTATCTGTATTTATACTGTCTACTTGATAAGGCTACATGGCAGAACCATTTGGTGATTCCACTAAAATGGTCATTTTTATATCTCAATGTTATTAGTTGGGAAAGTATATTAACCTTTTAATGGTTTGCAGTATTTTGGTTAAGACACTATGAAAAGTAACATTGTTTCAACATCAAATATTTTTGGCAATTTTGTGAATACTAAGAAAATATTAATTTCATATAAAAGTCACATCTTGAAAGATGGATGCAATAAAGATGCAAGCAAATAAAGATTTAAGAAACATGTTGTATTAAGAGAAAATTAGTAGAAAAATTATAATTCAGATATAATTTCTTTCCAGTAGAAATTGCAACATTATGAGATCTGTTAATTAATTGTCATCTAGAAAAAAAAAAAATCAAACTCAATTTGAAAGCATCAAAACAAAACAAAAAATACGATTTTTTTCTGTAGTTGCTTGGCATATCACAATATATTTACTTTCTCAGTAGCCTGCTGTCATCACTTTATTTTTTTAAGATTTTTTTTTTCTTGGAATCACACTTTTCTTTGTTTTATAGCTCTCTTTTTCCTTGTTTCCCAACTTCTCTAAGTTTTACTGAGCTGTAGAATCAGAGCAAACAAAAAGAATTGCCCTGTTCTGTCCCAGGACAGTGTCTGCAGCTGGCATTACAAATGTCAAAGTGTAGCTTGGAAAAATATGTTTCTGTTTCCTTTATAAATACCAAGTAAGCTCACCAGTGGAACTAAAATCTTTAAAAGGAAAGTGGAATTTTTAACCAACCTTGTTCAATTCCAATAGACTTTTCAGTGCTTTTATGTTATATTCATGCCAGTAGTTTAAGCCATAAATCTTGACAGCTGCTGTTATTTAAAAGCAAAGCCTTCAATTGGAAATTATTATCAAATTATGTAAAAGAAGAAAGTGACAATAACTCTACAAAAATAACAAAATTTTAGCTAAAGGCTGTTTTCTCAAAAGTCCTTTTTCTTTAACAGACTTCCAGATTTCCAAGTGGAAAAAAAATAGGCCTTAGGTGTCTGTTTGATATCAGTGAATTTTATTGTGGGTATTTAATTAGAAAAACCTTTCTATTGTCAAGAAAGATTCTAATGGTCATATTTTTTGTTTGGAAAGGAAAACAAAGATAAGATTTTTTTAACATGTATTTCAATGCTGCTTGCTATTATTAATGAAGTACAATTAGGAAATATCTGGTAAATGAGTACTTAAAGTAGATGAAATGAAACGTGAAATACACATATTAATGAGAGAGAAGGGTTTTTACCTTTCCGTTGTTGCAGTGCTTTGCAACTGCAGTGCTGCAGACTACTCTGTTTTCCAGACAAGAACAAAGTAAAGTAACTTGTAAGCATGTCAACAGAAAACAGTAACTTCAATTACACTTATGAACCAATACCAATGTTTTCTATTATTTTGGACTCAGTAAATATTTTTTATTTTATTTATTTATTTATTGTTGTTGTTACAATTTCATGACTGATAAGAGAAAAATTTAGCAAAATTATTAGTCCATATGTAATCTCAGTTAATTTAACATTAAACAAGGCAGTAATTTTATGGGAATTTTACATTGACACCAAAAGCAATGTTGTCTCAAAATACAGGATTATACATCTTGTACTATATTGATATGTACTCCAAAATTATGAAGAAATTATGGTGATTTATTCAAACTTTAGTTGTATTTTGATTTTGTCTTTTGTTTTATATTTTATCTTTTGCTATTATAATATCTCTTCAGTCTTTAATTTTCAGAATACCAAAACTAAAAAAAAATCATACTAAATCATACTTGAGCATGGAAATAACACTTGGTGAAACTATATTTATTGTTTCATACTGAGAACATTTTTATTATTATTTATTTATTATTATTATTATTTATTTATTTATTATTATTATTTTATTATTTATTATTATTTATTTATTTATTATTTATTGTTATACTGTTCTAATTCTGAAATGTGCTTTTTTTATAAACTAAACATTACTTACGACCTACAGATAGAAAAAAGGCATGGCATGTTGATGTCGAAAGAGGAGGGGAAAGGAGAGGAGAGGACATCATCCATATTCTATGAACTTTGCTGTAACAGTCATAGGAACCCATTTTTTGTTCCTTAAATGTGTGATTATGCTCAACTGTTACATTATTGTTGAACTTTTTTTTTTTAAATATACATTACAAACTTTTTGAGAATGGAAGAGTGGAACTGCCTTTATCCCAGCTGTAACTAAACTTAAGACAGAACATAACCTCTGGATGAATTTAGTTTTAGAAAATTGTCACTGAGTACAATTAATGAGTACAAGCATAACATAAAATGTCTCACATACTAATGGAAAAAAAAGTTTATATTTCTTACATTTACCCTGGAGAAGGCCTTTACTTTTAGGACCTTGCCCTTACACTATCATTTACACATCGCATTTTACTGAGAGTGCAAGTATTATCACCCTGTAAGGTTACTTGCATTTGCATGCCCATGTTGTATTGTGACATTTAGCAGCATTTACTTTTTTTGGCTGCCATTTCCTCATCTTGCATAATACATTTTTCTTACATTAGAAGCTGAGGCATAGGAAAATTTTGAAGTTTGAGTGCACCTGTGGGATGACAGCATGATAGACATCTGTGAAATAAATGCAGACTTATGGTGAACAGGTTCAGCTGCAACCCCCTAAAATGGCATTTTATAATATGGCAGGCTTAGATGGTAGAGTGTTGAACAATCACAGAAAAACATTACATCATGTAAAACTGTAGTACATGGGGGAAAAATGACAACAGTGTGCAGAACTGCAGCTGATCCTGCTTGCCATATGGTATGTCATTCACAGTAATAACACTTACATTCCCTCAGTAAGTGCCCTTAAATATCAGGGAGTGAATAAGGCAGTACACAGATTGCAAAAGGAATTTGTAATCATATACATTGTGAACTTTGTACTTTCAGGAATCATTTTACTCTTCCGTTAACAGAATACCCTTTAAAAATACATCTTAGTACATTCCCAAGGTTCAATACTTTAAAATCCACTTGTGCAAATGGTTAAAAACAAGCCCTCCTGAGTAAATGTGAAAAAAAAAATACACCCAAACTGTGAACAAATAACTGCTATCATTCTCCCTTCCCTCTTCAGGATACTGTAATTTTCTCACCAATAGAATTTTCTTACATTTATATATTTTTTCAGTGGGTGCTGTTCTTTGTGATCCTGATGATAAAACAGCTAGCTGAAGTTTTTTGGATGAAAGATTTTTATCACTTGCTTTTTATCACTGATCTATGGTAAACTGCTTACTTGTTCATTATTTCTCACAACGCAAAATCTACAGAGCACTCAATGCAAGTTTCATGCAGCAACTTTGAAATAAACAAAGGAAGTACTTTGTCATATCACGTCCATAATTAAATTGTGAAACTCATTGCCACAAGATGTTATAGAAGCCAAAACTGTAATTACATTACTAAAAGGGCTGAGGATAGGCCCATTGTCTATATCGAACACAGAAGTCTGGAGCCTTCATCGCAGGAAGTCCCTCAGACTCTAGCTGCTGCAAGAGCATGTTAGAGAAGAGCTGTAGGTCTATAGACAAACCTGTTCCTCATACTCACATCTACTAAAGAAAGGATGCTGGGGCAGATGAATCCTTCAATCTGCTGTTTTATCCAAGTATTTACATTGGACTGAGTTCAGATCTAGCACTGGATTTTTCAGTGATATCCTGGGTCATTCACTGGATGCTGAAATTTGGAAAAAAAAAAAGAAAGAAAAAGAAAACAAAGCCAGTTTACCAAGATTATTTTTTTTTTTTTCTGGCAAAATACAAAAGCATGCATAGTATACAGAAAACCCAAATCATTATGTTATATATTCTTAGTATCGGTGAGTTTTTAGAGATGAGCAAGTCACTATCTATTCCAATATTACTACAGGGGACAAATTTATGTCCCATATTTATTCCAATTTTGATGTTGTTTGCTGATTCTAATATCTTTGTAATGTATCCTCCAGTTCATTTGTGTGCTGGAACCACCCATGTTATTTGGAATCATGATCAGATGACTGGAAGGTAAACATAAATATATATTTTCACTATTTGTACTTTCTTAGAACTTTTACCCTGATAGGAAACTAAGTATCTTTTTACATCAGTCAGTCTGTGAGAAACCAACCATTCTTATAATTTTATGGGTACTGCACCTTGTTACCTAAGCAAAAATCTTATTGGTATATCTGTAAAGTTCTTTAGCACCTTTCTGATATAACTAGTGTGACAAATCAGTTAAAATGTGCATCTGAGAAAAATTCTGCAGTGACAGAAAAAGGTAACTTGACTATACAGTTTTTTTCCATTTCTAAATTCTACAGAATATCCATTCTCTCAGCATCAGTAAAAGAAGCAGACATGGGTTGAGATTCAGGATCTGAGACCTTATGAGATCTTAGAAGGTGCTATGTGTTCAGTATGCATACCATCGCTTCTGAGATGGTTCCTGTAGCATGATGTCTAGTGTATTTTCTTTTCAGTTCTTTGGCAGATTTTCCATTTTTTTTCTTTTTCTTTTTTCTTTTTTTTTCCTAACTTTACAAAGTAGCAGAGTATACACTCAATAAAATATAAATCTCAGTGTAGGGGATTTGGTAACACTTCCTTGTTATTTTTCCAACAATTTTGACCTTATGCACGAGTCAGGACATTGTTTTTTTCTACTGACTGACAGATCCCCTTTTTTTACGAGACTTAATTACATAGCAAATGAACTAATACTCCTACTAACACTTTTCATGTCCCTGCTCACCATGTGGTTTATGGGAACTTCACTCATTTCAACTTTCTCCCACAGCTTTTGTGACCCTGAGAGTTTTCTCTGATCAGTTTGTAGGATTACATTTTTTTACTAGCTATTTCCTCTGAAACAACAGGTCTCTTCTGCCAACATTCCTGTCATCACTTGTAATGCACAGCACTGGGGGGATGCCCTTCTGAGTTTCCCTGTTGCCCTTTTCTGCAGTGTAGTACAGTATCATTTGTTGCTTCTTTCTGTTCTACCTTGGTGATACACTAACTGAGCCCGAGCAACTGACCTGATGGTTTCATCATCTGGGATTGCAGACTTGTCTTTTCAGTCATGGTAGTTGGTATCTGGGGATCAGGGTCAATATCTGCACTTGGCAGAGTTTTTACATTTCAGGGTACTATCTCTTCTGTGTGATTTACTGGTAGTTTCTCAGGAGTTGACAAGAGTGAGCTTCAAGTACATTTTCTTCAGCTGTAACGTCGGAAGAAAATGTTAGTCAGAGTAAGCAGATTATCTAAACAGAGCCTGATGAGTCTGTGCCCAGGCTCATTGATCTTTTTTAATCCATGTTTGCTTAATTCATTCTAATCCACAACCTTTGCTCCCACTTTAGCTTTTAGATGCCCCACATTCAGCAGCACATTATGCCTCAGCGGAGTGTCAGTGAGCTAGGACTCCAGGATATTATCATCTGTGGCCGTTGTCAAATGGAGGGGACCTGGATGGTGGTAAGATTAACTGGTGTTTCTTTAAGCAAGATTAAAAGAGTAACAGCTGTAGAAGGCTTTTATCTCATTAAGGTTAGATTTCTATCCTTTTGTAGAGGTGGCAATGATTTCTTGTTTTTTTAAGGTGATCTTCAAAATGATAAAATAAATAGCAATTGAATGGTGGAACTTTCAATTGCTGACATGCTAACATGTCAGCAATTGTATTCTGGCATCATAAGCATTTCTGTGACAGCTGTATCATCATCACAAGAGAGAAATTCAGCTTGTGGGTTACAACAAAGCAGTTTGAGAAATACATAGTGAAAGGTGCATGTTTTTGTATCCTGAAAGTACTATTTTCCTGAAAAAGTAAAAGACAGATGTATCTATGTATATATGCACATACATATATATATATGTATATATAGAGAGATTTCCAGATTGAACCAATTAATGTTAAGTATTTTTTCTATTGCAAGATTTCTCCCATATTAGGGCGTAACAGTGAAATATTGAATGATGTTATATAAAAGCATTTGAGTTGACCTTTCACCTTAGAAGTGCAGATAATTTTCACTCCAAATTATCACTGTGAATAGGTATATACAGCCTCCTTGAAAACAGAAAGGTTTTCTCTTTTTTTGGTTGATAGACATGGTTTCTGACATGGTTTCAAGCATTTATCACAGTTTCTATCCTTTAATGTACCTTTAATGTATATAAATGATATACTCTCCTGCCTGTTTTCGTATGCACAAGAGAGACTCCAAGCCATGCAATTGTTGTGTACTTTAAAAAGCTATTAACATATGTATTTTTCATCACAGTGAACTTAATTGAAATGAGATTTGGACAACATAAATTGAAATGGAGAATAGGAAGAAACCCAGGTAGATCTGGAACATAGGAGCATCAAATGTAGATGAAAACATTGAACAAAATGGTTTTGAAAAGTTACATGCAATGACTGCAAGTCCTGGGGGTAGTTTCACAGCAACTTCTCCAAAAGTCAAGGTACTTGGATTCCCTGGTTATGTCAGCCTGGAGGATTCCTACTGCTGTCTCAGAACAGGCTAATGAACAGAAACAGCCAGATGATGGATTGGAGGGTAAGGAGATGGTGTGGGGAGGTGTCACTTGATATTAAACCTCTTGTGCATTGTATGCTCAAGAATATAAGCATAATGGAGCAAAAACAAAAGTAAGGATAAAGAAATCTGGATATATATCCTTATTTCTATCATTCTAGGGGCTTTGCAGACAAGCTTGGCTTTTAGCTTCTGTTCTCTGGACTGCTTCAGCATTCAATCCACTGAGATCTAATGTAAAATTCATACAGTCCCTAAGATCAGGTTTTATAATTACTGTCTCTCTGTCAGGCCTATGCTCTGGCCTTTAAACTGTGGTATCAGCTTTCCTCTTGCCATGTTTCCTTCACTCATGATTCTTGTTCTCTTGGCTACATGTTTGACATAGTTCATCAGCAGACGTGGTGGGTTCCCTTTTCTGTTTTACATCATCCCATGCTCTGTAATCAGATAGGTAAATGCTTAACAGGTAAGCTCTGCACTGCCTAGATAAAAGCGATATGAATTCATCATTTTCTTCTGTTGCTACTCTCATCTCTCGACTCTGTGTTGTGGTTCGTATTTTGTTTCATTTTTACCCTGAAATGGCTGTCATTGCTAAGAATTGCAATTTGTACAATGTTACAACCACTGAGATGCAAAGAGAAGCAAAAGTGAGAGTTGTAGCCCAAATTAATCTAATTTATCTACCTGACTATGGATATCTAAAATGAAGGACTTAATTAAGACTGGAATTGCCTTAGGTTTCTCTATAGTTAGGACAGCAAAGTAGGCTTCTCCAGAGACAATTTCACTCTCTGGTGAGAGTGAGAGAGTCTCCAGAGAGACTCCATAGTCAACTTAGATTATTAAATCAGGTTTTAAAATTACAAAACTGCAAAAGTTAGGTTGGAAGATTGATGGAAATTTTAATCTAGGTGAGATTAATTCCACACATTTTTTTTTTTTAAATCACTATTTCTTGCTATTTGTGGTATTGGTAGATCTGTATAGAAATGGCTGACTTACATGGGTTTCTTCAAGCTCATTAGTGTGATCTGGGTATCAATGAATTTCTTTCCCCATCTTAGTTTTGGTCTTAGCATACAGACTGCCAGCTGTGTATAAATGTTTGTTCTCTTCTGACCCAAGCACTTGCCTCCCAAGTTAAATTCAATCATGCTTCGATGGAGAGTACACTCCAATAAACATTTTCAGTAAGAATACTGAAATATAGATGAAATATAGAATCTCATATAGATGAGAGGGATTTTGATCCCCCTGCCCTGAGCTGTCCTTCCTACCAGGCTTGGGACTTTCCTGCACTCTTCCATGTCCTAGATCACCCTGTCAAGTTATGTGATACATGACTGCATTTTCATGCTATAATATATATATGCATATAGTATAATATATATATGCATATAATAATATATTTATGCATATATATATGCATAAACCATATAGGGCCCAGAAAGGATATAAAGCTAAGAACTGCTCATTGAAATGCAACTAATCTGTCCAAGAGGGACTACTTCTGAGGCTGTCTGCCAAGTGTTACTCCCTGGGGTGGATGCAGTTAGAAGAGTAGACGTAGTCTGATTTGCTACAAATTGTACCCACAACTTTTCTGCACCAGAAAATGTGGCATGTCATCAGGGTGTTCTCTTACCCTTCTTTTTTCTACTTTTTATTTCATAAAGCTTTTTCTCCTTGTCATTTTATTGTAAACTCCTTGAGGTGGGGCTTTTTTTGTTATAGGCTTGTAGAGACCCTTTTCATTCAGCAAGACCATAAAAATAATGTATTTCTATGTCCTAATTAAATAAGCTGTAAACTAGTTTATCTAGCCCAAAGAAACATTTATATGCATAATTTGATTTGGGGGAAAAAATACTTTCAAAGAGACAAAGGCATGAAAGTATTTTTGTTTTGTTTTTTAATCCCAGAAGGAAAAAAATGCAATAATTCATTGTACACAATCTAATACACAGTTATTTCCTTTAGAAGATCTTTCTGGGTGCCTACAGAACATGAATACACTTGAAGAGAAAACACAACTTCTTTATAGTGGATTTCATTTGAGCATACTGGAGACATAACTTAAACTTATGCAATAAAAGAGAGAGTGTAAATGAAGGTAAATAATGAAATTGGCAACATAGCTAAAAATAAGAGATACTTCTTCTGCCTGCATTTCCTTTGGAAAGTACTAGCTAATTATATCTAACATGGAATGAGAACATAATTCCCACTGTTTTGACAAGCATCAAATTGCACATTAGCACCTTGTAAATAATATTATTAAAAACAGTTGTCCTTGTCTTCAGTTTCTTCTTTGTAAGAATAAAATTGAGTCCCATCATTCACAAGATGTGCATTATAATATCAAAGCAGAAATTTTAAAACACTGGGAACTGCAAATCCTGTACACCTTCTGCACAGAGGGAGAAATTTGATGCTGTAGTAAGAAGATAAAAGGAGAAGGTATGTAAAGTCTATGATAGCAGCATGATCCCTTTTGGTAATCAGATTTTCAGTCGTGATTAATTTGAGTCAGTCATTCCACTAACAATATTATCCTGACTATAATCTAAGCATAATATGGTTTTCATTCAGAAAAGTAAATTACAGATTGTTAAGCATTTTGTTATTGTTGTTAGTTGGCTAATTAAACTGAGTTGCTCACCTTTTTTTTTTTTCCTTAAAAAATAACAGAGGTGAATTTCAGTACTGTACATTTAAACACATAATGTTTCATCCCCAAATCCAAATGTGCTTCACTTTACAAATATTAATTTGTACTGTAAAAATGATCTCACAGCAGTCTGACAAGGTATATTACTAGTTGTTTTTTCAATACTGTTTTTAGAGTAAAATGTTCACATTGTTTAACAGACTCTAAGAAGAACCTCAGCAACTTACAGAGACTTTTCTAAGTAAAGTGACAGTACTTCCTGGATCTGATCCTTGCAGTAACCTTAGTGAAAGACAATAATTCCAATTGAAAATAGGAAGGTTTTTTTTTTTCATCAACTGCAAAAGGCTCAGGATTTCATTTACAGGATTTAACTCATTAACACATAGTGGTAAAAGTGCCAGAGATGGATATAGAAAAGGAACAATTGAAATTATCAGTGAAATGTATTCTGTAAGCCAGTGAGATGCAAATGTACCCACACAGAATTTTGACATGTAGTTTTAGTGGTTTTCAATAACATTCTTAATCTTAATTTACTCTTTAAAAAGTCACGTGTATAACATTGCTTCCTTCAAACATGAGACCAGAAGAAATGCTGGATAAATTCTGATCCTGAAAGCTAAGCAATCTACTTTCATGGGGATGCTGCAGTGGAAGTCTCTGGTAATTACAGCTAGTCATTATAATCATACTTCAGAGTCCATGAGCAAATTCAAATGAGTCAGGAAGGCAAGTGTGACTCACAGCAAGCGAGCACGCTGCTACCATATGTGGTATATACTTTTTATGCTCTTATGGCTCTTTAAAAAACAAAACAAAAGGAAAAAAAATAAATAAGAAATATTTATTTTTGTCTTTTTAATCCAATCCAGGTCTAAATTCAAATAACTGAAACCAAAATGTGGCCTTCATAGTTAGTTGTAAATTTTATTTTAAAAATAGGCTATAATTGCTAAAGATGTAACAAAACCAAATCCATGTTGATCTTAGTAATGCTATACTCAGTACTTTGTATTAATCAAAACTATGCACTGAGACAGAACACTTCAAATGCATGACTAAAAAAAGAAGCATGCCTAACTGAAATAAGGTCCTTGGATACAGTGAATACTTTAGGGTATTGCTTCAGGCTCTTTCACTGAAATCATAGATAAGGTGCTTGGTAACTGAAAGGACTGAGTCAATTATGTTAAAAAACAGTGGAACACTCATAAAGTGCACAGAACAGCTGCATGAAATAGCAATATGCTATTATTACAAGGAAAATAAAATGGATCATTATAAATGAAACACACAGAGGATTTCTATCAGCAGAACAATTGTTATGTATTGAGCAATCAGAAACACCCACTTGGAAATCCTTAACGAAGTGCTTAGCATTTTATAAATAGAATTTCCAGGGAATTCAGAGATCAATACAACTGTCTAGCCACCTTCCACCTGTCTGGAACTGCCTTCCAATAAGAGTAACGGAGGGAAACAACTTAAGTATCTTTAAAGCGGAGCTTAATACATTTTTGAATGGGATTATAGGAGAGGCTTGTTAGATCAGGGAATAGGAATCAATGACCTGGGTGGTCTTTTGTTATAATATCTTGTGCTCCATAAACCTTCTTTGTCGTTTAGTTTCCAGTAAGCATAGATTCAACACAGAAGACAAGTTTCAACAAAATACCCTATTGTTTGGAAGCTGTTCTAGCTGATAGCACTACTTCAGGTGCACTTAATCTTAAGGTAATTCTAGTATTAACTGTGTATATTAGAGGAGTAGGAATCCAGGCTTCATGAGTCACTATTTATAATCTGCAGCAGATGTGTATAAAATCAATAGCTAATGAGCAGTAGGGTCTTGCAGTGAATTAGGAGTAGAGTGTGAAAATGTCAGTTGCTCTTCAGTGTACCTCTGCCAGCTGAGATTGGATGAAATTTCAACAGTTCTTCCTCTGTTCATCAAAACTAGATTTTATATGTACCTGTAGTAGGAAGGCACACCAGAAAACTAGCTACCTCTGTGTTTAAATCCCTGTTTATTCATCCAACAAAACCATACCTGTAAGCAAGCATGGAATATCTATATAGAGAAGGAGGAGATCTCAAGATCAAGCACAGAGTCATGTGAATTTGGACTGGCGCACGCTTCGTTGGGTTAGAAGCTGGCTGGACAGCTGGGCCCAAAGAGTTGTGGTGAATGGAGTCAAATCCAGTTAGAGGCCGGTCACTAGTGGCGTTCCCCAGGGCTCGGTGCTGGGGCCGGTCCTCTTCAATATCTTCATCGATGATCTGGCTGAGGGCATCAAGTGCACCCTCAGTAAGTTTGCAGATGACACCAAGTTAGGTGCGTCTGTGGATCTGCTCGAGGGTAGGAAGGTTCTACAGGAGGATCTGGATAGGCTGCATCGATGGGCTGAGGTCAACTACATGAAGTTCAACAAGGCCAAGTGCCGAGTCCTCCACCTGGGGCGCAATAACCCCAAGCAGAGCTACAGGCTGGGAGATGAGTGGTTGGAGAGCTGCCAGGCAGAGAAGGACCTGGGAGTGATGGTTGATAGTCGGCTGAATATGAGCCAGCAGTGTGCTCAGGTGGCCAAGAAGGCCAATAGCATCCTGGCCTGTATAAGAAACAGCGTGGCCAGCAGGGCTAGGGAGGTGATTGTCCCCCTGTACTCAGCTCTGGTGAGGCCGCACCTTGAGTACTGTGTTCAGTTTTGGGCCCCTCGCTACAAGAAGGACGTGGAGGTGCTTGAGCGAGTCCAGAGAAGGGCGACGAAGCTGGTGAGGGGCCTGGAGAACAAGTCCTATGAGGAGCGGCTGAGGGAGCTGGGCTTGTTCAGCCTGGAGAAAAGGAGGCTCAGGGGTGACCTTATCGTTCTCTACAGGTACCTCAAGGGAGGCTGTAGCGAGGTGGGGGTTGGTCTGTTCTCCCACGTGCCTGGTGACAGGACGAGGGGGAATGGGCTTAAGTTGCGCCAGGGGAGTTTTAGGTTGGATGTTAGGAAGAACTTCTTTACCGAAAGGGTTGTTAGACATTGGAACAGGCTGCCCAGGGAGGTGGTGGAGTCACCATCCCTGGAAGTCTTTAAAAGACGTTTAGATGTAGAGCTTAGTGATATGGTTTAGTGGGGACTGTTAGTGTTAGGTTAGAGATTGGACTCGATGCTCTTGAGGTCTCTTCCAACCTAGAAATTCTGTGATTCTGTGAATTCTTCCTCTTCTAGCAGGAAAAACAATCAGTGTAAATTCTTGGCTGTTTTGCTGCAAGTTTGTCATTATGGCAAGGAGTGATACAAGGACAATATTAGACTTTGCTGTATCTCTTAATACTTACTATTTATTGTAGTCCCCAGAGGCCCTAATAGGAATGCTGAGCTGATGTAGCACAGCTGGGAGGCTGATGGGGGCTACAGTAGGAGCAAATGCCACTTCTGGTCTTACTAAGGAATCCAGTGATCACTTACTGCCTTCTAACTTCTGTAGTGGCTGCAACTGCTGAGAAGGGACAGGAGAGCACAGCTATCACACTTGGTGGGTTTAAGGGCTTTGTGCTGGTGATGCTGGAACTCAGAACTTTGGTCTGTCCTGTCCTTTGGTCTGTCCTTTGGACTCCTGTCCTTTGGTCTGTATGGGAGTCCTTTCCTTGCGTGGTACATAACAAATACACACTCATTATTGAAGTGGAGTTCAGAAAATGATGAGGACTGTAACATGCAGGCTGCTGTGAAAACAAAAAGGTATATTTTCTTGTCTAAGCACTTCAGTTGTCATTCAGAAGCATGTCACCTATGTGTAAACATGACCTTTGTAACATTTCCAAGGTCAGAGAGACTTAGGACAATCTACTCTGTAAAGGCTGATTGCACAAATTTAAGCTGCTTGAGCTCTGCTTCAACTTATCTTGCCAATTTTTCTAAAACTCTGGGGGGAGAGGATATTGTGTACTAAAACTGATTCATTCCACTTCCCTTACTTTTCTCTTTACCCTTTCTGGATAGCCACCAAGCTTTGCTGTCTGGCAAATATTAGAAGTATTCCATACTCTTCACCAATTATTTTTCTGAAATAATTGATGTACACATAATATAGGCTAGAGAAACAACTATGGATCAAATGTTTGGCTGTGTTCACTGAAGATTAGAAAATGGTCTAGCTCCCAGTTTTAGTTAATTGAGACCTCTCTTCTAAGCTCTTGCTTGGTGCTATGATGTAAGTGTTAGAAGTTAATCCTTTAAGTCCAACTATTCACCTACTCTCTTCTTATGTCAAGGAGCCAGAAGGCATCTTCTAAGATTTATCTCATTCTGTGATAGATATTTAAGATGTTTCAGATAAACTGCTCTCAGGAAGTTCCTTTTTCGTCTCATAGATCTAGGTACAGTAGGTTACTATGTCTGATTTTAAATGGTGCTGATTAGGTGAGATGAATTGCACACTGTAAAGAAGAAAAAAATATATATAAATGTTTTGTAGAAATGTACCTGTTTTGCCCAATAAGGGATTGCAAATAAAATGCTGGGATTTAAACAAAAGAGTTGTCTAGATGCTGACATCCACAAGCAGATGGTTGGCATTTTAATTAAAAAAAAAAAAATACCCCAAAATACTGGTGTGTAGTCTGTGCGTGTCTTGTGTCAGCATATAGAAGTAATGAGTCAGTAACTAGAAATGATGTATCTGATAAAATGGTCAATTTCGTATATGAAGTAGAGTAACAGAAATCCTGTTACATGTAAAAATTTCTATTTATAGAATTATACAATGCTAAAATGATAGAATAAATATTATGAGGATGTTGGTTACACATCTGTGGTTGTTAGAGTTGTAAACTTAAAAAAAATGGCAGTAGGTGGTTTTGATTAGGATTATCTTTCACAGATGCTACATGGAATTTACACTTCTACTTAAAATTTACTAATTTCATGATCACATTCCTGTATGCTGTGTGAATTTCAAACTGATCATTCAAACCCAGAAAATTCTCCTTGAAATCTACATTCCTCCTGGTAAAGTTGTCTGAACATAATGAAGAGAAGTGTTCAATTTTAAATATATGCAATAAAATTGGCTACTTCAGTCATGTTATGTAATACCTGAAAAATGCACTTTAACGCTTTTATCTGATTGCCATGAATGATTCAATAAAAAACACCTTAAATACATAGAAACTGGAGATCATATAGCCTAACCCAGCTGTCATGCAATTTATAAATACAGAAGCAACTACCCACATCTGTTCTCCTATTTTTTTTTTTTTTCCAATTTAAGAGGGAAATTGACCTTACAATCTTCAACGTGACTTCAGGTCATTGTTATTAGTGATGAGAAAATGCTGTGTTCTTCTTTTGACTGAGTCTGGCAAACCTCCCAGATATTTTACAATCACAGTATAAAAGCTCTGAAATGTTGTACAATATTTTACTTTTTTCAGGTTTAGACACTTGTTGTAGTAGCCTGCACAGCTGGCAAATAGAAAATCTTTTTTTTGCAGGGAATCTGTGCTCTTTTTTCCAGTTAAAATGATTTCCCCTTTGAAACCCTGTAGTTCTAAAATAACTAGGCTGAAATAAATAAGCTACAAGCTCTTTCTTTTAGGCAAAGAGATTAGTAATTTTCATTTACAGAGTATGGGTAAGGTAACAGTATCATTATTTTGGGGGCTTTGGGAAGAACAAATATTCGTGTGGAAAACTAGGGCTGGATTGAGCCTTATTCTCAAGAAATCGTGGTTCCACAAACACAGATATATGGAATGTTCTCCTCTCCATGTATAAGGAAAGAGAAAATACAGTATTTGTCTGCAAACTTCCTGTTAACTGCAATATTATTCATGCATAGTTCTTTGTTGTTTTTAAATCTAAGGGTGAATAGTAATAATAATAAAGAGTTTGAGTATCCCAATGAAACAATTTTGTCATAATATAGCATCATCCAAGGGACCTCCACAGGAACCTGTTTGACTTATCTTCTATCTGCAACACTTTGAGAAACATACAATAAGTCTTCATATTTAATATAATAACTAGCAGCCTGCAAGAACTGCAATAAAAAAATGGTGTATATTTATATGCAGATGGTATGGGAAGATAGTGATCCTGAGGGATACATTTTTATGTCCACCTTTTGAAGCTGTTCAGTTTTGCATGGTGCTGTGACTAAGAGCAAGTTTGGTCTAAAAATCACATCCACCGCCTTCCAGGTAATCATCTGAAATGATGACCTGTGACATGTACTTTCTGTAAGTTCTTTGCTGACAGACCATGCACATGCTGCTGGCAGCACATCCCAGTCAAGTACACAAAAATTCAGTTTGAACTCTGTTCCAGCTCTCATGGGTTCTTCCTCCAGTAGCTGTTTAATATAACAAACACGTAATTTTGGATCTGGGACTAGAATCAAGGTCTCTACTTGAGGGCGGCAAGATGAAGGTCTATTTGTAGAAAAATACCTGCAAAGAAGCATCACAACTAGTCATCTGCCATTATAAAATGGGATTACTTCCCATCTAAAATATGTAGATAATATAAGGAAGCAGAAGAGTTCATAGTCGTGCAGGAACTTTATCATATGCACTTAGTGGAGGGCTAGGGAAGGAATATTTATTACCCAGTTATTTAACAGCAATATTTTATTATAAGTGTAGTAGAAATATACAATTACAATGCAGTCAACATGATGGAGGGAAGGGATGCCATCCAGAGGGCCCTGGACAGGCTTGAGAGGTGAGCCCATGTGAACATCATGAAGTTCAACAAGGCCAAGTGCAAGGTCCTGCACCTGGGCTGGGGTAATCCCAGGCACAAATACAGGCTGGACAGAGAATGAGTTGAGAGCAACCCTGACTAGAAGGACTTGAGAGTGTTAAATGACAAGAAACTCAACGTAGAGCCAGCATTGTGTGCTTACAGCCCAGAAAACCAACTGTATCCTCAGGTGTATCTAAAGAAACATGGCCAGCAGGTCAAGGGAGGTGATTCTCCCCCTCTGCTCTGCTCTCAGTAAGCCCCACCTGTAGTACTTTGTTCAGCTCTGGGGCCATAAGCATGCAAAGGACCTACGAGAGCTAGTCCAGAGGAAGGCCATATAGATGATCAAAGGGCTGAAACACCTCTCCTATGAAGAGAGGCTGAGAGAGCTGGGGTTGTTCATCCTGGAGAAGAGAAGGCTTTGGGGAGATCTTAAAGTTGCATTCCTCTACCTGAAGGGGTCCTACAGGAAAGCAGGAGAGGGACTCTTTGTCAGGGAGTGTAGTGATAGGACAAGGAGTAATGATTTTAAACTAAAGGAGGGTAGATTTAGATTAGATATTAGGAAGAAATTCTTTGCTCAGAGGATGGTAGGGCACTGGAAGAGGTTGCCCCCAAGAAGTTGTAGATTTCCCCATGCCTGGAAGTGTCCATGACTAGGTTGGATGGGGCCTTTGAGCAACCTGGTCTGGTGGGAGGTGGCATGGCAGGGGGGTTGGAATTAGATGATTCCTTTAAGGTCCCTTCCAATCCAAACCATTCTGTGATTCTATGATTACATACTGCCCCTTAAAACTCCAGAATAAGGGTTTATTTTCAAAATGATTAGGTCACTGAATACACACTACACAGTGCCTTTATTACTTTTTCCACCATTAACTGTTATTAAATAAATCCTGGTAATAATAGGCAGAGATAAGTTCTGACTAAAGCCTACAAAATACAGGAAATTCAATGTTCAGACTTTTAATTCCAGTCTTTACCTTGGACCTTCGTGTCTTGGTATTGCAGGGACCAGGAAGCAATGAATAAATATCTTTTACCTTATATCACAGTACATGTGATATAAAATAGAAAAAAAAAAAAAAGCTTACAAAGTATGTAAGCTTTAAGCCCTCTATTACAGCATTGCCATTATTAATATCAGGCCACAAGCTTCACAGTGAGTTTGCAAGACCTGAGGACTGAGTCTTGTTATGCCTGCTCTGCTTGAACTCGTCTTTTCCAGTCAGCAGCTTTATGTCACTTGGTTTAGCTGTCACAGCAATATCTCTAATTGACTAGATATCTACAGATAATTTGTTTTATTTTTATTGTCTGTGTATGGTCAAGCCATAGTTTTATACACATAGTAGAATCAGGAAGTTTTCTGTGCAGTATGCAATATTTATGGTTCTAAGGTAATGATGTAACAGAAATGCAGTCCTGGTATGACATGAGAGGCCTTGAAAAGTAGGAACAATGAGTGTGGCATAGAGATAGTGAGAGGATGATAAGTAATGGGACACCAGAATGGGGACTGGAGACCCCACAACTCACCCATGGTCTATTAATGAACACAGACCTGGGCAATCTGGTTTTAGGGATAGAAATAATAAGAAAGATATAGTATGTACACATGTGAAGAGTAGCATATACAGTAAATTTGGAGTTGCAGATCAGCAACTATAGAACAAAGGTGTAAAAGCAAGTTAGCAAACAAAAAGGATCCAGAGTGAATCCCAAAGTGAAGAAGAAACCATCAACATGAACATACTCCTTCGAATGAAGAACTCCAGATGCTGACAACTCACTTTAACAGTGCTCCCCCTTCCTTCTCCCTCCCAAGAAATAAAACACTGACTCCCAAAAGCAGAGCAAGGGTGAAAAAAAAGAGGCTGAAATAAAGTGCATGTATAACAATTTTAATTGCATTATTATTTCTTTTTCTATTACAGTTATGTCTAGATTATGGTTAGAATTTTAAGATTTCAGTTACACTAACATAAATTGTTGCTGTTATATGTATGTAAGACGTGCCTACTTTTTGCCCATAAAGATTCTGAGTGTAGCAGATACTGACTGTAATGAAATAGAAGTAGATAAATTAACAAATTCTAAGATTCAGAATCGGAGTTGTTCCACATGGTCTTCATTATCCTAATAGTGTTTTGTTTTTAATGCTCACGTTCAAAGGTAATGGCTCTAAATAGCTTTAGTTGCTTACTGGTTGTTGTTGTTTTCTTTTATCATTCTTGCACCAGGAAGCAATGGAAAAAAAAATAAGGGGAAGGTGTCACTTAACATTATGTTTCATAGAGTCATAGATTCAAGGATTTCAGTTGACTAGCCAGAGAAAAGCTCGCTGCTTGGGCAACACAGTGGATTTGAGATTCAGAATTCTTGATTTTGCAGCAAATCTTTCATGTAATCTATGAATAGTCTTAAATCCACTGTCCATGGGTTAACTTTATTTCATCCCACCTTTGCCCCTGACATTTTTTTTCTTTGGTTTCCTTCAGCTTGCAAGCTGTTTGGCATGGTAATGTTATTTATTTATTTATATGTGTTTGCATCACTTAGAAAGCCCTGGCTTTGTTTAACTTTAGTAAGTATACAGAAGAAGAGTGTGATTATTATGAGGTGATCCACCGATACACCCTATTGAGCAACCTCACTCAGATATTTTATTAGTGACAAAAGTTTTTAAAAGTCAATATTTGAAGGAAACATATATATTTTTCTGACATTTCCATTGACAAGACTCTGTTTGGCCTTAAATTCAGGATACAAGATTGCTAATTCATTAACAGTGATGTCAGTGAAATGTGATACCAGTTAGAACATAAATATTTAATACTGAGGTATATCAAGCAATAGGTTCTACTCTTAAAAAAAAAAAAAAAAAAAAGGAAAAATAATGCTTTTGATTTTATGAAAGCCTTCCAGAACAATCAAAATAAAATAAAAAGAATCAATATTTTAATAATGCAGGTAGCTCAATAGGATTTTTACAGCAATTGAGACATAATTAATGCCCACTCTTTATTACCAAAAAGGAAAGCAAATATAATATATTCATAGGAACTAGAATGAAGGATCCATCATTAAGTGAATGAGACACTTTGATTATCCATGGGTCATTAGTTCAATATGCTCTAATGGCTCCTAAAGAGCTGTTGCACAGTCTGAGAGTACTTACTGACTTAGCTTATAATGGCATCCATACAGAAGAAAAAATATCAGTATCAGAAAATCATCTTGGTAGGCCTATAGCTTATTTGAAGTATTTCTGTCCTGTCCACTTTGCAGTTATTATGTGCATGAAATACCTATGTTTTATTCATGGCACCAACTCTTGGTGATATGAAACAATAATTGTCTGAAATTGTTACTCCTTTTCACATTTTCTGAAATTTATATCACACAAAATCCCAGTTGTCAACTTGCTGAAATCATATTGGCTCTTTTTCTCTGCACCTTAGGTGAATTTTAGATGGTCACATGCAGGAAAACAGAAAATTTCTGTTTACTAACTTAGTGTCCTTTAGAACCCCTTTATGCTTTTCAATGTCTTACAGATTTACAGTTTTGGTGAGAGATTGCTTAGATATTAACATTGCTACTACTGCAGTGCATGGCAATTTATTTCTGTAATCTTGTGTGTTCTTCACATGAATGTGGAACATTTTATAAATCTGGAGCTACACTCTACTTTTATTAACTTTTCCTTTTTAATCCATTCTGACCTTTCTTCACTTTTATTGTTATTGCTCTATGGAACATACAGGCTCACTAAAAAATGTTTGATTGACTTTCTTTCTTCTTACGTCCTTTCATGTCCTAAAAACTACCAAATAGTGTGTCTCATGCAAACACACACTTGAGTGGGGGAGGTCCACATAGACACGTACCCTCAGGGTATTATAAAGATAGCATTAGAGTTTTTCCTAAGTAGACAGAAGGCAGCAATTACACACTGATATGAAAATCTTTTAATGGCATCATATGATAATTGAGCTTGGAAGGAACCTCAGGAAGTCATTTTCTCCAGCTTCCTGCTCAAAGAAGGGTCAGCTCTGAAATCTGACCAGGTTACTCAGGACTTTGTACAGTAGGGTCTTAAAGATCTCCAGAGATAGAAACACTACCTTTCTGGACAACTTATTTCTTCATTTGGCTGTCATCATCATGAAAAAGCTTTTCCTTACATCTGTTCTGAAAAATCCTCATTTCAACTTATGCCCATTCTCTTTTGCACTCTCACCTTTCACAGCTCTGAAGAGCCTGGTTCTGTCCTCTACATTAATTTCCTCACAGGTAAGAGAGGGCTTCTGCTAACTCTCCCCAAATCTGTCCTTTAGGCTGAACAAACTGGGATCCCTAAGCCTCTTCTCACACATCTGATACTATTAACTACATTTTTAAAAATTCATAAATATGCTCAGTAAATCTTACTTTTAAAATCATCAGATTAACATATAACAGCCTTAGGCTTAGGTTCAACAAATGATTTATTATCTTACCTGCTGTGATAGTTTTATCATCTAATCTTCACAGTCAGAAGTTGAAACTATACTTTGTTGGATCAATTTTCCTTGCTTGTTCTTGCTTGTTCGCTTATTTATCTATCCAAATTATGCTTACTTTCATATTACATGCTATTCATGTGATTTCTTACCTGGAGTATGTCTTCTATTCAAACCAAGTATTTCATTGGCTCCTTATAATATGTGTTGTCACAGTCAGCAATATATGATTTGCCCTCAGCATAGTACGCACCCAAAGGATATCTATGAATTTCTTATTATGTCTCTTTTCTCAAAGGTCTGTCAATCTGTTCCTGTCCTTCTTCAGTAATTCATCAGTTCCTTTTTTCTGTCCCAAAGAAACCACCATTTCTATACTCTTTTATTATTATTGTTTCACCAATTCCACTGTCACTTACCCCAAGGACTGTTTCCCTCAAATCTGTTAATCACAGAGTTGTTAGTCCTTCTACTTTCTGTCTGCCCAACAATGACATCAAGTTCTATTTGATTTCTCAATCTACTGTGGTTGTCCACCATCATGGTAATGGTAATGACATTTTAAGAATTAAGCTTCAACTCCTTCCTGTTTCCTGCTGGAGAAAGGTAACTTAGTGCCTCCACTTAAGTGTGTTTATCACAGAACCACACTGAATCACAGAATTTCTAGGTTGGAAGAGACCTCAAGATCATCGAGTCCAACCTCTAACCTAACACTAACAGTCCCCACTAAACCATATCCCTAAGCTCTACATCTAAACGTCTTTTAAAGACTTCCAGGGATGGTGACTCCACCACCTCCCTGGGCAGCCTGTTCCAGTGCCTAACAACCCTTTCAGTAAAGAAGTTCTTCCTAACATCTAACCTAAAACTCCCCTGGCGCAACTTAAGCCCATTCCCCCTCGTCCTGTCACCAGGCATGTAGCAGAACAGGCCAACCCCCACCTCACTACAGCCTCCTTTAAGGTATCTGTAGAGAGCTATAAGGTCTCCTCTTCTCCAGGCTGAACAAGCCCAGCTCCTTCAGCTGCTCCTCGTAGGACTTGTTCTCCAGGCCCCTCACCAGCTTCGTCGCCCTTCTCTGGACCCGCTCAAGCACCTCCATGTCCTTCTTGTAGTGAGGGGCCCAAAACTGAACACAGTACTCGAGGTGCGGCCTCACCAGAGCCGAGTACAGGGGGACGATCAGCTCCCTAGCCCTGCTGGTCACACTGTTTCTGACACAAGCCAGGATGCCGTTGGCCTTCTTGGCCACCTGAGCATACTGCTGGCTCATATTCAGCCGACTATCAACCATCACTCCCAGGTCCTTCTCTGCCTGGCAGTTCTCCAACCACTCATCTCCCAGCCTGTAGCTCTGCTTGGGGTTATTGCGCCCCAGGTGGAGGACCCGGCACTTGGCCTTGTTGAACTTCATGTAGTTGACCTCAGCCCATCGATGCAGCCTATCCAGATCCTCCTGCAGAGCTTTCCTACCCTCGAGCAGATCGACACATGCGCATAGCTTGGTGTCATCTGCAAACTTACTGAGGGTGCACTCAATGCCCTCGTCCAGATCATTGATGAAGATATTAAAGAGGACCAGCCCCAGCACCGAGCCCTGGGGGACGCCACTAGTGACTGGCCTCCAACTGGACTTGACTCCATTTACCACGACTCTTTGGGCCCAGCTATCCAGCCAGTTTCTAACCCAATGAAGCGTAAGCCAGTCCAAGCCAAGAGCAGCCAGTTTCTTGAGGAGAATGCTGTGGGAAACGGTGTCAAAAGCCTTGCTGAAGTCAAGGTAGACCACATCCACAGCCTTTCCCTCATCCACCCAGCGCGTCACTTTGTCATAGAAAGAGATCAGGTTCGTCAAGCAGGATCTGCCTTCCATAAACCCATGCTGACTGGGCCTGATCGCCTGCTTGCCCTTCAAGTGCCGCCTGATGACTCTCAAGAGGATCTGCTCCATGAGTTTCCCTGGCACTGAGGTCAAACTGACAGGCCTGTAGTTCCCCGGGTCTGCCCTCCGGCCCTTCTTGTAGATGGGCGTCACATTTGCTAGCCACCAGTCAGCTGGGACCTCCCCCGATAGCCAGGACTGCTGATAAATGATGGATAGGGGCTTGGCCAGCTCCTCTGCCAGTTCTCTCAGTACCCTTGGGTGGATCCCATCTGGCCCCATTGACTTGTGCACATCCAAGTGCCGTAGCAGGTCACCAACCAGTTCTTCATGGATGGTGAGGGCCACATCCTGCTCCCCATCCCCTTCCACCAGCTCAGGGTACTGGGTATCCAGAGAACAACCGGTATTGCCGCTAATGACTGAGGCAAAGAAGGCATTGAGCACCTCCGCCTTTTCCTCATCTCTTGTAACTAAGTTTCCCCCTGCATCGGGTAAAGGATGGAGATTCTCCTTAGTCTTCCTTTTTGTGTTGATGTATTTATAAAAACATTTTTTGTTATCTTTAATGGCAGTAGCCAGATTGAGCTCCAGATGAGCTTTGGCCTTCCTAATTTTGTCCCTGCACAGCCTCGCTACATCTTTATAGTCCTCCCTAGTGGCCTGCCCACTTTTCCAAAGATTATAAACCCTCTTTTTTCTCCTAAGCTCAAGCCACAATTCTCCGTTGAGCCAGGCTGGTCTTCTTCCCCGCTGGCTCATCTTTGGGCACATGGGGACAGACCGCTCTTGCGCCATTAGGATTTCCCTCTTGAAGAGCTCCCAGCCTTCCTGGACCCCTCTGCCCTTTAGAACCGCCTCCCAAGGAACTCCACCAACTAGTGTCCTGAGCAGCCCAAAGTCAGCCCTCCGAAAGTCCAATACAATGGTTTTACTGTCCCCTTCCTGGCCTCGCCAAGAATAGAGAACTCCACCATTTCGTGGTCACTCTGCCCAAGACAGCTCCCGACAATCACATCCTCCACCAGTCCTTCTCTGTTTGTGAAGAGAAGGTCTAGCGGGGCACCACCCCTGGTAGGTTCACTAATAGCTGCGTCAGGAAGCTATCTTCCACGCTCTCCAGAAACCTCCTAGACTGCTTTCTCTGGGCTGTGTTGTGCTTCCAGGTGCTTTATCACCAATATTAGGCAGCCAAGAAAGAGGGACTGTCTGCAATAGTATTGCAAAATTGTCACCAGTAGGACCCTACCTTCTCTTTCCACATGACTGAATAGGTGGAGGTACTAGACAAAAGAATCAGGGTAGAAATCAGGGTAGAAATCAGGGTAGAAACCTGACCAATACAGATAGACAGTCTGAAGGTCCTGCATTATCAAGGGAAGGAAAGGGCAGATTTTCTAATTTTTCCTGTCTTCTCTCCTTTTTTTCCTTTTTTTTTTTCCTTTTCTTCAAAGGATTAAGAATTTTGTTCTTGAGCAATGTATTTTGTATGTCTCAGATGAACAATCTTTGAAGACATCTTATAGTATCAGCAGCACATCTTCGTTTTTTGCCATTATAGCTGCCTTCCTTTTTCTTTCTTGCCTGTCTAAACAGTCCAAAATCTGAAGCTTCTCTTTCAGCTTTCACTTGTTTTTAACTTCTCTGTTCTGGCACAGAAAAGGAAATTGTCCACATTTATAGAGCTGCTTTTATTTTTCTGGATATCAACTGAACTGATGCAGTAGTCAGTTGCCTTCCTACTACTAAACACCTGTGTGCTTTCAGGTAGCTGTAGCATTTTTCTGTTCCCCAGGCAAAGATATAACAGGTGTGTTATGTGGAATCAAATTTGGTGTATTTCTCATTTACCTAGCTTTCTGACAGGATTTCTCAACACACAAAGAATAACCAGGTCTATGAATTCATTTCATACCATCTTGTGCCAGTATTCAGGAGCAACAGAGAAGGAACATGAGATTTCAAGAATCCCTGTTATCCCAAACTGGAATACATACATTGCACTAGTAAAAATCCAATATTTAAATGCTTCTCAGACCAGTATGGAGATAGGGTTCACATCAGGGCATAGTAGTGAAGCACTACCCATAATAAAGAATACATGTTTAATTCCCAGATATTTTTTCTAGTACATTTTCTTTTCATTTCAAACTGCTAAATTAAAAGTGCATGCTTTAGTCACTCTGTTTTAGTTTTTAGTCTGCTTTTAGTTTTTAGTCTGCTTTAGTTTTTGTCCAGGATTAGTATGGTACAATTGATACTAGCCCAGTGTGAACTGCTGTTGGGTCTACTAAAGAGACACAGCATAGTGTGATGATGTTTGTTTCTGCTGAGATTTAATGGCTATTTGACTTGGCAGCTGCTTTCTGAGACATGGTTATCACAGGGGATCTCTTCATTTCAACAGCCACAGTAGAGGTTTCCTCTCTGGTACCAAGTGTCAAACACCTGCTCTCCTCTTTTTTCCCTCCAGTTTTCCCTGTCTTTGGCATAGCTAACCACAGGCCAGGACTCCCTTTTTTTTCCCCTCAGAATTGTGACAGCAGCTCTTTCTTGCTCAGGACCACTATAATCTGTAGCTACTTCAGGCAATGTGAACTGCCCTTTCCATCTTTGCCATTTGTGATTGCCCTCCACAACCATCTCTTGAGTGCCTGGAATGATCCTGAAAGTGCCAAAAGCACATCAGCTGGTGAAAGGAAGAGTCATCTCCAGCATCTTTGCTGTACCTAATCTTTTCAGCGACATGCTTCTGTGGCTGCATTTTTACTTTGGTTCACTTCTCTGTTTCATAACATACTTTATTGCCTTGCTCCAAATCTTCCTTTCTGCCCTACACAACTTATTCAGATGGAACCTGAGACAATTAATTGTGTGTTTAGGTTTTCATTTCTGCAAGTTCAACCTGGAATTTAATGTAAAGAGATGGACAACTTAAAGTACTTTCTTAAGATCCTGTCATTCAGGGTCAAATTAAAATTTTGCTCTACTTGGGCTTTACCTTTGTTGATACTTCTATCTCAACTTCTCTATTTTTGAAAAGGATTTTCATTTAATAAACCTTATCCTCTAATAGCAAGACTCAAAAAGGAAATGTGTCTATGTATTTTATGAGAAGAAAAATAGATTCATTTTCATGTGCAGATTTTAGCTTGAGGTTTCTTCAGGAATGATTACAGTTGCTTTTATAGGCCATAAATTCATTAAAAACAAAACAAAACAAAAATGTGAGGAAATAAAATACTGTATTTCCTAGTCATTTATAAGCTTGTTTGGAGACTTGTACAAATATACGAGACTCCATTACCTCCTCAGAATGAACTCTACCCTCTGCTAGGTGGTTTAGGTCTAGAATTTGGATGGCTGGCAGTGTTCAAACAAACCAATATCTCTGAAGGTTCTCATCTTTGAAGGCTTATATGCTTTCAGACTTATATGCTTTCACTAAGGCATAATGAACAGACTTTCAGATCTTAAACACTTGGAGTTTTTACTAGAAAATAAATGCATTTGGAGAAAAAAAAATCTGGGTAGTGTCTACTGACACTACTCTGCATGGAAAATCCAATCATACATTTAGACACACAAACATTGGATGGAGTGGTGAAAAGCTGATCAGATGGGGAAAGAAGACATATGTGTCTAAGTGGGCTGTGCAGAAGGTGTTTCAGATGTGTGTTATGGGTCAAGAGTTGATTTTAAAATACTGGGGCATCACGCTGGTTTATTGTTTCTTAATGTCAAATTATAGTTTTGACTGATGGATGCAGCAATACCTTCTAGTATTTAACATCTATTGCTGACATTTTAGCGTGCAGATACAGGTAACATTCCTCAGATTTAGCACGTTGTTTAAACTTTCAATAAGAAATGTCACTAACCTTCCAGAAGAGTTCCAGAAAGGAACCTAGATATTCTCATGGATTCCAATTCAGCTGAATCATGATGAGATACAAATTAACATCTGTGTACAATTTGTAGGAAATAATACAGCCCACACTCTTTTTCAGTTTTCTTTCTTTTTTTTTTTTTAATTCTCTTTCTCCCATATGAAGAAAAAGATGCCAGGTACATAATGACTGCTTACTTTTGCTTTCTGCTTTTCAAGGGAAAGAGCTGATTGCAAAGTACTTAATCCCATTCATATGTTTCAAGTAGAGAAATGAAAGCTTAGGAAAATATTACAATAGAGATTCCTTTGCTAAGTAACCAGACCTAGGGTAGAAATAATACCCAAGTAATTACTGCTGTCTTTCTACAACAGAATTTATATTCAATATTTTATATGTTAAATTGATATATTTTTCCTAGACCATCTGAAAACAGATATTTCTAGATATTGTCATGTGCTGGAGAAATATTTAAATGAAATCACAAAGACTAGCCACCTTGATTACAGAAGGGAAACATTTCTCAAGTATTTTGGCTTGTAGAAAGTTAGACTTTGCAAATGAAGATTGATATTAGAATAAATGTCTTATTTTTTTATTAATCATGAGTAAAAGCATACCCTCTGTGGTTGAACTCAACCACAGAATTTCAATGCATATTTCAAACTCAGTCTTCCAATTATCTTTTCTATTTTGAAGGCAGCATAACAAAAAGGTGTATTCACTAACATGTAAACTTGCTGGAAATACTTTACAGCATCTTGCACTGTGCTTATCCAGAGACAAGGACTACCTTTGTATTTAACTGGAGTGCTGTATAGTGTCCTTAGAGGCCAGGGCATTGAAGTTTTCCCTTTTATCTGCACAGGAAGACACAGGCATGGTAGTTACAACAAAGTCAGTGGGAACATCTGCCAAGATCTGCTGGAGAAAGAATCTCAACAAAGAGTCAGACAATAGGGAAAAGCCTCTCTCTACTTTTACTGGCCAGATTGCATGTAAAATTCACATAGAGAGACACAGTTTATAAATAACGCAATGGCTGCACATTTACCACAGAAGTTGGTTTGTCTATTGATGTTGCCTCTGTAGCAGTCTCATCCTGACTTTATGCCAAATAGCTCCTGGCAGATGCTCAGCTCAGTGAGCCTACATTTCGTAGCAACTACAGTTTAGCAAATACTTGTAAGAGACAGAGACAGGCTGTAAAGCTGCTGGTTCAGAAAGGAATTTGCTTCAGAGGTAGGAAATTATTATGTAAAGAAAAGAAATGAACAGCTAGAGGTTTGAACAAGCAACGGTGGGCTTGTGCAGACCATGCTGATATTTGGCATAAGGGATGACGAATTAGTCACAAACATTGATACTAATGCAAAAATACAATCCCAAACTGGATGTTGAAGACCGTCTTTCACAAGGAGGTGCAAGTTCTACAAAAATATGCAGGTACTCCGAAATCTTAAGTAAAGTGTAGGAATATTTCTTTCCAAAAGTGATATTTACAGAGACATATAAGATGGAGCCTTGTTTCCAATAGTTATCTGTGTAACACACAAGTTATAACAAACTGTTAGTGTATGGCATGTGATCTTTTTATAACCAGTCCAGGATTTTATTTCATTTTTTTTTAAAGTTACCAGCTCATGCTTGTCAGTGATGTCCAGGATCTCAGCGTGTTTCAGCCAGTTTTTGTCTAGGGTAGACCACTTGTCAGACTCAGTCCAGAAGACGATGTTGAATATTTCATTTCAGGAAATGAAAATATCAAGTCAAGTCACTCAGAAAAGATTTGTTGTCCTCATAAGGACCATGAGGAACCCCAGAAGGCTTAGAAGGAAAGATGTGAGGATGTGACAGAGAAGAAATAAGAAAAACTGATCACAGGAAAACAGTGATAACTGGTATCTGGCAATCAAGGGTTAATGCAGAAAATAGCAAGAACGCATAAGGAACACAGAACTCGGCCCAAAGTGCAGCTATTGTTTGTTGTGTGAATTTAACTTCTGTCAAGTGTTGAAAAAAAATACCTAGTGTCCAAAATATTCTGTCCAATACATATAATAGGTTGATCCTCCAAATCAAACATAATGACCAGATGTTTGCTTCACCATACTCTGGCAGACAGTGGAAGAAATCCCTGTAGTAATCTGGTGCTAGCATCCAAGGGCAAAATTGCAACATCCTGTCAATTTTCCATGTGCAGAAACGTGCCCCTCACATGCTGTGGAAGACATTGGTATTATAGACTTCTAAAATCTGTGTGAACCCAATGAAAAGAAGGAATAGTGATGGGACATGATTATACAAGAACTGAAGCAGTAAAGGCTAACAATTTTCCCAGTTTGGGCACTTTCTTAGTATAAATACTTGTAAACATAATTTAAACTGGAAAGCACAACTTTCTTGTGCTTTCCTTTTTTGTTTTTTTCTGTCTATTCCTATTATTCAAGTCTCTTATGAAAGCTGTAGCTTTCAGAATAACATTATATTCACACCTTTTTTGTTGTGTTTCTGTGAATTGATCCAATTGACCCATTCAAGAAATGTTTTTGCAGCTTTTCACACTCAGATATTATCCTTTAAGTTAGGTCTGTCCTGACGAAGTCTTTTTTTTTTTTTTTTTTTGTCCCGTATACTTAACTCTTGTTATTTCTTCTTTTACATGGTTTTAAAATCTCTGTCCAGGTGTAATTGCTCCTGTGAAATGTGGAAGACCTGCCCCTTGCACCTCTCACCCAACATGTTTTCTACTGCTGTCAAACTGTGGAAAGAGTACAGAGTTGTGAAGTGCTATTTGTCTGACTGTGGCCATCCCGTAAGTATAGTGATAAGAGGTATGACCTGTCACAGTTTAGTTACAATGGTAGCACAAAACCTAAATGATGATAATTTAAATGTCAACAATATCAAGACCAAAACATAAAAGAAGGAAGAGAAATGATACTAATTGTACTTCAAGATTATAGAAGCAGGTTGAAAAGCAGTTTGATAGTCTAAAGATTTGTCCTTAAGACAGGATAAACTAGATTTAAAAGATTCATGGTAGCTATTTCTCTAACTTGTCTTCAGAAACTTCCACTGGTAGAAATTCCATAGCATTCCATGGCAATCTGTTGAAGTGCTTAAACACCTTTACAGATCAAAAGTTTTTCATCATGCCTAAACTAAATTTCTCTTTCTACAATTTAGGAGCAATACTTCCTGTCCTTGCCATAGGGACAAAGAAAACAACCTTTTCAAGTCATATTTCCAACATTTTGTGATTGAAAAATTATTATATCTCAAATTTCTCAAGATTCTTCTTTTCTTATATATTAACTCAGTCCTGATGAGGTAACCGAATGTGATCTTTTGAACAAATCAGAATGGAATTCTTCACAGAGTGGTTAACCCTAAATTGTCTAAACGTGTCTGTCAGGTTTGTGAAACACACAGTTGAAATGCTGTGTTTAGACATATTCAGAGTCTTGTGATCCCATAAGAACCACCAGAAATGTAAGGCTTGATTTAGCTGCCCACCCATGCCTATAGTCATCTGTGGTACCTAATGTGTCTGAAAGATCCAGATGGGACTGACATATATGACACAACACCAGTGAGAAAACTGCTTTCCTGAAATAGCATCTGGAGGTCACTGAATGAAGTCTAACTTAGCCTGGAGAGCTTTTCAGTTGACAATGTGTTTATGTTTACTTTCAGGTGTGTTAAATAGCCCTCTGGGCTCCATTGGCAGTATTTCTTTTAAGATTCAATTCAGTTACTCACACAAAGAGGTTCTAATGGTCCTTTGAGATGCCCTGTCATACCTGAGACATGCAGATGTGATTGCAAGTTAAGACACAAGGCCAACATGTGACATGATTTTCTGGAGGGACTGCTGGAGGGCAGGCACAATACCATAGGGTAAATCGTTGCTAGATGCCCTCAGACCTGCAATGATTGTAATTATCACTTGGACATTGACATTGAGTTGCCTGCTTTCTGCAGCTAAGTCATTCCTGGAGTTGGATTCAGTTGCCCCCACACAGGCCTTTCAGTACATTGTACAGTTTGTGTTGGCCTCCAGCCACTATGAAGGAAGAATACTGTCATTTCAAAGCTCCTATATCATTTCAGGCAGTCTCTTCTTGTGTCTTGCATACTGTAAAGAGCTTCATCTAGAGTGCTTAGATCTCTGTGTGAAAATCCAGTGAATAATCACAATACCCAGTCTTTTGTTAACTTTTAGATGGTTTAAATCACCTAAAGAAGAAAACCTCTGGACATTTTAGATTCCCATAGAAATTTATGCAAGTCTTCTAGTAGCAAGACCTTTTCTAATTTTTTTTCAGTCTGTCCTCATAACTTACATTTTTAAGACTGCTATTTATTCTTGTTGCTGTTTCTGGTTTTCATGCTGTTTTTGCTGTCCTGCTGTTGCTGGTTTCATATGATACATCATCATCTTTTTTTCTGGAGAGAAGGTAAAAGAGGAGAAGTGATAGCTTCTCCTAGATAGCTAGGAGACAGTACTTCAATATTTTTCAGCAGTACTGCTGTCTAACTCATTGATCTCACAGTGGTAGTTATGGTTATTTATATCTATTTAAAAGTAGTATTTTGCTCTTGTCCCATTTTGAATTGTGTTCTGTTTACTTTATGCTATTTTCTCCATTTGTAAATCATTTTGAATTCTAACCCTATACTTCGATATACTTGCATCTGCTCTGAGTTTGTTATCATCTGTAAATTTAAAGAACATTGCCTCTCTTCCACTGTCCAGATAATTAATGAAAATATTAAATAGTGCCAGGTTCAGACCAGACGTCTGTGGACCACCACTTGACACAGCTTTCTGTTTTGACACTGCATCATGATATCTATTTTCAGCATAGATCTACATCTAGCTGAATATTCAACTCAAAATATTCTGATCTAGATGAATTTTCACTCATTTTGTGGTGAGAACATGATGTGTTGCAGTATCACATTACTTATATTGCAGTATATGACAACAAATCTCTTTCTCCTTTACTACAGATCAAAGTTCTTTGGAATGACATAATTTGTTTTTGACAGATCTGTGTTGACTGTTACTTAGCCTCTTGCTATCTTCTGTATGCTTACCAACAGTCTATCCTAGTCGTTCTCTGAGTTTGAAAGTATGATGATAGTCATACCCTGCCTATGCCTTTTTATAGGTAAGCTTTGTGGTTTTACATTTTTAGTCATGTGGAACTTTATCCGTCCAGCACAAATCTTGGATGAAACCCCACTAACATTTTTATTACTTCACCAAATTGAAGTCTAAGTACTTCAGGGTAAATGTCACCAGGTTTAGATGACTAATTTACAGTCTAGGAGGATATTACCTTAATTTCTCAAATAATTGAACTTGCTGTGAGGCTTTTTTTAAAGTTTTGAGATTTCAGTTTTTGTTTTGTTTTGTTTTGGTGTTTGTTTTTTCTTAAGACTCTTTTTCCCCAGTGTAAATATTGTCATTGAACAAACAATAAGATGGAATCTAAAATAAGCATGAAAGAAAAATATTTCATTGCTGTATCTCTAAACTCTTTTAAAGATAGCAGTTTATAAACTTGATTAATAGTATTATAATTGTTAATGGTTGAAAAATATTTGGTTTTAAACACAAAACAAAGCCCCTTTTATGTTACAAGTGAAGTGTCAGAGGAAATATCTAACATCTTAAAAATATTATCTATAACAGTTTTCTAAAATAACAAGCTTGTAAATAATCAGAAACATTGTATACACAATGCTAAAGCATTGTTATAGCTGGGCCTGGCTTACTTTAGTTTTCTATGGAACAAAGAAAATGAAAGCACAAAGAGAAACTCAGACAGGAATGCCAAGCTCTAATAAGATGGTTTTATCAGGACTAAGCTGTCTGGTGCCATACCAGACTCCTAAAAATGAATAAACAAACAACTGCAGATAACACTGCATCATCTAAACAGACTGGAGAACAAACTGTTGTACGGCCTGGACAGTCTGTTATACAGACTCGAGACAGATCATAAACAAAAACAAGCTTCTGCAATTTCAAAGGAAAAGCTGAGCCATGATAATATATGCTTCAGAATTTCCATATGCAGAAAACAAGAAATAGCTTATTAACTCTTGCATCATAAATAGCTCAGGAAGCATCTTGATTAAAAGGAATTCTTGCTGCTAAACTTGGATACTAGTATGGAAAAAAGAAATTCAAATGAACTTTGAATTACATATAAATTCTAGATAACCTGAAAATATTACCTTTCTGAGTGAACCTTTGGACACTGGTACCATATAAATTATTTCTTTCTCACAGAAGGAATTCAGTTTCAATTCAGAAGTAAATTATGGGATTTGCATGTTATATTGTCAGAAACAAACTGGTGAAGTCAGACCAAAACTTCTGAGTAACCACCAAGAGACAGCGTGTGTGCACATTATCCAAAGGTGTTGGGATGGACTGCAATAGCTCATTTTCCCTTCTGATTGCTGTAATTCTATATAGGTCCCACTTGCTATAAGGTTTAAGAATTTAAGTAGATAAAATAGTTATGTCTCAAGTTTTTCATCCTTAGGCGGAAAAAAGAAGAATTAGATGAATTAGAATTAGATTTCATTCTCGTGAATGAAATCTGAAATTTTATTTAGACTGTAAGATCGGCTAATATGAACTTTCAAAAGAACTGAAAATTTAATCCAATCAAAGGTTTCAGTGGATAAGTAAAAAAGAATTTCTCTTCCTGTAGCCTAAGTTTCCTTAGAAATCTTTCTACTGTTTGCCTGGTTTATTTAGTTTAACAAGACCAAGGTCTAAACACAAATGAGAAAAATTGCTGATTATTTCTCTGTTTATTTCTCTATAATATCTAAGTCATAATATTTGTGGGGAGGAAATAGTACATTAAAAGTTTTATAACGAGATTTTTAGATTCCATGCTTTTCATTAATTTGTGACAGAATGATGAGAAGGAGATGGAAACCAAGGCTGGGAGAGAGGGAACTAAATGGGAGGTAAAGCTCAACTGATGGAAGTACCTTCTTTAAAAATATGCATTTGGGCACATTTTTCTTTTGATTTCTTTTTTTTAGTGTAGAAATATAAAAATGTTAAATGTTTCAAGTTTTTGCAAAACAATTATTCTTTAGCTTGTGTTAGTACTGAGATCATAAAATTCATTCAACTAATTTAACATAGTTCTTGTCCTAACTCTTAATGTATACCAAGAATAAAGTTTTTTGGATAATGAATCATTTGTTGTAGTCCATAAGACACAGCCTTTCACAGAGAAAGAAGCCTAAAATAACAGTGATTTATAAAGTACAATGATAATTATTTATTTTTATCATTTTGCTAGAATAACATAAATATTGATTGTAAATCAAGTTGATGATTACACATTATCTGTGCTTATACCAGAGAATTTTGCTATGATAAATTAGAAGGAGTTTAATTTTAAGCACATGCTTAGGTGTTAGGATTTTCTTTTGTTTATTATTTATTATTTTCCTATGGCATTTTATGTCCACATATGGAATAAATGAAAAAAAAAAAGTTTAACTATTTAATATCAATATGTATGAAGGTAGCTTTTAATGTAACTGGCATTTAAGTAATTCAGTAATTGTTTATATACCTATCTTACAGTTTCACTCTGTTGGACTTCTAATTGTTATGTTCTTTAATTGATGAAGCTTTTGGTTGGCATAAGTCCAGATTTACTGATCAATGAAGAATAAATAAGCACTATTTTCTGTTGGGATTCAAGATTACCTGCACTAGAAAACTATGATAAATGTAGCACTTCATGAATTGGAATTTACATTTGATTTACTATTTCTTGATACATTTTGGCCTTATATGGTAAACCCATCAATTAACCTTTGCAGGCAATTTAATTTATGTAAGTTGTTATTTGTTTTCAAATCGTGTGATGATAAATATACTGGTTTGTTGTTTATCTAAACAACTTGAAATTAATAATTTTGTAAGATGTATGCTACGGTTAAAATATTAACTTCTTTTATTTAGATTATGTGTTTTATGTTTTATTCAGTTTAATGTTCACATACCCTGCAACACTTTCATGCTATCAAGGTGTATGCACTTATACTTGACTGCTGATAAAGTGTGGAATTGCAATCTGTTATTGTAACACTCTGAAATGAAAGAGAAATTTGTGCTATACTTTTATCGCTGTTTAAATTGCTTCCAGAAAATCTGATTGAAAGTATAGAGAAAGCAGCCATGAAGAGGAAAGCACAAGCAATCTTCCATTCTCTATATTATGTCCTGACACATAGTAGATCATCATCTTTTTGTGCAATAGATAGTCTGGGATAATGAATATCAATTTCATGCATGTTACACACAGGCAAGTCTTATTGCTCACCTTTATTTTTTTTCCTACAGTTTTCTTAATAATCAGACTGGATTATGAAGTCTACTTTAGTTGCCACATTCTTCGTATGAACTAAAAAGACATTTTGCCCAAACCTTTCCTGGCAAGAGTTTAAATTTAGTCATATATTCCTTTGAAAATATGAACAAATGTTTTTATGAAAAAGGAATTCAGTTGTACAGGCTGGAAGGCAGCCACTCCGCACTCCTACGAGGTCTCTGACTTGAATGCTAAGGTGACCAGGGCTTCCTAGCCTACCACAGAGACACTTACCAAGCAATTTAGATGCAGCATTACTTTCTGAGTTCCACATTAAAAGTAGATAGATTTTTTTTGCTCCATATATTCTAACTTTAGAGAAATCTGAGAAGCAATTCAGGTGTCTGGTGTCTTTTCAGGTGCTCTAAAGTATATAAAACATCCACATAGGACTAGAATGTGTGATACAGGACCTAACTTTGACTCATGTCTTTTAGAGAGGCATTAGGAGGCCAGACAAAATATTTTAGCACATAGCGTCAAGCACCTTTTTGTAGACTCCTCTATCTCATCCATTTAGAATTTTAAATTGTTTTCTCTCTTATGTCAAAGTTTTTCTCTCATAAAAAGAAAATTTATATTTTGATAGATTTGTGAGTTTTTGCTTTCCCTGTGTCTGGCTACATCAATTTGTGATGTTATATTTAGCTGGTGTAGAGATAATCATAATGTTACATTTGGTCACACTGTGATCCTACTGTGATCAGAAGTCACACAAAGCGTAGGTGGAGTTACATTAATGCCTGGGCAGCAACTACCTATTTTCATGTAAATTTATCTATTGCCAAATGATTTGTGTGTGTATATGGAAGAAGCAGAACTGTCCCCCAAGGAGAAAATAGAAAATGTTTTGTAGGCATGAGTCTTATTTCAGAAGTAGAACAGATCCTCCCACAGAAACATTTCCATCCCAGGGTGCTCAGTATATGGCATGTAAGCCTGAGTTGAAGCTGGCTGGGGCTAAGCTTTAAAACCCCATGGTTTTAAATAGATCCATATTTATAGGGCTACTAAGAAAAAATGGTATGCTTTGCACATATATTCTGTTCCTCACATTTCTTTTTTCAAAGGAAAAGTCCTAGTTTGACTCACTGTTTTCCACACATTTTGTATAGGTGACAGAATGTTTACAAGCATAGTAACTACTAATTTTGCAAAGCAATGACTTTTATACAGTCACCAAAATGACTTTCCACTTTCACTTTCTTTACAGACAATGAAATTACCTCTAGAGACTTAATTTTTAGCTTTTCTCCACAGATAATTATACCCATTCCTTTGTAAACCTATTGCTACTGAAGTGCAATGTAATAAATATATGTTTCTTTACAAATGTTTAGATGTGACATGTGGTTGAAATTCTATGTTCAATAGCAACAATTATCTGACAACATCATCTCTTGAGCAGAGAAGGCCCTTTAAGTGAGTGTCCCAGAGGAATGGGACTCAGAAGATCTGATCTCTGTGCACATTTCTACCATTGGGCTGTTGGGTTATTTGGCAAATCATTTCAGCACCATGTGCTTTGTCTTCTCTCCTTGTAAAAGGAGGGAGATGCACATTTTGTCAAAAGCTTTGATAAAGTGCTAGCTTTTGTTATTCTACAGTGCAATAGCATATCAAGACCAGTGTTAAATGCATCAGAGAATGGTACCAAGCATTTTCTGAATGATTATATGTGTATGGTCTCTGATACTGGATTTTACAAAACGTAAAAAATAGGTAGCACTCTTTTTGTCTTCTACCCTAAAGGTGGTAAAAACAGCTTATTTCACAGCAGTGAGAGAAAAAAGCAAATTGTTGTTGGAAGTGGTGGTTTTCCCTAGGAGAAAACAAACAAACAAAATCTAATAACAAGGATAGTTATAAATTTGACAACTTGAAAGAGTACCTCAATTAAAAGAATAAATTAACTAGATTTCTGGAATCTAACTTAACATAATTTAATCAAAGAAAAAATGTGTATAAATCCCACTTTCAGTATCAGTTTAGTTTCTAAATATTTGTACATATTATCAACATGGCATTTTTTATGCTAGTATTGCTGTCACTTTATTTATAAGAAATCCTGGGAAACCAAGGTTTACAGTTTGTGTAAGGTACAAAATGTGCATAGGCAGAAAATCTTTCTTGTTATATGTGGCTTCTCCATAGCTACTTTGCATTTTACTGTTTTTCTGCAGATTTTATGTAAAAGACTAAATTTAAGAAATAAAAGTCAAACAAACTAAAATTAAAACAATTCCTCTTTTAACAATTTTATAAACAAGTGCATTTTTTTTCAAGGACAAATAATCTACACTGTCATTTTCACTAATGTGTTTAACAACCTCACCCATAACTAAATTTAGATGTCTCTACTCAGACACATGATTCTAGATCACAGTCACTGTGCAAAGGCATGATTGTAATACTGCCTTCACCTACTGTTTTAGCAGAAACTTCCTCCATAGGACATGTAACCAGCTGCATTAAATTATAGTTCATACAGGATACAAATAATTCATTCCTGGCTGCAGCATGTTATCAGAGTATACCTTACAACAAGATATCTGATTAGCCTTATCATTATCTTAGCTACCATAGTTACAAATGTTATTACTGGGTATAAAATTATCCATCTTTTTTTTTTTTTTTTTTAAGATCTAGTTGAAATATTTTCTCTCATGATCTTCTGCAGTTCTGACTCTATTTACTGAGAGTATTTGGTATAAAGTCATCTTTTATAGTTTGCTGGATATTTATCTTTGTTATTTTATGATTTTATGCTTTTTTAATATACTGTGGGACAGAACAGATGACAGCAACTATTTTATTATTTCTTTTATCCTATGTACTATATTGTATCAATTATCTTACTCAGTTCCCTTTCAGCATTTCTCTTTTACTGAGTAAATAATTCAATCTTTTTCATGTTTTTACTACATGTAAATTCTGCCTTATATATCTTTCAGGCCCTAGCTGGCCCTATTCCACTTCCAAATTTGTCTGAATGTCTTTATGTGGAAACCAGTTCAACATAAAAAAGCATAATGATTTCTGAGTGGCTATTCCAGGCCATTCGGTCAATGGTCTGTGAACTCAAGTATCTCTAACTAAGCCAGAAACTGTTAGGTCATAATTGCTGTGAAACAAACAAACAAACAAACAAAATTTTAAAAAAATCTGAATTTTAATAACACTCAAATTATATATTTACTCCTTTCAGTAAAATTACTTGGGACTGTTATAATTTTGCATATTTTTTTTTTCTTGTAATGTATCTGACAAAGTTGTCAACATCTTGTGACTCTGCAAATAACAAATTTAAAAGAGACGTGATAACTCCTAAAGCCTCCTTTATTTGGTGCTTTTTGGAGAGGAGGGTAATTCAGATCATCTTGTAGGTTATCAGCAGTACATCTTAAATCAAAATCTAGAGAAAGCCTCAAAAAAAAAAATGTTGTTTAGAGGTAGATTAAATCAGTTTTATCCTGTGTCTATTGCTGTCTGAATTGTGCAGGTTCCTCTAGGAGTTATTAGCCTATACATAACTAGAGCCAACTAGAGCCCTGCCTCTTCACACACCAAGGCCTGGAAACTTGTCATCTTTCTGATGAGGAACCAGCCCCAGAAGAAAGGCCTGGAGTCAGTCCCACTTACAGATGTAGGCATGCACTGTAGACATGCAAGGAAGCCTGTGATATACAGTTTCTGAGAAGTAAACTGAATAAATTATTAAACATTCTTAGGATTTATTTAAGCTGATCTAGGTATCTACCTTAGAATGACATGCATTAGGCTTCAAAATTAGCCTATTTCTTCCAACAGGCTATGTAAAAGGGAGCTTTTGAATGTTAATTCAGATGTAGAAGCCTGCTTTTGACCAAATGAATCTTATGTATTAGAGACAGTGTGGCTCAGTAGAATTCTTTGTCATGCACTCTGGCAGTGTGCATCTGAGGTAGCACAAGGAGACCAGTCAAATTAGCTCTAGCCTATGTGATCTTTTGACTGAGGAATCCAATTTGAAAGAACTCCCAAACATGGCTACAATCCACCAAAATATTTGGGACTCCCACAGAAATCTAGCATAGGCCAGTTCTTTAAAAGCAAGGATGTTGCTCCCACCTCTCATCTAATACATTAATGTTTTCTTCAGCCAGAATGGATGTCAAACTGTATCTTCCAGCCAATTGGAAAGTCTCAGAAGCACCAAAATACACGTTTTATTAGAAAGTGCTGGAAGCAGAACTAAATGGAAGTGGTGAAATAGTGCTATTGTGCAAAATGCAGAGATGTCTTAAAAGATTCATTTTTGCTAGATAGGAAAAGTAAAAAAAAAAATCATGAGAAAGCAAAGTCTTAAAAATGTCTCCTACAGAAAGAAGTCTGGGCTTTGTTCTCAACTATTGAGAATATTAAGGTATTTTCCATGTATTTATTTTTAAATGTAATAAAGCAACTTCAACCTCCAGAAAACAAGAAGAGTGCCATTTTCTAAACAGGCCCTCAGAGTTAGCCACCAAGTTACTCTCACGCTCTTTCACTGTGTATATAGGCATATAGGCACGTAACTTTGGAAGGGACTTCTGGGCTTTAAATTCTGAAAGTCACTTGTAGAAAGAGGTGGGATTTCAGATCCTGCTATTGTCCTGGCCCTCAGTATTTCCCTTTGGTCAACAACTAGATCAGAAGGTGGATTTGGGGACTGCCCTTCTAAAATTTCTTGTAATGTTGTTTAACATGGTAGGCAAAGAAGATGATTTCCAAGTACCTTAAAAATACATATTACAATTGAAAAGTCTGGCCCTAAAATGACAACGTACCCTGAGAAAAAAAGTATTAGACATTTGCTCTCCAAAATAGCTGCACAAGTGGTATGGCTTAATACGTTTCTGAACAGGGTTATAAAATGAAATAAAAATACTGTAAAGAAAGAATGATTTTGCTTTCCTGTTAAATACTGAAGCTAGAAAAGTCTCATATAGACATTCAATGATTCCAACTAATTTGCCTAGACCTTTTATAAAAAAAAAAAAAAAAAAGAGAGAAAAAAGAAAAAAAAATCTTGGGAAAATATCTTTAAAGAATTCTTTAGTGTGATTTGTTTCTACCTTCCTTAGCTTGTGAGTTTGTATAGCTAAGTGAGAAGTATTAAGGTAATAAATTTCTTAATTTAAGTTCCATCACCAAAATGACAGTTACGACAATGAGAGAGAGTCACCTAATGTTGTAATTAATATTACTATTTAGATTGCCGTACATTCTGAGAGATTAATAAGAAACAAACAAATAAATTATTTCTATGGAAATAATTACTATTAATTTGTGGGAGGTAGAAACTCCAAGGTGAAGAGAGTTCTGAGGCTGGTCTGCTTCCACCTTTGCCTTAAAGACAAGAAACCCCATTCTGCCATTTCTGAGACTTTGCTGTTCTTTTTTTTAAAGAAAATAAAACAACAACAACAAAATTTCCTCAGCCCTTCCTGGGAACCGTGTTCATACTTTATAGGTGTCACAGGTCATTTTATGTTTCCCATATTCCTGATAATCTTTCCCAAACTGTGTCACTTTGTGCTCTGGGAAGATGCACACTCTTTTCAGAGTTTCACCTGACCACAAGTGTCACAGCCCGAGAGGAGCTGTTTCTGTACTGATAAATTAAAAATGTGTTTGATTGTTCTCTGGTAACAAGGCTAACTGCCTTGGAAATGCTTGAGCCTGAAGTGTTAAGCTCTGGCTTTCTAAAGCTTAGTGTCTATGGCCAAATTGACCCCGTGGATCATTTTAATTCGTTAGTATATAGACACAATTGCTTCTGCTTCTCCCTGCTTTTCAGCTCAAACCTTTGTGAATAACCCACATGCATAACTATGAAGAAACATATAAAAGAAATACAATCTTTCTTAAGGCACCCAAACTTTTCATGGTGTCATGGAGGCTGAAGCTGGAAATGGGGAATCTCCTAGGGAGTTATACATTAAAGACTGTATTGTCCAGTTTGAAACGTGAGTGAACTACTGTATTTGTGCAAATTTCTATTGAACTCTCCCAGAACTCTTGTTCTGGGAGCCTTTGTTGAACTCAGGGACATGAGGGATGTAACTACTACTTTTGAACTAAATTCTAATACGTTCTCCTCTTCTTCTCATCCCGAAGATGAGAGGGGAAAGCGGGCATTAGATGTGCTTTTCTTCTTTTTGCAGTAGTTGGTGTCTCTGGAGCTAACTTCCCAGTCAAACTCCTGGTGTGTCAAGGCAGAAAATTAGCATACAAGATCCCACACAATGAAGTTACTCAGTGCATTTGCACTTCTCTGCTTCATCTTAAAAATCCATTCCAGACAACTGAGAAATGATCAGTTTTCAGATGTATGAAACACTATCAGAAAGATTTTTATTTGCACTGTTTGTATGTTGCTGTTAGTTGTGTTTCATGTTGTTGTTGTTTGTTTCTTTTCCCCTTGCCAGTAAGAATGGAAAGAAATGAGTCTGTCAGTATTATAACTCTTGATTCCAGCAGAATTTTGAGTTTGGTAATGGAAATGGGGTAGATAGGCTTACGTAAATTAGACTGGTAAAACGGTGTGGAAAAAATGGGAAAAAAAAATCCTTAAAAGCTCTTTGTCTGCCCAGCTGAAATCCAAGGAAACAGGAAAACATTAACACATATATACTATCAACTTACAAGTGGTTTATGGCTAAACCCATTGTGTTTTTTTTTTTTTTTTTTAAAAAAAAAAATGTTTGTTTATTTGTTTTGTGTGTGTGTGTGCTTTTGTGTGTGCTTTTGTGTGTGCTTTTTTTGTGTGTGTGCTACAAGGTATTTGAGAATCCTGGAATTTCAATCTCATAAATCTAGTACTGATAAAGATTTGGGAATAAGATAAAAATGCTCTTAAACATGGTATAGTTACCAAAAAAAAAAACAAAACAAAACAAAAATAACACAACAACAACAACAAAACAACAACAAAAAAGTATATGTAGTAATGAATTTCATTACTTCACAAGTTCTAAATTAATACCCAGCATTCAAAATTACAAACCTTCAATAGGTGTGTAATTAACCATTCTAGTTCTACTACCTTAGGTGAGCTTAACTTTGGAGATTTAATTTATGTCTAAGAGCATTATACAATAATTAAACAATACTTCCTGCATTTCCTGTTGAAGGAATATATGGTAACACCTTGAATTATGCTCAGTTCCTGCACCTTTTATGAATATTTCTAATCCATTATTAACATTTGAACTTCAGTGTGATACAGATTTCCTGGCATAATGTGTGCCATGCTACTATTGTAAATAAATAGCTTCTTTACCTTCACTAGTGAACAAAGTTAATTATCAGAAAACCATTTTTGCATTTATACACAGAATAATTACATGCTGATTACATACAGAGTAATTAGGTATACTCATGTAAAATTTTAACAATGAGCCTGAGTGTTTACAGAAAAAAAAATCAATAGGAGCAAACAATAAAAAAGAAGCTGACTGTTTATCTTATACGGTGTAAAGCAGAGAACTGCAAAACCTTAGGAAGTGGCTGTAATGTACTTCAAATGGTTATTCAAATTAATTCTTACTAGTAAAAAATGGCATATATAATCTCTAATATATATAATTTTCAATTGAAATCTTTTAACAACACATGAAGAGCTGCAGATCTTGACAAACAATGTATTTAAATTGCCCTGGATATGAAGTGCTTGGGATTACAAATCAAAATGAATTTGATGGTTCAGCTCAGTTTCTAATTATTACAGTATGAATGTCAACATCTACATGTCACAGTAAGAATTGTGATCCCTTTCCAAATTTGGAAATCTGGGACTTGAACAGAGTGGCTGAAGTCCATCTTTTGATCCCAGAAAGAATGCAGAGGGAATTAATATCTGTCTTCTTTCAGAAGTCTATTTGCTGAGCATGTTTTGTTGATGTTAGAATATATTAACTGAAATCTGGAGAAGCAGGGAAAAGGTGCTGAGTTTGCCTACAACTGGAACATTAAAACTTAATTTTGAAACAATAAAAAATACCTTCTTAAATAAGCAGACTGGCTTTAGCTGTGTCTGTGCTTTCTCTTTGTAACATGTCTGCATTATCTGTAAGAATGACATTTTCATGGAATGGCTCGGGTTGGAAGGGATCTTAGGGATCATCTAGTTCCAACCCCCCTGCCATGGGCAGGGACTTCGCCCACTAGGTCAGGTTGCTAAGGGCCTCATCCAAGCTGATCTTGAAGACCTCCAGGGATGGGACATCCACAGCTACTCTCGTCTTCTTCTGCACACTTGGTGAACCTCATTAGCTCCACATAGGCCCACTTTTTTCAAGCTTGTCCAGGCCCCTTTGGATGGCATCTCTTCCTTCTGTTGTATCAACTAAACCACTCAGTTTGGTGTCATCTTCAAACTTTCTGAGACTGCACTTGATCCCACTGTCTATGTCATTAATAAAGGTATTAAACTGCACCAGTCCCAAGACAGACTCCTGAGGTACATCGCTCGTCACTAGCCTCCACCTGGATTTAGAATCATTAGCCACCACTGTCTGGGTGCAATCTTCACACCAATTCCTTATCCACTGAATGGTCAACCCATCTAACCCATCTCTATCCAATTTGGAGACAGGGGTGTCATTTGGGACTGTGTCAAAGGCCTTACAGAAGTCCAGGTAGATGATATTGGTTGGTTTTCCCTTGTCAGCAGATGCAGTCACTCCATCATAGGTCACCAGACTGATCAGGCATGATATGTCTTTGGTGAAGCTGTGCTGGCTATCTCGGATCACCTCCTTATCTTGCATGTGCCTTGACGTTGCTTTCAGAATCTGTTCCATGATATTCCCAGGCACAGAGGTGAGGCTCACCACAGTGTTTGTAGTTCCCCAGTTCCTCTTTTCTAACCTTTTTTTAAAAAAGAGGGGTGGGAAGGGTACACCTTTTTCCAGTCACCAGGGACTTCATCTGACTACCAGGACATTTCAAATATAATGGAGAGAGGCGTGACAACTCCATCAGCCAATTCCTTCAGGACCCTGGAATGCACAGCATCAGGCCCAATAGACTTGTAGTTTTAAGTTTCATCAGGTGGTCTTGAATCTGCTCTTCACTTACAGTGGGGGGGACTTTTCTCTCCCAGACCTTGCCTAGAGTTTCAGGCAATTGAGAGATGTGGGAAGCCTGACTGGCAGTGAAGACTGAGGCAAAGAAGTTGTTGGGTGCCTCAGCCTTCTCCATATCTGTCATTACCAGTTCTCCCTTATCATTTATCAGAAGGGACACACTCTCCTTGGCCTTTCTTTTCTGAGCAATTCAACTATAGAATCTCTTTTTGTTATTCTTTGCATCCTTTGCCAAGCTCAGTTTCATCCATGCCTTGGCTTTCCTGACCCCATCCCTGCACATCTGGACAGCATCCCTGTACACCTCCCAGGCCACAGGTCCCTGCTTCCACTGCCTGTACATTTCTTTCTTGCACCTCAGTCTGACCAACAGGTCCTTGCTCAGCCATCCCGGTTTTCTGCCTTCCCTGCCCACTTCCTTACACAGGGAGATGGAGAGTTCTTGTTCTCTAAGGAAAACATCCTTAAAGAGTTGCCAGCACTGTTCAGCCCCTTTGTCCCTACGGACAGTGTTCCAGGGGATCTCATCCACTAGGTCTTTAAATAGCCAGAAGTGCACTCTTTGGAAGTTCAGGATCCTGACTTTGCTCTTTGCCAGTCCCATATTCCTCAAGATCACAAATTCAATTCAACCAGGGCATGATCACTGCAGCCCAGACTGCCTCCAACCTTAACTTTTTTGATGAGTTCATCTGCATTGGTAAGCAGCATTGGTAAGCACCAGGAAGGTTCTCCTCTGATTGTTTTATCTAATGCCTGGACGAGGAAGTTATCCTCAGCACACTCCATGAGTCTCCTGGACTCCATGAGTCTCCTGGAGTCTCCATACAGCCTGATGTGTAGCTTTTCCAGCAGACATCCAGGTGATTAAAGTCCCCCATCAGGATGAGAGAGTGCGAGCATGAGAGCACATAGTTGAAACAAAAATGCCTCATCCACAGGCTCCCCTTGATCAGGTGGCCTGTAGTAGACCCAAACACAAGGTGTCCTTTATTGCTCTGGCACTTAACTTTTACCCACAAGCTCTCAACCTGTCTGTGGCTGTTTCTCAGAGGCATCTCTTCACAATTGATCCATCCCCTAACACAGAAGGCAACAACCCCACCTCTCCTTTCCTGCCTATCTTTTCTGAAAAGCAGATTCTGGCAGGATTATTTTTAGAAATAGATAATACTGAACTAATAAAATAAGTAGTCAAGTAAAGTGAGTTCACTAACATAATTCACATTTCCAATCAGGAAAAACAGCATTGTCAACATAACTTCAATTCAATATCATTACTGTTTTGAATTTCAAGTATTCAACAAATGGCTCACAAGCAATTATTCTTAGAAACTGTATGTCACATTGCTACCCAAAGATACATAGAGAAAACTATATATAGCAGTTAATTAACTCATAAACAGAAAGCAGAAAGAAAACTCATCTAATAGAATTTGACATGAATCATGATGTTAGCTTTATCTTTGATAAACTAAACTTTTCTGTTTTGGCATGGTACCTATAATATACCAGTATATGTGTATTGAACAGTATCATACTGACCAAACCATGAGAATAGCCTACATATTCAGCAGTGACTCAGCTGTAAATGCTTTTTAGCTAATTGCTTTTGCATCAAAATAGGCAGTTTGGTATCAAGAACTTATAGACCTATGCAATGTATTTTTGCTTTAAACATTTGTTTTGGTTTTAAGCTGCGACTCAAGAGTGAAATACTGTAGATGAAAATCTGTGTGCACTGAAGGTGAAGAAAATGTTTGCATCTACCCTTGTGCTGTGAAACTGCTGAATGATGTCTATCTTGAGATATGACTCAAGCTCACTTAAGCAAATCCACCATGAAAGGTCAAAATCACTTATGGGGGTTAAACACAAATAAAATGTCATTTTACCAGTCTTTCTAATTCTCAAAAGATTCGGAAGACATTTTAGGTTTTCTCTGAAGGCGTTTGCTTATTGCACTGACACAGCAAGGGCCTGATTCAAATATGTATTTTATAAGTGGAATAAAGGGAAGAATCACTGGGGAGGGAATTATGATGGTATCTGCTGATGAACTAGGGACCATATATGCCAAAGATCAGTTTCATTAGACATATTTATAAAGTCTGGTGAGGGTACTTGTTTAATAATTACATATACTTTGAAAAGGAGGAAGGAATAAAATGTTGTTAGCCCCGCTCTCATAAAAATGGCATTAAACTCAAGCAGACATTTGAGAATTTGTCAGCAATGAAAACCCTTGATTGTCTGCATGACTGACCTTGTTGCAGTAGAAAAGAAGATACGGTTTCCTCCCATGACCACGCAAAGGCAAACAGTATTCATACCTGGGACTGAGTTAAGGGATCTTTCATCTTACTTTAATGCAGGATAAGTTGAACTTCAGAAGAATGCTAGACTAAGTGCCCCTAAGGCTGTGATTGCCTTACCTATAGCTGTAGTTGAGTTTGAAACGTGAATGTCTGAAGACACTATGTGATAAGAGGCAATAGCCTATTAGGACTGGTATTAGAGACAGAGACATGCCTTCCAGATGGAGTATAAAAATGTTAATTGCATTATTTCTATGGATGTAGCAGAAAACTTCCTGCAGAGGTCTGGGACCTTTGCAATTACGTCCTTTTCCAAACACTGGGATCTCATAAAGTCCATAGGCTGATAACTAATTGTAAGAGGAATATACCAGAAGGGAGAGTAGGACTGTTATGATCCACAGGTACATTTGTTCTTTATACACCTAACCTGACAGATGCTGAAATGAGCTAAAGAGCTACTTCTCAAGAAAATGGCCAGGGAGATTACTGTCATATTACTCGAATGCATGACCTACTTTCTTACACTCCCAGGACAGTTTTATGTTTTGCACATGGACTCTGTATGTTAAGGAGAAGGATAGACGGGTAAAGGCATGTGAAAGGAAGTACTTATTTACCCAGGTTGCTAAATGGATTTTTTTAGGTGGTAGAATTACTTCTTTGTTGAAGACCTCATACCTGAAGTCACCAACTTCACTGTCATCTCCTGTTGTTCCTGTTGTGTCAGCTACAGTTGTTCTCAATGTAAAACTCTCAATCAGAATGTCTTTCAAAGTGAACTTTCATGACTTGAGTTCATGGTTTTTGGACAAGCACCAGAATGACTAATTTCATTTCAACAGCAGCCACAAGTAACTGGCCTATATAAACTGCATGTTGGTATTTGACAATGTCCCTCTGTACACTTAAAGCTCCCATCTAAGAATGTTTGGACTAAATCAGTTAACAAATGAACATGTAAAATGTCTTCTCTAAAAATATACAGATAAAGAAAACATACTAATGGCTAAATCGTATACCATTGCAGATTTAGCAGTGCCTGGGTAGGAACACATCACCATCCACCATCCTTTGCTTTTATAGGAAGATTTAGAAAAAGACTATCTGTCTAGGCACTCTGAAAATGGTATTTCTTAGAAGAGTTAGGCTCTGATGATGGACTTGTGGTTGCCATAGACTTTTATACATTAGAAAGAGAAATACACTGCAGCCTTAGAGATACACTGTTATGAATTTCAAGAATGTGTCTGAACAAAAACCTTTTAGCATTTATGCAGACACAAGAACCAGATTAATTTCTCTCCTTTCTTGTTCTTTCCCAACATACATTTCCAAAAACATAGACCACTTTCCTATTGTATGTTTGATCCAGCTTTTTGTCTGCTTTCACAGCACCACAACCTATGATTCAAGTAATTTTTTTTTAGCATCTAGGATGAACTACCTGACCATGCTGCAGTCAAGTGTTCTTGTGGAAAAGTAGGTAAGATAAGGAAATAAATACTCTCTTGTTTTGAAAAAGTTTCCATGAAAACATTTTCTGACAAAAAGGTTCTTTTTAAATTGATGTCTTTTATTTTTTCTTTTCTTTTTTTTTTAACATAGCTCCACTGACATGGTACCATAGACCATGTCATTATTATTATTATTATTATTATTTCATCCAACTTGTGCTTCTATAATACATCTCTGAATTATTCACATACTTTTGGTGAAAGCAACCCAGTCTTTCTAAGTTCTGTAATTGAGATCTTCCTTGTGAGTAAAAAATATACTTTTACATAGCATATTGTTGCAAGTACAAGCAAAAGACAATGGGACACACTGCCTAACAAACTAATTGTCATGAGATACTGGTTCCTCAGACCATAATTGTCACACATTTAAATTATATTTATTTATAACAGTAATGATCACATAAGTATGGAAAATGTTAATTTAAATTTTCCTCTCATTTGTTACCATAATACGACATTCTGTACTAATTTTGAACATGAAGATAAAAAGCCAGTTAGTCTCTCTTAGTGTCATTAGATACTGGCTTTGCAGTGAAGTGCTATTGCCTAACATTGCTAGTACAAGGAAAAAAAATAATTTGCTGTTGAAACTTGAGATTTTTTTAAAGGCCCTTACATTATATTTGGATTCAGAGCATTTTCAGGGGCAAAACTCTAAACTATGAAGAAGGTATATTTAAATGAGAAAAAAAGAAAAGAGGCATTAGTTTTGATGAGACTTTCAAGGGATTTTGCTTTAGAATAAAACCAAACACAACTATATCTGTTACCTGCCTAAAGTTCTTCTGATTCTCAAGAGCCTGATGCACAGTAATTTTTTTGTGTTGTATGCTATACAGTAAAATGTACATTCTTCTTAACACATAATTAGTTCTCTTGGGGCTTACATAAATTGCAGTTCTTATACACTTGTGGCTGGCACAATGTAAATCTGAGAACTGGAAGCTTTAGGATTAAATCAATCTCTACGAACTGCCCACCTGTGATAAATCTAGACCTACCTTTTGAATGTTTTATTGAGCTGTAAAATAAATACATGCATACACACATACATACACACATAAATCATCCTGCTCTGAAACCCAGTGTCCAAAGATGTATTAACCATGTATTCGAAGACAAAACATGCAAGCCATTGCAAATTCATTTTATACAAATATGTCCATGTTTCAGATATTCGTGCTGAGTTTGTAGCTGCAAACTGAGGAATTGGAAACTCTGATCTCCTGAGAGGATCACATGAGGATAAAAGAGTAGGATGCTCTTATTTATGCTCACCTATTCACCTGTGAGCAGGAAGGCTGCTGTTGGTATCCATAGTTTAATAGGTATGGAGAATTAACCTAATTAGAGAGCCCCCTTACCAAAACACTGATGAAAGATGTTTATCTAAATAGAATTGTGATTATATATAAACATTTAAGAATAATAATGTTTCATTGGCTAAACTAACCTACTGTATGTAACACATTTAATAATTTCATGGTCACCTTGTAAGCCCTACTTAGTCAGGCCAGATAATATGAAATGGTGTCAGGACCATCAAAACAGAGAAGGAGTCATTAATGAAAAGGTGCTGTGAGTCTTGAGGCTTATTCCCAACGTTGGATGACTTTTTTCTTTCATCTCAATGAGTAATTGTTCTTGGCTAGATTTAAGCATTATGTGCAAAATTTTTGACTGCATGTCTATGAATTTAGAAGTATCACAATGGGATATAGTATCCTTCTTTTCTAGATGACTGTTTCAAACCAGACCTCAGAGAGCAGTGAATTGCTTTGGCTAACCGTTGATCTGTATGAAATGAGCTTGGTGATATATGTCTGTTGACTTAGGAAAAGATACATTACAGCTATTGCTATTTGACACATCTCCTGGAAATCTCAGCCAAGTAATCTAGGATAGCTAGACTCAAGTGTTGAACTGTTGTCTTTATGGTAAGCTTAATTTCATCTGATTTTTGGGAGCTGTGCTTTTATGCGAATAAAGAGAGGACATCACAAGGCAGTAAATTGTCACTTTATTAAGTGCTGCATTTGCTTTTGAAAATCTACATTTCTTATACAATCTTAAAATCTATTTTTTAGCTAATAATTCAAAATACACTTCTATGCATATATCTTGCTCTTCTTATCACTGCCTGAAACGGTTGCATAATGGGGGATCTATGCCTTGCTCCTCATGTGCTAAAATACTAGGAACAATCTATTAGATATGAGAAGCTCCGATAGTGCATGTGTGTAGGAAGGCTCTTTATTGTTCACTCCTTTATCAAAACATTAATTCAGTCTTCTAAAAAAAGATAGGAAATGCCTGTTTGTCAGCTGCTATCACCTTTTTCTTTAAGAAGAGAAATCGTGCAGAAAAAAAGTGAAGGGGAAGAGGGTGAAAATAAAAATATATTGGAAATTGACTGGTTCCTGGAATTCTTATAGAAATATATAAGCCAGTAGTAGGTGTCTGAAAAGCTCCTTTGCTGTACTGAATTGAAGAGATGATTTGTTGCCCTGTGGCTAGTAGATATATTTGCTTATCTTTTAGAGTCTCACCTAAAATAAAATACATTCCATGATTTCTTTGCCCATGATTTGGTCCCATTATACCACAGGTTTGTTTTCTGATGGAAAAAAATGTGTCTGTGTTGCAGGAAGTTAGTCTGTCCTTCACAAATTGAACTGGAAATGGTCTTTGGATGTTGAGTTAGCTTTAGAGTACTAAAATAAGCCCTGAAAGTAGCTTGCTTTTGCTTGCAAGTTCTGTTGTTTTCATATTTAGAATGAAAAACCTAGTGACTGCATAAGTGATGGAATTTAAAAACTGTCTGTGCCTGCATGTGTGCAAGTCTATGTGAAGGCTGTTTACTTCATAGATGAAAAAGTGAGAGAAAGGCCTTAGTGGAATTATGTGATTAAGAGAAGATGGAACTGTTGGAGTAAATCCAAGAGAAGATCATTTGGCTCCCTCCAAATTGATTTGGAAATTGGTAAGTTAAAAAAAAATAGGAAGAGAAGCAAAATAATATTTTTAAACAACAAAATTAAAAAGAAAAAAGGAAAGGTAGGAAGGGGGAGGAAAACAGAATGTGATGTGGCTGAGTGAGAACAGCTAAACTGCACAGGACTAAAACAGTGAATATAAAGAGTCCATATGTAAGTGGGAAGGAGAAGGAAAGGAAAGGGTAGAAATACAATTAGATAGGTAGTAAGCCTGGAAGGACTCAGCCTTAATTTCTGCTGGGATTTTACAGAATATTTTTTAATGTCTTCAGAAATAAGTGAGAGTTGTTCTTGTTAATTGCCAGAAGAAAATGTTATTTTAGATTTTTTCTCTGATTTCAATAGAGTTAGAATCAGATTTTCAGAGTCAATGTATTATAAGCTAGATATCTGTTCAATATACTCTATAATTTATTTGTTCTAATGCTTAAAAACTAGACACCTAAATCTGATCTGATTACCATCAGTCAGGAAAAATTAGCAAATGGAGATGACCATTCATTTCATCCTGAGACAGGCTTTTAAGATAAGCAAGAAATACTTGCTTATCTTAAGCAAAACTCCAGATTTGCCTGTTTGCTCCCATTTACTAGATAGACTAGTTAGAAGTTCAAACTTATGTATGAAGCTCAATCAGATAAATTCTTGTTTTGTCTCATATATATAGTTCCTTTCTTTAACCATATTTAGTCCTGCTTTTTATGAATAAGGCTGATTTGGAGCCTCATATTTACATTTAATTTTACTTTTTTTTTTTTTTTTCCATTTGTTATCTTTTAGATATCTCCTACTAATTATTTTTATTTTTGAGTTTCTACTTGTTTCTTACTCTTGTACCGTAAAATCATTTACATAGGAAGATAAATTTGAAATAACAGTCACAGTATTTAAGCCTCAGAGGCACTGTAAAAGCAAAGAAAATGAGTTTTTTTTTTTTTTTTTTTAAAAAAAAAAATACAGAAGAGGTAGGATCTTAAATTAAAAATCCCTGAGGAATAATGTTAGTTCAACTTACAAAATTCAAATACGATCTTCATAAGAAATAAGTATTATTTTCTAAACCCTGCTTCAAGTCAAACAGAACTTTTAAACTGACAGCTATTACCTGTGGGTCTGCTGCGGATATACTGAGCTTGTATCTCAAGTTAAGTATCCCACTTTATTGAATATCTGGATGAGGCTACGATCCCATGTGTGGGCTGAAGCAAACACTGCCTAGTAAAAGTTTCTAAGTTCTTAAGTTCTCATAAGGAAGGTCTGGACTCTGCTTTTTCACTAGAGGCCATTTTAGTTTTTAATACACACCTATATTCATACACTCTTGCTCCTTTTAATAAATTATGTTCAACAGATCCTTCTATTTAACTGAAAACAAGTTTATGGGTGATAGTAAATATATCAGTTTACCTGGCTCCAAAGATTTTATAATCCACTTATTTCTCAAGAAGATCTCACCAAATTCCGTCTCTGAAGTTCCTTCACCTAGGAGTGATAAAGAAGGAGGAACAGACATTCATGCTTTCTTTGAGCTTAGTCTATTTTCCTATTTTTCAATAATTTCAGTGGGGAATTGAAAAAAAAAAAAAAAAACTACAATGACTGCACACCACTGATTTTTTTTTTCATTAGCTTGCTCATTTTAAGTTTCTATTTAATGAGATTATGAATACCCAGCTGAACTTCCAGCTGCAAAGGCCAGCTCTCTAATTTAAGTTTGAGACACTCATGTTTTCCATTATATTATTCTCTAAACTTTCAACCATAAATTTAAGTGGAAGCACAACTAGAGTTTATAGCTTTCACGATAAAACTCTCATGCTGTTAAATTTCTCAGGTGAGGAACCATTTTCTGCAGCTGGGGGTGTGAAACTTAGGTTAGGCTGTCACAAGGCATTTGCCATTCTACAGAGATGAAAAAATTGCCCTTCATACAACAATGGATTGCCCACACTGGTTCCCACTCCTTTATTCCTGCAGTTTCAAGCCTCAGCTTGTGTCAGTGGTGTTAGTCTTGGGTTTTATACCTGAAGATCTGGAAAGATCACTGGACAGAAACCACCAGCTGTGCACTAAGTCACCCTCTGTACACAGAAATGCATCATGCAAAACTCCCTTGCACAAGACTAATCTGTAAAAAAGGTTTTCATATCATCTAAGTTTAGCCCCATAACATCTACAAGGTCCATTCTGTTTCCATTCCCTAAAAGGGAGTCTTGAAAATCAGCTCTAAAAGAGACCACGATAAAGTGACTATCCTTCTTTTTTCCCCTGGTTGTGTTCAACCTTGTAAACATCTATGGAATTTTTCTGTTTTCTCTCAGTAACTTTCTTATTCCTAGGCAGAGTTCCAGGAGCTGTGTGCTGCACTCTGTGATCATTATACTGTTCACAACTGCATCAGTTATGGCTAATTAATCTGTTATGCAATGTACATGAAAGGGAGAGGAGGAACTTGTTTGACAGTACTGTATTTACTAACTAGCAACACGAAATATAGGGCTGTGTAGGGGTTGTGTAACATCAGCCCATTTTATTCCCCAAAATACTGACTTCTGATCATCTTCTTCAACTTGTAACACAATCCTCTGCCATGTTTTCTTTTAAGTCCAGGCACAAAGATGAAACTAACTAGGAGGGTAAATGAGGTAAGAAAGTGATTTAACTTTGAGTCTGCTTTCACCTTTTGCAAAAAAAATACCCCAAACTCATTTGACTTATGCTAGTTAAATGTATTTTTGGCACATATATAAATCTACTTTGGACAGAAAGAGAATGTGACAAAAGGGCAAAAAGTAAAATGCAATGCTGAGCTCAGTTCCACTGAAGCTTAGTTTGGGATACAAGGACAAGAGCTGTGTTCACAATTTCAAAGGGAGAAGTGTACACCTGTTTTAGGGAATACTAACTTGCAGCTGCATTGTACTTCATTTCAATGGGATCCTGCTGATCTGATTAAAAGGTGCTGTTCCACAGCCACATTATCTCATTCACTTTGAAAGGGAAAGCAGCGGACTTGATCAAAACATGCCTCCCCATGGCTGCATTCTCAGAGCCACTCTCCCGGCAGAAGCGGATGACGTGCATGAGAAATGCTCTTTGCTAGAATTGTTAAACGAGTATCTGATAATGAAAATGCTTCTCACTTCTTCTTTGTTCTCCAGTCTTATGGAAAAGCCAGTAGTCCTGACAACTATCAATGATGTCCCTCCACTCTCCCTTCTCTCAGCTGGGTTTCTATAAAAGTTCTGTCTGTGTGAGGCATAATATTTTGTTAGACTTTCTTGTTGCCTGCCAGAAGTGAGTAGTATGGTTGATTATAATGAGTTTGTTGAATAGCCTAGAAAACAGTTTGCAGTTTTTCTTCATTTTCATTAAGAGAGATGGCAAATTCATTTTGTTGCTATTAACAGGTCATGTTTCTCTTTGACTTTTCATTATTTAAACCCTGGTTTGTGTCTAAAGGTGGTTGTGAATTATGCCAAAATTCTTAACATAAGGATGAGCACTAAGGTCACTGAAATTATACTGTCTCCTAGAAATCTCGAGCCACCTAATAAAAGATGTCCATCATCTTGATGCACTGGCGTTCCGATTTAGAATGTAACATTTAGAATACCTAAATGTTACACATAGTAAACATGTTGAATACCATAAGCAAAGAAAAATCTGTCTTTAATCCTCTTACATCAAGTAGGCTATTCTGATAAAGGGGTTTGGCAGAAAGGCTAGTCTAAATATCTGGTGACAAAGATACTGTCTGTTGTAAGTTGCATGTCTGAAAAAAAATCACATTTTTTCATAGACAATGGGGTTTCTGCTGTTGTAACTCTAAACATTTTCTTCAGAAGGGAATAACATCCTGTATGTCAGCTGACTGCTTATTCAGGATTTTTTAATTATTATTATTATTTGCAACCCTCCAGTCTGATATTTTCAACCTAAAAATTATTTATGATTATTATTGAAAATGTGTAAAAAAAACCTACCAGATATTAGAAATTCCTCAAAAACTTTGTATTATTGTTAATGACAATCTATGTCACAATTTATTTCTTAAAATGTAAATTGATTCTGTCCTTTTACAACTTCATTGCTAGACTTTCAGTATATCTTCATGTAACCTCTTACACTTTAATTAAAGCAGTAGGAACAGTGACTCAGACTAAATAATACTGCATATCTACACCATTCACCTTTATGCCTTCTTTAATGAAAACAAGTGTTACAAAGTCAATTTTGGCTCACAACTCATACCATCTGAGTGGAAGTTGCTAATGCAGAGCTGGGTATTTGTCCTGCATCTGGGCAGGGGCAACCCCAAGCACAAATGCAGGCTGGGTGGAGAATGCATTGAGGGCAGCCCTGAGGGGAAGGACCTTGGGGTGTTGGATGACCATGAGTTGGCTCACCATGAGCTGGCAATGTGTACATGCAGCCCAGAAAGAGAACCATCTCAGCTGCATCAAAAGAAGCATGGCCAGCAGGACGAGGGAGGTGATTGTCCCCCTTTGCTCTGCTCTTGGGAGACCCCACCTGCAGTGCTGTGATCAACTCTGGAGCCCCCAGAACAAGAAGGAGATGGACATATTAGAACAAGTTCAGAGGAGGGCCATGAGGTTGATCAAAAGTCTGGAGCATCTCTCCTATGAAGACAGGCTGAGGATTTGAGGTTGTTCAGCCAGGAGAAGAGAAGGCTCTGGGGAGATCTTGTGGCTGCCTTCCAGTACCTAAGAGGACCTACAAAAAAGCTGGGGAGGGAATCATTGTTAGGGAGTGTAGTGATAGGACAAGGGGGAATGGCTTTAAACTAAAAAAGGGTAGATTTAGATTAGATATAAGGAAGAATTTCTTTACTGTGAGGGTGACAAGGAAGAAGTTGCCCAGAGAAGTTGTGGCTGCCCCATCCCTGGAAGTGTACTAATCAGAATCCAAGTAAATTTTTGATTTGGAGCTACCAGGTTCAGTCACCTGTTGGGAAAGCAATAAACAGTGGTCTGTTCACACACTGACCTGCAGCAGAAAATTTGTTGACTGCCTTGACAATCAAGGGGAGAGAGTTGCACACTGACTATAAGTACTCTTAACGAAATCCATGGACGTTTGTTTCCTGATAGTTGGAACATATCAGTATAGAAAATGTCATCACATTTACCACCAGCTAGTATCTTACTTAGTAACAGTACTAGCCTATACCATTATTTTCATATTCATCACTGTTCATAATGTTTTCTTTGATATCAAAATGTTTAGGTCAAAAGCCAAAATCAAAGATTTCTAGGGTCACAATGAATAATATAACCTTTCCTGTATTTTCCAAAGTCAGAGAAAATTCACTGTGAAATTTAATTGCTCCAGACAACCTCATTATGTGGTCAAAGGTGGAAATATAAGGCAGGGACAAGGATGGAAATTTCTGACACTGAGCAGAGGCTGGAGCTTTGGTGTTCACACTGTTCTGTCCAAATGCTGGAAAGTCAGAAGCTCATTTTCTACTGCAAACTGCCTTTTATATACTTTTTTGTTTGTTTTTAATTATCATTATTATTGTAGTTATGCTCTTACTTATAATGCCAACAAAGCAGATTGCATATAAACTTTCTGCCTGAGTACACAGCTGATACACTTGCACTACTGTTTTTTTTACTTTTATTTTATTTCATTTTATTTTTTATTTCATTTTATTTCATTTCATTATTTTATTTTATGAATAGCTGGAAATAAGTGTTGGCTACTTTTCACAGTCATGTCCCTCCAGTTACTGCATCTGATACATGACTCAGACTGTGCCATTTACACATGGGTTTATTTTGATATGTTGCTGAAACACGCATCTTTTGGGGGACAAACATAAAACCTAGTTTTTCTCCACCCTATAGACCAATATGTACCAATAATCCTAGCTCTGATTTTAAATAAGTTCACAAAAATTCTTAAACAAGCTTCAAGATTTTGTAGAGGTAAATGATAGCTTAAGTAAATTTGCATTAAGTTTCTAAGGGCTTCTTGCAATTTCTTTGTGATGAGCAAAAAACTCTTATTGACCTCTGAGTTCTTGATTTATGACATATTATTATTTGGTTTAATTTTAAGAAATACTGAATAAAATGTGTAAATGGCATGTAGGTTTGGGGGTATATTCCTTATACAATCAATCTCTATTGAAATTGATTATATCAATGAACTATTAGAGAGTTCTCAGTAATGAGTAGCTCACAGCCATGGTTTGTGCTCAGACTTCTTGGTCCAAACAAGTACATCACAGTTCACTTTTATCTCTGTTTACTGTTTTGTTTGTATACTAACATATGTGATTGACTTGAGACAGAAAAATAAATAAATAAATAAATAAATAAATAAATAAGAAATGGCTATCTTCAATACTTCTAGAGTTGATAATGAAAGTAATGTCCTGAGAAATCCTGATAATCCTCATGATTAATTTCATATAACATCACTCTAGTGATATTTTCCATTTACTCATTTATTGCTCGAGTTCTTAATGATTTGAACTAACATAAAAATAAACTTAAAATTGATCAAATATGGCTAAATCCATTTAGTTCTTCCTCAGAACTGCTAAATGGATGTAACATTTTGTGGGTAGATTGGCAAAAAGACAGCTGTACTGCTTCCCAAGGATGCTGACTTCACTTGTTTCAAAAGCAATGGAAAATCTTTTAGAAGATAATGATGGACTATAGTGATAGGTAAGAGAGCAAGATACAAATTATCAAGCTGACTTCCAATTCAGGCTGCTTTGTAGACTTCATCAACACAACCAGCACGAAGGGGGCAGATAAAAGGTGAGCACAGACTCTCAGTGCTGCTACCCTTTATCTTGGAAAAATCTATTGCCACCATCTCAGAAAGATTATTTTTGTGTATGAGGAGCATCAACTAATTTAAAGTGCTGATACACAGAGTGAATTACAGACTTTGTACACATGGTGAGACATTTGGGGTGATTTCATTAATACTCTTGGGGGTGCTGGATTTGTTCTATGAAGAGCTGTGTGCCCTCATGCCAAAGGCATTCAGCAATTTGTAGAGTCTCAGAGTCCTTGAGCTGAATCTTTAATATTATGCCAGTTACAGAGGAATATCTGGTCTGGATTTGGGCTGGAATATGTAAGTGAAGAAAAAGGAAGGTGATCAACAGAGTGACCCTAACAAGACTGCTGCAGGTAGGTGGTGTAAGAGAAGATTCATTCAGTAGAGTCAGGTGTTTCTTTACCTCAGGCAGAAAAATCACCTTCCAACCATTGTATATTTACCCGTCTACAACATACTGCTGCACATAAAGCAGATCTCTGATAAAAAGATTAGTGGTTTGACACACACAAAAAAAAAAAGACTTGTAACCTCTCATTTTGCCCTCCCCAACGGTATCTGTGTTTAAGCCCTCATCAGACCCTGGCTTAGCTGCCTCAATCCAGTGAGACTGCTCCATTCATGCTGTGGTGCCAAAGGTGGGATTTCCATATTCCTTCCTGCCTTTCTCAGGCCCAGGCATGTAAGATGTTTCTACTTTCTCAATGAACTCTGATATTTCTATTAATCAAAAAAGTATTGTTGGCTTTCCTTAGGTTTTGTGTGACCTCTGTCTTCAACAGTGGGAGGTTATATCATGGATTTTGGAAAGAGGGAGTATCATTACAGAGTGTCATTTTACCACCTACCTCCCACAACTTGCTGGTATTTTCTCTACAAGTCTATTCCTTTCTAAGTACCATCTTTTATGTACCTTTTGCTGAACTAATATCTGACTGATTCAATGATCTTTACAGTTAACCTATCAAAACAGTTAAGATAGTTAAATCAAAATTTACCAGCCTACTCAAATTTACTTGGTACATTAGCTAGCTAAAGATTTCATATTGCATACGTTGCTTTAGCTTCCAATTCAGGAAGGTCATTTGTACATCAAAGAAATGCTGAACTGTTTATTGATTTCTTAATTATTTGGTGCTTGTGGTTACTTCTTTGTGTTCCACTATGTTGCTCTCTTTACTTTTTTCTTGCTATTTTTCCCTTTTTCTTTTTTACTTTTTCTTTTTCTTTTTCTTTTATTTTTATTTTTATTTATTTTTATTTTTTATTTTTATTTTTCCTTTCTTTTCTTTTTCATTTTCTTTCTCTTTTTCTTGTATTTTTCTCTTGTTCATTTTCTTGTTCGTTTTCTTGTCCTTGTCTCTCCTCTCCTCTCCTCTCCTCTCCTCTCCTCTCCTCTCCTCTCCTCTCCTCTCCTCTCCTCTCCTCTCCTCTCCTCTCCTCAC
>CM021731.1:172642457-172723053 GCA_011075105.1 Heteronetta atricapilla
CCCTGCCCTGCCCTGCCCTTTCTCTTTTTTTTTAATCACTTAGGAGTTTAATACACCAAAATTTTAAACAACAATCTTTAAACATAAAAAGGACAAGACTATGATCTTGAAATCTTGCTTTTAAAATATTTAATCTGCTAAATCCACATTGTGGGAACATTTCCTGATTTGCATAAGCACATTTGTGTTTGTATAAACACATTTTTGTGTGTGTATATAAACACACACATATAAGTATGTATGCATTGTACCAAGACTCATCTCTGATAGGAGCAGAGTAAAAGCAGTTGTGAGTCAAACATTACAGTTATGTGTTTATTACAATTATGTGTGGATCTGAAGGTTCTGATCTGGTTCAATAAGTTTCATGTACCAACAGGTATTAAAGAGAGATAAAGACAGGTATTAAAGGAGACAAGTTCCCTTTTCAAAAACATTTCCAGCCCAAGAATAACTTTATATTCCTGTGCAACCTTATATTTCTTATGCTACTAAAGAAGTAAATTTATTGAAGCATCTTTTGAGGAACTGCTGAAGAAACTAGATTATTATCCTAAAAATGTTCAGTTCAAGTAAGTGTACAAATACTTACGTGAGCAGAAGCACTACCTTTATTTTTTTCCCCTCTTGATTACATTTAAGTTAGTGAAATTTCAGTGACTCATACTCATAGTCTTAAAAATGTACAAAATGCACTTTTTGATTTTTACCACTTTTTTTTTTTTTTCCTGGCGTATTAGTACAACTAATGGAATAATTTACACTAATTAATTTACCTGACATTTTTTTTCCTTTTCTTTTTTTCATTATGAGATAAAGATGGTCACATAAAATCAGAAAATTATTTAATTGAATATAACTATGTACAGCTGAATGATGTTGATAATGTTATTTTCATCTGAACCTCTAATTATGGTTTGCCTGTTTTTTATGTTCTAATAATCTTTTTTTTTAAAAAAAAAAGTGTTTTTGTTTTTGTTTTGTTTTGTTTTTTTTTTTCCCATACAATCCCTACTTACAGAAATTTTTGCCTGTGGCCATAAATAAGATCAATCAGACAAGGTTTAGCTTGGGCAGTTAGTGTCCAAAATGACATGATATGGTAAAACAGTGTTTTTCTTGTAGATCTTATATTTTGATCCATTTAAATACGATGGTCAATTTATTTAGACAACCTCATTGCATTATCTAATTTGCTGAATGATGATTCTCATGAAAGTAAGAAATCATTTGCATTGGCTTGATCTAAATACCATTGCCAAAATTAAACCTGTTTTGCAATGTACCCTCCATTCCATTTTGGGGTTCCTTGGAGAATAGACTGCCAATTGTACTCTACTGCCAAATTATGTACAGTAGTAGTTTTGTGATATGGACAAATGCCTACTAAGGACTAATTTGGGACCATTAAGCTAATTTCATTTATTACCCAAGCCAGATTTAAACCCAGGCCTTATGAAGGTGACAGGCAAGTATATTAACTTATGGTATTATGAAACTTGCTCTAGGGCAGGAAGATTTCCATAACATTAAAAAAATTATCTTAAAATTGAAAGATGAATAATTTACACAACATGAAACCTCAACTAATAGTCTCTGTTCATATTCAATATCGTTGCGACCTGTAGGCTATATTACAGAAATGTGTTCTGTCTGGATCCTGTCTGATGTAATACATGTATATAGTTTGAGGAACTGTTTTGCTCTACTTGTATTAGTCTATACTGCTCACAAACATAGGCACAACCAATATACAGGGGAAAAGGATCTCAGGTCTTTCCTTTCAGCTAAATGTGATAAAAATTGGGCTTGAGAACCAGGAGGCTTTTTTTCTGGCCATACTTTTTGTTCTATGAACTTTCTTGAAGGAAGATGTTTCTGTTTCAACAGAAAAATGGGAATTAAAAAAAAAAAAAAGCATTTTGAATTATTTTACTTGGAATGTTTTGTAACCTATCCAAAAGATGGAATGTCATAAAATTATAAATTCAGATCTTCTGTGTCAGAATTGGACCTATTGTATTGGCTTACAGCCTCCTAAGTATGGACTCTAGCTTATGTCATTTTAGATTAGAAAACACAGTGATAAGAAGCAGCACATTTTAATAGCTAATGACCCTAACCATATAATCACGTATTTAAAAAGTACTGCTACTATGATCTCTTCATTTTTCAATGGTTAAGAAATAACAGAATCTATAAAGATTTTTCTGAACTTTTCAAAATATTTATTTTTAGGCATCTGAGCAGCTCAACTGCATAACAAAGATTCATGTGAATATAAGTGTATCTGTTTAAATATGCTGCTTCTTATCATTAGGTTTTCTTACCTAAAACAAGGCACAAATATTAAAGACTTGCACCTTTTTTTTTTTTTTTTAATGGAAAACCTAAGAAATGGCTATCTGTTACTTCAACCACAAGCTTAAACTCAGAAGATATCACTGACTTTGAGGCTTCTTTCACCACCATCCACTCATTTTAACAGTCTGTATTTTATCTGTGTCCGGCGATTTTACCTGGCAAGGAGCTCAGTCCCACACAGCCGCTCACTCGGTCTCCACAGGTGGTATGAGGGACAGAATCAGAGAGGTAAAATGGGTTGAGATAAAGATAGTTTACTAGGGAAAGCAAAAGCCATGCACAAGCAAAGCAAAGTAAGGAAACCATTTGCTGCTTCCCATTGGCAGGCAGGTAGGTGTTCAGCCACTTCCAGCAAAGCAGGGATCACCACGTGTAACAGTTTCTTAGGAAGACAAACATCATCACTCCAACCTCCAACCTCCAAACATCATCACCCCTTCCTCCTTCTTTACCACATCTTTTATTGCTGAGGGTGATGCCACATGGCATGGAATATCTCTTTGACCAGCTGGGGCCAGATGTCCCGTCTGTGTCCCCCTTGGCTCTGTGTAAGCACTGCTGTGCAACAACTAAAAACATTGGTGTGTTATCACCACTATATTAATCAAAAATGCAAAGCACAGCATTGTGTGAGCTTCTATGAAGAAAATTAACTCTGTTCCAGCCTAAACAGTGACACTGTGATGAAACTGCAGACTTTTTATTTATGTTTCTTTTTTGTACATAACATAAAGTATGTGATAATGTGTCTTTGCACATAGATTTCAATAATTATTTTATAATTAATCAATCAATAATAAATTATTATTGTTTGATACAATGCTGACACTTAGGTAATGCTATTCAACTGTTAATATATTTTTGTTATGAAAAATCATGTTTTTGTTGCTTTTCCTAAGAAAAAGTGGGAATGTATTTTATATGTGGCAACAAAGTCACTAACTACTTTTGTATAGTAAGAGGTTTATTTAACCAGACTGTTAAACCGACAAAAAGCTCTGTAGTGATAAAAACACCTGGAAGCATTGTTTAAGTAGGCTGTACAGGTAGATGCTGTAAAAAGTTTTATTTTTATTATTTATTTCTTTATTACTGATGTCACCAAGGCAACAGTTGCATGATTCTACTTATATTTTCTTTAGGTTTTAACTGTCCCTACAATTTTTACATGCACATGAGAAGAAAGACTTCTCAGCAGGTAGGAAAAATATGTTTTCATTTGTTATATCGTTTTATTTTTTAAAGGAAGATAAGTGAGATGAAATAGTTTAGGAACTTTCTGATGAGAGTGGATCTTCATACCATGCTCATGACTTATTTCCTATGTGAAGACACCATTAAGTATCCAAAATAATAGATTAAGAAAAGAATGTTTTCATCCCATGCTCAATATAATTAACGGAGAAAGAAAATTTGTCCCTTGCAGAGGTTACAGCCCACAATGATCTCCTTTCTGTCTCCACTGACTGTAGACAGCATGTACACTGCTAAATTCATTGCTTTAATTATGTACTTATAACTAGGCTACTGAGTTTGGGGATTTGTTTTGGGAAGAATCTACAAGGATAATGCATAGAGGCTACAATATTTCACTAATATAGTACTTGATTTAGTTATGGAACAATATTTAAATGTAAGACATGCCAGAAAAAAAAAAAAATCCTTGTTGCAGGGATTAAAGTAATATATTGTGTGTGTTACATGTATAAATTCATAAAAAATGTTATGTTTACTCATACTAATGTTGCATGCATTTAATTTGTCCTTAATGTTGCCATGTTGCCACTGAGAATTTTATTGTTGTTTTTTTTTTTTGTGTGTGTGTGTACATATTGTTTCTAATTATATTTTTTTTAAAAAAAGGAAGACTGACAAATAAAAATCCTCTTACAATCAGTGTACTATAGTCAGTGCAAAATACTGTTACAAAACTGTGGGATCAATATGATAGACTATCCCTGAGTAACTTGTAGTAATTATTAGCGCTTAATTTGAAGGAAACAAAAGATGTAGAATTTATCTTCTTGACTTAAACACCAGTTCTCCAGTTACTTTCGAATTAGAATGATTGGCAAGAGCCAGTAAATTTAAGATTGTAATGGTCATAGTGCATATCAAGAACACTAAATACAGCTGGATTGCTAAAATGTGACTCAACTGTATTCTGATCTTTATTCAATTTGTACTTTGGACAGGTCACTGTGAGGGAGAGAAATAATGGCAGTATGCCACATGGACAGTCTTCATATTCTGGAACCAATGAGGGATGAGTCTGGCAACTGGGAATATAGCTTGTGTTCAGCTATATTACATGTCCTGTAATGAATAATAGGAGTTTCAGCTAGTGTAGAGCCACACTGGTGTTTTTAGAGTACTGCTAGAAATGTAATTTGTAAAAGCTGTGATGTATTTGTAAGCTATGATGTCTTGCAGCTTTTTACAACAGAACTGCTAGAGATAAAATCAAAATCTAAGACCTTACCTAATAGGTAAAATTTCCTAAGAAGGTGAAGGTAGCACACAGCACTTTCCTTGTCATAATGAAAGGCTTTGTGAAGGAAATGGACATTTTACTTTGGGACATGTGGTTTCCACAGCTTCTTTGTAGTTTCTCCATGTAGCCATAGAAAAATGTGGCTTATGTGGCACAGGAAAAAATAGAGGGTCCATTATACTTTTCTTATAAATGTTAAAAAATAGCATACAGCTGAATCAAACTCCACACACATTTCCAGAGCCAGAAGTCTTGAACAAGGTATTGATCCACTTTACTTACTGCTTGAATAATGAGGACTACTAAAAAGTTATAAAAAAATCATTCTATGTTTTTGATATTTACTTTTTTTGTTTGTTTGTTTGCTTTTTTAATATGAGGATGAAGGTAACTACTTAGTCAAAATAGTGGACCTCCAACTCTTCTGTGAACTTACGCTTTCTAAAACAGGGTTAAGAATTTAAATTCTGGAAAAAGTAAACTTTGCTGTGTTTGAAGACATGCCAGCCTTGTAGAGAAAGAGTGATGACCTTATTAATGAGGCTGAGCGAAAAAAAAGAGGCTAAATAAAAGATGTTTGCATAATGATTTAATAGGCAAGTCCTAAGTAAGAGAGTGGCATTTCTTTAACCTCCTGTATTGAGTAAATAAAAGACAAATTCACCTTTAGACAGGTTTGAAAACTGATTAACTTGACTATTTATTTCCGGTTCATACAGTTAAGCATGTTTGCATTAAGTGGACAATGTACCTAATTACTAATAGCAAGAAGTAGGAATAGTTTGACTCTTCTTTGGGTGTTTGTAGAGTATGTGCTGCGCGCCCCCCCCCCCCCCCAAAAAAAAGTGCTTTCATATGAATCTGTGCAAGTTCTACTATTTTCATTATGATAAGCGCATGACAGACAAGACTGTCCTGGTTTAAGAATTATTCTAAAATTGAAACCATTTAGGCTTAATAACATGTCCAAATGTACGGCAAGTGCCTTTTTACTAGCTGTTTGAAGATACATGCATCTTTTCAGTTCTTATCCATCAAGAAGTTTAAGGATAAATAAATGATTTGTCTAAACTGGACAGTTTCTACAATTTAGTGATCCAAGAACAAATTTGAAATCCTAGCAATTTACTGTGACTTTCATTTATATGAATTGCTATAGCCATAATATCAAGAAGTATAGTATTTTAAGGAGAAACAGAAGGAAAAAAAAAAAAAAAACTCTAAAAACCTTTTCACATCTTCACATTCCTTCTCCATAGCATTGAAGATAACGTACAGGAGTAGAAAAGAGTGGATCCAGATGTGACACTGCCACGCTATGTCACCTTAAACACGTTGCATAAATTTCTGTAAACTAAATTCAGAAAAAGGCTTTGGAATGCATGCAGAAGCAGTAGGTGTTTGAAGTCATTTAAACCTTAAGTTGTAACACTAAAAATATTTAAAATTACCTTACCTATAGAATTCACTGGTGCCTTGAAACTATGAATTTCTCTAATTACTCTTCTGAATCCAATCTGCTAGACTTTCTAAGAGTGTATCTGTTATGAAATAAGATGACCCTGATTCCCTCAAAATGGTATTGCTGCTGCTCCTCTGCTCAGTCTTCTGCCAAGGAGAATTAAAAACTGTATATTTATTTGACAACATAGCAATCAGATTATTTAATCTTTCATCTAGGGGAATTCCATGCCCAATGTGTTGCAAAACAACAGTGAATATATATTATATATATATGTTCTTTAATTCTAAATTCTTTACTGTATTATACTCTCAGTATATACTCTCAATACTATACAGTATTATATACTGTATATAATACTCTCATGTATTGCGGTGGTTTTACTCAGCTGGACAGCTGAGATCCACCACAACTGCTCTCTCACTCCCCCTCCTCAAAGGGAAAGGGGGGAAAAATACCATCGTATTTTCTCAAGGGTTGCAATAAGGACAGGGAGACCTCTCACCAATTATCGTCATGGGCAAAACAGACTCAGCATAGGCAGATTAATATAATTTTTCACCTATTACTAACAAGCTGGAGAAGTGAGTAAATAAAAACAAACCACCTTGCCCCCATCCACCCTCTTCACCTCCTCCCTCCAAACAGTGATGCAGGGGAATGGGAGAATGGGGGCTGCTGTGAGTCCCTAACACTTCATCTCCAACACCCCTTCACAGTCACTCTCTGCCCTGCTCCACGTGCGGTCCCTCCCATGGGATGCCATCCTTCCCAAACTGACCCTGCTTGGGCTTCCCACAGGCAGCAGCTCTTCAAGAACCTCTCCAACATCGGTCCTTAGCATGGGGTCCATCCCCCAGGAGCAAACTGCTCCAGCATGGATGGCAGCTCCCCCCCAGACTCCCTGCTCCTGTGTGGGCTCCTCTCCACGGGCTGCAGCTCCAGCCCAAGGCCTGCTCCTGTGGGGGCTCTCCATGGGCCTCCTCCAGGCCACATCCACCTGCTCCAACAGGGGCTCCTCCACGGGCTGCAGTGTGGTGATCTGCTCCATGTGAGACCCATGGGCTGCAGGGGGACAGCCTGCTCCACCAGGGGCCTCACCATAGGCTGTGGGGGAACTTCTGCTCTGGTGCGTGGAGCACCTCCTGCCCTCCTTCTGCACTGACCTTGGAGTCTGTAGGGCTGGTTCTCACTCCTTGCTCTCCTTGCTTCATACTTCATAGCTGCTGTTGTGCAGCAGGCTTTTTTTTTTTTTTTTTTTTTTTTTTTTTTTTTTTTTTTCCCTTTTTTAAATTTGCTCTCACAGAGGTGCAAACAACATTACTTATTGGCTTGGCTCTGGCCAGTGATGGTTTCCTTTGGAGCCATCTGAAACTGTCCTTTGTCTAACATGGGGCAGCTGCTGGACTCTTCTCATGGAGGCCACCCATGCATCACCTTGCTACCAAAGCCTTGCCACATAAACCCAATACATGTATACAAAGGAATGTGACTGTGAGGAACTACAGAGCTGAATTATATAATAGAAATGAATTGCAAAAGAAATTCCACAGACACACAAACCTGAAGAATTTCAAATTATCATAAAACAATTTTATTTTTTAAATAATGACACTGACTCTCCTATATTTCCACGGTCACCTTATTATCATCAGACTTTGGCCAGCTGTCATTCCCACAATAGCATCCTCTAACTTTGCAATTCCAGGTTCGTATTTTAGGAAGTGGCTTGGCTTGTGTATTGAAAATGCAAACTGCCTTAGCAATTCAGGCTTATGACTGATTATCATCAACATCAAAATAATTCTTTTCACTGCAGAATGTTGTTTTTCCCCCAACTCATGACTAGTTTTATCAATATCTTTTAAAATGAAAAATAATAAAAAAAAAAAACTCCTAAACCTTGAAATTATTATCCAAATGGATGTTTTGTTTTCCAGTTAATCTTTTCAGAAATGAGAAAGAAAAAAAGCTTGAATTTCCTGTGGATTAATGAGGAAAATTCTAGTGAAAACATTGTTTTGGGGGTTACTTGTGTACTTGTGTTTTGTTTTGTGGGTTTTGTTTTTGTTTAATATTGCATAACTTTATAGATTTTATTTTTTCTTACAATTATTTTGAAGAGTATTTTTACCATGTTTCAATTACAAAGCTGTGCCAAAAATCAAGTGACATGTCAGCAGCTGAAACTATTTAATTCGTATCTGATACTTTCTGTTGTTAAAGGAAACCTTTCAGACCCCTGAATCTGGGTAACCCACCCCCGAACATTCTTATTAAAGCTCAAGCCTTTCCAAAGTAAAACATTCTGCACATGGCTTAATGCTATGCTTTTGACAAGAAAAGATGTAACATGAAATCAGTATATAAAAGATTCCAGAGATGCTTTGCCTTCTTGTTGTATTCCCTAAGGCAAAATACTTTGATAACACATTTTAATTTGTTGCCTAACTTTTCTCAATGAGCTCTATTTTTCCTCTCATTTTCACTATGCATGATAAGACAATAGTGTTATTTTATTTGACATTATTTAAATGTCTGAATGATGGAAGAAAGGAGAGAAAAAGGGGAAAGGAAAAGGAAGGGATAATGACAATTTGAAAGAGTTAGATCATGTAATATTCTAAATACACTACCAATTATAGCCAGATGCATCCTGACTCAGTTTTTCAGAGGTAATTGAAATACTGACATGGTGTTTAGGATGATAACTTCAATTTCCTTTCTTACTCTCTGTTCCTAGCAGTTGGCCATGATTACTGCCTGAAAAGGTATCAGGAATTTCAAATCTACAATGTTCATCAAAGAAAAGGAAAAGAAAGAGCAATATTTTGCAAGTACCTATACTATATTGTGATTATTGTCACTGCAAATATTTCTATTTTATATTCACTTTTATTTAGTCAAAGTGAAGGAATATTTATTACACTACTGTCCATGAAAATGGAATACCATGCCCCGCTTTCACTAATAAATATTGATATATAACATCCAAACCCTGTGAAACATTTATATTAAAAAACATATATATATCTAAACCAAACCCAAATACAAGTAAACAAGTAAACAATGCAGTCTTTCATGCAATGGGGTCATTCCTATTTCTATTCTTGATTTTTGAGGGGTTTATATGCATGATAAATAATGAAAACTGCTAAAACGTAAATCAGGTTATGAGCTTTATAAATTCGAGAACTGTGAACCAAAATGTTATTAAATGCTTGTTATCACACCTTAACACTCTTCTTGAAATCAGAGGTGTTTTATTAAGTCATTATAGTACAAACCAACTCAGGCATTTAGATAGCAATTGTTGATTATTTCAAAACACTGAAGAAAGCATAGGAAGTCATGCAAAACACAAACAAAAAGAAAACGTAACGGGCTGTTTTAGAATAAGCAATTATTCTGTCTTGTCCCCTGGCTTTAGCTCACATTTTTACACAATTATTTAATAATAATAATAATAACAAAAACAACAACAGTAATAAATGAGAACATGCTGTCCTCTAGAAGAAGGAAATTTATAAAATTACAAGAAACTTTCTAAAATTTTATTTTCATTGTTATTTCAAATTCAAGTTTTGGAAGGGAAATTATTGCTGAGAGAAAATCTATTTACAAATATGGTAATTGCCTTTCACTGCCACTCAGCCGTCAGAAAGTGTTTCAAACCTTAGTATGCCCACTGCACAATATATATTTATAAATTCACTTTCCTTCCAAGCAAAAGGTACCTGCAATTCAGGTGGGGAGAAATGGTGATTCAGTAAATCTACTTATGTGGAATGAATACATAAATCTTAATCTGAGTCATAATTCATAAATATTAATCTTTTTTCCTTTAACAAGAAGAATACTGAATCTCAGGTTTTCTTAACTATATAAAAACAGATGGGTTATAAAACTTATGAAACTGTTGATTTAGAGAAATGATTTCTTTTCAGATCAGCTGGCTTCTGATGTTGTTTTATGAAAGTCTTCTTTCACAACCACACTGATTATGAAATACCCTTCAAAAGCTCAATTCAGTGCTTTGAAAAAATGAAATTCCCATAAGTAACTCACCACACTAGTTTCACTAATTAACCCCAGACCTAGTGGTTCCATTACTTAATGGCTTCTTATCATTTTATATGCATATTCCATATTTCTTCTTTAAAATAATGTTATAGCTATCAATTAACATACTTCTGATATAAAAATTCTTTTTTTTTTATTTTTAAAAAACAATTTTTTTAAAATTTTTTTTTCATCCATTATATATTCTAGAAATTTTCAAACCAAAGGCTAAAAAAATTAAAAAAAAAAAAAAAAAAAAAAAAAAAAAAAGCTTATAAGAGCCTAGAGACAAAAGTAAGAAAACAGACCAACTTTCTCAAATACATCTATAACTGGATCTCTTATTTATTAAGAAATTAATTAGCTTTTAAAATTACAGGTACTACTTCTTCCAGTAGTGGGAAAACTGAATACAAAAGAATATAAAATGTTTCAGATTACCTTTATAATCTTTACAAATTTTAATTGCTGCTGTGTTTATCTCTGGTTCCAGAAAATTGTCTTGGAAGAGAATCCAATTGAAGACAGTTTTATTTAAGCTTTCCAGCCTGTTAACATTTTGGGAAAATACATGAGTTAGATGTATCAGGGTATTTCACTCAAGAGCTCTTGATTATTAGCAGATTTTAAGTATGAAAAAGTGCTTTAATTTGGACATGCTGGGTAAAAGAAAAAAAAAAAAAAGCTGAGGTAGCTGGAAGGAATACCAACTGGATGAAAGTCACCTACTGTAACAGCTGTTACCTCTCTTACAAAGAAAGTCTAAGAAAGCTGGGATTGTTTAACTTGAAGAAGAGAGGGCACCAGGGAGACCTTTTTGCAGCCTTCTAATACTTAAAGGTGAGTTGTGAGAAAGATGGAAAGAAATTGTTTAAAAGAATAAGGGTTTGTAGTAGTAGGACAAGGGGAAATGATTTTAAACAGAAATAGGGTACATTTAGATAAGACATAAGGAATAAATTATTCACTATGAGGATGGTGAGGCACTGGAACAGGTTGTCCAGAGAAGCTGTGGATGCCCCATCCCTGGAAGTGTTCCAGGCCAGGTTGAATGGGGCTTTGAGCAACATAGCCTAGTGGAAGATGTCCTTGGCTATGGCTAAGGGTTGGACTGAATGATCTTTAAGGGTCCTTTCCAACACAAACTATTCTATGAGTCTGTGATTCTGTGATTCAGTGAGTCCATGATACTGTCCAGCTGACTTGGAACAAATTAGAAATATTCCAACTACCTACAATTGGCTTATTAATATATATGTTAATTTATGACTTATTACATGTCAGTTCTTATTGGGCTTGTGTGGTGGTTTTACCATGCTAGGCAGCTGAACATCAAAACCGCTCTCTCACTCCCCCTCCTTAGATGAGGAGGGGAAGAAGTAAAGGAACGAACAACTCATGGGTTGACATAAGGATAATTTAATTAAAGGAAAAAAATATATATATTAAGGAAATATTATTATTAATTCAACAATTTAACTAAAGGGAAAAAAAGGGAGGGGGGAAGGGAAAAAACAAAACAAAACAAGTAAAGGCTATGTGGAAATGCAGAGGAAAGAAATTACTCTCTACTTCCCACAAGTGAGCGATGCTTGACCACATTCTTGAAGCAGGGCCTCAACGCACGTAGCCAGTGTTCAGGAGGAGGACAGACGTTTTTGCAACGAGAGCCCTGGTGATGTTTCTTTCTCACTTTTTTGCCCACCCCCTAGGAGGGTTAGAGAGAGTCCTGATGCTGTGCCAGCACTTCTCAGCAGCAGACACAACACCGGTGTGATACCACTGCTGTTTTAGCTACAAGTGCAGAGTGCAGCACTGTATTGGCTGCTGCAGGGAAAGTTAACATCCCAGCCAGACCCAGTACAGAGGTTTGCACAAGTCTATCTCTCAGGCCTGTCTAGGTCCCTCTGGATGGCATCCCTTCCCTCCAGTGTGTCGACTGCACCACACAGTTTGGTGTCATCAGCAGACTTGTTGAGAGTGCACTCAATCTCACTGTCCATGTCACCAACAAAGATGTTAAATAATGCCAGTCCCAATACTGACCCCTTAAGGAACACCACTCATTACTGATCTCCACTTGGACATTGAGCCATTGACTGTAACTCTTTGAGTGCAACCATCCAGCCAATTCCTTACACACCGAGTGGTCCATCCATCATGTTTTACGTTTAGATAGGATCAGGAAGTTTTAGGCCATTTTTTGTTATCTGCACTAACAATAGCTACAACAAAGAGGTCTGCACTTTAAAAAATGTTTTGTATGTGCATTGTATGTATATGTGTGTATATGCATATATCTGACATATTATCATACATTTGCCTAAATATATATGTGTATATATGCATACAATTCTATTTAAAATTCTTTTTCCTTTACATCAAAGCACAAACATTGCAGAAAATTACATGATCAGGGCACTACAGAAGGACACTAAATTCTTGACTTCAGAGACTTCTGGCATACTTTTGCCTCTAAGATGAATTTGTTTACACTGTTTACCCCCTCATGGTGCTGTTTATTCTGTTTATTCATAGCATAATTCTTTGGATACCAAGGACTGAATCTTACTTTTACTTTAACTGAAATTTAGAAGTACAAGTTCCTACACCTGTATCTCAGTTAGTTATTCTGACAGAGACATATGAACAGCTCAGAGGTAGATGTGCACTTAGCAGACACCTACATCTAATCAGATCACCCCTCCCCTCTTCTTCCTTTTTCCATGTTTTATTGCTGAGTGTGACATCATATGGTATGGAATATCCCTTTGGTTGGTTTAGGTCAGCTGCCCTGGTGATGTTTCTTTCTCACTTTTTTGCCCACCCCCTAGGAGGGTTAGAGAAATTCCTGATGCTGTGCCAACACTTCTCAGCAGCAGACACAACACTGGTGTGATACCACTGCTGTTCTAGCTACAAGTGTAGAGTGCAGCACTGTATGGGCTGCTGCAGGGAAATTTAACATTCCAGCCTGACCCAGTACAGCTTGCCAGGGATTCTTTTCTGATCTAGAGTTGTTGATCTGAAGCATGTTGATCTGAAGCTCTGAAGCAGTCATTCTTTTATTCTTTTTTTTTTTTTTTTTATTAACATTTTAACATTTATTGTGAGCTATAATGCATTCTTCACATCTAAGTTTAAATAATCAATATTAATTTTTTTAAAAAAGGTATAGTTCTGCACAATAGTTTGGTTCAAAGTCTTCAGATCACAAATTGGTATCTGTTAATATCAACTATAAAGCCTTAGACAGATCAACTATGCAGAGGTGCAAAAATGGCTTAAAGAGTAAATAACAAAGAGCTCAGGTAATTGTTACAGCTAGATCAGAACTATTTGCAGTAACAATTGTAATTCATCAAAACATACCCTAATACATCCAGATGCAAGGAAGACAACAGTCAGTCAAAATTTCAGACTGATTTTTTTCCCTCGGTAGAAACATATAATACAGTTCTATGACCAAAAGACTCAATAAAAGGAGTGATTTTGTAACTTTGGCTCACTATTCTACACAAATAAGATAACTCTTAGAATACTGTTTTCTCTATTGATGTCCACACAACATAATCAAGACAACGAAAAGCAAACTGAAATTTACAGAGCTCACTTTATTCTTCTTATCAAAGAAAAGAATGAATAGTGAGTTCAAAAAAAAAGATTAAAAAAAAAAAAAAAAAAAACTTGCTTTAGGGTGGGAAGGTTGGTCTTCATATTGGTGACATAAGAGGAACCAACGACTTCAGTGTTGTGGCCAATGAAGTTTAGGTGGTCAGCAGTGAAAAGCACAATATGATTAGAATGGGAGCAGTAATATTACTCTTGAAATAAGTTGAGTTTTAAATAGCTAACTTGTGGGGTGCTTAATCAAGCCAGTAAGAAACAGTGAGATGTATCTGATACTGTTTGTTGCCTAGATGTAAACAATTCAGAGCCTGAAGCCTTTTTCTGGGCCACAGCACCATTTTGCATTTACAGGTGGGTGGATCATCAAGAACTATGGTTTAAGCCATCATCAGACTGTAAAATTTCAAAACTTACATCTCAGCAGTATGCCTTAGCCATAATAGCTGTAGTACAAGCAGTGTTCCTTCTGCATTTTAGTTTAGACTGTTACTGGATAACAAAGCTAGAAATAACCAAGGAAACACAATCTGCCTAATCTCCCCTCACCTGAATATTCCAGCCATCATTTTTACACCAGGCTACTTCTTCCTTGAACTTCCAAATCACTTTGAGGTCACACCTTTCCATTTTTGTGAAAATATGAGCTGCAATATTTCAACTCCATTGAGCTTGATTTGAGCTTATCCATTTATTTTGTTTGTTCAACATTGCTAACCATGAGAATGCCAGTGTTTTATGTCCCAAAATGATTATTGTTATTTCAGAAGAAGCACTCAGCCTACTACATATGCACAATATCAAAATGTTAGCTGACTTAGGAACTTTGGGGCAAAGACTCATACTCCTACAGAATTTCAAGACAGATTTTTTTTTCAAGACAGAATTTCTTAGCCAGGTTTCTCCTGGATTGCTCTTCTTAGTTTAAGGCTTGTAATTCCACTTCAAAGGCACTTTATTCTCCTTTTGTGAAAATGGGGCTTTATAAATTTTTATTTTTATTTTTTTGTAACAGTCCTACAACTATGTGTACAAGAAACAGCTTTGCAAGTCTATAATTGTCCCTTTTGACATTTGAATTTGTTCATCTGTGAATCTTCCAATTTGTTGCATACCTTCATAAGGCTTAGACATAACATGATTTCTTGCATTGCTCTTAAAATGTTCATTAAACTAGAGCTTTGCATTCAGAAAGCTATAATCAATATCGTACCATTGCCAAGTACTAGGTCACTGTGGTCTCTCCCATTTTTTTTGCTAGAAGCTCACAACAGTGTAGTCTCCTGAGCACTGAAATGTTTATGCTGATTAAAATCTGGGACTCCAAATATATGTGCATCTGTCTGAATGCAGCAGTTAGACTGGGTGATGATGGTCTTCTCAGATTTAAACACAGCGTAACCCACTACTCGATGTACCCATCTGTTTTACAAGAACTGTTTCTTATAGGTCCAGGTGCTTGCAATGCACACACTTAACACAGATGGCAGAAGGCATGCCTGTTGCACTGATTATAGGTGTAATTTCCATTGCCAAGCAAACTAGAACACTAACTAAAATTGTCTTGGCTTTCTTTGCCTATTTATTATTATTAATATTACATATATATATATTATTGCATATTATTACATATATTTATATATATATATGTCACACTGCCCACAAAAACTAGGACATTTGCTTTGTCTGATTTACACAGTAGAGACTCTTCATAATGAGTGATACAGATAAAAGTCTTGAAGGAGATTTGTTTCTTAAAAATCCTTAAGGCTAAAGTGCATAAGTATTGGCAACAAATTCTTACAGCAATTCCACTTGTGTCACTAATGACTTCAAAATTTAAAAGAAAGTCAGGTGAACACAGAATCCTAAAAATGAAGTGATTTACTAAGTCACTAGGTCCAGTTTCTACAATTACAAGAAAACATGTCATATAATGACTTCATAAATTCCTACGCTAATCGACCAAGATGGATTGCTCCAGCACTTTTTGGATATGATTTCTCTAAGTAGCTCTGCTCACTTAGCTGTCAAGTTGTTAATATCACTGGAACTTTAATTTATTGTCACATAAAATCTCAGAAGCTTACTCTAACTCTTTTCTGTGAATTCTGTTTAGTCGCTCTGCATTTGTATTGCCACATGCTCCCAAAAGACTTACCTGTTTCCTCTATTGTGTGATGAAGAAGGCAAAAGTGAGAGTTGCGTTAGCTTCTTAATGGTTATGGTATTCCCTTTCTTATGATTTAGACTGCTCTGTCCTTAGCTTCTCTCTTATCAAAGATCAGACTAAGCAAAAAAAAAATTAGACCAGAAATTTAATGCATTGAATATCTACAGACCTTCTGAAATACATGCTTGTTTTGGTAGACTACAGCAACTTGAAATATCTGTTCATAGGTATCCACGTGTATACAACAAGTTATAACTTTATTAACTACATATAAGGCATTTTTAGAATAGGACTGGCCTGTTGTCCTTCTGATAAAGCCTACACTGCTGAAGGTGTATTTGTTTCATAGGCAAATATTTAGCACATATGTTATGGGTCACTGTCAATGTGGCTGCCAGATAACAGAGGACATCTCTCCTGTCAACTGTTGAGCTCTTCCCTGTCCAGGACTGTTTTGATAGATTGCTTAGGGAATGCTAATCATGAACATACAGTCTGACTGGTGGCAGCAAGATTACAAGCAAATGTGTCATTTGTTTGGGTGATTTTTATTTATTTATTTATTTATTTTCTTGTGATTGGCTATATGAATGCACAAATATTTGGGGACAGAGTAGCAGGTACCCTTGGAACTGGATAGATAAATTATTCTACTAAGTTAAAGTAGAATCTACTATGGGCAGACTCATTCCTTGGAAGCTAGAAAGATAGCAACTGTGGTAAAGAAGAACTACTACCACTGAGCACTAGACATTGTCAGAGTAGTTGGAGAGGATAGTGGGTTGCTGTGATCTGCATAAATGACAAAAGACAAGAAGCTAAATAGACTGTTCCAAAAATGGTCTTTGAAAATAAATAGAAATAAAATTTAAGGAAAAGATTGAATGTTGGATTAAAATTTTAATTATGTCATTTAATACAATTTATATGTTAATATATACACTTTTTATTTTATTTATTTATTTATTTTCAGCAAAGTCTCTAATCAATCCTCTGCTGCAGACTGACACATGGAAAACTTTTTCACACATATTTTCCTGTGTGTACAAAAATGCTTAGTATATCATATAACACATAGTTTTGTAAATCCATTCCCAGTGGTGTGTATCCTCTGCAAGGATAATGTTTGGACTATAAGTTAAAAATGGTCAGTGATCAGTAGTTTGGCACTACTTAACATTAATACTAAATATTAATATTTGCAATGTACTTGGCAGTACATCTGCTACTGAAGTTTTACCTTCTGCTTGAGGTCATGTCAGCAGGAAAACTACGTCTCTACCTAACTTCAATTCTGTCTGTATTATCAGTAGTCTTTTTGCCTTTGGACAAACCCCCAGCTCAGGATAGGTGGCCCCCTTTCAACTAGGATCAGTGAAATCATCCTAGCTTATGCTGGACAGGAGAGTCCAAATCTTCTCATTTCTAAGGTCTAGATTCTTCTAACAGGTTATTCTAATATTTGCTCAAAACTGAAGAAATGATTCTTTCTTGTAAATAATCAGCATGTAGGTTCATTTGTACTCTCTCTGACAAGGCTATTTACAGTCATGATCATTATGCACATTGGTAAATTATGTGGATATTGCAGGATCAATGGCTCTAAATATAACAGGAGAATAAAAGACAATTTATGGTCTAAAAAGAGGAAACTGCTCAATTTAGAGAGTTTTTCAACAGAGCTATAACTATCCAATTTAATATTAAAAACAATGAAAGCTATAATTGTTTTTGAAAACCACAATTTGTAAGTGAATTTGCTTAGAGATTTTTTTAAAGACTTAGAAATGTTGATTAATGAAAACATATGTCCCTTTGCCCCTCCCCATTTAAGTAGAAACCTTTAAATGGAGTTAAAGAGAAGCTGTACTCCAAATTTTTTTCCAAGCTAAAATATAAACAGAATTAGTATTCTGAAAGCAAATTGAATCATAATTGTTTGAGAGTGCCTTACCCCTGGTAGGTATCTTTCCTTGTAGCAAAAATGCAATGTTTTTTATTCATGTTACACAGGAATTCTATATAAGCTCTGCTTAAATAATAATAATAATAATAAAACATGTTGTCTTTCTCATCGGCACCATTTTCCTTTGCTCTGTATTCATCCCTGCTCCCTTGAAGCTAAGATATTGAAAAGGATAAATTTGGCTTGATAGCACTATGTATAACGATGCTACTGTATGTTGCTAGGATACCATTTGGTGGTCAACTGTCTCTAGTGCAGCTGCTATTACTTGCCAGGCTGACAGACATATTAGCTTTTATCCCCCCTAATGCTTGGGCTACAGAAAGTTTCCCTTCATTTTATTCCATTTTGATCTGGGGGGAGAGGTAAGCTTAGAGACAAAGTTAAAGGTTTGAGGGGAAGAGAGAGGAGAGATGTTATTATTTCATTTTACCTTCAGTCCTTATAAGTAACAGATATCTTATCCCAATGAGTTTAACAGGAAATATGTACCACTCTTTGTAAGTTTTATAATTTTTGATACATGAACAATTTTGATAATTTTTGATATAGGATCTAATTCAATGTGTTTTAGAGACAGCGACAATCTTTCATGGATTTATTACACCTCCAGCAGTACCTCTTGGCTTTCTCCTTGAGGATTTCGAGGGCTAAATGCAAGAGATGCAGTTAAGGTGAGTTACATAGCAGTGTGGTGTAGCGGGTGAGGTCTAAAAGTTCATATCCCCTGGGGATGCATGCAGAGAGAATGTGTAAGGCATTCACACTTGACTTACCCAAGAAAAAAAAACATTTTCTACAGGAAAAAGTAATGTCTGCTCTTCTTCAGATAGAATTGCTTATGACACATTGACTTTTGGGGACTATTACTGCCTTAAGATTTGATACTGTTTCTTGGGACTGGGGGGAAGAGATGGGCTTAAATACATCCTTCCCCATATATAATCTGCTTTCCTTTTCTGATTTACTGCTGATTTTCCTGCTCCTGCTTCTCTTCTCAAGATCAAGGTAAAGGTGCAGAAAGTACAGAAACACAAAGAAGCTATGGGGCACTTGAATCTTGGTCTTCTTATATTTGAGATGTGATGATTCCTGACAGCAACAGGTATTTATTTTTTGGAAAAGAAAAAACACACAACACCCACTTGTAACCTTTCCTAGCATGATTTATGTCAATGAGAATTTTCAAGGAACTTCAAGCTAAGTAGAACCTGAACAACCATTCTAATGCAATACAAGAATTTAGGGATTAAGTATTTGACCATGAAGAGTATTTCTTCATGTAATATCTGTCCAGTACAGGGAATAGCAATTGTATTCACAGCATAAAACTTTAACTGCTAAGTGGTCTTTATACAAAGACATGACATTATTAAACCTTTTCTAAAAGCTGTTACTATACAATACATCTCAACAACATCTCTGCTAGTCACTTTAGGTACCTGACCATAGTCAATACAGAAGAAGATATAGCTCTAGTGTGTGATTTAGCTCACCTGTTTTAGACATCTGACTGTAGAATACACACTGCACGTGAACATTTCACATGCTTCTCTCCAAATATTATTAAAAAGAGCCTAAGGTTATAGACAGCTGCATTAGCCAAATTAATATTAACCATTCTTGTAGGTTGCTATCTAACTTCAGCATCTAAAAAAAGTGGTATTTCATCCTCTCTGTATTCAGAGGAAAGACAAAATTACCTTCAGAGAAGAGCTCACTGTCACTTTTCTAGATTTTGGATAGACCTAGCATGGTATGAAATTCCCTTTAAAGATGCCTAGCGTACATCCAGCTATAGCAAGAACCAATATTACAGTCTAGACTAAGTATCAGATTTTCAGAGGTCCAAGCTCTCAACGCGGTTACGTGGTATGAATACCACCTTTAATGGATGTCTATTATTTTATAAAACAGTATATCCTGCATACCATAAAAGTAATGAGTGACAAATATTAAATTTAGTGACTAAATTGTACAGAGGACACATGGTATTTGGAATAGCAGATGGACATCAGGTAACAGCTGATTAGGAAGTTACTCCCTAGTGTGTTCAAATATATCTGGACAGAAGGTACACAAACAGTAACACAGCACATGTGAACTCCATGAAAAATTCTGGACACACACAATGTTGCCAGCCACTCTCTGGCATTCCTCACTCCACATTCCTTTATGCCTAACACTGAATTCATGATTACTAACATCTGCACTTTATACTGGCAGTGTACCATCATTTTCTGGCACCTATAGATGCCAGTGAAAGGCTGTAACACATTGCTTAAGCCATGGCCAGTTGTTTGTGGTAAGGTCCATGCAGGCTAACCAACCAGCCAAACAAAGAAAAACCTCTAGTTGAGCCAGGCACCTTAAAATGTTATTGTGTTCCACAGATTTTTCTAACAGCCATTCAGATATCAGTATGCAGCACTGAAGAATTTAAAAGCCAAACTAAATGCTAACAGTAATAAAGAAACCAAACAGTAAAATTTGTGCAAACTGAATTCCCAGCCATTCTGTGCAGCTGCTTTTTCTGTAGAATTTTGACTAGTTCTCTAGAGGAGAGATTGAAAACAAGTTTTGGTGATATAATCCAGCTGCACCCAACCTCACAAGCACAAAGGCAGAAATAAATCTGCCTTATTTGGCTACAAACACATGGTGATGCTTTATCATTAGGAGAACACAAAGAAGGCATTATACATCAGTAGGCAATCATTGGTCTTCATACATTTAAGTGCAATAAACCCCAGAACTAAAAGGTAAAACAGAGAAGTTTAAGGAGTTACTAATTTAAGAACGCTCACATAACTCCTGGAATCAAATGGTAATTGCACACAGCTTCATGCCTTGTTCAGGAGTCGAAGCACTCTGAGTTATAAGAATGCTCTGACAATTTTCTTGGCACATTCTGTTATCTCAAAATTGGGTTTAGATTGATGAATTCTTCCATAAAAAACAATTAAAAGTGTCTTTCTTGTCAAATTGACTCATCGGTAGTTTTGGGGTTGGTATAGTTTGAAGTAAAATTGCTTTTGTGCCTTTATTTTCCCATTAAAAATAATAATAATAAAGAAAAGTAAGCACCAAAAACAAACAAAACATATTTTCCAGGGAAATATATATATATATATATATATATCAATATCTCAACAGGCTTGATTAGTGCAATGTCTGTTTTTGACTCTTGTGGAGTGTAGCACTTTGACTCAGCATCACTGAGGTGAACGTTGCTGCAGTGCGAAGTTCTGGTGCAGTTACCTGCTGAGGTCAGCTTGACTTTCAAGAGAACACCAGAGGCAGGGAACAAGGTAGCAAGTTCTTAAGAACTTCTTTGACCTGAATTTTCTGTGACAGTGATTTATGTCTATTGTTACCTTCATTCAGTGAAACAGATTTGTACCACTGACAGTACCAAAAAAAAAAAAAAAAAAAAAAAAAAAAAAAAAGCTATATCATCAATTTCTACTTTCAGTTAGATGCTGATTATTACAGCACAATGTGAGATGTTTATATATTTTTAAATGGTCAAGAATAGGTTCTGTATGTTGTATAGTTCAGGCATATCTTATATTTTATTCCAAGAATCTCAACAAACAAAAAATCTTACCTTCATCGAAAACCTATGTGCTATGGTGGAGTCAAGAGCAGTTCACAATCAGAAAATATTCATTCTCCTTAGACAGTTATTTATGTAACACTTTACTGTGGACTGAGAGTGGGATGAACAGACAGCTGAGTCCTGAGAGACCTGCTGGTGTTGGCTTAAACAGTCAGTGCTGGCTCATTTCCTCACTTCTGGTGCAAATCCAGAAGGCTTTCCACCAGGAGAGCTTGCCTGCAGCAATTCACATCACAGTGTTTGCAGTGGATCCACACTTGAACTATTCAGATGCCACAGGTTTGCCCATCTGGTATAGTTAAACCTATGGCTGTCAATCCCACACTAAAATGCAGCAATGACTTTCTCCACCCTTGACATCTTGCTGAGCTGGCTGTATCTGATAATGTGATATATGCTCATAGCAAGGGAATATGGATTCTGGCTAAAATACTGAAACTCTTCTTGAATCGGCCTCTGCTAGAATCTCATTATTCAGCTTTATAGCACTGCTGATCCCTAGATCACATTGCTTCTGCTGTATTTCCTAGCATGTCACAACTAGTATCACTGGGGCTGCATACCTACCATTAGTACCTCTATACTGTGAATAAACAACCTCTTTGTGACTCAGTTGTATCAACAGAAAAGGCTACCATTGCCATTTTAGCCTTGTTGTCCCTTTTTCTTCTACCTGAGGTTATTCTCCCCTTAATCTCTTATCCTCCTAATAATCTCTTCTACCTGAGATTACATCTCCTTAAAATGCTGTTACTAGTACTCTGTAGTTTGCATCAGTCAAAATGACCTGGAACAAAAAAGACTTGCTATTTGCACTGTTTAAAGTAACCCAACTTGTTTTGATTAAAGTGTCTTCAGAACCAGGCACTGAGAGAAGAAGACCTCTAACAGACGAATGGCAGTGCTCAAATGCAGGTGAGCTCTGGTGGTGGCCTAGAGCTATAGGCTAGAGCACGTATAAAGACTGTCCTCTATAATGACTGCTAGCTTTAAAGCAAGCCTCTCGTGTGATTTCATGTTCCTCAACGCTTTTCTTGCATAATCACCACAGATACCTCTACACTGATAATTTTAGCACATATTTAATGAAAAAGTCCTGACTTGGACAGTGGCTTGCTGTTTATCGGAGAGCAATACTCCATCTGCATAAAACACGTTGTCCACCTTGGAATCCATTTCTGGTTGGCATTTGACAAGTTTTGTATCTGTTCTCTATAAAACCAGGAATATGTTGATGTGTGGGATGCAACAATGCCCCAGATAGATTTGAATAACTCTGTCATGAACACAGGTACAATTCTTATGTGAGTAGTATCTGACTACCTCATTGCTCACAGGAACCTGTTACTTATGCAACATATTTACATGTCATACAGAGTTGGTTATTCACAATAATATTTTGTATTGCTGCTTAAAAAACTTATGGCTACCGAGCTCACTTTCCAATACCAAGGTTGCTCTGTCTACTTTCAGTTGGGAAAGTCGGGAATGGCACAGTTGACTCAGGTGAAAAAGAAACCATAATTTCCTTTCTGTACAATGAAAAAAAAAAAAGAAAAGAAAAAAGCCTTTTTTGTCAAGTTCCTTTTATAATGCTAAGCTGTAAAATGTTTCTGGAAGATGTATTTGTGGTGCAGTTTATATCCTCTTACCTGTGTTTTTTTCATCTTCACCAAACCAAGAATTTAGCTGTCAGTCTCGCACTGGTATTGTCATCATGCTAAGACTTTCAGTATTTACTCAGATTAAAGTATAGTCTATTAGGCAAGCACTAGCATATAGTTTAGTTTTTGCAGAAATTTCTATATAATACTATTAGGTTGCTGAGATGTCTGTAATATCAGGTTACAAACACATATATATCAAAAGAATAAAAACATTTCAGGAAAACCTTTCACTTAGAGTGCCATTCAGTTTTAGAAACCATAAATGGCTTCTAATTCCTTGAGATCTTTTTAATAATTGTTCAATATTAGTTTAGAGGTGCAAACAGCAATACAAAGACCACTGACAGTGAGCAGCTATTTACACAGTAAAATTAGTGCATGTGTTTCGTGTTTAGTCTAAAAATAATTGGTTCATTAACCTTAACTGTACTGTTAACCTGATCACATTGTTAAGGTCAAATGTAAAAACAGATACTTTGGGGACTGTTATGTTTTTTGATGCAAAGGTACATGCATGTTCACATTTAACACTCCTCAATACATGATGCAATTACACATTCTGCAGAAAAAAGATTTTAGAGGGTGAACAGTGGTAGTAAAGCCTAAGGACAGGCAAACCAAAAGCAGTTTTTATTCTGTATATTTGCAAATATGAGCACTCATTAAAAGTCAAGTACAAATGTGAAGTTTAACTAGTAAATCCTGTGTGAATGCTTTTGTAAATGTGTGATTGGGATAATTTGATCCTTTGTGAAGTAGAGTTAAAACTGCTGGGTTAAAATGGTAGAAAAACAGTATTTATGATAATAGATATTTAAACAGTATATTTTCTGTCTCTCCTCATTGTGTCTGGCCACACAGGCCAACACAGACAGCAGAGTCTTTTCCAGCACCCACATAAACACCAGCAGTGCTCCTATAAACCTGAAAAAAAGACAGCCTGGGCCTCTTCCATCTCATCAGATTTGAAGTTAACCACTGAAACATACACATACACTCACTCTCCTCATTCACAAAACCACCTCAAATATTATCATGGGCTTTAAGTCTGATACCCATGCTGGACCCTGAGACCCTTAGCTAGTCACCAGCTCAGACCTTGGGTCCAGGCCAGATATGGCTTACTTACTCATCAGTTAGTCCAGCTTGATGTTCACTAGTGAATCATGCCCCAACAAACATCACACGGAGAACAGACAGCAAGGTCAAATAGCAAACAGCAAGGAATAGGATTTAGTAATAAAGTAAGTGATCAGCTGCAGAGTTTGGCCAGAAAAGAATCACTCATTCCTCTCCATCTTCACAAGCTTGTAGGTGTCACAGTTTGATGTCTACCTTTCCCCAGTCATAGCACTTTTCCTGAACATCCCACAATACATATACTTACAATCCCCTTAAAACATTCCATGAGATTATGCAATCCCATAAACCCCAGGAAATACGCTATTGTAGGTTTGCTCTTATTGTCTTATTACCTTCCCCTATATCAGTTTTAAATTCTAGTTGAGTATCTCAGTAGCCTGTCAGTCAGTGGCCTTAGAGTCCTAGTCCTTGTTATTTATTTATCATTAGGGTTTATGTATCTGGGTGGATAATTTATTACTTTGCCTTTTTTTTTTTTTTTTTTTTTTTTTTAATAGCTCTTATTCATACACCCTCAGAAGCCAAATATCTAGGTATGTAGGTATCCATATATACTTACAGGCATCAAGATTGAGCTTGCTCCTGAGTTTCTCTCTCTATATATTATATATATATATATTGCATATATATATAATAATATATATACTATATTACATATATATTATATATATTATATATATATGACATATATATATATATCTGCAATCATTATAGATGAACTTGAAGATGAACATTAGGGAATCTATGAGAATAACAAAAAACTGGAAAAGATTCTCCAGTTGTATCAGCATAGACTTACATCACATGCTCTGCATTTGAACAGGACAGGACCACACAAATTGGGTAGCTACTATGTCCCTCCAAGATATTCACAATGACAGAAAAAGTGTATATGAAATATATACCCTGTCTTCCAGGGAGGTACAAATACAACTGAAGCCACATTAAGGAAACAGTACTGTGGGGCAAGGCCAAAAAAATCAAAACCAAGCAAGCAAGCAAGCAAACAAACAAAAAACCACGAATCTAAACAAACCGTACCAAAATAACAATGACAACAGCAGCAACAAAACCACCAAAACCTGCAAACCCGGGTGAGCCTTGGGAAGCAGGAAGAGACAGAACCAGTTACTTAATGACTTCTTTGTAGGGAGGCCATCTAAGGATTCAGTTTCAAGAGAGCTTGGTGAAGCACGTACGCTGAAGTGATACCAGGACAGAAAGTGGCTTTGAGAGGGATCATCATCTTCCTCTAATTTCATAGAAATCTGAGAGGGAAGTAATTCTACCTGTTATACTGAGTTCTAGGCAACCTGCAGGGTAGATGAGTTGAAAGCTGATAGCTGCTACCAGCCAATTCTTCTCATAAAAACTAGTTTGAAAAGATCTGCACAGGGTTTTTCATTTAAGACTTCAGGACCTTCTTTTGTAAAGACTGTAGAATAGGACAAGGTGTCATTGGCTTCTCTGAGGAAAAATTTAAAGCAAATTACACGAGAACCAAGTCAGAGTCACTCTAAATTTCTCATCGTCACAAATGTGTGTAGTTGAACAATGATTGATGAAATAGTCTCCTCTGAACAGTCTGTGCTAAAATAACCGATCAGACATAGTGCAAATATTGTGTCTTATTCCAAACATGTCTTTCCTACACTTCTTTTGTGTAAAAGTGGGGAAGTACATTGGTGGAGCACACAAATGTGAAGAAATGTTCTGTGAAGGTAAAAAGAATTAATCTCAACACCATAACCAGTGGAAATCCTGAATAGGCTTGAAGGAGGGTATTGCAAAGTGCAGTATCTGTGGATCCATTATGTATGCTACAGGATATGGCCAAACTACCAGGCACTTTGTACTGCATGTTAAAACTAGAATGCAAAGCAGACGGGGCACAGACATTTGAAATTCATGTTGTTAGCTTTCTGAAGGCATTTCTGAACTCTTCTGATTACAACATCCTTGGAACAGGAGGGATTTTTCCACATTAGTGGGGGAAAAAATGTCAGGAAAGCTGTAGAGTTGGGTTTATGAGTATACAATCCCCAGTTATAGATGCTGAAATTGTGAAATTAACTTTCCTTATTGAGTTCCAATACTGAGTCTTATGAACCTCCAAAGCCACATGGTGCAGAACAGAAGGCAAATTTGCATCAATTAATTGTTTTATGAAAACCTGATAAAGAAGTACTCTCCTTGAAACACTTAGATTAATGAACCTAAATACAACATGTGCATATATCTGTGTATATAGCACTATATTAGAGGATGTTAATGGCTGCCATCAATCACAAATCTGGTTACAGTTGATATATGAACTACCTTCAATGAGTCTAAATGAAAGAACAGTGCAATGCTTCTTTTCTATAGGAATAAAATAAAAATAACATCTTTGCAGCTAAACTCCACAATCTTGCAGTTGAGCATCTTGTCTAAATTAATTGCTCAGATCTTTCTGTAAATAAGGACAAAAAATAGATAGTAAATCTCAAGTAAGATGGGTAAGAAGAGCTACATTCCAAAGTTCCTGTCTGTTGTCTACAAAGCTGGGATTCCTAGCCACAGGTGGTACTCAGCTGTCTGAACTTAGATAGATGTCTAGAAGTTAACTGACTAAGTTTATGACAATTATATGAATAGTTAGGTCAGTTAAGTCACCGTGAACAAGAAGATTTCAGCAGAGACAACAATGATATAATGAATTATCTTTTTAATGAAAATAATCTGACAATGACATCCTGCTGCTACTTTTGTGCCTGTTACTAGGAAAACCTAGGAACTGATAACCTTTGTCTATTGTATGAGTCATTGTATAGAAATTTTTGGAAGCTGTCTTTCTTCCCCAATACTTCTGCTTTTTCCTCATGTATTCCCAGCAAAAATGCTCCATCGGAATGAGATAAAGTGAAACAGGCACTGTCTAGACACCTTGAAGTAAATTCTACTTCCTCCTCTTTCAGTCAGTCCTGCAGTACAAGGCTCATAGAATCATAGAGTGGTTTGGGTTGGAAGGGACCTTAAAGATCGTCTAATTCCAACCCCTTTTGGCAGGGACAACTCCCACTAGATCAGGTTGCTCAAAGCCCTGTCCAACCTGGCTTTAAATGCTTCCAGGGACAGGGCAATCACAACTTCTCTGGGCAACTTATTCCAGTGCATCACTTCACATAGTGAAGAATTTCTTTCAAATATCTAATCTAAATCTACCCTTTAAACCCTAAATGGTTTAAAATCATTACTCTTTGTACTATCATTACCTGACTGAGCAAGAAGTAGATCTCCATCTTTTTTATAAGTTCCCTTTAAGTACTGAAAGGCTGCAATGAGGTCTTCCTGGAGCCTTCTCCTGTCTAGGATGAACACCCCCAACTCCCTCAACCTGTCTTCATAGGAGAGGTGCTCCAGCGTCTTGATAATCTTTGTGGCCCTCCTCTGGACTCTTTCTAATACTTCCATGTCCTTCTTGTGCTGGGGACCCCAGAGATGAATGCAGTACTCCAAGTGGTGTCTCATGAGAGCAGAGGGGCAGAATCACCTCCCTTGACCTACTGGCCACACTGCTTTTGTTGCAGACCAAGATACAGGATGGCTTTCTGAACTGCAAGCACATATTGAGGGCTCATGTTGAGATTTTCATCAACCAACAACCCCAGGTTCTTATCCTCAGGGCTGCTCTCAATGCATTTTCTGCCCAGCCTGTATTTGTGCTTAGGATTGCCCCTGCCCAAATGCAGGACTTTTCACTTAGCTTTGTTGAACCGCATGAGGTTGTAGTTTTACCATGCTAGGCAGCTGAACACCAAAACCGCTCTCTCACTCCCCCTCCTTAGATGAGGAGGGGAAGAAGTAAAGGAACGAACAACTCATGGGTTGACATAAGGATAATTTAATTAAAGGAAAAAAATATATATATTAAGGAAATATTATTATTAATTCAACAATTTAACTAAAGGGAAAAAAAGGAAAGGGGAAAAAGGGAGAGAAAAAAAAAAAAAAAAAAGTAAAGGCTATGTGGAAATACAGAGGAAAGAAATTACTCTCTACTTCCCACAAGTGAGCGATGCTTGACCACGTCCTTGAAGCAGGGCATCAACGCATGTAGCCAGTGTTCAGGAGGAGGACAGACGTTTTCGCGAGAGCCCACCCCTCCCCTCTTCTTCCTTTTTCCATGTTTTATTGCTGAGTGTGACATCATATGGTATGGAATATCCCTTTGGTTGGTTTAGGTCAGCTGCCCTGGTGATGTTTCTTTCTCACTTTTTTGCCCACCCCCTAGGAGGGTTAGAGAGAGTCCTGATGCTGTGCCAGCACTTCTTAGCAGCAGACACAACACCGGTGTGATACCACTGCTGTTTTAGCTACAAGTGCAGAGTGCAGCACTGTATGGGCTGCTGCAGGGAAATTTAACATCCCAGCCAGACCCAGTACAGAGGTTTGCACAAGTCTATCTCTCAGGCCTGTCTAGGTCCCTCTGGATGGCATCCCTTCCCTCCAGTGTGTCGACTGCACCACACAGTTTGGTGTCATCAGCAGACTTGTTGAAAGTGCACTCAATCTCACTGTCCATGTCACCAACAAAGATGTTAAATAATGCCAGTCCCAATACTGACCCCTTAAGGAACACCACTCATTACTGATCTCCACTTGGACATTGAGCCATTGACTGTAACTCTTTGAGTGCAACCATCCAGCCAATTCCTTACACACCGAGTGGTCCATCCATCATGTTTTACGTTTAGATAGGATCAGGAAGTTTTAGGCCATTTTTTGTTATCTGCACTAACAATAGCTACAACAAAGAGGTCTGCACTTTAAAAATGTTTTGTATGTGCATTGTATGTATATGTGTGTATATGCATATATCTGACATATTATCATACATTTGCCTAAATATATATGTGTATATATGCATACAATTCTATTTAAAAAATCCTTGAATGAAATAACCAAATGGAGAATTATATTGCAATAACTTTGTTCCTGGTCTTTCCACCTAATTAATCATTTTCCAGAAATTGCACTCCGCTAGTCACGCTGTCCAGAAATCAGTCCAATAATGTGTCATTAGACATCTTTCTATGTTATTCTTCTCTCTCCCATTCACTGAAACAAATTTTGGTTGGACAGTGAAATGAGCTATACACTGATAAAGATTTACAGTGGGAGTTAATAGCCTTATTTTTCCCCATACCAGATAAGTTGGTACACTTCCATAAATTGCACAAAATTACCTCCCGGCAAAATATTAGTTTCTAATTTTCTTTTTCTGTACAGATTTAAGAATTGGATTCTGATTGAAGTGATAGCACTCCTATATGACTGTCAACATTTACTTTTTATTCCAGGTAAATTAATATTTTCTTGGACTTTCCAGTATGTTTGCAGTTCTATTCTTTTTCAGAGGACAATTACTCTGTATAAAAATGTATGAGATGTATCAGTAGTTGTGACCTCTCTGCCACTGGCCCTTGATGATAAATTTCTTGAATGATCTCCGTCAACAGGTTGGAACTGAGGGAGGCCAAACCTTGTGGAAAGAATCTGTGCTTAGAGCTTGCTTATTACAAGACATGAAAAATAAATGGTTTGAATGTGAAACACATTTTTTCACCCACGGAATGACTTGGGGTGTAATGGACTGCATTCAGAAATCTTCAGTTATTTTAGTCAATCTTTTTTTGTATTTGCTTTCATTTTCTGCCAAAATATAGTCCTAATTTTTCAGGCATTAACTTCTACTTTTAGTCAGAAAATTACATTTAGAAACACAGTGTTTTTCACACCTTCTAGCTTAAGCCCTAGCATTTGTGTTGTATCTCTGTCCACAACAGAGAGTAAGATTTAATATACCAAGAAAACAACTTAATGTACTGGCAAAACATCACTTTGTGGTTCAGTGTAATATGCATAGGGTTTAGCCTCAGAGGATTCAGTGACTCAAACAGTAACAGAATGGGATTATTACTTACAAAGAACAAAATTAATGGCTAAGTATAGAAACCATTGGAATTGAACTACTTTGTCTCTGCATAGTCCAAAATGAATTGCAGAAGAAAGGGGGACAGCATAGTTTTTTTAACATCCCTCAAATCCCCCATCGTAAATACCAGCTTGGGGAAAATATAGTAGAGTGGTAAATTTTCTCTGTCTAATCAGATCACTAACTTGAGTTCATACTTCACAACAAACATTAAAATGTAAAATAGTTTTCTAATACAGCAATTAAAACCAAAACAAAACAACAATAACAAACACAATTACTGTATATCAGGAACTGTTGACACTGTTGTGGGCAGAGAGATCTTGACAAGAGAGCTGGGCAACCAACAACAATATGTTTAACAAGAGTAAGTGCTGTATTCTGCACCTGAGAAGGAGCAACTCCAGATATATGTACAGATGGGGGGATGAGAGGCTGGAGACCCATTAGACCCATTAGACCCATAGAAAGGGATCTGGGGGTTTTAGTTGCAAGAAAGTTGAACATGAGTCAACAGTGTGCCCTGGCAGCCAGGAGGGCCAACTGTATCCTGGGGAGGATCAGGCACACCATTGCCAGCTGGTCAAGGGAAGTGATTGTCCCACTCTGCTCTGTGCTGGTACAGCCTCACTTTGAGTACTGCATGTGGTTTTGGGTGCCACAATACAAGAAGAACATAAAACTATTAGAGAGTGTCCAAAGAAGGGCTACAAAGATGGTGAAGGGTCTAGAGCGAAAGATGTATGAGGAGTGGCTGAAGTTCCTTGGTTTGTTCAGCCCAGAGCAGAGCAGGCTGAGGGGAGGCCTCATGGCAGCCTGCAGTTCCCTCACAAGGGGAGCGGAGGGGCAGGCGCTGAGCTCTGCTCCCTGGGGACAGCGACAGGACCCAAGGGAACAGCATGGGGCTGGGACAGGGGAGGGTCAGGCTGGGGGTTACAGAAAGGTTCTGCACCCAGAGGGTGGTCGGGCACTGGGACAGGCTCCCCAGGGCAGTGGTCACAGCACTGAGCCTGCTGGAGTTTAAGAAGCATTTGGACAATGCTCTGAAGCATATGGTTTAATTTTGGGGTGTCTTGTGTGGAGCCAGAAATTGGATTCAATGACCCTTGTGGGTCCCTTCCAACTCAGGATATTCTATGATTCTGTGATTCCATGTACGACTGAAATACCACCCATTTCAGATCAGAATCATTATCAGGGAAAAGGAACAACAACAAAAAGGTAGCAAAACCTTCCACACTTATTCAGAACAGTAATTTCAGACATTCAATTTCAAACAGCTTTTTCCATTTATTAGAAATTCATTAATCATTCGATACATTACTGATTGCAATAAAATGTGATATAAATCCTATAGTAACACTAAAGCCCATTTCATTATTGTGAATGTGTGCGTGTCTGTGTGTATTTGCACTAACAGAATCCCCTAAAACATGTGAATTTACATCTGTAAGTTAACATTTTGAGCTAAATTACCTCTGATGTCCTTAGGAGTCATGTCATTTAACACTTCTCAAGTGATAGCCTACTTCTTTCAATTCTAAAGATGTTTCTAACATTATAATTTTCTTTTAAAATTGATCTGAGTCCCTTCTGGGAATAAATATATGTGATTCTTTGTTTGATTTGAAAAATACTGTGTTCATCTGATCAAACACTACAGTAAGAATTTTAATGAAAACTGGCATTAAAATGCATAAGGATTTTTTTTTTTTTGAACCAAATTTTAGTCTTTATCTGATACTTAATCCAAAATGCAGAGTACAAAAATTAATTACAGAAATAGTCAAGTAGTAAATAAAAATTGTACTGTGTGATATTAATGAACATCATTTCCAAGTTAAAATGTAAAATATTTAATGAATTTTCTATGAGCTGTTCTTTTTGGAAAATGTATTTATGAAGGGCATCAAGGGAAGATCAACTTGGATAAATTGCTGGTAACAAATTGCTCGTTCGTTGTTACTATTTAGGAATTGGCAGTAACAGCTTTTATCTTGGTGATATTGGGGTCCGTCCCCACCAGAACTTGATAAAGCTCAATAAAATCTTTCTGAGTCATATTTTCCTCTTGTGAAAGTGCGGATGGTATGCAATAAGCCTGACACCACAACATGTGGAAACAGTAGGTACTGTCCCCAGCAAGATGCACATTGCCTGCATGGTAGCTGTCAGAGGGTATCTCCCCATTTGCCAACCAGAAGCAAACATCCTATTTACCTTGGTTCATGACAAATGGGCTCAGAGGAGCTGGGAACTTGAATGGTATCAGAGTAAAATGTGTATGTGCATGTCTGTGTGTATGCCCATCTCAGAACACAAATCTCAGAATATAAGATTGCTATCCACTCACTATATCCTGCTGAGCAAATGCATTTTTGATTACATGCCACTGAGTGGTGTAGTTCTGTTCTTGCAGCCACCCCACTGAAAATCCCTTGCGGCAAGCAGTGTACAAGACTAATGGCCTTTCATTTCTGTCTTCTAACCAATGGCATCTAAATATTCTTGTCTTTTTAGCATTATTTTAATAATAAATAACCAATACATTTCTTGCTTAGTACAATATCGTTCTCCTAGACCTCCACTGAATTATTTGCCTACATATCACACACATAAACATGGGCACAGAGAGAAAAATCTACTCCAAATTTTTCTGTTGAAATCCCCACCAGCTAAAATAATCACTAGAATTGCCACTGGTAATATGAGTAAATAGCTTTGATAATTCCTTTATACTTAATAACATGAAATTGAAGACATATCTCTTTTACACCCCTTTCTCTCACCTCCTTAACTTCCTTGCTTGGAGCCTCTCGTGATATTTATAAAACTTATAATTTTATTACTGTTCTACACATCAAGAAATACTTCACTAAATGCAGAAACTTTTACTATGGTTTGTCTTTACTGAAAGTTTTACAAAAAGTTACAGAAACAACATAACAGTTCAGTTTGTTGGTCACTTGAAAGCACTTATTTGTTGTGTCACAACAACAAAAACTATAAGTTAATGTTCCCCTAATATAATGTTTATCATCCAACAAATGTCCTTTTTTTGCAATAAATTATTAAGATGAGTTTACATTAAGACTTTTTCTAAGTTCTAGTGGATACAATCACATTTTAATTAAGCTTGAGCGAGTGTTTCTGTAAAAGTGTGGGCTTTTTTCCTCATTGTTTGCCAGCATAAATAATTTGATTTTGCTTAAAATTCAGCATGAAAATTTTGATTACTAGTTGTCCTGTAGTGTAGATTTGATGTTCATTACCATCTCCTTAGTAACTATTACAGGTCAGTTAAATAATATCAGAGTTCCCGATACACTGAAGAGGGTGGCTGTTACCTTAAGATGCGTGGCTATTAAAAGAATATTAAAAGAGGAGTACACCACTGTATCAAAGGTCCATCTGTCATGGTATCCTATTTCTGGCACTGGCTAAGAGCAAATTTCTGTGTAAGAATACAATTATAGGGGCAACAGCCAAATGACTGAAGTGATGCAAATAACTGCCCTGCTTCTTTTTTTTTTTTCTTTTTTTTTTTTTTTTTATTTTTTTTTAAAAAAAAAAAAAAAAAAATAAGAAATTTTTTTTGGCCAAAAAAAAAAAAAAATATTTTTTTTTTTTTTTTTTTTTTTTTTTTCTGAATAAATTGTATGTATTTACACACACACATAGCAAACACAGCAATCACACAAATACATGGAGGTTGTATTATTTTTATTTAATTTTAGTCAAATCTTTAGCTTTAAATTTCAGCTAAACCTCAGCTTTCTTTCATGCAAAAAATAGCCATTTTTAGGTAATATTTTAATTTTATTCCCCATATTTTCTCTCTTTTTCAGAAAGAAATGCAAAAATGTTACATTTTCAGATGTCTGCTCTTAACTGTAATTCTTCACAGAAACTACTTGTGAGTATAAAGTATTTGGGAATAGCCTGACATCCTATGAAAATATTATAGCTCTGTCAAAATAATTTTTTTTGTTGAAATTCGCTTTCTCTTCCTTCACATTATGCAACATCTAGAATGCACACATGCAGTTTGTCATCAAAATGCGACAGCACTTGTTTAGCAAAGTTGGCAACAGAGAAAATACTATACCAGTTCTTTAAAGCCAAATGTCCTTCCCTTTCCACTTACACATGCAGTTCAAGTTGCAGTCACATAATTGGGTCTCAGATACCTGAGAAATTGCTTCTCTCTCTCTCTCGAATCCCACCCAAGTTAAAAACTACTATTAAAGGTCACACTTTCATTCCCCAACTGCTTTTCTCTCAGAAAGCTTCATCATGGTACCCTAGTAATTTGCTTCCTTTTATCTGTTGATTTTCAAGTGTGTTAAGTCCAAGTTAGAGAGTAGAGAGCTAACCTCTTTCCCAGGTTTTTCTGCTGGGTGAGTTTTGGCTGACTTACAGTGGTTTAAAAATGCACTCCAATATATCATATTTACCTTAATGTTGTATAATGACCAATTATACAGAGTTGTACAGTTATTGCTATTTTCCACTCTCTGTCCATGCAAGAGGACTTTCTTAATATGTTTACTGTTTACAGCATCAAAACAAACAAAACCCAACAAAATAAAAAGAAACAAAAAATAGAGAAGCTGAAGAAATTTGTCTTGTGGGGTTCCTCTGTGGAACTCAGCTGGAACTCTGCTCATTTCAGCAGGAAGTGACTGACAACTGAGTTGCACAGCAGATGTACAGACAGACAGCTTAATCTCATGACTGATGTAAACTAAGTCTACTTGCCATCTTCTTTCTCTTCCATAGTTTTTGCCATCAGTAGTTATATTCACTGCATGTGTGTGTATGTATTGCTTGTGGTGAAAATACTTTCTTTTGAAACATCAGTGCATAAAACTAGTTGTTGTTGTTTTGTTTTTGTTTTCCAAGAAGTAAACAAACTTTTATACCACTTGAGCAAAATAAGTACATTTGAGAGAAACTGGGCATTTAACATTCTGAAAATCAGGTGCTTCCACCACTGCTGACTTCTGTTGCACTTTACCATAATCTGTGTCATTCTTAGTTTAAAGCTCTCCTCACCACATTGTCTAGCCTTTTGCAAAGATGATCTTGGCTCCACTTTGTCAGACAGATCTTCTCTCCACCTTCCAGTGCTCAGTCCTTAAAGTGGGTCCCATGGTTGTTAAAGCCAAATTCCTTTCAACACCACCATATGCACAACCAGATGTTATTCTGCAGGTGATGAAATTAATATAGTTGTATGACTTTGGTGTGACAGGGCTCAAAATCTGCCAGAGTTCTGAGGTAGTTCTGTTTAGATTTTCTCCAATCCAGAGAAAGGATGATTTTTACTCTTAGTTTTAGTTTTGTTTTAGTAGACTAAAAAGTAATGTCTACTATGTTTTGTAGACATATTTTAGTCTGTTAGACTAGAATATGCAAGTCTGAATAAAGAAAGCCTACAGTTATTCTTGCAGTAGTAAAATAAATACTGCCAGAGAGATCTCCCAGGTACCAGAACTTCATTGCCTGTGCTGTTAAATTGTTGAAATGGTTTCTAGCATGCTTTTAAACTGGGAAAATAAGCAGATATCCATCTAGGTTCCTAGTGAGGTTTGGGATTTAGTAAAAGCCATACTCCATTCTCAATAGGCAGCATTGTTTCAGCCACCCTGTTTTGGAATCTAAGAGAGTGTAATAGTAAGAGAGTGTAAGAGAGTGTAATAGGCATCATTCCATGCTGAAGAATAGTTTGGGAATATTTTGTTTGCTGGTTTGAATGAGTAAATGTGATTAGGAAAAACATAATAAAACAATAATAATAATTAACAATAATTATAATAGAAACTACTTTGCCAGTTGTGCCCTTAAAAACAGGTTCTGGATTTCAGTCCAGCCACCAAAACTTTTTTTTTTTTTTTTTTTTTTTTTTTTTTAATTATAAGAAAATATATTCACTTCTTTCTAGTTCCAAGGAAATTCTCACCATTCTCTAGCTGACCACTTAAAGCACATAAAGCATTTTCTAATCTAATGCATAAAATGTCAATTTCCAAGCCTTTCTGTGAGTCTTTCAAATCTTTTCTTTTTGGGTATGCTCAGTTAATCTTATACACACATTCCTTTGTTTTATTCATTTATTGATTTATTTATTTTTCCTCTGGAAGGTTCCACATGTGTCCCAGGAACTTCTTAGAAAATTAAAACCCAAGAAAATACACACATAGGATAAACTTCCTTAAATAGGGCATTGTGCCCAATTAAATTAGCTGAATTCTCAGCAGGGCTAATTAGATTGGGTGGAGCTCCTTTGTGAAGGTTGTATTTTCTTCAGTTCCAGTGAAACAGTGTTTGGGCTATCAGTGATCCACACAGTCCTGTATTCAGCAGGGTAAGCTACTTTGGAAAGTCTATCATCAGAAATCTGATTTGAAACAACCATTTTGAAAAAACTTGGCTGCTTTGTGCCTTTTAACCTAGTTAAAATATATAATTGCTGCTGTTTTTTGTTTTGTTTTTCTTTAGACGTGGTATTTCCTGCTCTACATCCATTACACATTTCAGAATCAACCCAGTTCGTGTGAAAAGCAAAGCACAAAACATGCTGGCAGGACATTGAAGCAGGTGCATAGACACTGTGCTCCATCATCTATGACTTTGCCGATGAGAGACTAGATTTTGTTAAAATGATTATCTGTAATCCTAGACATTAAAATGGGGTAGTAGGCCAATTTTTTTTTTTTTTTTTTTTTTTTTTTTTTTTTTTATCCCTATTGGAAAAGAATCTTGTTAGAAACTAATCCAATTTATAGATGGGTCATTTGTGGCTCACTCCCATAACTGTGGGTCTGGATTTTTGTGACAGATGGATGAGTTGACATTCTTAGTAGGAACTGTGCTTCCTGCAAATACATTAGGATACATACATGGTATTTTGCCTCTCTGAAGTCGTGAACGTCTGTTGGGATGGCATTTTGCCTACTCACAAGTCAGCAGAGAAGTCAAGCAATGGTATGTTTATACGGACAGTTGGCATTACCCTGCAAATGTCACTTTTTTCATTCTGTGCCAGTACTACATATTGGCACCACATGCCTCTTTACACCTAATTACATGAGTTGACACTTACATGACAGAACTGAAATGGTTGATCTGAGAAGGAAGGAAAGAAAAGTTGAAATTTATGGTTGCTTTTACAAATAAAAGTAATATGTTTGTGGACTTGTTAGAATGTCAATACACAGGAAAAGTCATGACCCTTCCACTGTCTCACATTCAAGTCATTTTCCTAAAATGTAGTGATCATCAGTGTCCTCCATTTTGGCACAGATGAACATCTGATGAGGGTAAGTCCTTCTACTAAGAAGTATGTACTTTGCAGATATGAACTTTAAGAGGTTTGGGGGTGGTAATAGAAAGATATATATATATATATATTTCTTTATATATATATATATATATAAATAGATTAAGATTGTTTATCTGTTGCAAAATCCAATAGAAATAAAATGTGAAAGATTTTTTAAAAATACACTTAAATATAGAACACATAATGGTATGGGACATCTAGGATTACACTTATTCTTTTCTAGAGCTCTTTTTTATCTCAACCATGTACAGTCCTGCAGATAACAGGAGAGAACTTGAAAGCCATTCTGCTACAGTTACCTCTACTCTTACTGGTACAGCTGCAAGTCGGCATCATTATCTTTCCTTTCTTCCTCATTTTCTTACTCTTCTTGATCTTCTTTTCTCTTTCCAATACTGGCACAATACTTCTACCATTTACACAGTGCTGGTGGAAATGCCTGAGAGATTATGATCCAGTTAAACAGGCTTATTTTACAGAAAACTAAACCAATAAATAAATAAATAAATAAATAGCAGATATTTTTCTTCTGGATTGGGAAATTGTGGATCCAACAAGTACCCATAATTCAGCAAGTATGGGTAGAGGATCTCTATACATTTTGGTATTAATGACCTATTAGATTAGTTCAGCAACTCATAGAAACACAATTTTAGATTCATTCCTGTAGACTATTGGCTTTGGCTTTTCATTTTGGAAGGCAGTTGACATTTTGGAGGTTAACTGATTGGGACTGTTAATAAAATGCCCACTTTATACTGAGTATATCTGCCAAACAGCCTCACAGCTTCCTCACAGTCAAGTCACTTTCTTTCTCTGAGCCTATAAAGACATGTAAGTTCTTTCATATTCTCTAGAAGAAGACTAAAGAACAACGGGTATTGCAAGAGAAGACATGTAGGACACAATTTGCTCACAACAGAGACAGAAAACTCTTAAATAACTGGAATGTAACTGATAAGTACAGTTAAACCGTCTTGGATGCTCATACTCATGAGCATCCATTAGCCCACTTTGGCTAATTCTGCGATGAAGAGATACTCATACAGATAAAATAATAATAAAAACAACTGAGTGATCCAGTTACTCAAAACTTGTTTCCTTTCAACTTTACTAAATTATTTAATCCTCCCACTCCTCCCAAAGTAGTTAAAGGAAAGTAAACAGGATTAAGAAGCATGGCTTTTACCTTTTCTCCTTTACTAGTTTGTAAGATTGATTGCCCACACAGAAGAAAAGAATAGCATACTACAAACTGGGAGAATAGCAAAAACATACTCTCTGTTCATACATTTCCTTCCAAAAGCTTGTTGTTACATATAGGTATTCTTTCTAAACAGTTGTCACTAACCAGTTCTCTTTGATGTAAAGGTTAAATTGTATTTTGAAAGAAAGCACTTAAAAGGGCTTGCAAGCAGTGACAATATGACTTTATCTTAGAGATCTAGCAAATAGTTAATATATCTGTTCAAAAAAAAAAAAAAAAAAGGCTGCTGTTTTTTAAGAAGGAACTAGTCCTCATCCACTAAATCCCTCACACATCACCCACATTCTTGGAGACTCTGATTTATGCCTAACGACAGACATCAACTTGTGTGCCCTAAATCTAAATTAGTAGCTCAGGCTTTCTTGATAGTTGATAAAGAGAATGAAATACTTCCACATGGTGATTAAGATAGAAAGAATCACCTTCTAAAGTTGTCTCTTCCTCTTCAGCACCTGTGTAGGAGTTCTGGGCCTCTTGTTTTGGCACTATAGTGCAATTAGATAAGGTAAATGTGGGTATGTTTCTGGGTTCATCCTTAGTTCAATTCAGTATAATTAAATTGAGTTTGCCTAAATGACTTGTATTGCTTCCTTAAAACAATCTGGTTTATATGGCCAGAAATGGGCCAGCAGTAGTCATGCATCCAGTTATCACATCTCAAGTATGGAGCGATACCTAACAGCTATGGAGCTGCTGTCTGCTGAATAGCTCTAGCTGTTCTGTAAGACAGCATCTGGCTACATCCCAAATAAAATAAATAAATAAATAAATATATAATAAATCAAGAAACCTTCAAAGTTCTTTCCTTAAGCAGTTATTTTGGGGCATTATTTTTGTAACGTATGGTAAGTACCTTACAAAATATATATTACAATATATACTATATATACAAAAGGTAAGGTAATATATACTTAAGGTAATAAGGTAATACATACTTACCATGCCTTACCTTCTGTAAAAAAGGTAAAAAAGCATTATTTTTGTAAGAGGCGTAATGTTTGTTACTTAATTTCAAAAGTTTAATAAAGCAGAATTAAAGATATATTTTTGTTGTTGTTGTTTTTTGTTTGTTTGTTTGTTTGTTTTTAATAACTGATTTTGGTACAGCTTTATGAGGTGAACTAGTATATTTGTGATTAAGAATAAACAACAAATATTCACCCTTTAAAATATTTTCTTTGTGGGTCTGTGCAAACCTCATAAAGTTCAACAAGGCCAAGTGCAAGGTTGTACATCTGGGCAGGGGCAATCCCAAGCACAAATACAGGCTGCGCAGGAAATGCACTGAGAGCAGTCCTGAGAAGAAGGATCTAAGGAGAAGGTGTTGGCTGATGAAAAGCTCAATATGAGCTGGCAATGTGTGCTTGCAGCCCAGAAACCAACTGTATCCTGGGATACGGTCAAAAAGAAACATGTGTCAAAAGAAACATGACCAGCAGGTCAAGGGAAGTGACTGTCGCCCTCTACTCTGCTCTCAGGAGACCCCACCTGGAGTGCTGCATTCAGCTCTGGGTTCTCCAGCACAAGAAGGACATAGAGTAAGTCCAGAGGGCCACAAAGATTATCAGAGGACTGAAGCACCTCTCCTAAGGACACAGGCTGAGGTAGTTGGGGTTGTGCAGCCTGGAGAAGAGAAGGCTCCAAGGAGACCTTTTAGCAACTTTCCAGTACCTAAAGGGGGCCTACAGGAAAGTTGTGGAGGGACTCTGTCAGGAAGTGAAGTGGTTAGACAAGGGGTAATGGTTTTAAACTGAAAGAAGGTAGATTTAGATTAAGTATAAGTAAGAAATTCTTCACTCAAAGAGTGATGAGGCACTGGAACAGGTTGCCCAGAGAAGTTGTGGATTCCCCATTCCTGGAAGTTTTGAAGGTCAGGTTGGGTGGGGCTTTGAGCAACCTGATTTAGTGGGAGTTGTCCTTGCCCATGGCAGAGGGGTTGGAATTAGATGATCTTTAAGGTTCCTTCCAATCCAACCCAAACTATTCTATAATGTATTTCATTGCAATAATAATTTATTTTAAAATAACTGGTTATAAATTACTTCAGTAATAGTTTTGCCTAACTTTTCTTTAAGTGTAACAAAAGAAAGAAAAAAAATATACATTTGCACAGGTAAGTATGCATGAAGTTTCTGAAGATTTTCTATATTTGTGAGAATCAAAACTGGGGAAAAGGTAGTTATCTAAACTGAAGATTTAGAGAAATGCAAAGATCAGAGAAAAAAAAAAAAAAAAAAAAAATTTGTTTTAAAAGAAAAATAGGAAAATTATATCTAAAAAAGCACAGGAGACCAGATAAGAAAAATGGGTAGGATGATAATTAATGTTTTAACAGGGTACACTGACAAAATATAAGCTGCATTGCTTATATTTTAATTAATTAATTGCTTATATTGCTATTTGCTCCTATGGCCCTTGTGTTTCCTATTAAATTCTGTGGAGTTTTCTAGCATTTACACATATAGCAATAAGAACAAGGAAGTATAATAATACCCAATATCAAAACCGGAGAAACCCAGTTTCTAATGATGTTATCCTTATGAGATATAATAGCGATTTCAGTGGATTTACTTATGTCCTACTCTGCTCTCAGCGTATCAGACTGGCATTTTTTTACAAATGTCACTTGGAAATATGCTCCTCTTGTGACCTCCCGCTTGGTATGACAAGTGCTCCAGAAATATTCTAAAGTGAAGCAAGTTAACTACTGCAAGGGCTGGAGGGGAATGAGAAGAATGACATTTTAAAGAGCAAGCAATTTTTTACAACAAATTCTGAATGTGAAAAAACTTCTGGACCAGAATTAAGGAGGATGCTTCGACAAGTCCAGCTGCATTTTTCTAGGACTTGCATTTGATAAATGGTGGGTTAAAAGAGAAGAAAAAAATATATATTCAAAGCTATTGAAATACCACCACCTAAATATTCATTGGAACATTTGCTGTTTCTTGGTATGATAATATATTGAAGCAATTCATACCTAACCTTTCCCAAAAAAAGGCCATGATCTTTACAATCTAAAGCTGAATATGCACTAAAAAAAAGTTGTACTGCTTCACTATTCTCTACTGAGCATTATACCAAATCTATATGGGAAGGGAACCTGTCTTGCCTATATAATTATCTCCAGTTCTGGTGACATTCTGCATAACTGTATGGCAAAACAGCAGTCATTTGAAGACACTTGATACCAATACAAAACCAATGTACAGACATACTTTCCTTGTATGAAGATGATGGAAATATTACATCATATTCCAGATTTTTCAGGAGCATTGTCAACATATACTGATTTCCAACTAGCATTTTTGCCTTTTTAATTTCATGATGTTCATGATGGCTGTCTGGTTATGAATTTCAAAGGTTTAGCAGGGTGCAAGACTTCAAAATTCACTGATAGATTTATTAACACATGAGTAAGCTTTAGAAACATGTAGTTAGGTTTCAAAAACACACAAGTAGGCTTTAGAAATAGCTGTATTCTGCAATTCATTTAAAGGCAGGCAGTCTGCTTCCATATGGGTCTCAAATGGCTTCTCCTCATGTTCCACAGTTAGTCTGGAGGATTGCCTATGGCTCTTTGATGTCATGGCTGAGCACGCTGTCCCCATCAGCAAGTTAATAGGTACTTCCTTGCTCTCTAGAGAGGGGTGTTCATTGGCGCAACAGACGTTCATTTACAGAGTTTATCATTTCTGATATATTTCAGTACCAAATTTCTGTAGACTTTTAGAAATACTACAAGTAATCCAAGCCCTTTTAATGCTCCCATTTCCTGTTTCACAAGCATCATTTTAATATGTTATCACTCTTTTAAATGAGAACTGTAACAACCTTGCTTTTTTTAACAGGCTGTCAAGCTAATGAAGAATGGAACATTCAGCAAAATAGAAAATCCATACCAACAACACACCAGATAACATCACTTAATAGAGTTTAATATCACTTCATATGGAGCTATAATATCTCAGTGTGGTCTCAGTACTGTGTGGAATTCACACCTAATACATATACCTAATAAGAAATACAAGTGTGAGGTTCATCTCATCTAAATTTAACCATCAAAAAGTTAAACACCAAGTAGAGTAGTTCTGTCTTCCTCTGTAGAGAAAACAGAGAAACAACACTGTTGAAAGCCATGAGACCAAAGTATATTCTAGAAAGTGAATATTTAGATATCCAAAAATACCTATAGATATCTGAATTTAGGGAACAGGAAAATCTTTTCTTCCAGGTAGTCATGTGTCTTTCTAAACAAGAGCTTGCAGTCTTGTTGCAAGTTATCACTTGCTTGATAAAAGAAATAGTGTAGGTGACCAACTTAAACTAGCTGAAATACCTGGCATAGTATGTCTTACGGATGCTTTCTTTCTCTTTCAATGATTCCAGAAAGTATAAATGGTCCTCAGAGTCAGTAAATACAATAATTTTGGCTTGCAATGTAAATTTTCAGACAGATATTCTCTGAAAATTGCAAATCACATTGCCATTCACATGCTCTCATAATACTGACCTTCTGATGTTTGAAAAGCCCATCTTCATCTGCTATGTATCTGAAAAAGATGAAGTACCTTTCTTAAAAAACAAAGCTCATTTTCTTCACTTTAAAATTCCTTTTCACTCCTAACAGATGTTCTTTCCAGGTTTCATAGAAACGAATGAAGTCATCTAAGTTGTGAAGTTATCTTCACATCTGAAAAATTTGGAAAAGATCATTTACTACCTACTGAAACATCCCTACAGCATTCATGAGTCACAAAGGTATTCCATGGAACTGAAACCCCTGTGGGTGTCACAAAAAGAGTTCTTTCTTCATCTGCAAGTGTTATTCTAATCTGGCAACATCCAAATGCCAGAACCAAACTACTGAAACATTTTCCTCCTGACACTTTAACGAGTTCATCAGCTAATGTGAGAATGGATAGCTTCTTTCAATTGGCTGAAGTTTTCTGTACTCAGCACAATCATTTACTTACCATTAGATTTCTTTAATTTTGAATTACTATTAAGACATTCAAACATTATGTAGATTACTTAGCTGGGCCAGTTTTCAGAATGTAATTAATTTCTTTTTTTACCATTACCCTATGTAGTAACAGCTTCTTCAAAGAAACACTCTAGGAGCACAGCCCATGCATTAAAAAACATTTTTCTCAAGCTTATTGTGGGGAAAAAAATGACAGAAATCAAAAGCTACATTACCTGTCATAATCTCTACTTATTGTTACATCAGCAAAAGTGTTAAAGCAAATGTTTACTGATGTTTTAAAGGCATTGAACACTATCCTATTAACTTATTTCTAATTAATTATACATCTTGTGCAATCAAACTGGTTGCTTTTACCCAGAAATCCAGTTTTCATCAAGGTTGAAACAAAAGTCCCCAATTTTTATTTTATTATTTTCTTTTATTTTTATTTTATTTTTTTCCTGGTTTAAAACAATTCAACAAGTGACTGTGCTTTTCTATATATTATTTGGGCCACAGGGTAGACCTGGGAAACCTGGGAGGGTAGAATCCGGGAAACTATAGGCCTGTTAGTTTGACTTCAGTGCCAGGGAAACTCATGGAGCAGATTATCTTGAGTGTCATCACATGGCACTTGCAGGGCAACCACGCGATCAGGCCCAGTCAGCATGGGTTTATGAAAGACAGGTCCTGCTTGATGAACCTGATCTCCTTCTATGACAAAGTGATGCACTTAGCAGATGAGAGAAAAGCTGTGGATGTGGTCTACCTTGACTTCAGTAAGGCTTTTGACACTGTTTCCCACAGCATTCTCCTCAGGAAACTGGCTGCTCATGGCTTGGACTGGCGTACACTTCATTGTGTTAAAAACTGGCTGGGTAGCCGGGCCCAAAGAGTCATGGTTTAATGAAGTTAAACCCCGTTGGAGGCCAGTCACTAGTGGAGTCCCCCAGGGTTCAGTACTGGGGCCAGTCCTCTTTAACATCTTTATCAATGATCTGGATGAGGGGATCGAGTGCACCCTCAGTAAGTTTGCAGATGACACCAATTTTGGTGTGGGTATTGATCTGCTCGAGGGTAGGAAGGCTGTGCAGGAGGATCTGGATAGGCTGGACCGATGGGCCGAGGCCAACTGTATGAAGTTCAACAAGGCCAAGTGCCAGGTCCTGCACCTGGGTCACAACAACCCCAAGCAGATCTACAGGCTGGGAGATTTGTGGTTATAAAGCTGCCTGGCAGAGAAGGACCTGGGAGTATTGGTTGATAGCTGGCTGAATATGAGCCAGCAGTGTGCTCGGGTGGCCAAGAAGGCCAACAGTATCCTGGCTTGCATAAGAAGCAGTGTGGCCAGCAGGGCTAGGGAAGCGATTGTCCCGCTGTACTCGGCTCTGGTGAGGCCGCACCTTGAGTACTGTGTTCAGTTTTGGGCTTCTCACTACAGAAAGGACATCAGGGTGCTTGAGAGAGTCCAGAGAAGGTCAACAAAGCTGGTGAGGGTTCTGGAGAACAAGTCTTATGAGGAGCAGCTGAGAGAGCTGGGATTGTTTAGCCTGGAGAAGAGGAGGCTCAGGGAAAATGTTACCGCTCTCTAAAGGTACTTTAAAGAAGGCTGTAGCGAGGTGGGCAGTGATCTATTCTTCCACATGCCTGGTGACAGGATGAGGGGGAATGGGCTAAAGTTGCACCGGGGAGGTTTAGGTTGGATATTAGGAAGAACTTCTTTACCAAAAGGGTTGTTAGACATTGAAATGGGATGCCCAGGGAAGTGGTTGAGTCACTGTCCCTGGAGGTCTTTAAAAGATGTTTAGATGTTGAGCTTAGCAATACGGTTTAGTGGAGGACTTGTTAGTGTTAGTTCAGAGGTTGGACTGGGTGATCTTTGAGGTCTCTTCCAACCTAGATGATTCTGTGATTATACTTAGCTTAAAGAGGAGTAATTCATCTCATTCATATAGTAACCATAGGAAATATCTTTATGATTACAATAATCTTAATTTCCTCATACCCACTCATTAGAAGTATTTGAATATTGTTAATGTATACTTCTTTATAACATATATATTTCTAATTACCTCTCAATGAAATTCACTCTCAATGCAACATTATTATATACTTTGTCATAAATATCCATTAATATACAAGAGCTGTCCTCCCTAATTCTGTTTGTGATGGATATTTCCTGTTGCCTATGCTACCTGGCTGATGATTAGCAGTAATCTACATAATCTCTTCAGTACACATTTTATAACTTTCAGCACTGTTTCTTTTTCACAGACTAAACTTGCTTCCTATCATGATTTCAACATCACTGGTCTTTTCAAGTGTCAGTGTCCCCAACCATGGAAATGAATTCTGTTCTGTTCTATTAGTTGTTGATTGTATTAACAACTTCTAATTTCTTTCTGGCTTCCATGTGATTGGGTGATGGGCCCTTCAGTGGCCTTTGACTTCACTTCATTTGCAAATGGCATGTAACTTAATAGTCATTCAGAAAAATGTCCCTTTCATCAGACTTAAACAGACTAAATAATCTAGTTTAGGCACTGAAAATAGTAGCCACAGCAGCAAAAAACTTCACAGGATGATTTCTTTTTCTTCACAGGATAATCTCTTCACAGGATAATGTCCTCTGACTAAGAAGCATGTTTACAGCTAATTCATGAAAGTCTGTATTATGTCTGAGAACAGACATATTTTTTTCCCAATTCCTCTAAAAGTATATTACAGTGGAAGACAAAGAGACTAAAGACAATGGAATTCATGTTGCCATGATGTAGAGAGAAAGAAAATATAACTTTGAGGATAATATTGTTTACCCTGTTCCAGTAAATTTCTTAGACCAGTATATTCCTTAAAAGAAGGAAATAATTCTTAGTGTCCCTCTTCCACTTTTAGATCATATGTGACTTACCTGGAAGGGACAGAATGAAATGCAAGTGCTTACTTTATTTACTTTGTATTAGAGAAAAACTGAGACCTGATTAAAGAGGAGGAGGAGAACAAAAGTCTCTCCAGGCAACGTAATGTTTCAGTGGCTGCTGGAATCACAAGCTTTTCAGGTCCCTTATGTGTCATTGTTATAAATCTTCTTCTTTAGACCCAAGAGCCTGGTTTAAAATCCTATGAGCTTGGAAATGCTACCTTAATGCTGTTCCCTCAACAGTGCTGAGAGGGAAATGATCTTTCTTACCCTCTTTAGTGCAAGCCATATTCTGAAGCTTTCATTTACCTCTGGCAATGATGTCATTGAGCCAATTTCTGAGAATGTGTTAAATGTCCATTATTTACTCCTACATTCAGAGCTGGTGAGAGATAATATTTAAGGTATATCAGATTCTCAACATTCATTAAGCACTCCATTGAAAGAATATTCTCACTGATGCTAGTAGTCCATGCTAGACAGTTTGAGATTCAGTCAAGTAATTGTAATTCAGATTGATTAAAGCATATGGAAAAGATACTGAACTGCAAGTTTTCTCTGTTTGACGTAGGAAATACCTGCTTTGTGTAATGAAAATAACAGTGTGGAGGAACATGCTAATTTTGCTGTATTGTAATCACATTATGAAGGTAGCATAGAGAGGCTGTGGAGTCTCCTCTTTGGAGATATTCAAAACTCGCCTGGATGCAATCCTGTGTAACACACTCTAGGTGACCGTGCTTGAGCAGTGGGGGTTGGCCTAGTTGATCTCTGGAGGTCCCTTTCAACCTCAACCTTTCTGTGCTTCTGTAGTGGGAAGGATGCTTGTACAGTGTAATGACTGTATATTTATCCTGTTACATATTACAGCAGGCAGTATTAATAGATGGCATAGATCCTTCCCTAGGAACTGGGATCTCAGCTGTGGCTGCACAAAACCTCAGCTTTATGATACAGAATTTTCTAAGTGCAAAATAAGGGGGGGGGGGGGGGGGGGAGAGAATCTAAGCAGTTTGTATACTGAGATATCTGTACTTTCTTGCTACACTGGCCTGATAGGGTCTACCAGTTTAATTAAATGTTGGAAAACATTTAATCTCATGTAGAATTTTAATAGAGCAATTAGAACAATAGAAAAAAAAATCTCTGGCTTGTTAAGGAAAGATCTCCACAGATACACTTGATTTTTAGGAAAATAAAAGCATATATTAGTCATGGTATGTAATAAAATATCTTATGACAGTGATCAAGTAACAAGCTCTAGTCTGATGTTCATAAGAAATGATAATTAACAGGATTCCATTTTTACTATTCATCTTTCTATATCCCTTGCACTTGCTAATTTTTAAGTTATTTTCACATAGTGAGAATTTATGCGTTTTGGAATAGTAAATTCTCTTCCCTTTTAGTTTAAGGAACTCATGCAGAAGAGCTGGTTCACCAGTGACTGTAACCACCAGTATTTGTACAAATAGACTCAGAGTGCACAATATCACTAAAACAAAGTTCCTTTTTACCCATATTAGTGATCAGATTTGTAATAATAGTAAAATCTGATTGAGGATAATTCTATAAGCATCTCTGGCTTCAAGTTCAGCATCAGAATGTGAACCCTGTGCTAATGCAACTTATGTAAAAGTGTTGTACCCTAGTGGCTATACAGTTTACCATGAAGAACCACATAACCGTGAAGACAGATTATTGTTTACTGACACTCAGGCTTGTATAGCAAACTAAGAGAACTTGCTGCAATGCTAAGATGTGAACTAGCATTTGTTATTCAGCACAGGCCCACTTCATGCGTACAATACTTAAATTCCACTGAAATGTTTTTCTTTCTGCTTCATGTAATCTATCAGCAACAAATGGCTGGAAATTAAATTTTTCAGTGCCTTGCTCTTTAATGCAGTATTTTCAATGTGCATAGGCATGCATGAGCCAGAATGGTTTTGCCATTCGTATTGGCAGCATTTTACATACTATTTACAATGAAGTGGATGATTTTAACAAGGTGCAAAGCATAAGAGAATCTTGTCCAGGTGTATTATTTCTCTCTCTTTCTTACTATGTGCACTCCGACACGTCTGGCATTTAAGTGGTTAGAAAGTTCCATTTCAATAAGGCATTTGAAAATACCCATGTGTATTCTGTGAAATTTTCATGAGTTAGAGATCTGTGGGTAGTTTGTTGCCTAGCAAAAAACTGTTTTGCTTATATAACTGAAATCTATGTTACCAGTAAGCTGTTATTATAATTACTTCAAAATATTAATTATTATTTTTTTAAATCTTCATCCTACTTTTCTCTTGCTTTAACAATATTGGCTCAGTAATACACTGTTAAATTAGAAGCATTACTTACTTTCAAGAAAGACTTCTGGAATGTGTATGTAGCAGAGAAAATAGCACTTTTTTTGTTGTTGTTAGAAGTATTCATAATCAAATTAAGTTCTTCCTCATTTCTAATGTATAAGTTAACTTTAACCAATAGAAGTAAAAGATAAAATTTGTTTTGAATCGGTGAGATGCTTTTGTTGAATTTGAACAAGAAGAAGACATGGACATATAGAAAGAGAAGGATGAGGAGCACTAATGGAGACAGTGAGATTTTAAAATAATATCTGGAAATTTCCATAGGAATAAAACACATAGAAACTTTATGTTTTGCATTTTTGTCTCAGCTTCATGAATAGAATAGTTTCATTGAAAGGGATCTTCAAAGATATGGACCATCTAGTCCCACTCAGTGGTGTGCAGACAAAATTTATCTTGCATATACATGATCATTTTTCTGATGGTTAAAATCCAGTTCTGAGTCTGAATTGGGAAGGAAGTGATGAAAGAAATATGAAAGCTTTAATTTCTACCTGAATTACACTGGAGCTCATGACTTTTTCATGTCCATGGAGATCATGGACTTTTTCATTCAGAGAATGTCATATCAATGAAGACTGAGAGAAATGTAGGAAAAAATAAATTAAAAGGAGAAAAATGTATTCAATTTTAGCTTTGTTAGAAAGACTGTGGAAATCCAATGACATGGTGTCTGAAAAAAAAAAAAAAAAAAAAAAAAAAAAAGAATATAAACTTTTAACCAAGCCTGTCCATTACAGTTATATTTCTGGAGAACAAAATACAAATCCAATGACAGTACTAGTGTCAGCTGAGGATAAAACAAAATAACTTCTATAAATGGGGCATTCAATACTGATTATTTTTGTATGATGAAATATCATTTACAGAAAGAAAAGGTATCTATTCTCCAAGCGGACAAGGTCATACCTTATCATGATGGATTTATGAACAATTACTTTAGACTCAAGAATCTGTGCTTTTTCAGGACTGCAGAAGTCAGACTCAAGTTTTGTCAAAAACTTCATAGGTGAGTTTTACCAAACTGTGTCAAGTTAAACTTGACACAGTTTGGTAAAAGCAAATGTATTAAAAATGTATATATATATTTTTTTTTACCCTCACAAAAGTGTTATTTGTGACCTAAGTTGTATGTTCCAGTGTCCTCTTTAGTATTAGATTCTTTCAAATAGATTTATTTTTTATCTCCAGTATGAATGTTCTACCATTTGCATCCTATAGCAAGTGAATAATTGCTCATTAATAACAGGCTAGAAGAATAAAATGTAACTGATGTCTTCTTGTTATGCAATGTCTAAAAATTATATATTCACCATAGAAATTGCTCTGCTGGCAGCTAAAAGGAGACATTATCTCTAAGTGCCTGAAAGCTCTAATCATGAGAAAGGACCAGGTGAGTACTGTATAAACAGGAAAAAAAAATATATATGTTCACTAAGAATAAAATTTCAAATATAAATTTAAGGTAGAAAGCAAAACAAACAAACAAACAAACAAACAAAAAAGACAAACCAACCAACAAACAAACAACAAAAAAAACACAAACCAACAATGACATCAAAAATGAAGATAAGTGGCCTGAAGTTAAAAGCAGAACAAAACAAAACCAACAAAATTATAAGTGGTCATGTGAAGGAGTCTTAAGGGAAGAAGTCTTCACACAGTAGCAATGTGTTCTGATTCTAGTTAGATCAGCAATATACCCTTTCTACTGAAAGATGGAAACCAGCATACAAGGTGGACTCTACTAAGTAAACAGACTTACTTACTTTGTGTAAGTAGGCCTAAACCTCCCTTGAATTTGCTAATTATAGGTATAAGTAAAATGTATTTTTTATGATATTGGTATATAAGCACTTACAACACATATATATGCTGAAGAAGTTATATTTAACATCAACTATTGTTTAAACTTTTGGTATTTTAAGATAGCATAAGCTAAAGCTAGTAGAAAATTACTTGATGTAAATAAAATACCATAGTGACACCATTACAATTTATTGATGCTAAGTTTTTATAGTAACAGCATAAACAAAATGAATCACCAAGTGAAAATAAGACTAAAATCAAGAGGGGTGCAAGGCCAAATAAATTGAAATTATTCTGATATTATTGTGCATAAGACCAAGAGAATGTTCAACTAACAAATCATAAAGTAAGACTCTCAGTATAATAATAACCCAGATTCATATTATTTTCATTGTGAAATTCTCATAATCTTAATTATGAAGTTATGAAAAGAAACTCTAGGGAAGTATCTGTAAATTAACTCCTTTTCCTTTTTTTTTTTTTTTAATGTCTTTCACAAAACTACTAGGAAGTAATGTCCATGATGATCATTTCCATTTATTCTTTTTGTCTTTTTTCAGCCCATAAATATTTTGGTTTTGTCTGTATCAAAGAAAAATATTGAAATGTATGAAAAGGGTGTTCTTTGACTGCTATGACTCAGATTCATCAATCTAATTTCAGAACCTTTGAGATATTTTCCCACATCAGACCTTAAACTGAAAACTGAACTAAGGCATATACATTTCAAGAAATAGTTTACTTAATAATATAAATGCAAACTAGAAATTGGACACTTAACTTGAAAGAGAATACAAAACTATATGAAGAGTTAAAGAGTGGTCATGTCTGAGAAAATTAAGCACAATAGTGAAAACTTCGCTACTAGCAACAAACGAAGTGACAATTTTCAAAAGACAGGAGTTTGTAGCTGATGTAAATTTTAAGACACAAGTGGTTTATTTATCTAATTTTGGGGCAGAAATTATATTCTGTTCCAGTCTGGGAATCCTTTTACATCAGTGCTGTTTAATGGTTGAATGTTAGTTTTCAACAAGATGGTAATTTTTTTAATTATTATTATTTTTATTATTATTATTTTTTGGCTCATATAAATCTTAACCATATGTGAACAACATAGGGAAATTGGGTAGGCTTCACATATGAAAAAGACTGACATTTCATATACCTTTGATACACTTCTTCAATGAATTTGGCCAGATAAAAATTCAGCACAGAAGCAACCATGGGTTTTGCACTTAACAACATTAATTCTGTTTCTGCTTAGATATTCCCAATTATAAATACAGGCCTTAACACTCACACATCTATGACACATAAAATAATTGCAACTAAGATGAGATTTAGGAAGTTAAGGTCTCAAAAGGATAGTCTATCTAAACTTAAAATACAGAAGTCTGTTCTCCTTCACTGTAATATAAAAATAATAAAATGAATTTATAAGACATTTTTAACAGAAGCAAGTCCTTGCTGAATTCCGGGTATGTATTTGCTGTTGTCAGAAGAGAAAGGGGAATAAAATGGGTATAATTAGCAACTACTATCATTTAGGTAGTACTCTCCACTGATAAGGATTGTCCCTGACCCAAATACCTTAGAAGCTTGGCTTCTAGATATAGCAGTCAGGAGTTGTCCTTTACTTCTTCTTCATTATACGATGTACAAAAGTGAAATTAAAGAATAATGAATATAATAGTGGAACACACCAAACGCTTCTTGAGTCTCATTCCAGACTGCTATTTATAACTAATTGTAGAGATAAATATATTTTATACTAATTGTAAAGAGGTAAAAGTTTATACTAATTACAGAGGTAAAACAGCACACCAGTGATTTCAAAGCTTGTGTATTGGGTTTACATGGCAAGGTTTTAGTAGTGGGGGGCTGCAGAGGTGGCCTCTGTGAGAAAAATCCAGAAGCTGCCTAATGTTAGATAAGGAGCCCGCAGCTGGCCAGAGTCGAGCCAATAAGCAATGTTGTCTGTGCCTCTGTGAGAGCATATTTAAGGGGGGAAAAAAGACTGGTGGAACAGAAGCTGGGAGAGAGAGGAATGAGAAACATCCTTGCAGTCCCCAAGGTCAGTGCAGCAGGAGGGCAGGAGGTGCTCCAAGCATGCAGCAGAAGTTCTCCTGAGGCCTGTGGAGAGGCCCCTGGTGGAGCAGGCTGTTCCCCTGCAGCCCATGGGTCCCACATGGAGCAGATCTCCACGCTGCAGCCCATGGAGGAGCCCCCGGTGGAGCAGCTGGATGTGGCCTGGAGAAGGCTGAGGCCCATGGAGAGCCCCCACAGGAGCAGGTCCTGGGCTGGAGCTGCAGCCTGTGCAGAGGAGCCCACGCAGGAGCAGGGGGTCTGGGCGGAGCTGCTGCCCATGGGGGATCCGTGCTGGGGCAGTTTGTTCCTGGGGGTTGGACCCTGTGGTATGGACCCTTGTTGGATCAGTTCTTGAAGAGCCACTGCCTGTGGGAAGCCCATTCAGGATCAGTTTGGGAAGGACGGCATCCTGTGGCAGGGACCTCACATGGAGCAGAGGCAGAGAGTGACCGTGTAGGTGTTGGAGACAAAGCACTAAGGACTGACCGCAGCCCCCATTCCCCATTCCCCTGCACCGCTTGGGGGTAGGAAGTAGAACTGGGTGGATGGTGGGGAAGGTGTTTTTATTTTGCTTTGAGTTTTTCACTATTCTAGTCTGCTAGTGATGTGCAATAAATTTTATTAATCTCCCTATGCCGGGTCTCTTTTGCCCATGATGATAATTGTAGAGCAATCTCCCTGTCCTTATCTCAACCCTTGAGCCCTTTTGATCGTATTTTCTCCCATTTTTTTCTTTGAGAAGGGGGAGTGAAAGAGCAGTTGTGGTGGAGTTCAGCTGCCTAGAAGGATAAAACCACCACAGCTGGATAATCATATTTCTACTTCTGATTGTAATAACTGTAGAAAGGTTAAATTTTATATGGATTAATACTTTTTGTAGAAGTTCACATTTTTACTTTGGGCATAAATGTCTGTCTTATGTCCCAAATGGGATTCATTTCACCTGGCATTTACCATCTGTTGTGTAGACACGTATACTGGAGTTAGTTATTGAGAGCAATTTTACAAAAAACACACAGAATTAGATGCCTGTAGATGCAATTTGTACCATCATAAGAAAAAAAGAACCTATTTCTCTTCATTATAGGGCTTTAGATAACTGACACAGATAAAGAATATATAAAGATGGTATGAGTTCTCCATGTACTTTTTCATCGCAACATACGCATTCGAGAGTGGAGGACTGGACTTAATGTTTTTCTTATACATCTGGAGGGTAGCTGAGACTGTGTATATTGCTGGCAGGAGGGGAAACAAAACAGATATACTTTTTTTCTCTGATGGAAGAGAAATGTGAAATGATATTTAGTTAATCTGCTTCATATTAAGAAAATAAATGTATATGTTCTGATTACATTTTGAACATTGCAATAAAAAGCAGTTTTGTTTCCCTGTATGACCCCATATTTCCTTGGTGCTAGTGACTCTAAGAATGTTAATAAATGTGTATTAGGGACCTCGCTCGATAAAGACATACATACATATTGGCATATGTCACCTGTTAACATGTTAACAGCCTGGTTTGCTAAGAACTACGTGTAATATCTGACAATAAACAGCATGATAATAAATATTTCCAAGACAAGAGAAAGGAGGAGGAAAAAATAAAGTGTTCATAAAATGTTTTAAGTCAGGCAAAATGACATTCTTGCAGGACTGAGTGAATTTCCATTGTGTTGTTTATTTATTTGAAGGTTAATGTATAAACATATAAAGCTAAAAGCTTTGGGCAGCCAGAATGTGCTTAAACAAAATAAAACAAGACAAATTATATTTTACAATAAGTTTAATATATGAGGTAAGACTGTTAGTAATAAGAAGAGTCAAATTTTTCTCACTTTGGGCAATGCAGATCTATTTTCCACAGGATCATATGCGTTCTAACTAGAATCTAGCTTAGAGTAAGGAATATACTTTAGAAAGGCATCTTTAAAGTTATTTTATGAAATATTGTCAGTATTCTGCTTTAAAGGTTGCTGATAAAGTATTCTCTTCCATTACAGACAAAACATGATGCTCATTTGTATTTTGGCTTTTCAAATTTTATTTTGAAGATCCAGAATGATGTTTGCTGTAGATTTATATATAACTCAGATAAATAAATAAATAAATAAATAAATAAATAAGGGTGAGTAAATGTGCAACTGCTAACTGTAATTTTTAAGCTGATTTTTTTTTTTTCTTTTTCTAAGGGAACACATCAATATTGCAGAAATAGAACTGATTTAGCATCTGTATTTTATGCTACTTCTACTGAATTCAGTAGTCTACAAAAACAGTTACTCCAAACTTGGGCTCTGGAAGTACAAACACCTTTGAAAAAATAAACAAAAACTAAAAACTGGGTGTGCAGCTGGGTATACATATATTTCTGGTTCCCAAAACTCATTTTGTCTAACAGACCAACACTTCTTCTGGGCTAATTTTCCTTTCTCTCTCTCTCTCTCTGTTCATAGATGCAGTTTCAGCATCTGGCTCTGAGTTGGTTTGAAAACAATTACAAACATCCGAGCAGATGAACTATGATATCTAATTAAGTTTCTGAATACCAAAGAAAAAGTACACACTTTTCTACCTCCTAGGTGTCCTAGAAGGTTGAATCAGAAGTTAATAATAACTAAGCAGTGCCAGAGATGAACTGACATAACCTGGCTGGACATATGAAGCTATTTATTTTTTTCTTTCCAAACAGGAGATGGGATGCATAGGTGGAATAGACACACCCCTTCCATGTGAACCAGCCAACCATCCTGGAAATAGTTTGGGAGAGAGTTCTTCAACTGGTGTGAGCGAAAGCAATTCTAGACATAGAACTAACTTATAAAATGTACAGATGATCATCTGTATGATCATCATATCTATATATCCCAAATGTATGTGACATAATTTACTAATACAGATATACATAGACAAGCCCATCCTATTACATCAGTTGAGAAGACTTGGTGCCACATAATATTATATCTATGCAGGTTGCTCTGTTGGTTTTTTGTTTGTTTTTGGTTTTGTTTGTTTTTACAGGATATGACACTTATGCTGGAACAAAGCAATAGACAGTCCTCTTGTCCACTCTGCTGAAGTGAGGCACAGTGTAAGTTAGGATGAAAGATTTTTGAGATCAGAGAGAGAAAAAAATAATCAAGAGAATAGCAAATTTGATAATGAGAGGGACATCTCTGATGATGCTTAATCATATGGTTTGATCTCCATCTCCAATGATGTCTTCTATATACAGGGATACAAATAGAAGCTGCTGAGAAATACTAGGAAATGGATATTTTCTTTTGGTCTGTCAAAAATGCAATTTAGCTGAAATTTTAACATCTACAAGAACGTGTCAGTTTCAGCAAAACTTTCTGACAGAACTTTAGTGTGAAAAGAGTCTAAATATTTTGCTTTGAGAAACAAACATTTTGAGAAATAAATATTTTAATAGTGATGCTTTTATTTGCTCTTTAAACTGAAAGGAAAACAGTAAATGAAGACAAATATGTAACATACTTGACATAAAGGAAAAGAGAAGCACAGAGTTGAGCAAATATATATTATTTTGTATTTGAGGATAAATGATGGGACAAATGAAGAAAGAAAGGGATAAATTAGGAAAGAAAAATGCAGTCAGAGTCTAAAGTAAGGGACATGAATGTTCATGTCTGTAGACTATTTTAAGTATTTATTTTAAGAGAATGCCAGTCAGGTTTTCCCTTATGTGTGAAAATATGTATTTAAAAGTCCTTGTAGGTATTTTTGTATGTTTTCTAGATAGAATTTTCTACAGACAAATGTCAAAATGCTTATGTTTGAATGGTACCCTCCTGAATATATACATATTAATGAAGATCTTTAAATACCTAACTGAAGGATTAATTAGATCTACTCAGCGAGATCTTAACATACAGGCTCCTAATTGTCCATAAGTTGTTAAATTTGTTTTTACTAAACTTGAAATGTTGCTCTATGGCTTTTTAAATGTTTCATAGTTTGTAACTGCAAATAATAGCATTCTAAGAATTTTTTCTTTGCTTTCAAAAAAACAGTATATGATGGCTTCTCTTCTGCATAGGTGTGCTATGTGGTTGTAACCATCCAAGTTAAATGTCACAGCAAACAGAAGCCATTCTCTGAAGAGCCATCTGATGGCTACTTGTTCTGTGGAATATAATTATAATGCTGTACATTCTCACTCTTACCTCCTGTAGAGAACACCTAGAATTTTGAAACCATTACTTGTCGGAATGGAAGTGACCCGGAGTAACGACGTAGCCTCGATGCGAGTATAATCGTTCTACTTTAATGAATGTTCTAGCAAAGTATATATATGCTACCCCTACAGCATGCTCAGACAACAACTTATAATTGGTCTAGCTTCTCTATGCACACATCTCTAGCACTAATATAATTGGTACAATAGTGTCGTCTCTCCTCCTGAACATAGTTCTGCGTATTTTAGTTGTAACATCACTCAAGGTTATCAGCCCTGGGCCTACATTATCTTCACAGTCCTTCAAGGCCTGAGTTGCGCACTTGTAATTAAATCATGCCCCTTCTCATTTAAACATAGCTCCACAATTACTTTTATCTCATAGATATCTCTTGAAACCCACACATTTCTTCCAGGATGAAGGATGTCTCATCTTTATGATGCTCATTCACTTTACATCACTCACTTTAGAATAAAATATATCCCACGTATTACTAAAACTGAAGCAAAAAGAAGTAATTGAATATATTCAATTATAAGAAGTAATTGAATATATTCAGCAACAGAAACTTTGCTGTAAGAAATTATTGTGCCAGAAAATGAAGTCCAATTATATATATTGATATAATCTCGTACATAATATGTATATATATATATGCATATGTTTTGCTAAAGACATGGATAGTGAACTTCTCACTGCTATATCAGTCATTAAGCCATGTGATCATTGACCTAGCAGATACTAAGTTGCATTAGCCCAGAGAGGAACAAAACCCTTCTTCTAGAGGCACTATATGTATTGAATTAGGAGTTGGAGTTTGAATTACAGTTGAATTACAAACACATGTTAATTTGGTGTTTTGGGGACAAAATTCTGCTGTTTATCAAAATTATTACATCCTGACACACCAAGACTTTACTCAAGTGCCTAGGTACCTGATACACAAGCTAATAAAGTATATTAATAGTTACACAGCCTTTCAAGTGCTTGAAGATAAGTTCTTTATTTTTTTTCACAGATCTGGATTTCATTCACTTTCCCGTTTTTAACTCCATAATTTTAAACCTCTCCTTGATTAAAATATCTGATTACCCTCTCTTGAAAGCATATGACATTATAATATTGAAGTCTAGAAACAAGAGTTTAGTCATTAAGATAAATGTTGAAATTCATATCCTGGATGGAGGGAAAGAAAAAAAAAATTAGTAGCCCTTTTTCTCTTTGATTTGGACTGACTAACGGAAAACAAATATGCTAGAAAGAGTCAATGAATATCTGGGGGACTGCTGGATGAAGGTGTAGAAGCCTTTCTGTAAGACAGTGATATTTGGAAATGTGATGTAGGCTTCACAGACCTAACTCTGTCACTCTGACTTAGGTCTGAAACTGAAACTTCTTGCTTACTGCAGTTGTCTTAATGCTAGATTTTTTCTGTTTCTGGCTGACAACATACCTTCCAGATGTCCAAAGCACTCCTGTCAAGAACATGGCAGTGTGATCACATTAGGCTGAAACCATTTCAAATGTCACAAGCTTAGTAGAATTGAGTAAGTAACTTGTGCATGTGGGTTTGTTTTAGAGATCTTCTTTCCCTTTGTTGCAGGAGGGGATTAATTTGTAAGGCAACATTTCTTCTTCCTCTTTGGCTAGTGAGCCCCAAGGATTAAGTCACTTACAAAACTTTTTTTTTTTTTTTATGCTAGAAATATCACTATTCTATTACAAGAAAATAGGATCCAAATAAGTTATGATGGCTAAGCCTGTAAGCTGATATTTTGATGCATAACAAATACACCAAATAAAACAGGAATAAAACAGGTGGTGTTCTTACAAATAAAGCATGATAATGAGCTCATTACAAGGATCTTCCATTTTGATGTTGGCACTCTAAAGATACTGATCAACAAGAAAAGCTTATTTTGTAGGAGTTCAAATATGATCTGAATAATGGTGCAGATGTTTGAAACATCTTCGATTTTCCAACAGTTTTAAATTGTCACACTGATCTTTACTCTTTTAAAAGTTAAACATCTGGCCTACAGATTACCATTTTAGTGAAAATGTTACTTCATTTGACACTGATTTTAGGATGAAACAAAATACCTTCTTAGCATACGTAATGATTTCCTTTGATCATAGAAGAAACCAGATACCTGTTTTGTCAGAAGTGAGGTCAAGTGCATTCCATTGTCTTTCTAGATAGTTTATCAAAGAAAAAGTTATATGATTTTACTCATCAATTGTCTACATGATGAATTTTCAGAAAGCAGTAGTTTTAAATTTTGTTCACATGCACGTAGCGAGGTCAGGTAGATGGAAGCTGGAGTCAGACAGCTTCAAATTAATATGATGGGCAAAACTGTTGAAAAACTCAGTTAGTTCAATTGTTATTCCTTATTTTTGTACTAAGCTCAGATGCCTGAAGTCTACCTGAGTAATAGTCTACCTAAACCAGAACTATGGGCTTGATGGAAAGACCACATGTGAAAGTCTATGACCTGTTTTATGTAAGAGATTTGATGATATTATTTTAACAGTCACATCCAACATTAGAGTCTATGAATTTATATACCACAGATTTTCATTATAGATAAAAAGAATTTTGGAAAAAAAAAATGTCACTGTGATTACTATATTTTATATTCACAACTTGCTGACATTTCACAGTGCCTGCATTCCTCATTTCCTCTGTTAAACTCTTCTGCAAGATTATAGTCTTAAGGATGTACTGGAGAAAGTCCAATGGAAGGCCACCAAGATGATCAAGGGTCTGGAGCATCTCTCTTATGATGAGAAGCTGAGAGAGTTGGGTCTGCTCAGCCTGGAAAGGAGGAGGCTCAAGGTGGATCTTATCAATGTGTATAAATACTTGAAGGAAGGGTACAAAGATGATGGAGACATGCTCTTTTCAGTGGTGCCTAGCACCAGGACAAAAAGCAATGGGCACAAACTGGAACAAGAAGTTCTGTCTGAACATTGAGAAGCACTTTTTTACTGTGCAGGTGATGGAGCACCAGAACAGGTTGCCCATAAATGTTGTGGGGTCTCCCTACTTTGAAATCTTCAAAAGCTGTCTGGACATGGTCCTGAGTAGCTTACTGTAGGTGTCCCTGCTTGACGAAGGGGGGTTGGACAATATGACCTCCAGAGATGGTTTCCAAACTTAACCATTTGTGATTCCATGAAAAAGTGTCTACTCCGTAACAGGATATATTTTACCTTTTGAAGTTGGTCCAATTAAAATAATTTTATTTTACTTTACAAAATGAAGGTAGTCTGTGAGATTTAATATTGATTCTAAATCAGGTTAAGGTCCTTTAATGTGACATATATAAAAAGACAATACAAAATATTATATATAATTATAATGACCCAGCCTGAAGAAGGGTCACAAGTCAGCAGGAGAGCAGCACGAAGGAATTCCAGACACTCCAGCCAGTCAGATTCATCGGGGCCCAACTTAAATGTCTCTATTCTAATGCATGTAGCATGGAGTATAAAGAGGAAAGAGGGACGAGGAAACCCTGGCTGCACGTACAGACTGGGCGATGAGACGCTGGAGAGCAGCCTAGAAGAGAGGGATCTGGGGGTCGTGGTAGACGGCAAGTTGAATATGAGCCAGCAGTGTGGCCTGGCAGCCAGGAGGGCCAACCGTGTCCTGGGGTGCATCAAGCACGGCATCGCTAGTAGGTCGAGGGAGGCGATTGTCCCGCTCTACTCTGCGCTGGTGCGGCCTCACCTCGAGTACTGTGTGCAGTTCTGGGCACCACAGTATAAAAAGGACATGAAGCTGTTGGAGAGTGTCCAGAGGAGGGCTACGAAGATGGTGAAAGGCCTGGAGGGGAAGACGTACGAGGAACGGCTGAGGGCACTGGGCCTGTTCAGCCTGGAGAAGAGGAGGCTGAGAGGAGACCTCATCACAGTCTACAACTTCCTCGTAAGGGGGTGTCGAGAGGCAGGAGACCTTTTCTCCATTAACACCAGTGACAGGACCCACGGGAATGGCATTAAGCTGAGGCAGGGGAAGTTTAGGCTTGACATCAGGAGGAGATTCTTCACAGAGAGGGTGGTTGCACACTGGAACAGGCTCCCCAGGGAAGTGGTCACTGCACCGAGCCTGACTGAATTTAAGAGGAGATTGGACTGTGCACTTAGTCACATGGTTTGAACTTTCGGATGGACCTGTGCGGTGTCAAGAGTTGGACTTGATGATCCTTAAGGGTCCCTTCCAACTCAGGATATTCTATGATTCTATGATTCTATGAGTCAAAGATGTATGCATGACTGCAGGGCTATGACTTTGTTATTACAGAGATGTGGTGGTATGGCTCCCATGACTGGAGTGTTGGAATGGAAGGGTACAGGTTCTTTAGGAAGGACAGGCAGGGGAGATGAGGAGGGGGCATCACCCTCTATGTCAGTGAGCAGCAGGAGTACATGGAGCTATATCTGGGGATGGAAGAGAAGCCAATTGAGAATTCATGGGTCAGGATTAAGAGGAGGGCAGGGAGAGGTAAGATTACAGTGGGAGTCTGCTACAGGCCACCTGATCAAGAAGACCAAGAAGATGAGGCCCTCTATAGATAGATAAAAGCAGTCTCATGTTCACAACCCCTGGTCTTCATGGGGAATTTCAACCACCCTGAAATCTGTTAGAGGGACAGCAGAGAAAAGCATAGGCAATCCAGAAGGTTCTTGACAAGGTCGAGTCCCTTTGGGTTAGGATCGGCAGGGACAACAAGGCTAGTGTCCTGGTCAGGGTCTGCTATAGACCGCCAAACCAGGATGAGGAGACGGATGAGGAATTCTACAGACAGCTGACAGAGGTTGCAAAATCATCAGCTCTTGTACTCGTGGGGGACTTCAACTTCCCTGACATATCCTGGAAGCACAACACAGCCCTGAGAAAGCAGTCTAGGAGGTTTCTGGAGAGCGTGGAAGATAGCTTCCTGACGCAGCTGGTTAGTGAACCTACCAGGGGTGGTGCCCCGCTAGACCTTCTCTTCACAAACAGAGAAGGACTGGTGGAGGACGTGATCGTCGGGAGCTGTCTTGGGCAGAGTGACCACGCAATGGTGGAGTTCACTATTCTTGGCGAGGCCAGGAAGGGGACCAGTAAAACCGCTGTATTGGACTTTCGGAGGGCTGACTTTGAGCTGCTCAGGACACTAGTTGGTGGAGTCCCTTGGGAGGTGGTTCTGAAGGGCAGAGGGGTCCAGGAAGGCTGGGCGCTCTTCAAGAGGGAAGTCTTAATGGCGCAGGAACGGTCTGTCCCCACGTGCCCAAAGACGAGCTGGCGGGGAAGAAGACCGGCCTGGCTCAACAGAGAATTGTGGCTTGATCTTAGGAGGAAAAAGAGGGTTTATAAGCTTTGGAAAAGTGGGCAGGCCACTAAGGAGGACTTTAAAGAAGTAGCGAGGCTGTGCAGGGACAAAATTAGGAAGGCCAAAGCTCATCTGGAGCTAAATCTGGCTACTGCCGTTAAAGATAACAAAAAACGTTTCTATAAATACATCAACACAAAAAGGAGGACTAAGGAGAATCTCCATCCTTTACTGGATGCGGGGGGAAACTTAGTTACAAGAGATGAGGAAAAGGCGGAGGTGCTCAATGCCTTCTTTGCCTCAGTCTTTAGCGGCAATACCGGATGTTCTCTGGATACTCAGTACCCTGAGCTGGTGGAAGGGGATGGGGAGCAGGATGTGGCCCTCATTATCCATGAAGAACTGGTTGGTGACCTGCTACGGCACTTAGATGTGCACAAGTCGATGGGGCCGGATGGGATCCACCCAAGGGTACTGAGGGAACTGGCAGAGGAGCTGGCCAAGCCACTGTCCATCATTTATCAGCAGTCCTGGCTATCGGGGGAGGTCCCAATCGACTGGCGGCTAGCAAACGTGACGCCCATCTACAAGAAGGGCCAGAGGGCAGACCCGGGAAACTACAGGCCTGTCAGTTTGACCTCAGTGCCAGGAAAGCTCATGGAGCAGATCCTCCTGAGAGTCATCATGCGGCACTTGCAGGGGAAGCAGGCGATCAGGCCCAGTCAGCATGGGTTTATGAAAGGCAGGCCATGCCTGACGAACCTGATCTCCTTCTATGACAGAGTGACGCGCTGGGTGGATGAGGGAAAGGCTGTGGATGTGGTCTACCTTGACTTCAGCAAGGTTTTTGACACCGTCTCCCACAGCATTCTCCTCAAGAAACTGGCTGCTCTTGGCTTGGACTGGCGCACGCTTCGTTGGGTTAGAAACTGGCTGGATAGCCGGGCCCAAAGAGTCGTGGTGAATGGAGCCAAGTCCAGTTGGAGGCCAGTCACTAGTGGCGTCCCCCAGGGCTCGGTGCTGGGGCCGGTCCTCTTTAATATCTTCATCGATGATCTGGACGAGGGCATCGAGTGCACCCTCAGTAAGTTTGCAGATGACACCAAGTTAGGTGCGTGTGTCGATCTGCTTGAGGGTAGGAAGGCTCTGCAGGAGGATCTGGATAGGCTGCACCGATGGGCTGAGGTCAACTGCATGAAGTTTAACAAGGCCAAGTGTCGGGTCCTGCACCTGGGGCGCAATAACCCCAAGCAGAGCTACAGGCTGGGAGAGGAATGGTTGGAAAGCTGCCAGGCAGAGAAGGACCTGGGAGTGCTGGTGGATAGTCGGCTGAATATGAGCCAGCAGTGTGCTCAGGTGGCCAAGAAGGCCAACGGCATCCTGGCTTGTATCAGGAACAGCGTGACCAGCAGGGCTAGGGAGGTGATCGTCCCCCTGTACTCAGCTCTGGTGAGGCCGCACCTCGAGTACTGTGTTCAGTTTTGGGCCCCTCACTACAAGAAGGACATCGAGGTGCTTGAGCGGGTGCAGAGAAGGGCGACGAAGCTGGTGAGGGGCCTGGAGAACAAGTCCTATGAGGAGCGGCTGAGGGAGCTGGGCTTGTTCAGCCTGGAGAAGAGGAGGCTCAGGGGTGACCTTATCGCTCTTTTTAGGTACCTCAAGGGAGGCTGTAGCGAGGTGGGGGTTGGCCTGTTCTCCCACGTGCCTGGTGACAGGACGAGGGGGAATGGGTTTAAGTTGAGCCAGGGGAGTTTTAGGTTAGATGTTAGGAAGAACTTCTTCACTGAAAGGGTTGTGAGGCACTGGAACAGGCTGCCCAGGGAAGTGGTGGAGTCACCATCCCTGGAAGTCTTCAAAAGACGCTTAGATGTAGAGCTTAGGGATATGGTTTAGTGGTGGGCTGTTAGCGTTAGGTTGGAGGTTGGACTCGATGACCTTGAGGTCTCTTCCAACCTGGAAATTCTGTGACTGTGACTCTGTGACTGTGACTCTGTGACTGGAATGCACTGATGATAAATTATTTCTCCAAGTGATAGAGAGGCCAAGAAAGACAGGTCCTATGCTCGATATCATTCTCACCAACAAGGAGGGGCTGGTGGGGAACGTGTATGAATATGAAGCTCAAGTGCAGCCTTGGTTGCAGTGATCATGAGGTGGTGCAGTTTAGGATCCTGAGGGCAGCAAGGAGGGAGCACAGCAAGCTCACTACCCTGGATTTTTCAGGGCAAAGAAAGGCTTCTCTAAGTCCATCAGAGATAAAAGGAAGACAAGGGAAATTGTGGGCCCTCTTTGGAAGGCAATAGGAGACCTGTTTACCTGTGAGATACTCAATTACTTTTTTACCTCAGTCTTCACTGGCAAGAGCTCTAGCCACACGGTCCAAGTCCCAGTAGGCAAAAGCAGGGACTGGGAGAATTATGAGATGCCCACTTTAGAAGATCAAGTTTTGGACCAGCTAAGGAACCTAAAGGTTCACAAGTCCATGGGACCTGACAAGATACATCTGTGGATCCTCAGGGAACAGGTGGATGTATTTGCTAAGCCACTACAATCATATTTGAGAAGTCATGACAGTCCACTGACTGGAAGAAGGGAAATGTAACCCCCATTTTTAAAAAGGGAAAAAAAGGAAGACCCAGGGAACTGCAGGCCAGTTTCACCTCTGTGCCTGCCAAGATCATGGAGCAGATCCTCCTGAAAACTATGCTAAGGAACACAGAAAATAAGGAGGTGATCGATGACAGCCAACAAAGCTTAAATAAGGGTGGATTGTGCCTGACAAATACGGTGGCCTTCTATGACAGGGTTACAGCACTGGTGGATAGGGGAAGAGCAACTGGCATCATCTAGTTGAACTTGTGCAAAGCATTTGACACTGTCCCCCATGGTATCCTTGTTTCTAAATTGGAGAGATACAGATCTGACAGATGGACCACACGGTGCCTAAGGAATTGGCTGAATGGTTACACCAAAAGAGATGGGGTCAATGGCTCAGTGTCCAAAGGGAAATCAGTAACAAGTGGTGTTCCTTAAGGGTCAGTATTGGGACTGGCATTATTAAACATCTTTGTTGGTGACATGGACAGTGAGATTGAGTGCACCTTCAGCAAGTTCTCTGATGACACCAAGCTGTGTGGTGCAGTCAACATGCTGGAGGGCATCCTTGACAGGCATGAGAGATGGGCCTGTGAAGTTCAACAAGTACAAAATCCTGCATCTGGGCCAGGGCAATTCCAAGCACAAAGACAGCCTGGATGGAGAATGGATTGAAAGCAGCTGTCGGGGAGAAGGATTTGGGGTGTTTGTTGATGAGAAGCTTGACATGAGCCAGCAACGTGTGCTTGCAGCCCAGAAACCCAACCATATCCTGGGCTACAACAAAAGAAGCATGGCCAGCAGGGCAAGGGAGAATCATAGAATCATAGAATCATAGAATCATAGAATATCCTGAGTTGGAAGGGACCCTTAAGGATCATCAAGTCCAACTCTTGACACCGCACAGGTCTACCCAAAAGTCAGACCATGTGACTAAGTGCACAGTCCAATCTCTTCTTAAACTCAGTCAGGCTCGGTGCAGTGACCACTTCCCTGGGGAGCCTGTTCCAGTGTGCAACCACTCTCTCTGTGAAGAACCCCCTCCTGATGTCAAGCCTAAACTTCCCCTGCCTCAGCTTAACCCCGTTCCCGCGGGTCCTGTCACTGGTGTTAATGGAGAAAAGGTCTCCTGCCTCTCGACACCCCCTTACGAGGAAGTTGTAGACTGCGATGAGGTCTCCCCTCAGCCTCCTCTTCTCCAGGCTGAACAGGCCCAGTGCCCTCAGCCGTTCCTCGTACGTCTTCCCCTCCAGGCCTTTCACCATCTTCGTAGCCCTCCTCTGGACACTCTCCAACAGTTTCATGTCCTTTTTATACTGTGGTGCCCAGAACTGCACACAGTACTCGAGGTGAGGCCACACCAGCGCAGAGTAGAGCGGGACAATCACCTTCCTCGACCTACTAGCGATGCCGTGCTTGATGCACCCCAGGACACGGTTGGCCCTCCTGGCTGCCAGGGAACACTGCTGGCTCATGTTCAACTTGCTGTCTACCACGACCCCCAGATCCCTCTCTTCTAGGCTGCTCTCCAGCGTCTCATCGCCCAGTCTGTACGTGCAGCCAGGGTTTCCTCGTCCCAGGTGCAGGACCCGGCACTTGCTCTTATTGAACTTCATGCGGTTGGTGATCGCCCAGCTCTCCAACCTATCCAGATCCCTCTGCAAGGCCTTTCCACCCTCATCCGAGTCCACAACTCCTCCAAGTTTGGTGTCATCAGCAAACTTGCTCAAAATACCTTCTATTCCTACATCCAGATCGTTTATAAAAATATTGAAAAGTACCGGCCCTAAAATGGAGCCTTGAGGGACCCCACTGGTGACCGCCCACCAGCCTGACGCAGCCCCATTCACCATAACCCTTTGGGCCCTGCCCGTTAGCCAATTGCTCACCCATCGGATGATGTTTTTATTTAGCTGTATGGTGGACATTTTGTCCAGTAGGATCCTATGGGAAACTGTGTCAAAAGCCTTGCTGAAGTCCAAAAAAATCACATCAGCTGGTTTCCCTTGGTCCACCATACGGGTGATCTTATCATAAAAGGAAATCAGGTTAGTTAGGCAGGACCTACCCTTCACAAACCCATGCTGGCTGGGACCAATGACTGCTTTGTCCCCCAGGTGCGCCTCAATAAGTTCGAGAACCAACTTCTCCATGATTTTACCAGGCAGTGACGTGAGACTGAAAGGCCTGTAATTGCTTGGGTCTTCTTTCTGAGCCTTCTTGAAAATCGGCACAACATTTGCCAGCTTCCAGTCTACCGGGACCTCTCCAGACTCCCAGGATAGTTGAAAAATAATTGAGAGAGGTTCCGCGATGACGTCCGCCAGCTCTTTCAGCACCCGGGGATGAATCCCATCCGGACCCATGGACTTGTAGGGATCCAGGTGGAGTAGCAAATCCCGCACACGTTCAGGGTCGGTTGGGAGTTTGTCATCCCCACCATCCCGGTCCTCCAGCTCAGGGCACCCTGGGTCCCGAAGCCCATAATCGGCATTGAAGACAGAGGCAAAGAAGGTGTTAAGCGTCTCTGCTTTGTCTATGTCATAGGTGATTGTCTCTCTCTACTCTGCTCCTGTGAGACTCCACATGGAGTGTTGTGTTCAGCTCTGGGTCCCCCAGCACAGGAAGGAAATTGAAGTATTAGAATTAGTCCAGAGGAGAGTCATGAGGATGATCAGAGGGCTGGAGCACCCCTCCTACAAAGAAAGGCTGAGAGAGTTGGGGTTGTTCATCCTGGAGAAAAGAAGGCTCCAGGGAGACCTTATAGAGACTTTCTGGTAGCTAAGGAGGCCTACAGGAAAGCTGGGGAGAAACTCTTTGTCAGAGAGGGTAGTGATAGGACAAGAGGCAATGGTTATAAACTAAAAGAAGGGAAGTTTAGGTTAGATGTTAGGAGGAAATTCTTCACTGTGAGGTTGGTGAGGAACTGGAACAGGTTGCCCAGAGAAGCTGTGGATGCCTCATCCCTGGAGGTGTTAAAAGCCAGGTTGGATGGGGCCTTGGCCACCCTGATCCAGTGGGTGGCATCCATGCTATGGTAGGGGGGTTGAAATTAGGTGGTCTTTAAGGTCCCTTCCAATCCAAACCATTCTATAATTCTATGATTCTATCAAATGACTGGTTATAGTTACTTAAAATTATTTTTATTATCTGATTCTGCAGTTTGGATGATTTTCCTAGAGCACTGAATGGGCCAGGGATTCATCTATGATCTCCTTTAATCTAGAGGTATACATATAGCCTTTGAAATTCTTCCATGTCCACACAGCTGCTGGTTATCTCCTCTCCAGGTATATTAAGTTCACATATCCAAATTGAAAAGTGATCGTTGTAATTTACTATTGAAACACCTTTGAATTGAAATGATGCATGAAAAATGAAATGATACAGTTGATATAGTCAGTGAAACAAGATTTAAAAGCTGGGTTTACTTTCTTGAACCATACTTCAAATCTCTTCTTAGAGATATATATCATTAAATCTGTAAAAATAAATAATAAAAATATAGAGAAGAGAGAAGCTATAGATTCTGCTGCTGGTAATTATTAAGAGTATTTCCTCAATTTTTCCCTATCTATCCTTCACTTTCTAACTGCCTTGAGTCAGATAGGATAGGAGAAAGAAAATATATGATAAGAGCTGATTAGGGCTAAGATGTTTGCCCTCTAACACAGAAATATTTCTGTTCTTAGCAAATCTTCTGAAAAGATCTAAAGTTATTGAATTTGAAATTGCAGTTTAATTCGGTAATCCCATTGAGACCATCTAAATGAGAATCATAAATCAAGGCTGTGGTGATCTTTCTGAGAGAAATATTCCAGTTCTGTGACAACGGTCATAATCATTAAATGACTCTCAATATTCCGTTTTTCTTTTTCAATATAATATTAACCAGAAATAAAACTGAACTTAGTTGGAATACTAGTGAGTCAGATTTCTTCTTGAATTGAACTTATAAAATTTGTTCCTTAAATGCTGGAACTTGTCATTCAGTTTGCAAAAAATACATGTTTATCTAAAAGTGCTTTTTCACATATAAAATTTGTTTTAGCTCAGTTAGGAAAAGGAACACCCATGATATATTTATGCAAAATACAAAATGTGATATTATGATCTCATCAAGATCAGCAAACAGAAACACTGGAATTCATAGAATCTAGACATTCTGCTAAAATGATGTAATCTTTCCAGGTAACCCTAAGAATCTCCATGCTATTGTTTTTCAAACAGTTTTTGACTGACCATTCTTACTCTTTTGCTTGGAGCTGATGATTTTTTGTTGTTGTTTTTGTTTTTCCATCTGTGTTCATTAAAATATAGCAGAGGTTGTTATCCAACATCAATAGTTTACTTGTGTCTATTGTGTAGCTAATGTAAAATCACTGCGATTTCATGTGAAGTTTCCTCTACAATATAAAATAGGTAACAACAATTTTGTCAAAAAATCTTTCCCATATACAGAAATGGATTTCTGTGTAAAAGATTGTTTCCCTGTCAAGACCATACAAGACTGAAAACGTTGTGAAAACTGCTAATGTCATCTTGGGATACTAATCATACAAAAATAAATCTAGACCATGCAATCCCCCCTCTGGATAACAACAAAAACAACAAAAAAATATTTTAGCTTGATGTCCCTTTATAACTTGATGTTACCTTTAAGTAAGTAATGTTACCTTGATGTAAGTAATTACATCATCTCATATTCAGGATATTTATGGAAAATAAATAGGGTATTTATGAAAAACAGACAATGATGAAAAGGCTATTATTTACAATCTAAATCCATTCTACATCCTAAATATGATTTATATAATTATCTGTATTGGTTTAGAGCAGTTTTAAAGAAGTGTCATTATTGTTTTAAATGGAAAAATGTAAATAACAAATGTTAAATGTAGTTCTACTTAGCATCTGCAAAATTTCTTTTTGCAGATGCAGAAAATTCACCATGTACATTGTATGGAGTTCATCTGACTAAATACAGACAAGAACATATACACTAGTCACCCCAAGTTCCCTTAGTAGACAAAGGAGAAAAAGATTCTTAGTGGAGGCATAAATAACCTGGATACTAAAATTTTTCCCTTCTTCTGATTGATTACAGAAGGAAAGTAGGGTTACTAGTTCACATTCAGACATATATTGTCTGAAGCATCTTAAATTTAGATTAATTATATTAAATTTAGATTAATTGCAATTTTTTTGTAATAAAAACTGAAATGATGGACCAGATTCTCACTGAATGCAATACTTACAAGACAAACCAGCCTTACTGGTGTTCTTGAGAAGTACAATAAATAAATAAATAAACAAAAGATAGATATCTAAAAGACAGAGCTGAGGTAACTGAAAAACTCATGTTTATGACACTGATTTGGGGTAGGAGGCTGCTATTTTGGTTTCTGCTTGGCATTTATACTTTTCTAACCAACACTGAAAAGGGAAATATGAGACTAGCTACAGCCTTCAAATTCCTGGAGAGGGCCTGGATCTTTCTAAGTTCAGCAGGAGATTGTGCTCTTTCTTAACCTCAGTTTTTGAGTCTTCATTCCCTGCAAGACATGACATAAATCCATTCTTACGATATAGAACAGAAAGTATTTATTAACTGGTCTGCTCATCCACTAATTAAGTACCTGGGATACAACACAGTTTGCTTTCCACCTCTAGCTGCAGTACCTGCTAATCCTGCTGCTGTCCTTATTTCTTTCAGGGGCAAAACAAACAAAAGGATCCCATTCACATCAATTTTAATGATTCCTTTAGTAGAATTGACAAAAAAATTTATGCCCAATAAGTTCTGATGCATTCATTCAAAGTTTTTTGTAACTAAAATCTATTTATGAATAATGTTTCTTATGTTCAGAAAATCCATCTCTAAATAAAAGTTTCAATTAATTTTGAATGAGTCAATGATGTCAAAGCTCTCTGTACACATGATCAGGAAAACAATATTTTTCTGCTTATGTCTGAAAAACTGGGTGAACTAGAAACATTTATTTATTTACTTACTTATTTATTAATTAGATTAAAATAAAGTCTGAGATTCAGGTCCTGCGGCTTCACTTTAGGACTAAGTGCAAGAGAAGATTTTTCAGCATCTAAAGATATATTAGCCCTTGAAAACACCTTTATTTATTTATTTATTTTAACCAGAATCCCTTGAAGGTAATTGAAAACACTAAGTGAAATAGAACTAAGTGAAGCTTTTAAATGCTTGGGCTTACAATTGTTTAAGTATCTAAGTAAAGCTATAGGTCAGGAGCTGAAGGCTCTCAGATTTGAATATTCTTGGACTTACATTTTTATCCTTAGTGCCGAAGAATTTCCTAAAACACTTCATATATCATTATTTTAAAACAAACAAACAAACAAAAAAAACCTTCTGATCCCAGGAAGATGTGGATTTCAGATCTATGAGTGAAGTGGCCATTTGGGATTTATAGCAGTTGCTTTAAATTTTCAGAAGCTGTTCACATACAGAAGTAATTTGTATTTACCATTAACATAAGAACTTCCTAGGCTTTGTATCACAGGACTAAGAACTCACTCACTGTGATGTTAGAGTTGTTGATGAAGTACAAAACAAGGCTTCCTTCTGATCTTGTTTGTTCATACAGGCAGAGAAGGATGTATGATTGTTATTGAAACATGCCTGTGGTTTCCTGATGTGTGTGCTAGGAACATTGTAGGTCAAATAGGTGTATAGATTTACTCTTCTGAGGAGATTACACTATACTGTAAGCCCTAGATACCTCAAGGAAATTAGTAGAGGTAGACATTAACATTACTACAGATTTAATTGGTTAAGGATAGTATGTAACATGAGTTTTATAACATGAGATGTAACGTGTATTGTTATACTCTATGGCTGACCTCATGACCAGATTTAGTTGCTTACCAAATTTCTCTACAGGATCTCAGCAGGTTTTCTGTGAAAATCCTGCATGGACTGAAGGTACATGGGACAAAGGACATCGTCAGCCTTTACAGAAAGCGTATTTTCTTTGCTTTATAGGCATTGCTGTTAACTAGAATATGCCACTATATTTATGCTGAGATGTGAAGTAGTTTATTTGCCATGTTCAAGTGCAGCATCCATTTGAGTTTACCTGGGAAAGATCTGAAAGATCAAGAAAAGATCTGAGAAATCTGTGTGAAAGAAACTGCAAGAATCATTAAATATATACACTAAATACATCAGCAACTATTATAGTCCATAAGGTTGGACTGCTAGGGTGAAACTATTGGTCCTGAAAACCTGATGTTCACAATATATGAAGTTTAATTTATCTCTGTTCAAGTCTTCTGGCCAGTTAGCAATAAAAGTACATTGGATGCAGTCCTGAAGTGGCTTTAGTTCAGGGTTACCTGAAAGATAACCCTGATTTAAAAATTTAAAAGTTCCAAGATTTCAAAAAAATTTAAAAGTTCAAAAATTTAAAAGTTCCAAGACTGTCCTATGTTGCCATTCAAAGTGCAGTAAATGAAAGTGAGCAGAATATTCACTACAGAAACACATAAACTAAAGCTGTAATATACCTGCATTCATAGAAAGAACATCCAACTTCTGAGGCCCCTTACCTGCAAGTAGGGAGCAGGATATTATGAGAGCATTAGGAATTATCATTTGTTTGCACTCTTACTCTTCCTTAAGGTATTTGCTTATGACTATGGCTGGAAATGGGATACAGGACTCAATGCAGCTGTTCTTAAATTCCTAAATGATTAGTACAGTTGCTAACCAGAAGGAAAAGACAAGGCAGATCAACTTCTGAAGTAGCTAATGAGAGATATCTTCAGTCCTTTTAACTTACCGTATATATTTGGCATCTCAGACACCGTCCCTCAAAGTCTCAAAAGCACTTAATACTTACTGACAGCTTAGAGAACCTAACAATTTATTATTAAACTAGAACTATCTACTGTTCTAGGATTGTCTGAAATAAAGAGCTATGTGGATATAAGTTATATACCCTACTGGTTCTGTTCCCAGACACCTGCAATTGGGCAGGTGGGTAGCTCAGAGAGCAGTTTTTGTTCTGTGCCATGAGCATGATATTGAGTAATGAAATAGTTAATAGGGAGGAGGGATAGGGCTAACACAGTGACAGTGTAGTGTACATGAGAAATAAAAGGTGTATTCCTTTAAGTTCATGAATACTTCTGTTTTGTTTTGTTTCTGTTTTATTAAACATACACTGTAACATAATGATAGATGTGAAGTAATCTGCAAAAAGCAATAATTATTAAGAGTAAGGAAAAGCAATTGATGCAGACAGTGTTCATAGGTAGTGTGTACAAATGTTCTCTCACTGTAAAAGGCCTACATTCTCCAGTCCAGAGTTTGAACTTACTATTTGTTTTTTGTTTGTGTTTTAAAAGAAAGGATCCCAGCCCATTATCAGATCTAAGATTGAATATTTTCTTGATATTGAACCTGTAATGTATTCTGAAAGATAGAAGTATTCAGCTCAGCCAAGCTCTTCTACTTGTCAGAAAGCAAACATTCTTATTTTGAGAGGCATTCTTTGAAATAACTTTGAAAAAGAAGGTAAGATTGAAGGAGAAGCCTGTATGAGTGAAATGTTCCTCTGGAGCTCTGATGATGCAGAAAAGGACTTTGATCAAAAAGGACTCCTTGACTTATAACATGGACAATGATTTTGACCCAAAGATTTGATTGTTGTTTGATAGCATTCAATAATTGGTATTCTTGTGTTAGTTTTGTGGTTTATATTTAATATGCTGCTTAATGGAGCTGGTGATTGTACCTGCATGGAACACGTGAAGTTATTTTATGTGTACTGAAGAGCTTTATGGCCACTGATTGTACCTGCATGGAACATGTAAAGTTATTTTATGTGTACTGAGGAGCTTTATGGGCACTTACTGGCACTTAGCAGTATTAGCTGTCTCACTATTACTAATACTGCCCTTTAACTTCACGTTGTGAAGAACTGGGCAACTGCCAATACTTTTTTTTTTTTTTTTTTTTTTTTTTTTTTCTCACAAAATGGAGAACAAGCTGTTTCAATAGCTTCACTTCCAAGAGCAAATTTTGCTTGGGTGTCCTCTTCTGTCCTCACTGCTGAGGTTCAGGACTGCAAACAACATGCGTGTGCAGATGTAGTCACAGACAGAAATACTAACAACTATTATTAGTTGTTTTATTTTATTTTATTTTATTTTATTTTATTTTAGTTTAGTTTAGTTTAGTTTAGTTTAGTTTAGTTTAGTTAGTTTATTTTAGTTTATTTTTTATTTATATTCTTCCTCACCCCTGTGGAAATGAAGAGTTTGTTATTAATTTTAATTAATCATGTAATTTTAAACTGAGCCCCCTGTGTCTTCAAGGCCATCTTGGTGACTGGTTTTCTAGCTTAAATCACAATCAGAAACATTCAGAGTTGGACCATCCAGATACAAATCTCTAAGATTATTTTGGAGGAAAGTCTTTGCAAAACAGTGGGAGCCTTTGGATTTTACCAAATGCTTTGCCCTAACCTAATTTTCTCTCTCTCTGTCTTTAAAAAGCAGTGTCAAGTAACTATGTTATGTATAGCTGCAGGTTTTATGTTCTAAGAGAACTGAGATATGATAGCGTAACAGATTGTATAGTATATTGCACCAATGAAAATACAGTGAAAATACACCTGTCCTTTTGCTTGACATACCTATCATAAAGTATATTTTTATTGTAAAAGCTAGTTGAAACGTCATATTTTTTCCCACAATGTAGTATGCTTTTTTATTAGTTTATCTTTTCAGATGGATATGGATTTCATTGAATTAACTACCCACATATTTGACATTTGACAGAAGACATACACCTTTCTTTAGTGGCATCTGGATGCTAAACACGATGGATTTGAGCATCTGAAGTGGAACTCCCATCTGTGGGCAATTTAACCAATCCTTATATGCCTGTCCAATGAAATAGTAGGTGAAAAAAAATGTATGTCTAGCTTCCTTAAAATATATAGTTTGATCTTTCGGTCTTTTCAGATGTTTCAAAGAAGGCTTCATGTGAGGAAAAACAAAAAATAAAAACAAACAATAACAACAACAAAAATAAAACCAAAACCCAAACTTGCAGCTGATTTAAAAGATCACCTGTTTGGACATTTGAAGTGTATAGTTTAAAGGGTGAATATATCAAAGTGTACACTCCCAGTCACTTGGGTTGAGAGATTGGTTGTGGTAAAAAAAAAAAAAAAAATATTTTCAATATTAGGAATTTAGCAGCAACGTCAAATTATTCTTCAAACCTTGTTTTTAAAGTGAGTTTAGCTAAAATCCAGTCCTGGTTGTTTTGTTGTTGGTGGTTGTGGTGGTGGTTTAGGTGTTTTTTTTGTTGTTGTTGTTGTTGTTTTTGGTCTGTTTTGTTTGTTTGTTTGTGGTTTGTTTGTTTGGTTGGTTTGGTTTGGTTTTAGGAGTTGGGGTAAATCGGACATACTTGTATGCATCCAATTTGCAAATGTACACTTCTAATTGCTTTTACACAGCTCCTGTGTTAGGCAAAGGTCTCAGATAGTAGGATGTTATAAGATAGGATGTTAAACTGTTATATGACATTGCGTCTCCAGAAGCAAATAAGGAGGAAGCAAGAGAAAATTGTAACCTTTGTTACTAAATACCAATTAAAATACCCCAAACAGCTTTTAAAATAATTGATGCAATATGTTGGTGGTTACAAGAGAAAAGAAGTAGAAATTTAATAAACAAAATAATGTTAAAAGCTAAAAACATTTTCGTTTTTCTCATGGTTGCTGTTGGACACCAAGAATCCTATTAACAAGTCATTTCTATTTGCATAATACTTCTACATCTGTGTATTCTTATTTGTTTATGTATCATCCAATTTTGGAAATGAGAGGTCCAGGGACAAGTTTACACAGTAAACACAGAAGAACCAATCTCTTCCTAAATATCAGTGAGACTCAAGATTTATGTTTGCCTGTTATAAAATAAGGATTCTTTCTGAAAGAATGCTTCAGGACTATATTACTGTTAATTTTTCACTTACGTCAGCATGTTTAGAGATACAGCATCTCCATTCTCATTAGTTTGGTACTTTCCATAAAATGAGATCAAGTCATCATGAAGCAAAGAGTCATCCAAATGTATTTATTCATCTTCTTTCACCCTACACAACCTGAAGGAACACCACTGCATTATCAGACAGAGCTCTACAGAATGACAGGCCACAAGTGATACACTCATTGGGTTCATTCTTCCTACATGCAATGTATCTGCAGTATTTTTCTAAGGCAGATTTATCTATTTAAAGCATCAGATTTAATTAGAATGCCATGATTCTATAGTCAGTATCTTAAGCACAAACACAGCGAGAACATGCTCATAGCTTTTATTCCTGTTTGTGCTAAAGCAACAAATGAAAAACAGTAATTGACCCATCTGAAAAAAGGCAACCACAATGTTTCAGAATCCTCCGGTAGTCTGGAATGCCTCCCATGGTTCACATTTCTCCTTTATAACTTGTGGTGGTCTTCCTCTGAAGAAATATCAGAGCTTAGTATGTACACAACAGGATGAAATATGCAGTAAAGAACATCCTTTAATACCGAGGGTGCGGAATTTCATTTATATTCCATGTGTTTAATATTAAACTAATCAAAGATACGTCTTGTCTGTCATAAACTTTCCTTTGGTGTTCTTCTCCTGGTGTTCAAAATTTAGAATATCACCTATTGACAACATTTCTCTACCAGAAGTGCAGCTGTTCATGGTATTTTTCAAGTAAATGCATTAAAATATAAAATTATCTACAATTTCATGTTTATTATTGGAGTGTTAATACTTCAGCAAGTGCAACGGATAGCTAAGGTAGATGTTATTTAAAACAATGCACACCACTTTTCTGGGAAGGACACTGCCAATACGAATATAGTTAATGGCAATAGCTGACTGTATAATAAATAGCATGACTGAAATTTATTGCACCAGTAAATTCATACTTATTCTTAGCCTCATGTTATATATGTAATCAAGGGAACTGGACAATCACACTGTGTTCTGTTTATTTCTAATGAATGTCTGTGTTCTGTTTATTTCTAATGGCAGAAATTGCCACTCTTTTGTTGTAAAACCAACTGTCACGTGTCTCAGATACACTGAACATTTAGATGTTATTCCCTCCATCATCTGCTCTAGGATGTAATAGAAATTTATAGTTTTATTTTCACAGTTTTCCTTTGGCTCTGAAATGTCTTCATATGCATTTCAGAGAGTTACTATGTTGTTTGCAGACATCATCATCAGAGATACTGTGCCTGGGCATTAGAAAAACTGACTCAAGAATTATCTCTATTATTCACACGAAGAAGTAGTTCTTTCTTGTCTCTTTGACAGTAATTCCTAGAAGCTAAGTCTACATAGTTTTTTAAAGCTTACTCTTAGTTTATGAGATACCTAGATAATCATAGTCATGACTAACGATTCTCAAATAAAGTAATCTGTACATTCAAAATCTTGCAGAGAAATATAGTATCAAAGCTCAATTACCAGTCTTGTATGGAAGTTGTTTATGAAAATGGGAAGCTGTCCCACCTAAAATTCATGCCAAATTATCTCCGAGTGAAGTGTGCATATTATTAGACACAGATCTGTTAAACTATTTTAATTGATCAATTAATTATACTAGGATTTGTGTTGAATTTTAGATAGTTTAGGCTGTACTGAATGCTCAAAATCGATACCTCACTAAATTTTATTAAAAAAAAAAAAAAAGTGAATTCTAGAAAGCTAAATTAAATAGCTCTAAAAATAGCATTTTCCTAATAATGAAACACATGATACAAAAGCCTTTTATTGGTCATATTATGACATTAGCTAACATACAAAGTCAAGAGTTTATCATAATAACAAGTGCAAATTAAAAAAAAATGCTAAAATGAATTTTGTATTCATACATCCTCTATTTTATAAACCACAAATAAAACTGAGCTATGGTCACAAGATATGTCCTCAGTTCTTTGGGGAAATTAACATATTTATTTAGTTTCACTACGCAAAACTTACCAAAGACATTGATCTGGCAAAATTCCTGTTGTCAGAAAATCTAAAGTTAGTTCACATTCAGAAATGAGTCTAACCTAATTGTCAAGACTACCTTAGAAACAACAGACAGATACCAGCTAGCCCTATATCACCTCCCATGTCCCTCCCATGTCCCTCCCATGGGATGCCATCCTTCCCAAACTGATCCTGCGTGGACTTACCACAGGAAGCAGCTCTTCAAGAACTGTTCCACCATGAGTCTGTACCATAGGGTCCATCCCCCAGGCGCAAACTGCCCCAGCACCAGTTCCCCACAGGCGGCAGCTCCCCTTCAGCCCCCTGCTCCTGCGTGGGCTCCTCTCCACGGGCTGCAGCTCCAGCCCGGGGCCTGCTCCTGCGGGGGCTCCTCCATGGGCCGCAGCCTCCTCCATGCCACATCCACCTGCTCCACCGGGGGCTCCTCCACAGGCTGCATTGTGGAGATCTACTCCATGTGGGACCCCTGGGCTGCAGGGGGACAGCCTGCTCCACCAGGGGCCTCTCCACAGGCCTCAGGGGAACTTCTGGTGCCTGGAGCACTTCCTGCTCTCCTCCTGCACTGAGCCTGGGGTCTGTAGGGCTGTTTGTCTTAGCATTTGCTTTCTTGTCTTTTCAGGCTGTGGAGCAGTTTTCCCCATTCTTAAATCTGTGCTCACAGAGGCATAATCAGAGTCCCTCACCTGCTCAGCTCTGGCCAGCATCAGGTCCCTGTTGGAGCCAGCTGGAACTGACTCTCATGGGGCAGCTTTTGGATTCTTCTCACACAGGCCACTTCTGCAGCCCCCCTGCTATCAAACTCTTGTCATGTAAACCCAATACAAAATGGAAAACAACTCAACTACCTATTAGATTTTATTATTATTATTATTTATATATATATTTTTTTAGTGCTATGCTTTAAAATGCCCAATAAAATATTCTCATTATCTTCCTTGGGAGTACATGTTTGTGCACACACAAAAAAAATTGTGCACTTAAAAATTATTATATTTTGATTTATAACTTTAATAAAGATTAAGCCAGATTGTTTTGTTTCCAGTGTCCATGAAGTGACCCTATGGGAATAAAAAAAATGTCTACTGCCCTGTTGGATACCCAAGGATACCTTTGAATACCTTCACAAGGCCTATGGTTCTTTATATACAGGGTAACATCTTTCTTATAACCACAGTTTGCCTATTCCACATGAATATCATCATAGTATCCTGAATATTTACTTATGTGTAGCATTTGACCTGAGCCCAGGCTTAATTTATTTTGACCATATCCAGAATTTGAATGTAAGGTGAGACAGATCACTCTCTGGATTGTATTTATTGCTTTAGCTATGTGTCAATAGAGCTTAGTCACTTAGCTTAATAAGGGCTAATAAGGGCTCAGTCACTAAAATCAGATACAGACCCCCTACATTGTAGGCCCCAGCAATTTAGATATGAAGTCATTCCCCTCAGGAAAATTATTTCTCCCTACTTAAGCAGATAGCTACTGCTTAGGGGAGCTGCTTATTTGTATCAGTGATTTCTTTAATTTTTTTTTTTTTTTTCCTTTTTAAGAGGTTAAACAAACTCCACAATAGATGACCCTTGATTTTTTTTTCCTAGTTCAGTTTTATACAGTTATAATAGTATTTTCTAAAGATCTATAGTCTATCAACTATATATACATATATATCTCTGATAGGTACACAATTTTACTAAATATCTTTTTTTTTCTTTTTCATTCTCTACATTTCAAATATATATTTTAAAAGTTCTAGTGTCCTTTGATAATACAAATATCATTTGTATTCTGTTATGTGCTGCTGGAAAAGTAGCAGACAGCAAATCATGAAGCTAAAAGAAAAATTTCTTCTAGCAACATGGAAGCATTTGAATTTTCTTTTAACTTTCTGAATGGATAATTTTCTAAAAGTTCTTCCAAAGTTTACTGTATATATAATAATAATTATTATTATATGATAATATACATAAATATAAATAATATATATAATAATTATATATTTAAAATTATATAATATTTAAAATTTAAAATGATATTTATAATTATATAATATATATTTATATATAATTATAAATAT
>CM021731.1:172723153-172757293 GCA_011075105.1 Heteronetta atricapilla
TTTCTTGACTGCTTTTAAAAGTGCTTTAAAAGATAATAGGTACACTGGATAAAGAACCAAAACTATATCTTTCGAAGCAAAAATAAATAAATAAATAAATAAATAAATAAATAAATAGATAAAAATTACCACAAAATTTAATCATTATATCACTGGAACCTAAAGTCCATTAAATAATTGTATAAACATTTAATTAAAACGGCTAAATATATTGTGAAATTCTGCTTGTGGACTAGATGATTTTTTTTTCTGAAAGATAGATGGGGGTATGTCCAGATACTGAGAGCTCTCTATTGCTCAAAGGTTTGGCAAATATAGTGTTAATTATTTTACTGCTGGAAATCACACTCTATGGAGTAAAAATGGTGCTAATGTTAATGTTTCCTTGGTTGGAGTGGACAGAAATATTTCTGCTGTGTACTATTCAGCAGTGTACTATTTCTGCTGTGAATATTCAAAGGAGAATATTCACACCACTCAGATATCAGATATATGCATCCAGTGCTCATTTGAGCCCAAGGTATACATTTGGTGAACATAGTGCAAACTACTGCATTTGGATCTCTGCTTGAAGATGAGAGTAGCTGTTTCTTATCATCTTTGCAGAAGTTCTTGAGCATAAAATATTCTATCCCATACAAGAATACAAGAATATTATATTAAAACATACACAAGCAGCATGATCCTTGGATACTGAAGAGTTAAGAACTATGGATTCTCAATGAACAGTTATAAACATTCATTTGATTCTGATCAGTATTTAAAAGTTGCTTCATAACTAGGCAAGACATTTATATTCATTTTTCAGAGTGCAAGTAAATGAGCTATTCACAATTAAATACTGAGACTCAAAGTACTCGATTAAGTCACATGAAATTTTGAAAACTGGGGGTGTAAGTTCTTCAGCAAGCACTTAGTTAATGTAGCAGGCTGAAACTGTTAGCTCATGTGATAAAACTCATTTGCACATTCAAAAAGGAGCTCAGAAAGAAAACATCGTGAGTATCAATGGCAAGTATCATATAATACCCTGCTGTGCTGCTCCCAAAGCTCATCACAGGTCCATCTACAGAAACTAGATGAGCACAATGGCAAGTCACCCAAATAAAGGACTTGAGAGGAATAAACACCCTGCCCAGGCCCGTCCAGGGTGTCCCAACAGAGCTATCATCCCCTCTCAGACCAAGTGGTCTGAACTATCTAGGAGTGTGAGACACTGTTGTGGTTTAACTCAGCTGGCAGCTAAACACCACACAACTGTTCGCTCCCCCTCCCCCTCCCTCTCTGGGATGGGGGAGGGAAACACGAAAGTGAAGCCTGTGGGTTGAGATAAAGACAGTTTATTAAGATAGGAAATAATTAATAATAATAATAATAATAGTGTATACAAAACAAGTGATGCACAATGCAATTGCTCACCACCCACTGACCAATTCCCAGCCCATCTCAGAGCAGCTGGCCTCCCACCCCAGCTAGCTACCCCATATGTTGTTCAGCATGACGTCAGATGGTATGGAATACCACTTTGGCCAGTTGGGGTCAGCTATCCTGGGTCTGTCCCCTCCCAGCTCTTGCTGCAACCTCAGCCTGCCAGCAGTGAGAAGCTGAAAAGTCCTTGGCTTGGTGTAAGCACTGCTCTGCAGCAATTAAAACATCAGCATGTTATCAGCACTCTTCTCATCCTAATCCAGAACATAGCACCCTACCAGCTACTAGGAGGAAAATTAACTCTGTCCTATCTGAAACAAGGACAGACACATTATGAGATACAGCAGAAGAGTATTTGGGGATTACAATGATTTATTATGGGATGTTTAGGAGAGGAACCAAAAACGGGAAAAGGGAGGTGTATAGGTGACTTTGGGAGGAGCAAGAGTGAGGAAACAGGGGCATGAGGATAAAAAGGGACAGAGGCATTGTTGTGGTTCAGTCCTGGCAGACAGCTCAGAACCATACAGTTGCTCACTCACTCTCCCCAGGTGGGATGGGGGAGAGAACGAGAAAGGTAAAAATGTGTGAGAATGCATGGGTTGAGATAGAGACAGTTCACTAGGTAAAGCAGAAGTTGTGCACACAAGCAAAGCAAAGCAAGGAATCCATTCTTTACTTTCCATTGGCAGGCAGGTGTTCAGCTACTTCCAGGAAAGCAGGGCTTGTCATACATCACAGTTTCTTGGGAAGACAAATGTTCATCCACAGGAGAGCAGGACATGGCCATTGGTGCTGTCTGTGTTCATTTGGGTGTTTTATGTATGTTTCTGTGATCTGTGCAGCTGACCATGTATATATGGATATATGTAGTGTATAGGAATGTTTTGTATGTGTGCCTGCTGGGATTACATCTTCAGTCTCACTGCTGATTGGACATGGGAACATGGAGCAGCATCACACTCACCCCTCTTGGACTGTTAGATCCCACATGATATATTTTCCTCTAACATAAACTGTTCTTCACAACTTAATATGAATTTTCTGAACTGGAAGCTGTTTACCAGCCTCAACTGGTCTGTATTGATTTAAAAGAGAAAGTAAATTTAAATCTAAGGAAAACGCAGAATAAAAAATATACTATGTAGATAAATGGGAGAAAAACAACAGAGGTAAAGAAAAAGCATCTGGAACCAAAGTCTTTTCATGTCCTTTCATTCAACTCTGACTCATGGGTTCTTACTTTCTACCTAGGATTTTATTCTTGCATTTACATTTGTCAGAAATGACAGATGACACCATATATCATGTCTCTGTAATCCCCTTTATTGTAGTGTCTCCTGTAACTTACACAGAAATTGTTTTTGAAGATATACTAGGACAGAAATACACCAGACACAATTGTGGAAACACTGCAAAATAGTATTTCAGCTTTCCATTACTCAGTTACTAAAAAAATTCCAGCTAGAGGCAAACAATAATCATAGTTTTAAAGAAAGATACTCTAAATTTTTGCAAACCTCCAAAGGACTTGTCTATATTGGGAAAAATAATAAATAAATAAATAGTTTCATTATTAAGGAAAAAGTGTGGATTGTTGGTTTGTTTGTTCTCATTCCTCCTTCCCCCCCCTGCCCCCCACCCAACCCCCCATGTCTAGGCATTGTTTATATCACCTATAAGGTTAACTTCTCAAATTTTTTATAAGACTCAGAGTAAGTCATATTTTGGTGAATAAGAGTCTCAGAAAGAAAGCCTGGGCACTAGAATCTGTTTTGTTTTCTGTTCTACTTTCCTCTTTTTCTTGGCCATGCTCTGGGTGATTGCAGGCCACTCTCTGCAAGATAAAGCTCGAACAACTCATAGGACACCTCAGGACATGCAGCATATATTCACATATGTTAAAATGTTAGAACAGCATTCAAAGGCAAAAAGATATAGCTTGGCTTTCATGTGTATTTTTTCTTTTTTTTTTTTTTTTAGACTTTTCAACATGAAAATTCACAAAAATAGTAATTACATGTTGTGTTCATAGGAGCAGCTCACAGATCCTTGAGAGATGCAGGGCAGAGAGCTGTGTCATATGGGCACAGAGAGCCTGCTCTAGAGTACACTTGCTTTCAGCAGTATGAATGAAAGCCAGTTTGTACCTCTTAGCCTCAGGACCTTCATATAGTCCCTTTCCCTTCAGTCATCTAGCAGATACATAGATACTAGTAATCAGTGTCAAGGGTGGAGGTTCTTAGTATGCTGTACACAAACATTGCTCGCAGGAAGCACAGTCTTAGATGGATACAGCAAGTAAACAAGTAAACACATGCTAATCCTCATGCAATGTGCTGAATTCTTTTTTACCTTTCCCTCCCCTTCATAACAAAGTGAAAATTGTCTGTCTGGGGAGCCTTTCACTGAACTCTAGGACATGGAAAGAATGCCTTACTTACCCAAGTGGACTTACCATGTGAAGAGAAAAGATTAGCACAGGCTAAAAAATACGTTAGCCCTATTTTATAGGTAGACAAGCAGTTTTTTTTTTTTTTTTTTTTTTTTTTTTCCTATATATATACCATACCTATGATAGAAATGGCACATCTCATTTACTTCAGCCTTTAGATTGTTCCATCATCTCCTGAGGCTGGAAGGTATAGCGTATTTTTTTTTTTTTTTCCTATACATCATTTTATCTAGTTTTTCTGATTTGGCTCAGAGATGTCAAGAACTATACAGAAATAAGCCTTTATACTGTCTCACAATACTTCCCGGAACTCCTTCTGGAACAGTACTTCTCTAGAATGTGTCTCATACACCAGACAATCTCAAAGGTATTATTTAGCCAGGATGATCTCTGAGCAATTTAGAAGACTGGAAAATATGCATTGGAGTGTACTTAAGATTCTGAAAAATGACACTGCAATCCCAACTAAAACTCTACAAAATAAAGTATAATATACTACCATTCTGGAGAATAATGACTCTATATCAGCTAGAGCTAAGAGTATAATTTATCAACATTAGCCTTGATGGGGCATCCAGTGCAGTATGATTGATTTAAACGTGTAGATTTATAGCATTTTGAACAGGTGGCTAACTTATAACAACAGTTTAAACTTTTTTAGCATCTTATCATGCTGAGGCAGTTCATGGTGTTTTACAATGACATTAACATTAAAATTTAATCTATCCTGCAGAGTTAATAATTAGCTAATGTCAGTTAAAAGTCAATGAAAACAAATCAGTCTTAAGTGTAGGCTTAAAAAAGATGAAAATAGGGATCTCCTGATGTCAAGAAGCAATGAGTTCTGCCAAGCAGATGCATGGGAGTGAAAAGATCAAGCACCCTAAGTGACATTTCATTGGGTGTTAAAACTGAAAAAAATGGGTTTTGATCTTGGTTGCTAAGCCTCCTTATAACTTCATTCAGATTTTGATTTATAAAGCAGCATAACTGTCCTTGGAAACAGGGTCAAAGGTGGGTGTCTTTTCTGTCAGAAGATGACTACAGTCGCTGGTGTTCTGCTTTTCTCTCTAGCCCAACAAATTCTGCAATCATTTCTGTAAAGTAGTATGGTTTCAAAATGAAAAGATTTCTCAGCATCTTACAGCCACATAGTTATGTAGATTTCAATCCCTTCAGTCTGAATCCCATTAAAATAGTATGAGCATCATTTCCTGACCCCTGTGTTTTACAAGAAAGAGGTGCCTGTTATTTTGAAAGGACAGACACAGGTGCATTAGTTCAGGAGAGGTTTTTGAGTTGTAAACCTGGTCTGACATAAGTGCAAGATTTAAGTCTTGACCTTCTCTATTATATAAACTTCGCACAGCATGCTGTCTGTTGTGAATCCCATTTAATCCTCCCCGTGCATTGTATAGAGAGTTAAGGTATTTAGCTAAGAGCTATGGATTTTACTTGAGAAAGGAATTTAGTTTCTACTCTGAATTATTCACTTCTGATGCCTGTCATTCTCTGTGGAATATCGAGAGATCCTAGAAAACTAGTTTACCCCAGGTGAGATCTCTAAATCTGACATGGCTAAAAAACATAGGTGTTGTGAGTTTCAGTGTTGCAAGGTCTCCTTGTCGTCTAACCTTCAGCTCACCTGCCTCTTAGTTTTCCACCTGAAAATAAGGGAATTGCAGTGTTTTCCTTCCTCTCTGGTCCGACTCTTTTTCTCATCAGAATACCTGTGTAGTATTTATAAGAAGCTGGTTAATTATCTTTAGGCTTGGTCAAAACTACAAGGAAAAGTTGAAAATGTAACATTAGCCTACATTTCATATCTTAATTCAGCTAACAGTTGTAATGAAAGATGACAGTGTGGGTACTAGCATATATATTCCCAAAGCAACTGAACAGTTTGCTTCCTCTTCTTGTTGTTATCTGTGCTAGCCGAATTAAGGCATCACAGATGGACTAAAGATCTGTCAAGTCTTATGTGTTACAGGTGAAACTTCTAGAGTTAACTTGCACTTGGAGTTAACTTGCACTCCCACAGTTTTCTGTGGCTCTGGCTGTAGTTTTACACAGAATATTTCCAGTTATCAGATGCTGATGTCCACTGCGCAGGGCAGAAGCAGCTGGATAAATAAGTGTCTTGCCACCTCATGGAAGCGTATATTTAAAGCTCTCCCCTCTCCCCTGTGGAGGCTACTGCCATACTGCTCCCGTGACTCAGTCCAATACTATTTCATGTACACATGCCAGAGAAAGCTGGAAAAGTCTCCATATTTGCACACTCTGAAATCCCACCTTATTTTATTATGTAGGTGTACATTAGACAAGAAACATCTAATCAACAAACAGGTAATTTCTATTTGTTCAGCAAAGTTGCAAATACAAGAGAACCTTATGGGTTAAGGCATATATTAGTGGGACAAATACGCAAAAGTATGTGCAGGAGATACACAGCTCTCTGGCTCTTGTCAAGCTCCCAATGCGGACATTAGTCTTGTAAAGTTTGGGCACCTTCCAGGGTTTTATATAACATTCTAAGCACCTAGTTAGTGTTATAAAAATTGACTGATAATAAGTATAATTAGGTCAAGAGAGAGATCATGCTTGTGAAATATCTAATGGCAAGATCTTGACAACAGCAGATAGCAATGCAAGGGAAGCATCAAAGAAGATACAAGAATGCATAATTAAGGGTGATAGAGGCCAGCAATTAACACTTGGACATTCATATTTCTTTCCTCAGGATAGGATAGTAGAATCAAAAGAGGATTTAAGTTCAAATCGTACATAGAAATAGGAAAAAGACACTGTGATAATTTTAAACTATTAATATATATATATGCATCTAATTTGATAACTTGTCATGAATGGTAAGATCTAGATACATTTTTATGATTAAAGTATATAAAGAATTAACCAGGTTTCTATGCATGTGCTAATTACAAAGACATAAGAGTTAACATGTTAAACTCCTTAAGTACTATTTGTTGGTACTTATAGCTTACAAAGATATGTACAGCAGGAAAGTTCTGTATAAATTAAAATGCTTATTAAATGTCAGTAGTTCTAATAAGTGATTGATACCTAATTAATGTGTCCTATGTGATAATTTTTAAATGTTAATTAATGCCTAAAAACTTAATAAGTGCTGCTTGACCTATTAATTATATTAGACAAAAACATACAGTAATTGTTTCCTAAATGAAATGCTTATATAAAGTGTTTAAACTTACCATATGATGCTGACATGGTGTCAGGCTGATTTTATTCAGGGTCTGGATTCAGAGATAACCTTTGAACTTGTACCTCACACATTTAGGTAGAACTATTTCCAGCTTAGTTGAAAGATTTAGTGGCCTCTTCGTTCTCTTGAATGTGAGAAATTAATACTGTGGGCTAGACACTGCTGTAATTTAGACAGACACTGTGAAAGTGTTTCCTCACATGCTTAGCAGTGCAGATTGGTCTTTGGTTGCACTTGGCTTACTTCCTCAGCTGTGGTTATCTCTTGAACAGACAGGCAATAACAATGCACTCCAGGGTCCAGACTCACATCTGAGAGAGACCAGTTCTGAGAGAGATGCAGCAATTAAGCAAAGAGATGGAGACAGAGTGTGGTCCAGTGACCAGCCTTTATAAAGGATGGAGGGCTGTTTCACAGATTTCATATGTGGGTGGGAGAAAGCCAACTTACTTTTAAAGATGCTATGCCCTAGTCTTCCTTTTACGCCCTCTATCACATAAGTGTAGCATTTTCTTTTCATATGACTGTTTTGAATTTATATTTTTAAACATTATAAGGTGTTCATATGCTATGAGAGCTAGACAGCTGAAAAAGACATTAGACTTTATAATTACAGTGGAATAAAGTGATCACTGTTTGTAGAATATTCATGGCAAGTTTATGAGTTTTCTCAAAATCATTCTCACAATATTTATATATCCATGTATATTATATACACTTGATTAATAAGTAATATGATCTGTATCTAAAATATATATTTAATTTACTCAATGAATAACTTATGAACACTTTTCTTAGTATCTAAAGTTTAATATAAAAAAATTACTTTTATTAACTTCTTCAATAGTATAAACTATTTTGTCTATTTGTAATTTATCTGGAATTTTTATTTTATTATTTTGGTTGAGAGTAATTTTATAAGAGCAATTTCTATCTTTTGGAGGACCAGATTTTTCAAGTATTCGGTTATTTGATACTTTCAATAAATATATGTGTGTATATATATATATACACACAAAATTTCTTTTCTCATTTAGAAAAAGACTTGCACACTTAAATATTATGTCTTATGATCTAGATAAATCCCATAATTCTTTTACAGCTCCTCTCCTAGCATGTGTATTCCCTAATTGTCATTCCCATGAATGTTTCAATAGAGCTATTTCAACTATCTCCTTACCAAATTAAAGTTTTGCTCAAAGAACATTTGGTGGGAAAATGTTCAGGTGAGTTATCAGGAGTACCTAATATTTCTCAAGTTTTATTCTCAAAGATAAGCTGTTTCATGTACAGATGCAATCCTCTTTTTTTTTTTTTTTTTTTTTTTTTTGTGAGGGTGTACTCCAGAGCAGACCCTCTGGAGCTTGCATGGTGAGATACTATCAGCTGAAGAAAATATCCCTGTTTCTTTTGTTGTGACTCTTGAGTATTCACCACTGGTCAGTTTTAGTGACAGGAAATTGGGCTGGAACTGCAGTGTTGTCTAGTAGCATAACATGGCTCTTATCTCTGGGGTGAAGTTATAAAACAGTTTTCCGAGTACAGAAACCTTATTTACCATATGATGATACTGCAACATAAATTTTAAAAATCCAATCCCTCTTGGAAGCATTGTTTCCTAGAGTGTTGTTGTATACTGGCCTTCATACAAATTTCCCTATAACTGCTTTCAATTTCTTTATAATCACCCTTGATATAATATCTGTCAGCATTCAGAATACTTGATTGCAAACACAATTAAAAAAAAAAAATAGTAAAGCTGATTCACGCGTAAAACCTGTGTAATGGGCTAGAGTTATACTCATGAATAAAATTATTTTTGTTAAAAAAAACCTAACAGCTATGTAAAATATTGCATTCTTTCAGCTATTAGATAAGCTTAAAGCATTATCTTTAAGCATTATCTAAGCATTGTTTTTAAATAAAACAATGAAATTGATTCCTGGCAACGATGCACATAATGATCAGAACTTTTGCAGTTATAGCAAACAATAGATTTCTTGTCTTGATTTGTATCCTTTGAGTTATGACCTTGTGCCATCAGGAATCCTTAGCATGACCATCAGCAGCTAAAATTGCTACTAATAGAAGAAAACCTCCCAGGTCACTAAAGAAAAACAAAAACAAAACAACCATATGTGTGTGCATAACAACATTGAATTTGATCTTGAGGTTCCTGATATACCTGTGAGTTGCACAAGTTTAAATGAGAAGTAACACCGTGTAAGTCCCTGGATTTATTATGAATAAATTAGATGTAAATTAGGTGAGAATTAGGACCCCCAGGCAAGCATTCTTTAGAAAATACTGATTTTAAGAGGGTTTTCTTAGGCTCCCAGCTTAGTCAGTGGATAGATAAATTCCTCCAGCAGATGACAGAAAATGGAAAACTAACATGGCTTGTGAGAGGAAAAGAAAAACCAGGGTAACTGCTTCTCCCACAGCTAACTGGAAAACAATTAAATATTTTTTTTTTTTTTTTTTTAAATGTCAAAGTTGTGTTTCTGCTTTGTACAGTTCAGCACACTATGAAACAGCCAAAAGCATCAGATGCAGATATACAGTGTGACATCTCTGCAAGGAAAACTTACACCCAGAAGTCTTTGTATTACTGTGTGTAGACACCTGGCTTAGCTTGTGTATCCTCACACTATGTTTTAGGAGGCAAGCAGTGACACGGGCTGGGTTATGTATCAGATTTATAGGACACTACATAGGCACAGCGGGGCCAGGATAACATAGAAATGTATCTTGACAGTAAGGATGAAAATACTGTGGGACGTTCAGATATTAAGATCGTCAAAGAGATTCTGAAATGTGAATGGAAGTGGTGGTTACATATTGAGCAAAAGAAAAATGCCACTGTTGAAAAGGATCATCTTTTCCTTTCCCCTTCCTTATTACTTTCTAACATACTGCCTCCTCCCTTGAAAACCCAGAAGAATGTTTAATGACTGCACCTCTGATTCAAATTTGGGCCCATGAGTGTATTTTAAGAAGTGAACTAGTTTAATTTAAATGCTAATGTGCAACTTAAAATAACATGCATTTTGGCTCCTGGCTGTCATATATAATAATTATTGGTCTATTTTCATTTTTCTTAGTGGAATACTAAGGCTGGAATAGTCTTTCAGGGTGAACATGTTGATAAGATCATTGTTCAGTGATTTTGCTGATGATTGTTTTGGTGTTCATTGTTTTTCAAGTGTAATACATAATAAAGTTGGTCTGAAAGCTTTCTGTGTATAGTGGATACATGTGCAATTATTTGAAAATAGGTCAAATGATGCTCAGTTTATAGCCTACAAATAGTGGAAGAGATGAAACAGACATTCTGGTAGTTCCCATTTCAACTGTGCAGCATATTTAATAGTTACTGAAGGTGCATATACTTGAAAGTTGGTAAACTCAGCAGATTTGGGATAACTTGAGCTATTAGAATTAGGCAGATGAGGCCTTAATATCAACTGTAAGCAGACAAGAGGAAAACAGAATCCTTAAGAATTTATAAAGTAAAGATGTCTCTAAGCTTTCTTTGGCAGCTAGGACCTGCTGATGTCCTTTTTGGGGAGAAAATAAAACAGCCTGAGGGGCTGTATCAGAGATGCAAATAATATCTTCTACATGGTAGAACTAAAGAAATTTGAAGCCTAACAAATTAGAAACCAATGAAACATCTGTATGTATTAAGATAGTCTACAGATATACTGTTTGATGAGGTAAATAAAAAATGAAAAACAGGGTAGGATTTCTACCAACCAGGTGGATAGGTAAATATTGGTCATTACACAACCTACAAATCTGCCTGGTCTCTTTAACTTTATTAGTTGGTCTAGCACATGTATCTGATAACTACGTAACTGACAGTGGCCAGATGAAGTAAATACAGCATGTTGTATTTTGAATTTATGTGCCTATTTTCAGCTTTTTGATTGAATTTATGCCTGGGATTTGAAACCTACCTTCTCACACAAACACCAGGGAGGTGGTGTAGAAATATTTCTGTGCTCCTTCATCTCACTGTGCTAAACTTCTTGGAGTAAAGTACATGGTATGATGAGCACAGAGAGAAACACATAAAGCAGTGGCAATCTTTGTATATCAGGTGAACTATCTGTACATACATATTGGCTATACTGAGAAGGTAAATGAAAAATAATGAATTCCAATGAGATCCAAATGAATTCAAATGAGACACAGATTAACCAATTTACAGACCCTAGCAGAAGCATAACAATATAAAGAGTCATGGAAATGAGCTTGTTCCTTGAAGTTCTAGATGAGATTAAAAGTAAAATACTCAACATAAAATTAAATATCTTATTCTTGGAAAAAATTGCAGTCCCATTTTGCAATCTTAAATGTATGTTTTGTCCAAATTTCCAAAAGGGATTAGGAAGCATTGGCTCCCATTTTTGGATATTAAGAATATTACTGGATTTTTGAAACACCCTTTTACTAAGAGCTACCTTTGTTTTCCTTCTTCTTGATATTAGTAACTGGGAGCTATTAAAAAACAAAACAAAACAAAACAACAGCAACAACAACAACAACAACAAAAACATTAATGAAAATAGCAGAGACATCTTAAGAAACACTACTTTTACTTTAAAAACCAATAGTTTTTCTACATGAAACAACTTGTATAAAAGCACTGAGGGGAATGAGGCAGAGGAAAAAAAATGAGGAGATTGGGACATTCACAGACACTGTAATTAACACATGTATTAAATTTTAAAACTTCATGTAGTAGTTGTTTCTTTACAGCTCTATCCTATCCAGAATATTTCTTGGACATGACATGTGACTGATTCTAACCTATGTAGAATCCATGGAGGTCATTGCCTCAAATATATAGAAACCTACAGGTATCAAACAAAATTTCAGAATCAGAAAACCTGCTTCTCTGCACCTGTTTCAACCTCATATTCCTGGCCCACCTGCAGATCACCAGATGTTCTGGTATTTCATTGCTTGCATATCTGTATGTGCACTTTATTGTGTTTATGAAAGAAAATGCTTTGGATAAAGTTATTGGAGACATTTATTTATTTCCCTGCTGAGTTACAAAACAGACTAGAGATTCTCAACAGATTTTCATCATACTCCATTCTACAAGTGCTAATAAAGATAACTTAATGTTAATAAGGAATAAATAAGTCCATTTTGTGTGCAATAGACTATAAAAATTTCCCAGTGTCCTGTGGCTTCCCAAAATTCACATTTCATTGCCTTTATGTAAAGTAAGAAATCAATAAACAAACAAATAAAATCAATGTAGAAACTTACAATTTGAAAATATGAAGAGTTATATTAATGTGAAAATTTCCCAAAAGAGTGGAAACATGCTCAATGAGATCCTTTATGAAAATGAAACAAGAAAAAAATATATAAAAGACGTAGGCCTTAGGGTTCTAGAAAATATATGATAACTAGTTATATCAGTATGCTTGTGATTTTCTAAGAAGGTTAAGGTTGCTTTTTTAAAAACCTTCTGGCTAGTAATCTTAATTTAGATTGCTACCTTAAAGGGAATATTATAAATAATTACAGATCACAGTTAGATCCCAGATAAGTGCTGTACCACTAGGCACAAATATATTGGCACACAACTGTATCAGATAGATGTGGACTTTCTAAATAAAATGTTATGTCAATGCATTGATGCATACCATGGAAAACTATTATCACTGCCATACTAATCAGGGTCACATCTTTTCATACCTCCTGCTAGACAAAGTCCGGCAAAAATGTGTGAGTTATATGTAGCTTTACTCAGAACTTGTATTGTTGAAAATACCAGGAATATTCCTACGGCAACTCTGGTGTCTAAGGTTGTTTGCACATTGACCTGAAGGCTCCTTGTAATCCAATAAATAATCCTGCATCCCATATTCATTACACATATTTGTTGCCATGTCCAGCCCAAGGCAAAAGGCAGACAATGATTTTTGCAGATCCTTTAGAAAGCTTTGCCTACCTATTTGAGGAGCCTGATTTTTCAGTCTGTCAGTTGCTGTTGTTACTAAGAACTAATAGATTTATTTGCTGGATACCACGTAGTTCGTATTTGACAAAGGCACCTGAAGTGTCTGTTGCCAATTTGTTTTGTCACTGTTTCTGTATCATCATGCTGTTTCTGCCAGCATGCTGACAAGGAAAATAATTTCAGATTTATTGCAAAACAGAAATCACTGAAACAATCACCCTAGTCAGTATGTGGTGGAAGTGCAAAAGGAAAACAAGGCACTGCCACTGTTGACAATAATTGTAGAATATCTACAGGAGCCTTTCTCCAGAAACTGAAGTTAGTCTTTTTTATTATTTTATTTTATTTTATTTTATTTTATTTTATTTTATTTTATTTTATTTTATTTTAGTTAGTTTAGTTTAGTTTAGTTTAGTTTAGTTTTTCTTAACTGTCTTAATGGTCCAGACTTTCAGATTAGAAGCTACAAAGTTTATTTATAAAGTTCTGCTCTGCTTTTTGTAGTCACGCACTCTCATGGCTGCTGGGCTGCTGTCATTTCTAAACTTGAGAGATCAAGGAACATGCCACTTTTACTGAGTTTTCAGGTTTGTGTGACAACAGGTGCTAGATCTTCAGGTGCTTCTGTAAGGGCTTTGTAAAGAGGTATCACAAAGCCATGGACTCCAGTGGACTCAGGAGTTCAAGGCTTCCTCCTACCCAGATGCTGAAGCCCCTTCAGCTGCATCCAGAAACATGGGTCTTTCCCTCTCAGGCTAATTGAAATGTCTGATGCTGTCTTGTTAGCACATTTGGCCAGTAGCAAGGCTGAGCATGCACCCTAAAGAGGTGTATGCTCACACACACAACTCAGCAGAGGTCACTGTTGTAGACTGCCACATGAACAGCCACAGACAGGGTACTGCCTTCCACAACACCTGCATATAACGCTGCCAGGACTCACATAAAACAAACACAAAGGACTGAAGGTCCCTGGTATAGGCACACACAGACTCCACTCACCTCCACTCACCTGCGCATACACACTCGTGGGTGCCCCAGGCACCTGCCCCAACTACTTGCTGGCTGCTCCAGCTCAGTGCTGGCTGCGCAGACAGCACTCACAAATTTGTCCCACAGGCATCCACACTCACAAGTCCTGACCCTCTGCCCATCTGATCCACACTCACAGTTCCAGTACAGACTTTCTGCCTATCTGATACACTTTCAATGCCTAGACTCCTTGGGTAAGAATTTTGAGTATTCCAGATGCATGTTTTCCTCCTGCTTACCAGATAGTGCAGTTTGAAATTTCCTACTGAAATACACATCCATGCCAAGAGCAGACCACATTGCTCAAGCAGACAAGCATATTGGAAGTAGGCCAGTACCTACTTACACACTTTTGACCTTTTGTCCTTCCTCATTGTTCCTCTTCCCTGTCCCCCCACTCCCAAACCCTGCTTTCACTGATGCCTCCCTTTGACCCTTTGCTTAGGCATTCTGTAATAGTTTTGCACATCCCCCCCCCTTAAATATCCATAATGATCATGTTTATTGTTCCCCACTTCTTATCTTTAAAAAAAAAAAATAGACTGGCTCTCTTCAAAGCTGTACCTGTAAGCTCTTACTGATACATCACTTAGTGCTGGAAGAATTTGGTTACCTGTTTTGTCTCATTTTTTTTTTTTTTTTTTTAGTGTTTTTTTTTTTTGTTTTTTTTTTTTTTACTTATCCGGTTTGTGTCTCTGTGTGATTGGTTTATCACTTTCTTTGTTATTATTTCCTTTGACCTGAAAAGCTCCTTGATCTGGTGACCTTAATGAACCAGATACTCTCACATTCCGCATGTCCCTACAGCCATTAACTCTTCTGTTTAGATTAGGTTTCAAAGGAATGAATGTATACATGTGTGAGAAGAAGAAATATAAAGGAGGTATGCAGAGAGGAAAAAAAAATAAAAAATAAAAAAAAATAAAGGAGAGAAGAAAAATAAAAGCCTGCAGGAGAATTTAAAGGAACAGAACAGTAATTGTTGGGAATACAAAGAAGATGAAAAGATGACAAGGAAACTAGTTCTGTGTTTAGCAAACAACAAAGCTATAGGGACTGAGGACAAGTCAAAGAGCGATACTGGAAAGAGAGATGCTATTGAATAAGAAACCCATATGGAGAGGAAAAGCAAAAGAGAGTAACAGAAGAAGTTGAGAAGACACAGATATTCCTAAATAAAGGAATAAAACATAAAATACAAATTGTGTTTTAGTACTCTTGTAACAACAATACATTGTATTCTAACTTTTCTTGCAAAAGCCCAGCTTATTTTGTGTCCATCATATCCTTTGCTTTTCCTCACTACTAAAACAGGGATGTATTCAAATCTTTCATACTATCAGCTTCTTCATTTTTGATAACTTTCTGTTCAGAGGCAGTAAAGGTGAGAAAGGTTTTCCCAACAAAAGATACTGTTAGGAAATTATGATTGTATCCTCTGAGGTAAATTAAGCACACATTTGTATTTAAATATAAAGATATTTAAATATCTTTATTTAAAAGATAAACCTGCTCCCAGACACTTTAATCCTTTCTGCAGTTAGTCTATTGCTCTCCCTGCCAGATCATTCTTTAGTCCTGGATCACCATCACTGAGCAGTTACAATTTTAATTTTCCCTTCAACACTCAATATGACAAAGACATGATACGATTATACTCGTTTTCTCTATCTCCACCGTGGATGCGTTTAAATGGCATCAGATATATTTAGTTAAAACTTTAGAAAAAGAACTGTGTAAAAGTAAGAAAGTGTAGATATTGGAAAAGATTATCCATGGAAGTATAGAATCAAAATCCCCGAAAGTTTTGTAAGAAAGGACAAGACAAACACCTGTGAAGAATAGATTAGGTACAGCTGATCTTACCTGGAGGCAAGAGAATGTCCAACAGATGTCCCTATTTTTCTGTGATTCTAAATGAAGCACATTACTTACAATGCAGAAATTGCATCATCTGGTCCTAGAGATAATTCAATGTGAGCTATCTGTCTAGGTGCAAATTACTATAATAGAGGAGTTAAACAAAAATAAAGGCAATAATAATAATAATAATAATTTTAAAAGGGAGACTTTCTCTCCCATCAATTATTATGACATTTATCATGATGTATTTCAGATTTAAAGCAAAGGATTAGAACACAAGTCTAGTAAAGATCTAGTCTTGTGCAGACTTTCTGATCTCTAGTTACTCTTGTAATCCTCTAAGAAGTAATTAATATTTTGCATAATTGAAGACTAATCCTGATAGTTCTACAAGAAGAATGTTAGCATGTTCTTGGACTTGAAGGAGCTACTTGCATCTACTATGGGTTATAAAATGGTCAGGAAAGGAAAAACAAATTTGATAGCAGGAACAGAAGATCCATTACTGCCTCCTGTAATCAATGCTTGTTGCTTCTGCTTCAAAGCCTTTTTTTTTTTTTTTTTTTTTTTTTTTCCCTCCAGGTATCACAGAACCTGGTACCCTATTGGTACCCTTATGTGGTACCAATCACCATTAAAGGAGTAAATAAATATAGGAAGTAAAGATCACCTCTCCCATCTTAATGTGCAAACACACTCAATTTCTATAATCTACAATTTCTATGAACTAAAAAACAGCAAGTTATGTTTTCTTGTTATGTTAGCTATATTGAAAATAATAATAATAATAATAGCAGTTAAAAGAACTTACAAACTTTTGATGAATTAATAAGATCAAAGAACTTGTTTCCTCCAAGATGAACCCTCCTGGGTTTTTCGGATTTTTCAGGTTTAATTTTTCCACAAATGGTTTGAGGACATTTTCAGTCACTACCAAAAAAATATGTTAGTACTTTTTGTGAACTGCTCTTTGCTACAGTGGAAACACCCTCTGAGCATATTCCTTCAGTTTAAACAAAACAAAAAGACCAAAACCAGAGTTGCAAAATTATCAAAGTTGAATGAGAGTAAATACCACCAAATATGTGCTGAACTCCATAACTAAAACTTTCATATTGTTCCTTTAGGTGTTAAAATGCTAACATAACGCAATAATGGGAGAGCAACATGTCATTTTAAAATGGAAAAACACCTTGCAGTGTCTCAAATACATTTCCAGATGAGGGAATTCTATTGTTTTTGTGAAACACATTAATATATTATGAGCAAAAGGACTTATATTTATTTATTTATATCTGCTGTGAATTGATTTATACTGCTTTTCTAAGAGGCACTTCTGGGAGAAGTGAATAATAGAGCCAGAAATTAGTGATTGGTCTTGGAGAGCTTTTTAGTATATTTCTAAAATCTGTTACTTTTCTCAGTTTTCAGTGTTTCATTGGGATGATGGCATTATTCTCATTTCCTTGCATTTGTCATCCATTTTGCAATAGACTAAAACATCCAGAATTGAGCCCGGGAGTGCTTCCTAATACATTGTGAACTAAAGCACAGATTTCATTAAATCACAGGATCACATAGGTTGGAAGGAATCTCTAGGCATAATTTATTCAAAGCATGCCTGGTTTGAGGAGGTTGCTCAAGAACTTGTCCAGTTAACTTCTGACTCACTCCATGAATAGAAATACCACAGTCTCTCTGGGAAACCTGTTAAAATATTTGTCCACCTCAAGGCAAGATTATTCTTCTTTACACTGAATCAGAATTTGTCATGCTGCAGCTCAATGTCCATTGTTTCTTGACCTATATAGCCCTTTTATCCTGGTTTTGTCTGGGATAGAGTTAGCTCTCTTTATAGAGGCTAATATGATGCTGTGTTTTGGATTTGAGATGACAATAGGGGTGATAATATACTGATGATAGTAGTTGTTGCATAGCAGTGCTTATACTAATAAGGATTTTTCTGCTTCTTGTGCTGCCCTGCAAGCGTGGAGGCTGAGGGTGCACAAGAAGTTTGGAGGGAACACAGCCAGGACAGGTGACCCAGACTGAACAAAGGGATGTCCCATACCATGTGGCATCATGCTCAGCAATAAAAGCTGGGAAAAAGAAGGAGGAGGTGGGGACGTTCAGAGTAATGGTGTTTGTCTTCCCAAGTAACTGTCACGCATGATGAGCCTTGCTTGCCTGAAAATGTCTGAACACCTGCCTGCCGGTGGGAAGTAGTGAATGTATTCCTTGTTTTGCTGTGCTTGTGAGTGCAGCTTTTGCTTTCCCCAGTAAACTGTCTTTATCTCAAGCTATGAATTCTCACACTTTTACCTTTCCAATTTTCCACCCCATCCCACTGTGGGGGGAGTGATGGAGCAGCTGTGTTGTACGTAGCTGCCTGCCAGGGTTAAACCACCACACTCACACACTTCTGAGAAGAGCCTGGCTCCATCTTATCTACATCCTCCCATTATGTAGTTGAATATTTTACTTACATTTATATTTTATATTTATATTTTATTTGGTATTTTTATACTATATATACATAACAATATAATTGTTTAGTTGAGTTAGGAGGAAATCCTTCAATAGGATTTCCACTGTGCCTTCCAAAGGTTGAATAAATCTTGCTTCTGTGTGATGGTGTAGCCTCAAGCTAAAGAAAACAAAGGAGACAAGAGATGAAAGCAAGAATGTGGAAGTGGCCTGAAGGAAGAGTGAAGATTGACCCATAGTAACCTTTTGCTCATTAAGTCTAATAGCATGTTAAAAAACACTCCCATCAAAATAGAAATGTATGGAAATGAGGGAACAGGTACCTGCCCACTGCTGGCTCTGAACATGGACCTATAACACACATACTCATCAGGAGATGAACTAGGCGAGCTAGGACAACCAATCGGAAGTAACACGGGAGATAGTTTCACAGATGGCTGTGTATAAATAACTATACTTCAATTCAGATGTGTGCTTGCTTTGCAAAACTTAACAGCTGATTCTGTGCAGAAATAAATAAAAGACCTTCATGAAGATTCTGACTCTGTGTGCATGGAGCACTGGGATGTGTTGGGAGCATGGGGCACAAACCTATGGATAACAATGGCATGTGTAAAACCTAATTATCTCAGATTGTCCTTTTTTCTCAAGTGTTCCTTAACCATTTTTTGTGGCTCTCCAGGCTCTCCACTGGAGTATGGCAGTATCATTTGGTAATGCTAGCAATTTAAACTTTATGTTTCAAATATGCACCAAAATTATATTTTTCCTTTTAGCAATATTTAAATCATGTCTGGCCCACCTCAATGAAGTAAAATCCTGTGGGGTTGTTGTTGTTGCCATGAACATCAGTAACATCTCAAAAAATGTCTACCTATCCCTCTTCAGTTCTACTATTTATATCTTGAAAAGGGAGGCTCTATACTAGAGGGCATTCCAAAGTTATTTATAATGTCCATGTAGACTTCACTGCATTGAACTCATATATCCATGTAGCATAGCATTCATTTGGGCCTTGAGAGCAGTTTAGATGCCTTTATATTTTGGACGGGTGCAGAACTGTACTAACTGGAACATTCCAGTTTCAACCAGGTGCAGACTTTCTTCTCTGTGCTCCATACCTTGAGTAGACATAGCCTTGGGAAAAACAAACAACAACAACCAAAACAAACTAAACCAAAAACTTAAAAAACAGTATAAGGATCCAAAGTGTCATACCACACAGCACATTTTCTTGCTTTCCTTATTGCTCATTTAAACTATAAAAATGTTATAAGTGTGGTAGATGAAGCACTGGCAGACTCCATGGGGTATACAAAGAGCTTGTAGGCTTTTGGGATTTCACTCCACTATATCACAAACAGAAGACTGAAATTTTGATCTAATGAAAATTCTGGGAGACAGCTTCACATGGAGACATATATTTAACGAATACATGCAGATGTTCACATACAAACAAGGTGTCTAGGCCTCCCATTATGGTTTGTTAGAACTACAGCTTGATTTAGTTGGGTAAATACAGACAACTAGTACCAGCTGAGATTCCCTAAAGTGTCTAAGACATCTCCTAGGATCAGCAAGCCAGATTACTGAAAACCTCTTTTTTTTTTTTTTTTTGGAACAAAGTATAATGCTACTTGGGAAAGACTAGGGAGTATAAAATAACCTTACAAGTTTAGACATATGACTCATGACATTTTTGGCAGGACATCTGAATCACTCTTTAGGTTCTGCTGACTTGAAGTCCACGGATTATATCGGCAGCAGTACTACGTCTGGCTGGGATGCATTTGATTTTCCTCACAGCAGTCCATGTAGTGCTGTACTGTAGCCAGGACAGCACTGATAGCACATCAAAGTTGTTATATTTATTTATTTATTTATTTATTTATTTATATTCTGAGCAGTGCTGGCACAGCATCAAGGCTGTCCACCCTCCACCCCCAAATCCAGTAGGCTGAGGGTAGGCAAGTGGTGGAAAGAGCACATCAACAGGGCAGCAGACTTAAAGTGACAAAAGGGATATTCCATACTATATGCTGTCACACTCAGCAATAAAAGATGGGAAAAGAGAGGGAGAAGAGGGGGCTCTTTTTATTAAAACATTTGTTCTCCCAAGCAACTGCTACACATATTGAGGGTCTACTTCCCAGGATTTGGCTGTTCATGTTGTTGACCTAGCTGTCAGTAGCCCTATGAAGAGGTATTAGGAGCAGAATATTGACATACTAGCAAAAAAGTTGAGAACTGAGAAACTTGAAGCCTTTTCAGAAATGTCCAGACAGGAACATTAAGAGGGTTGGGTTATTAACAGGACTGTAGGATTATTCAGGTTAGGAGGGAACTCAGAAGGTCTCTAATCCTATGCACTGTTAAAATGGGTGTCAGCTGTGAGATCAGGTCTCCAGTCAAGCCTTAAAAATGTCCAAGAATGGGGACTGCATAACCTCTCTGGGCAACCTGACCCATAGCTGGACTGTCCTTGAAGTGGAAAGGTTTTTCTTTCCATACACAGTTTAAACACTCCTTTTTTCAATTTATGACCCTTTCTTTCTTGTCCTCCCATCACACACAACTGTGAAGAGCCTGGCTTTGTCTTCTCAGTAACATACCCATGTCTTCTCAGTACTGAGGGGGAACAGTTAGGTCTGCCCCAAAGCTCTCTCTTTTCCAGGCTGACCAAGTCCTGTTCTTTTGGATTCTGCTCAGAGGTCAAGTGCTTCACCCTGTGAACATTGTGATTTCTCTCTGCAGTAGTCATTCTAGTTTATTAGTATTTCTTTGTATTGAAGGGCCCAAACTATCTAATGTTCCAAATGCTGTTGGAACTACTAACTACTAGAAATACTAACTACAGGGGAACGGTCACTTCTCTCTGTCTACTGTTTGAGCTCCTGTTAACTCAGCTGAGGATCTTTGTCACCAGAACATGCTGTTGGCTCATATTTTTGCTGTTTATCCAGTCCTGCAAGTCCAATTCAACAGATCTGCTCCCCAGTAAGACAGGCTGTAGTCTGTATTGCTGCAAGGTGTTATTACTTCCAGAATACATGATGTAACATCAGTTTTGCTGAATTTCAAGAAATTCCAGTGAGCTGATAATCACTATTCCCTCTGGTCAGTCTAAGTCCTTTCAAATGGACGTTTTGCCCTTGAATGTACAAACTTGTCCTCCATAGTCTGGTGCCATCAGCAAACTTGGTGGGAAACAGTGACTAGCTGTGCTGCTTTGAACTGAATAATTCTAGCCATTCAGCTCTGAGCACAAGCTGGACATGCAACCTGATCACATGGCCTTGGAAACCATTATGAAGAAGGCCGTGTTGAATAATTTCAAACAACTGCAGTTAATATTATCAAGACTCCAGCAGTGGGATGTTTTGTACTTAAGAAAATCACATTTCTGGAGGCAAAGAAATAAGAAAGGGATGAAGGTCACGCGTAACCAAGAGAACAGACGGTCAACATCCTACAGCATTTTCTGCCCCTTCAAAGGGGTGCCAAAAGAAAGAGGTGAAACAGGGAAAAAAAATAATTAAAACCAACCAACAAACCAAACACACAAACAAACCATATTATATCCTGTACTGTTCACAGCACAGGGAACAAATGCCTAACACTGGCAGCATATACTGGGAAGAGTCCAGAAGCTGCCCCATGTTACAGAAGACCAAGCTCCAGCCAGCTCCAAAGGAACCTGCCCCTCCCCAGAGCAGAGCAAGTAAGTTCATTTGTTTGTGCCTCTGTGAGATGAGATTTAATAAACGGAAAAAAATGCTGTGTGACAGCAGCTGAGAGACCAGGGAGTGAGAACCAGCCCTGCAGACCCCAAGGTCAGTGAAGAAGGAGGTACTCCAGGCACCAGAACAGAAGTTCCCTGGTGGCCTGTGGAGAGGCCCCTGGTGGAGCAGGCTGTCCCCCTGCAGGCCATGGATCCCACGTGGAGCAGATCTCCATGCTGCAGCCCATGGAGGAGCCCCCGGTGGCAGGTGGATGTGGCCTGGAGGAGGCTGCAGCCCATGGAGAGTCCCCACAGGAGCAGGCCCCGGGCTGGAGCTGCAGGAGCCCACGTGGTTAGGAGCCCACGCAGGAGCAGGGGATCTGGGTGGAGCTGCTGCTCATGGGGGACCCGTGCTGGAGCAGTTTGCTCCTGCCGGATGGACCCCATGGTATGGACCCATGTTGGAGCAGTTCTTGAAGGGCTGCTGCATGTGGGAAGCACGTGCAGGATCAATTCGGGAAGGACGACATCCTGTGGTAGGGACTCCACGTGGAGCAGTGGAGCAGGGGCAGAGAGTGACCGTGAAGGAGCGGCAGAGGAAAAGCATAAGGGACTGAGCACAGCACCATTCCCCATTATTCCCCTACACCATTTCATGGAGAAGGGGGTCGAAGTGGGGAAGGAGTTTTTAGTTTGCTTTTAGTTATCTCACTGCTCTAGTCTGTTAGCAATAGGTATTCATCTCCCTACTCTGAGTCTGTTTTGCCCGTGATGATAATTGTTGAGTGATTTCCCTGTCTGTACCTCAACCCATGAGCCCCTTTCACTAAATTTTCTCCCCCTTTCCTTTTGAGGAGGGGGGGTGAGAAAGTGCTTGTCCTGTAGTTCAGCTGCCCACATGGGTAAAACCGGCACAAACAGTTGCATTTATACTGAGAGAATGACTTGGTCTGGACAGCTACTAGTTTCCAAGAAGAAACCTATCCAGGACAGCTACTAGTTTCCAAGAAGAAACCTATCCAAATACATTTAGGATACTGAAAGTGTGCATGGACAAATGCCACTTTCTTGGTATGATGCAAGAGTGAGAAGCTAGAAATCATTACAAACTGCTGTAGCAAACAGGAATCTGCATGGAACCTGCCCTTAAATATCTGGAAAACAAGAAAGCTAATTTAGCTTTAAGACAAAGGTAGGTGGCAAAGGTAGAGCAAAGATCGCTACATAGGAATGGCGAATGATGCACTTTCTTGGGCCTTAAATTAGATTGTCCACTTCAGGGAGATGGAGAATGTAAGGTATGTTTCTAATAAGTCAAAAAGTAACTGGAAAAAAAAAAATAAAGACAAACAAAAGCCAAAAGAAGGAATATGTAACAATCTGCATGAGCCTTGGACAAATTGGACAGGTCAGGCTGGTCAGTGTGTCTGCAAATGCTGAAATGCCAGCCAACAGTTTTGTTATCACAAAGACAAAAATTTAATGGTAAATATTGCCCCTTTTTTTGTTGTTGTTTTTGTTTTTGTTTTGATTACTAGCCAGCATGTAGGGCATGAAACAAGAAGAATCTCAACAGGACACTGAGATCAGGTTTCTCTGCCTTCAGAAAATAGGAACTATGACTAAGAATAACAGTCACTCTCTGGAATTTTCAAAAACTGGTTTTAAAAATGAAAATGTGGGGAAAAAAAAAAAGGCATAATTAAATAAGAGAATATGGTGATTTTTTTTTTTTTTTAAATACTGGTATTCAGGTATTACTCATAGAACTTCCATGTTCCTCTCTGTGAGAATAACAAGCCTTCAAGTTATGCTAAATACACAAAAATGATATTCTGCTTTTAGAAATAACAGAGCACATGATGTAACACTGAAAAATATAGCCTACAGCTTCCTCATTAGAATTTCATACTTCTACCTCAATCTTTAATTAGAATTTAAAGTTGAGATCTAAAGCACTAGTTAAAGCCAAATTACAGCTGGTTTTCCTGACCTTTAGCTGAAGTGTCCCTTTCATCTGAAGGTTTGGTAACTTTTTTGTTTTTAAGAAAATGAACAATTTGCTCTGGGATAATGTGATTGTCTGCCTGAAGGCAAATTTTCAAAACATGTGTAGATGCAGCTATTACATGTGTAAGGATCTGCATTTCTACAGGCAAACTGACATTTGCAAGTGCAAATTAGATGGCAGGAAATGGAGCTATCCAGTTTACACATTCAAAAGATTAAAGTTGTTTTGAGACTACTTAGGCAGATTTCTGTCATGGCAATGGGAAGGCATTCTGGGGATGGTAGTTTACAAAGTATTCCCAGCCAAGTACACAATAGGCAATTGAACTGATAAGGAAATAAATATTGATAATTTATTTGTAAGAGAATGATGAAATCAAAGTTCACAAGTAGGTACTGTTTATTGAATCAATTTTTATTACAGCAGCCTGAGAAAGAAGGCCAGGAAGACTATTTGCAAAGCAGAAGGACAAGGAGAAGAAGTCTATTAATCTAGCTGTGGTTTATTTAAGAAATAACTTGTCATAAAATAACTACAAGCCTAAAAGCAGAGAAACTGTAGAAAAGGGCAGGTTTTGTCCAGGTCAGTTCTGTCAATCAGAATAATGTTCTTGGAAATGTAGTTAAAGCTTTGCTTTCTTGAAAATAGTCAAATTTCACCAGCTAAAAAGTTTGTTGGGATTCATCTACCCCAAATTTATACAAGTAAATTGGTAATCTACTTTTAAGCTACTCTTATGACCTGTGTTACTCCAAGAGGAGATAAATAGTCCCCAGGAGGCTCCTCTTCCTTGCTGTTGATAATAAAAAGGGATTGGAGTGATAAGCAAGGTTTTTATGGCTCTGTTTAAAGTTTAGATTATCTAACTACTAAACATCTAAGTTAGGCAGATGAATCCCACACATTTGCATATAGACATCTGGAGAACAACAGCTGCACCAGATGATGCAGAATGTGAAAGCTCAGGAGTCAGACTCTGCTACACCTGAAACTGTTGTAAAAGCCTGTTGGTATTGGCTTAAGGCATTGTCTGATCCTATATTTGAGATCTATTATTTCCTTCTTTTTTTTTTTTTTTGGATAAGTGAGTTTTGTGTGTCTAGTATTACACCATCCTGTTGTTTTTTTTTTTTTTTTTTTTTTTTTTTTTTTTAAGAGTACAAGAAGAAATAAGCCCAATTAAACCAATTTTCTCTGAATAATGGCTCTTGTCTCTCTGAAGTGGATCTCCTGATGTCTGCTAGCAACTTTGTAAGTTTTGTCTTTTTTTTTTCCCTCCTTTTTATTATACTTTTAAGATCTTTTACATGTCTGGAGATTTAATGAGGTTACTCATGGACACTACTTGTAGAAGTATATCTTGATATATGTTGTAATAAAATATAATCCTATTTCTTTCAAAAGGAGTACTCTGGTAAAAAACATGTTTCCAGTGTACCATTGTCAAAAAATTAACAATTACCCAGACTGCAAAGAACTCGTTTTTTGTACTTGTATCAATTCTTAACATATCTTTCCTTACAGGCTTTAATACTTTTATTCTTACCAATTATAATCACTATATCCACTATATTCCTTTTTTAAATTCAAGTCTGTTTTCCCAAGCAACATTCTGAAACATACTCATTATGGATTCTTTTCACTAGCTTTAATTTTTTACTATTCCACAGAAAGGACCTTCCAATATTCCAAAGTACAGAGATATTATTTTCATGTTCTTATTTATCAGGGTCTATTTTGCCCCTCCTTTTCTTTTGTGAGTATTACTATAGTGATATCCCTCCTCTATATTTTCATTTGCTAACCTGACTTTGTCTGATGGACACAAGGGTAGTACCTTAAAATATATGACATATCAACCAGGTGACAAGCCTATGGGGTAAATTTTAACTTTTCACATAGGATTACTGACCTTCAGAGATCCTAATGTGAACCTAAAATTATCCATCTGATCATCTGCTCTACACTTCATCTACATTTGTATTTGCAATATTCAATGTAATGAATCTTTACATAATAACCCCACCAAAACAGTGATGACAGTAAAAGATAATCTTCAGGGGGTTACATCAAAAGAATAGGTTAAGAATCTTACATATGTTTACTCTGGGCAGCACAGATACTCTGGGAGCTGTTTCAGACACGTTGTCCCTCTCTCTGCTTCCTGAAAGTATATCTCTAGGCACAAGATTGATAAGACTGTATCTTCCTTCTGAGTCTGCAGTATTCAAGTGATTCAAGAGCTTTGCTTTTTACCTTTGTCCTTTGTTGATTATTTTAGGTTGGAATTATGAAGAAGGAATAAACCTCAAAACTAATCTTTATTGTTACTTCTTTCTTGTATAAAAGATATTTTCTCTTGCGATCTGTGAACACTTCCTAATTTTATGTAATAGGTAAAAGGTAAACAGGTAAAAAAAAATGTCAAAGACAAAGATGTCACAAGTAAACGTAATTTTAAAGGGAGGCCTCACTTCTATCTATATAATGCCACGTTACTTTTACTATACAGCTGCTTTTTTCCCTTTTTTTCTTTTTTCTACTCAAATGTCACAGTTAAGAGGTTCTAGAAGATTGGTATTTTATAAATCTATGGGGGGGGGGGGGGGGGAAGTCTTCTTATCCTAAGAGAGTGGGGCAAGGGAGTTCCTGCTGATAGTTCCTGCTTGACAACTGTCTCTCTGGGTTTTATACCCATGGCAGATATAGGGAACAAACTTCTGTGTGCCCTTTTCGGTAAGCGCCTTTTTGAATTTGTCTGTTTTCAGTGGTTTCTTTATTATGTTCTGTTTCAGGCTTGACAATTTTCTGTTTCTTCTATCCGCCTTACATGCTTTCCAATTTCAGATTATTGTTCTTCTTTCTGTTCCCAGAGACAAAAATGATGTTCTTTATGTTTTTTTTGTTTGTTTGTTTTTGTTTGTTTGTTTGTTTTTCATTTGTTTCAGTTTAATTTTAGTCTGCCTATCAGTGACAGTTTTGTCAGAGCATCCTAGTTCAGTTTTCTTGTTCTTCTTTTTCCTGTGTCAATCACTACTGTTTTCTGATTGCCGTTACCTTCTGCATCTTAATCAGTGATTTTATCTTCATCATCTAACAAGATTTATTTGGAAAAAGGAGAAAGATTCAGGGAAGACCTGTTCTGCTTTCACATTTTTTTGCACGTCTCATTTTTCATTTGAATGGAAAAATTCTTACATCTGTGTTTAGGATATAATTTACCTTCATGTTTCTGAGAAGTTAGTTTATGAATTTGTCCTGTGTTACAAGTTGCCACCATAGCCTTAGATGTGATCTCTTACATCTCTTCATTGTATGTCCATATAGTGTCTCATCCTTTAAGATATTGTATGCTTTCAGAAACTGATATTAAGTTAATAGAAACAATTTTTATAATGTATTTCCATCTTTTCAGTGAAGGTTTAAATCAGAAATACCCTCTGCCAGTTGACAGAAGATGCTGTTCCCCCTACCCATATCTGCTTAAAGTGTGAGGTTACAGGTATTTAAGTGCAATACAATTGCAGTCTAGTCTGGAGGTCACCAAATTCTTCATAATCAGCTAACAATTAGGAGGCTCCTATTTGTAGTTGCCACAGGAAGAAATAGTTTTCCCACAAGGCCACAGAAGTACTCATAGTCATACACTGAAAAGAACTAAAGAGAATAGAATGACAAATTCTTTGGCAGCAAACTCACTACTTAACATAAATGCTAATATCTTGTTGTGAGGGTGCAGGAGGGAGGGAGGGAGCTTTTATTTTCAGTCTTTCCAACATATCTCCTCCATCAGCTATCTTTCGTCCAATTGATAATCACAGTCCCTTTGTAGGTATAAAATTATGCTGTTTTTTATCTTGTTTGGAAGGGACCTCTGGAGATCATCTAGTCTAAACCCCTGCTCAAGCAGGGACTCCTAGAGTGAGCTGCCCAGGACCTTGACCAGGATGCTTTTGAAGATTCACAGGAAGGGAGACCACAGCCTCACTACACAACCTGTTCCAGAGCTGTCACCTGCACATTAAAAAACAAAAACAAAAACAAGAAACGCTTTTGATGTTTAGACAGAACTTTCTGTATTCCAGCTTGTGCCTGTTGCCTTTTCTTCTGGCACCACTGAAACGAGCTTGACTCCAATTTCTTTGCACCCACCCTTCAGGTTTTTATAAATACTGATAATATCCCCCCTGAGCGTCATGATCACGCCTAAGCATCTGTGGTGGTTTTACTCGGGTGGACAGCCGAGCTCCACCACAACCACTCTCTCACTCCCTCCGCGAAGAGATCTGGGGAGAAAATATGATGAAAGGGGTCAAGGGTTGAGATAGGGATGAGGAGATCGTGCAGTAATTATCATGATGGGCAAAACAGACTCAGCATATGGGGACAGTAAGATTTATTGCCTGTTACTAACAAGCTAGAGAAGTGAGAAACAAAGAAAAGAAACCAAAAGCACCTCCCCCCCCCCCCCATCCACCCTCTTCCACGTCCTCCCCCCAAGCGGAACAGGGGAACAGGGGAATGGGCATTATGGTCAGTCTATAGCGCTTCTTCTCTGCCGCTCTTTCTTGGTCACTCTCATCCCCTGTGCTGTGGGGTACCTCCCACAGGATGCAGTCCTTGCCGAACTGATCTGGCGTGGGCTGCCCACAGGCAGCAGCTCTTCAAGAACTGCTCCAGATATGGGTCTGTACCACGGGGTCCATTCCTCAGGAGCAAACTGCTCCAACCTGGATCCCCCATGGGCAACAGCTCACAGAATCACAGAATCACAGAATTTCTAAGTTGGAAGAGACCTCAAGATCATCGAGTCCAACCCCTGACCTAACACTAACAGTCCCCACTAAACCATATCACTAAGCTCTACATCTAAACGTCTTTTAAAGACCTCCAGGGATGGTGACTCCACCACTTCCCTGGGCAGCCCGTTCCAATGTCTAAAAAAGCTCCTGTCAGGTCACCTGCTCCTGCGTGGTCTCCTCTTCACGGGCAGCAGGTCTGGCCCGGAATCTGCTCCAGCAGGGGTCTTCCACAGGCCGCAGTCTCCGTTGGTACAGGCCCATCTGCTCCACCATGGTCTCCTCCACAGGCTGCAGCGTAGAACCCTGCTCCACCATGGTACTCCATGGGCTGCAGGGGGACAGCCTGCTTCACCATGGTCCTCACCACAGGCCGTAGGTGCTCCAGTGCCTGAAGCACCTCTCCCCCTCCTTCTTTGCTGACCTTGGTGCCTGCAAGGCTGTTTCTCACTCCTTTCAGTCTCCCAGCTGTTGTGTGGCGCAGCGTTTTTTTTTTCCTGTCTTAAATCTGCTCTCACAGAGGAACAAAACAACATCGCTTATTGGCTCAGCTCTGGTCAGCAGTGGGGCCCTTAACAAACATGGGACAGCTTCTAGATCCTTCCCACAGAAGCCACCCCTATGGCTACCCTGCTACCCTGCTAGCAAAACCTTGCCACGTAAACCCATTACAGCATCTCATGTAGGTGTAATTCTGTAAAATTACAAAAACCAAGACAGAACTGTGTTCTTAGTACCATTAAACTTTCTAGTTCATGGTGAGTATTATGCTAACATAAAGAGAAGACATTCATAAAGAATTTACTTAGAATTAAACCCTATTCTTTCCCCATTACTACCATTCAAAATCAAAGGGAGCTTGAATAACTGTGAGTGATCAAGACGTTTAAACTTCTGTGCCCTCTATTGAGTAGAGCCCCTTCAACATTGATGTTCCATCAAGGACCATTCTTAGCCTCACCTCGCTTATCTTGTACTGATGAGCTGCAGCATAGGTTCTACATCTGCATTAGACAAGCTCATTAAAGTTTGTGAAATGCTCAGAGAGTGTGTTAATAGAGGGCATGTAACTATACAGATAGACAGAAACACCTGCTAATTGCCTGGAAGAAGGCCGATTAGTTTAATTCTGGCAAAGTACAATTTATATGTTGTCAGATTTGTTCCTATTCTGAGGTGACCAAAAGTGGCTGATGTACTTCAGTGCATCCCCTAGTCTTCAAAATAGCTAGACACAGTGTTATGCTTAGGGTATTATTCCTGTTTCTGAGATTGGGAATGTTGTGTTTGGCTCTGTTTTTATAGAATTGAGCTGCAAATGTAATATTTTATTTCATTTGTCAATCTTACACTGAGTTATGTATTGCCCATGATGCTTATTTACATTTGTAAAATTGTGTGCTCTCCATCCATTATATGAGGTTTGATTTAAAGAGATTATAAGAGTTTGAGCTAGAGTAGCTATTTGGAGTATAATTAAATTATCTCACTTTGCTTCCCTGGAAACCTCAATTAGGAGAGAGATATTTCTGTTGCAAATGGAGTGTGTTTTGTTGATATGTAGGAGAAAAAAAGAACAAAGATGGAAGGGAAGCAGTTAGTGGTGTCTAATGATGGGGAGGGGAGCATGTAGCAGACACAGCTGAGAATTCTCCATCAAGAAGAGGGTGTTAATGTTTCAAATAATGTCTGTAATATACATAATCCTTCAGGAATGACTATTATGACTAATGTAATAAGAAATAAGTTAATAACACTTCAGTTCCTTCTAGCAATTCTGCTGTACTTACCTTATTTAACTGTCATATAATAGTGATGGGATGAATCAGAGATTATGGTGTCACATTGACTGTGAACAGCTTCCTGTGGAAAGACTACATAAGAGGATCTTTGTCATAGATCAAGTCTCTTCCTTTTTTATTCTGTTAACACTAAAATTATTATTACTGTCATTGTTAGAGGAAAAGGGAAATTGTTATTCTTTAGGGAAGAGCCTTCTGAATTGTATAAACTTGGTAACACAACATCCTTTTGTGGAGGTACAGGAGGAATGTAAACATTTCACCCAATTCTGAAGCTTAATAGCAGCTTCAGGCAAGACATTCAGTAGTCTCAAGCTAATTTCTTAATCGTTGTGTTCTCAGATTCTGCCACATCTCTATCTGAGTGAGAAGTTTATAATGAGGTGAAGTAGTTCACTTCATTGAAGACTTCAGCTACTGGTGGGTGATCCACATATATAGTGAGCAAGAAAATGATTGCAGTGATAACTATAATAGATATGTCACTGCAGTCTGAGTGTATGTGGTTAATGCAATTTGAATTTGCTTTCAAACTCTGGCTACTGCTGCTTACTTTCTGGAAACCATAATTAGCAAGGGAGAAACAAACTGGAGTTCAGCTGTGTGGAGAGATTTACAAGTATCTGTTCTGCAGGTTGTACTTCTGAACTGTACAAGTATTGTACTCTGCTGTCTGACACCAATACTGGACATGTGAATGCTTTGCTATTCTTCTGTCCTAATGTAAAATTAGGTAATACTTGCTTAACGCACACATAGCTTAAGCTCACTGGTGGTTTGAGTGCAAATGGCCTATGTTCATCAATTTAATATTTAATATAGGAGTAAAACAGAAAGGAAATATCTCTAGAGGTAATGGTTTACATTTATCCCTTTGGCTTGGAACTTCAATAGCTTGTAATGAAGCTGCACATTGGTCCAAATGTTTAGTAAATTCCAATGTGGATTCATCATCAGCAGGCAAGTCCTAATGTATCTGCATATAGATTGCTTTCTCTGCCTAATCACTGCACCCACTGTGCAGACCATGGCACAATTTGGCTCAGGGTTCATCAGGCTGAGGGTTCAATTTTATTCTTGACATCTAACCTTAGTGATATATTAATACCTCAAATATTTGATGTACTTTCAAGGATGCTGTGCAAATTGCTACTTAGCTTTATTAGGAAGAGTTGCAAGTATCTGGACTTCAGTAACAAACTGGGCTGAACTGAGTATTCTTTACCGCTAGTTTTATAATTCAAAAAGTGTCGATGGCTCTAGGAATAACAACTCTTTCTAGATACAATGAAAACAGAGATACCTCTTTCTTGTATTCCAAACACAGACAAACTGCTTGGTTACTTCTTTACTACTATTATTATTACTTCACAAACTTAAAAGAAAAAGAAAAAAAAAAAAAAAGAAGAAAAAAAAAAAGACATTCTCAAGACTGTCAGGGCAAGCCTAAAACAAGAGATTTGAGCTGAAGTTTCCAGCAACTTTTGAGGCCTGCTAGCCATTTTTATTGGCTCTACAAATAAATGGATAACACCAAAAGGGAGATGTAGAAATGATATTTACAAAATGTTACTCCTTTGAACAGATAGCAATGTAACCCTGACAAATGTAACTTATATGACCTCAGCCCTTCTACAGTGATAAAGTAGAAAATAATTTATTTATATATATATCTATGTATAAATATATACATATATGCTTTATTTTGCGGGATTGCACTTTAATGGCTAAAATAATATCAGTATTTATTTTTCAAATTCCTTTTGATTTTAAACAAATCATCCATAAAAAAATGCTTTAGGCTGAAACATGAGCATGAGTGTGGAACCTATGATTTAGTAAGTCAAATGTGTTAGAGTAGAGGTTCTTAAGTATAGGGTGTGTTAATATAATAATTGCAAGATTCAGTCAGTGAATTACCTGAAGACTGTTAATTAACTTGAAATTCCAGTGTTGCTTTTGTTTCTTAGCCATTATAGACTGTTACATATGTGTATTGTCATGAGCAGAGATTTTTCTTGTGTTCTTTCATTAGTATTAGAGTACAAAAGCTTATGTATATTTTTCAGTGACAAATAAAGGTTTTCAGGGAACAAATCCAAAATTTTGTTTAATATGTCAGATGTCAGTAATACAATTACTTTAGCAATGCAGGTCCATATATATATATATATATATATATACATACATATACACACACATGTATATTTTTAAGGGACTAGATTTATAAAACAACTCCATGAAACAACATCATGATTTACTCTGAGTAGGATACATTCTGGAAAGAGTTTATTCTCCATGTTGAGTTCTCTTTGTTTACTTAGGCCCTCATGTGTGTGTTGGACACAGTATTCAAATCTTGAGTATTACTCTGATGGTCAGTTCAGAATGCCACCATTCTATCCCCCAGAATATATCCTTCATATAGCACAGAATAAACTTTCTCTCTTTTGACCACTCCCCAAATCTTTTCAAAAATCATTAAAAAGCTAAAGATAACAGTCAAATATAAAATTCTATTTAACTATTGCACAGGTTATGATAAAAGCCAGACTATTTGCTTTGTTCCCCTTCAGTCCTTCCAGAATGCTGCTGTGAAAGTCAGTTTTATCTCCTGAAGCTCAGGCCATGAAGCTCCCCAATTAAAATTCTTTCCCTGCTTACCATCCCTTTAGTCATGTTCAAGGTTCTTGTCTTCCCTATCAAGGCTGTGCTTTCATTTCTGATTAGTGTACTTCTTTTCTTGACTGCACACAAGATTCCCACCTAGGTGCTGCTTTCAAATCCTTCTTCTACTTTTATCTTTGTATTTTTTTTTCCTGCCTGCTTAAGTTGGAACTGCAGCTGAAATTCTTCTCTGGCAGAGACTCCTACAGTGCCTGTGCGTAAACTACTCGTCAGCTGTGCTATCCACCCTTGCCTGCCCATATAATAAGAATGTTTAACAGGCCCTCGCTTTTGCGATGACGAATACATGGGGGACTTTGAGAGCTGGAAGCACAGAGTTCTCTGTAGCTTAATTTAAGAAGACAGGCTCTGTGGTTGGGAGTGAGAATTTCTCACATTCTCTTTGAGTTGAGTTTAGGAAAAGATCATAGCACAAAAAGACTAGTGGATTACACTGCTTTAACTTCCATCAGCTATTCCATCCACAGTGGTGCAAAGCACTGTGCAAAACCTTGAAGGAATGAGGTTTCAAAGTTCAGAGGTTTCTGTGCAGTTTTAATGGCAAATATTCATCATTCTCCATCTTCATGGTTTCTTTCTTTCTTTCTTTCTTTCTTTCTTTCTTTCTTTCTTTCTTTCTTT
>CM021731.1:172757303-172842978 GCA_011075105.1 Heteronetta atricapilla
TTTCTTTCTTTCTTTCTTTCTTTCTTTCTTTCTTTCTTTCTTTCTTTTTTTCCATCCTTCCTTCCTTCCTTCCTTCCTTCCTTCCTTCCTTCCTTCCTTCCTTCCCTCCTTCCTTCCTTCCTTCCTTCCTTTCTTCCCTTCCTCCCTCCCTCCTTCCTTCCTTCCTTCCTTCCTTCCTTCCTTCCTTCCTTCCTTCCCCCCTTCCCTCCTTCCCCCCCCCCTCCCTTTTTTCCTTTTTTTTTTTTTTTTTTCCCTAACATACTAGGGAAAGAAATCTTCAGTTAAAATCACTAATTTGCTTCAGTGAAATGTAATTTTTTTTTTCTTTCTTTTTTTTTTTTTTTCTTTTCTTTTATTTTTATGTTAGTATGCCCCTGGTTTGCTGAAGCCTCAGATTAGGAAGTATCTTGTACGTATTCCACATGTGGCATAATTTCAAAGAGAATCTATGTGAATTGAAGATTACAATGAAAATTTTTGTCTTAAATATCTTTCCTATGCTTACTATCTTTTGGAACAAGAGTTATAAAGAGATTAATGTGATGACACTGGAGAAAAAAAAAAAAAAAAATCATAGTTTGGTTGATGGCTTATATTGAATTTATATGGCTGTACTTGTAGGATAATTTTGAGTTTTAAGTTCATGTCACAGCCAGATGATCCACCCACAAACAAATCTATGCTTCTGGACATAGAAGAAATGTATACAAATGACATATATACACACGTGACTGGATATCATGAGATTAAAATAGTAGGTTTGATCCTAAGTGGAAATAAAATCTACTCATTACATCTGAAATAAATTTAAATACAAGGGGCAGATGCAAACTCTGCTGATTGTCAGCAAATTGAAACAATTTGTCAAAGAATACTATGCTTTTCATTTGCTTAATGCAAAGTTTTAGGAATGTGGAAAACATATATGAGGAACTGTAAATAGTTATTCACTAGAGAAAAATTAATATGAATGATATTGCTGGAATCTGGAGGGACGATTTGTGTGATTGGAATGTCCAGAGTATAGGTTGTAGCTTGTTCAGCAAAGACTGAGAGTATGGGGAAATGACTAAAAGTCATTAATTTACATATGGGAACAAGAAGTCATTAGTTTACATACAGGAACAAGATCAAGTCTTGCTTTTCTTATAGAAGACAGTTAAAAAAATAATCTGCTCACTTTTCTTTTCAGGAGGTCTATTTTCGCAGAGTTAATCAAAATTCAAATTAAAGGATTGAAAAATAAAACCAGAAAAATGCAAACAAAATATTTACAATATTTAAAAGGAGTGAGTTATATAGGCAATTCTTCTGTTCTTTCTTGAAGAGAAACAATTTTGATTTAAGTCTACCTTACTGGCAGATAGCAAGAAACAGTGAGTTAGAAATGTTAAAAAATTAATTTAAACCAAACTAGGGGAAAAACGGCAAGCAGCATGTTGTGGTTTAACCCGGACGGCAGCTAAACACCACACAGCTGTTCACTCACCCTCTCCCCTCCCTCTCTGGGATGGGGGAGAGAAACGGGAAAGTAAAGCCTGTGGGTTGAGATAAAGACTGTTTATTAAGATAGAAAATAATAATAATAATAATAATATATACAAAGAAGTGATGCACAATGCAATTGCTCACCACCCACTGACCAATGCCCAGCCCAACCCCGAGCAGCCGGCCCCCCCACCCTGGCTAGCCACCCCTATATATTGTTCAGCATGACGTCAGATGGTATGGAATACCACTTTGGCCAGTTTGGGTCTGTCCTGGGTCTGTCCCCTCCCAGCTCTTGCTGCCCCCCCAGCCTGCCCGCTGGCAGGACAGAGCGAGAAGCTGAAAAGTCCTTGGCTTAGTGTAAACATTGCTCTGCAGCAATTAAAACATCAGCATGTTTTGTTCAATCAGCATGTTTTGTTCAACAAGGCCAAGTGCCGGGTCCTCCACCTGGGATGCAATAACCCCAAGCAGAGCTACAGGCTGGGAGATGAGTGGTTGGAGAGCTGCCAGGCAGAGAAGGACCTGGGAGTGATGGTTGATAGTCGGCTGAATATGAGCCAGCAGTGTGCTCAGGTGGCCAAGAAGGCCAACAGCATCCTGGCCTGTATAAGAAACAGTGTGGCAAGCAGGGCTAGGGAAGTGATTGTCCCCTTGTACTCGGCTCTGGTGAGGCCGCACCTCGAGTACTGTGTTCAGTTTTGGGCCCCTCGCTACAAGAAGGACATCAAGGTGCTTGACGAGTCCAGAGAAGGGCTATGAAGCTGGTGAGGGGCCTGGAGAACAAGTCCTATGAGGAGCGGCTGAGGGAGCTGGGCTTGTTCAGCCTGGAGAAAAGGAGGCTCAGGGGTGATGTTATCGCTCTCTACAGGTACCTCAAAGGAGGCTGTAGCGAGGTGGGGGTTGGTCTGTTCTCCCACGTGCCTGGTGACAGGATGAGGGGGAATGGGCTTAAGTTGTGCCAGGGGAGTTTTAGGTTGGATGTTAGGAAGAACTTCTTTACCGAAAGGGTTGTTAGACATTGGAACGGGCTACCCAGGGAAGTCACCATCCCTGGAGGTCTTTAAAAGACGTCTAGATGTAGAGCTTAGCGATATGGTTTAGCGGGGACTGTTAGTGTTAGGTCAGAGGTTGTACTCGATGATCTTGAGGTCTCTTCCAACCTAGAAATTCTGTGATTCTGTGATTCTACGTTATCAGCACTCTTCTCATCCTAATCCAAAACATAGCACCCTACCAGCTACTAGCAGGAAAAATAACTCTGTCCTAACTGAAACCAGGACACAGCTGTTAAATTATATAAATATATTTAGTACAAAAATGTTTCAAAAGCTGAAAACCATAAGGAAGAACTGTGGTTGACAGCCTTTTAATAAGGAAATAGGTTATTTTAAACACAGCAGGAATGCAGAAAACCTAATCAGTAATCTTTAGTAAATTAGTAAAAAGATGGTAAATTATATATAGTGTTGTAGATAAACAAATGCTTCTTTAGTACTTTTCTTCTATATATGGGTAGAAGGATATGAAGACAAAGATATTGTTTTCTTTCCATTGATAACTCAGGGAAGAAGTAACTAGCATCTACTGTAAGGAAAATAGAAGACTCTGAAGACCCGAATGATATGCCCTAACATGAATTTAAGATATATATATTTTTTCTAAATATATCTGAGTCTATTAGGGAAATAAGAGATATTTTATTATGTCAATTAAAAACAAATTAACAAAACAAGTAATGTGATCAGGTAAATGTAACATACTTCGTCCGAGAGCAATCCAAAGTGAAACAATGAACAAACTTCAATGGGAGACAATTGACTGAGTAAAAAAATACACAGATAAAAATTGTGCTAATGCATTTTTATGAAAAAACTGAGTCTTGTCAAACATTTAATTCCCTGATGCTAGTAAAAATTCTGTTGATAAAGTTAGTAACATATATCTAATAATCTTAGACTTTTATCAGCTATTTGACAGCATGACATGACATTCTGATTTAAAAATTAATGCTATAAAATAGCAGTGTAGCACACAATATACAAATGAATGAATGAATGAAAATCACTCCTCAAAAAAGTAATGTCAAATAGGGAAACATCCTTGAAGATCCCTCTCTTATTGTTAGCGTAGCAGACACATAACCACAACGTGATTATATGAAGGTGCTTTATTCAGCGCTGGAAACCAGGGGCAAGCGCCCAAATCTGGCTTCCAGTCCCGTTACATCCCGATCGCTATTAATATCCTAAAGGTTACATATTCATTAGTATTCATTAATATTTATGACATCAGCCTTGCTTCGTATGCTAATTATTTCTCCTCCCATTCACACATGCGCGATGCTCTCTGGTGGTCGTCCTGGGGGTCGTACAGATGAAGTAAGGAGTCATCCTCAGGGTTAAACTTTTCACCTTTTCTCCTTGGTGCATGCTCCTTTTCAGTTCTTGACTCTTGGCTTCAGTCCTAACCCACCTTATCCACCTTATCTTCTTAACATGGCCCAAGTTGTTCCTGTTCTATCTCTCAAGACCCGTCTTGTCTCTGCTCCATCCTTCTATCATTTATTTATGCCTTCCTTTATTATATACACGGTAATATTTGGCTATGAATTCTCCCATCTTATTACCAAGAAATGTTTCTTAACCCTAACATTATCATTGGAGTTCTCTAGGAAAATCCACTTGCCTCTTAATATCTTTATCTGTAGCAAACATGAAGGAAAAAAATCAAATAATCCTATGGCAGATGTTAACTTCACTCTCTCCAGTTGGTGATCCCTGAGCTGTTTAGAAGTTAACCACTTGGATTGTCTGCGCACTATAGAGACTGATAAAATTATTGTTTTGTGTATGCTTCCTAATATTACATAAAACTGAAGGTGTATGCGTGTATGAGATCGCGGATGTGAAATAATGGATGTTATTGAACTACATAGGACAAAGCAGCCAGACATGGAGCAATTTCAACCACTTTCTACCTTCTGGGGCTGGTTTCTGTAACAAATTCTGTCTAGAATCACACCTAAGTTTGCTTTGGAAGTGATTCAGCAGTCTACTAGAGAAAGATCTGGGCAGCAAATTACACTTTAAATACTATGGATCACTTAAGGCTCAATATATACCCAGAAATTAAATGGGTAGAGATTATAACTTGGAAGTGGAATCCTGAAAACACTTTGAAAGGTAATATTGTACAAGGAATTAAAATAAATTGTCAGAATAATGCTGTGCTAAAAAACTATGTAGTTCTTTAAAAATATAATTTAGGGAGTAACAAAAAGCTCTTTTTAACACATATAGAATAAGCGAGATTAGTACAGGATTTCTGCAAAGATTTGTGACATCATAGTTGTTAAAGGTGCTTTACAAATAGGAATGGGTACAGAAAAGTAGCAAAACCAACCAACCAAACAAACAAAAACACCTTTAAAATTGTGCAAACTGGATAAAATGTCTTATATTTCAAAATTTACAAAACACCATCTATTTGTCTTAATAAACAAGAGTAGCCTTGTTAAACAATGTTTAAGCACTTTTACAGGGAGAAACTACTGAATGCCAGTGAGCTCTTTAATCTGCTTGACCAAAGAGGAACAAGAATCATCATCTAAAAGTAGCTAGAAAACTCCAAATGAGATGTTATAAATACTTTTTAATTATCTTATTATGTTTTTAAATAAAGGCAATAAGCCACTGGAAAAATATTAAAAGAAGTGAGATTTATATCTGAGCCTTTTTCTTTACAGCCTTCTCAGTAAGAAGTCAAAATTATATTTCATTTTTAGGCTACTATTATTATTATTATTTTTTTTCTGAAACACTTATATGTCCCTGTTAAAAGTTAGCTAAGACAATGTATAAGAGAAGTTCCAGAAGACTTTAAATACACTTTCAACGATACTTGAAGCATAAAAAAAAGGACCCTGAAATTTCTTTCTCAAATCTATTTATGCAACTAAGGTAGGAAATATTGTTTTTATCTAGATGCAGTGTTTTTTAGCCTAGCCAGCACTCATCTAAGCTAAAATTTAAATTCTGGGACTGCTGAATCAGTGCAAAAACAGGTTTAGTGGTTTATACTTATGAATTAAAAGGATTGACTAAGGAACTAGATCTATTGCATCACTCTGCAATTAGAATGTCAAAGATGGGGACAGGGTGGATACATCAATATTTCTAACAGTAGAGAAATATAGAAATTATGTCAGGTGAGAATGAAACTAGCAGAGACTAAATCAGACACAATGTCACAATCCCCATCATGTGTGAGTCATACCATTTCTGGCCTGGCACCAAATTGTTTTTTCATAATATTATTAAGTTAATGATATCAAATGACAGAAAAAAGCTGGATTACAGAAGATCTTAAAATTGATTTTCTGATATAAAGAATAATCTGGAAAACAAAGAAATAGAGGTAAAGAGGAAATAAAATAAGTTGCTTCAGCAATAGCTAGTTCACATATTTCACATATTATTTGAAAACATTCAAATTAAGTCCCAGTACTGAGGTTATACTGTTTTCTAACATACGCAATGGGAAATTGGAACAGCTTCATAGCAGTAGCAATGGGGGGAAAAAAGAAAAAGAAAAAAGGAAAAAAAAAGAAAAAGAAAATAAAAAGAAAATAAAAGTCCTATTTATCCTTAAAATTAATTATTTTATGAATGGATTGCATGATACAGTTATCTGTGATGGCAAAGGTTTGAACTTAATGAACCAGGAATTGCCTTCCAGTTCCATGTGTTTGATCCATAAAGTAAAATACCAAGTAGAGGGAGACAGTATTATATCTGAGAGCAGTGTTATGCTTCAATACACAAAGATTAAAGAAGAAGAAAAATAAGAAGAAGAAGAAAAAAAGTGTATTTATCTCGTTTGTTCAGAGAGATTAAATTACCCTTATATATGAAATGATGTTGACTTTGTTGTTTCACATAGGAGAAACAACATGCTTGAGACTCTCTTGTAACAAGCTCTTAAATTCATTGATTAATACTGAATTTCTTCAATTTCAAACAGTTTCAGAACTGCACATTCTGGTACTGAATCATGCTAAGGTTTCATGACCTTTAGCAAAGGAATTTTCAATAATTAGTTAATAGAATACTGAAGCTAGCTTTGTAGAAGAAATACTTCACACAAATAATTTCACTGTGAATCTTTGGAAGCAAGATTTATATACTTCCATAAAAATCTGTACACAGGGTAACATAACAGAGACTGTTTCTAATTGCTGATTGACATCACCACGGACATAAAACTATGGACTGCAGGGCTCCAACTCTTGACTTTTTAATCTCTTTCCTAAAGGTATCCATTTCTCATTGGAGGTGAGAGATGGGTAGCTGCTAAGTGTGAGGAGGATGGCAATGGAAATCAGTAGTGTTAATTAAATTACAAGAATTGACATATCCAGTATTTCTTGCTCCTCTAAGCTTTTGCAACAGATAATGAGAGGCTTAATAGTGAAGAGTGGTTTATGAAACCCTCCTTCTCACAGAACAATCTATATCCAAACTCGGTGCTGAGACAGAGTTGAAACTTTGACTAATTGTTCCTCTGTTCTTCTCTCCTCCGTCTCAATAGAATCAGTTATTTAAAAAAATACAAACATAAAAACAGAGAAAAAACTACAAACCCCTTTCTGTTCATCTTAGTGGAAGCAAACTTTGAACTTGCATCTCTGAGTAATAAAAAAACATATCATTCCAGTTGTGATATATGGAGTAATAATTCGTGTCAAGAAGATGTTTTATGTTAATAAAGAAGGGGGATATGTGGGAGTGTGGCCATGCGAGTCGACAAGCCCCATAGTTGGTGATAACATCAGACTCTTAACGGTGAGGCCATCAGGAATTTAAAATGTTAAGAGGGAACAAAGAAGGGTGATTCAGGAGACGCCTTGCCGTCTCGGGTTGCTTGTTCTCCGGCCGTTAAGGCATGGAAGTTGCTGGGTGTTTGTGGTTGCCGGGCAAAGTTTTTGACCAATGAATAGTGAGTACTACTGTGGGGCGAAGGGCATAAGAAGGGAGCCTGTCCTCAAGATGGGAATGCAACACGATATAATTAAGTTATGTCATCAATAAAGAAGTAGAAAAAAAGGAATGAATAGGGACAGGCTAGCAGAACAGGGACCCTGACAGGAACAGGGACATTGATCGCCTCATGAAGATAGGTTCGGCCAAACGCAGCAAACTGTACAAAGAAGCTCGTATAGAAAGTAGCTGTTATATAGTATATAATATATATAATATTTGCACTGGAGATGGAAGGAAGCTCAAGCTGAGAGAAGCGGACCCGTGCACACAACTGCCCCTCGCTGGCCGAAGGTAAGCAGTTGCATATCATGCGGAGTCATACGACCTTAGAAACAAAGACTGTCCTGGTAACCTTACAGCTTATTCCTTTTATTATGAATCAGACAGTTTATGATCCTGAAACATGGGACCAAACTGAGGTCAAGGTGTGGGACACTGCTACTAAAAACGACAAGGTTGCGGCGGGATTGCTCGGCACCTGGCAAGCAATCACTGAGGCCTTAAAGAGCCATGTGGGTCCACAATCACAAATGTGTGGTTTGCCAGACAGTGAAGGAGCTGCGGGCTTGTTTACTGATCTGCCTGCTGTGCCATCGGCCCCCCCACTGCTACTGCCATCGCAGGCCTTTGCTGTTAGGCCCCTGGTGACCTGAACGCGCCTTTTGATCCAAGCCCTATAGGCCCTGAAAAGGAGCCGGCCGGAACTTCGACCCGGGAGGAATAGGATACATAAGGTCCGAAGGCCGAGTTGCTTAACAAATTAAAGGAAGACATCGTCATCTGCCGAGGCGATCAGCTCCGGGGCAGACGCGTTCTGCAGTGGAGTGGGGGATCGGGCCAGGCAGGGCAAATTTTCCGGCATCGAGCCTACTCGAGGGAGCCGCCAGGACCCGGCAGCCCTCATGAGGGAGGCTGACGAGGCGAAGGCGGAGCCAGCAGCGGCCCCTCCCCGGCCGTTCAAAAGCAGCCCCTAGGGAGCGCGGCGACCAGGACCGGCAAACAGGGCGTGGTGCGGCAGAAGGGCGTGGCGCGGCAGTTAGCACGGCAGTTCGCACAGGCAGGGCGCGCAGGAAGGGCGGAGAGCAACCCCTGCCCACACGAACACCTCTTAATGACAGCCGATAGCTAGGCAATAATGGTCTCCACCAGGCACGGTGCTCTCTCCAGGAAGTCGGTATACACCCAGACCGACTACCCGTTAAAGAATGCAGCAGTTCAGGTCACGGGATGCAGGGAGTGTCAGAGCCTGCTGCTGCCAGCGGCGGGAGGCAGAGATACTGTGTGCGTGAGGTGCGAGCAGGTGGATGACCTGGTCCGCATGGTGGCGGAGCTCAAGGAGGAGGTGGAGAGGTTGAGGGATATCAGGGAGTGTGAGCGGGAGATAGACTTGTGGAGTAACTCCCTGCAGGGCCTCAAGGAGAGGTACCGGGGTGAGACACCCCAAATGGGGGTGGACCCCCTGCCCTGTCGCTGTCGGGCAGAGGGAGGGGACCTAAGAGTTGAGGAGGAATGGAAACAGGTCCCTGCTCGACATCGCAGGCAATGCCCTCCCCTTCCGGCCCCACCTTCCCAGGTGCCCTTACACAACAGGTTTGAGGCCCTGGAGCTTGAGAGACCGGTGGGTGAGGAAGAGTAGCAAGTGTTCCCAGGAGGATGCCTAGGGCGAGGAGGTCGACTCCACGCCTCAGGACGGCCTCCATCAAGAAAGACAGGAGGGTTATTGTTGTGGGAGACTCTATTCTCAGGGGAACAGAGGGCCCTATTTGTCGGCCTGACCCTACCCGTAGGGAAGTCTGCTGCCTCCCTGGGGCCAGGGTCAGGGACGTTGCCAGGAAGCTTCCCAATCTGGTACGCCCCTCTGATTATTATCCTCTTTTGATAGTCCAGGCAGGCAGTGACAACACTGAAGAGAGAAGCCTGAAGGCTATCAAAAGAGACTTTAGGGGGCTGGGACGGTTAGTGGATGGAGCGGGAGCACAGGTGGTGTTTTCATCCATCCCTACGGTGGCAGGGAGAGGTACGGAGAGGACACGGAAAGCCCACCTGTTAAACACGTGGCTCCGGGGCTGGTGCCAATGAAGAAATCTTGGGTTTTTCGACCATGGGGCACTTTACTCAGCACCCGGCCTGATGGCCGTAGACGGGTCCCTATCCTTTAGGGGAAAAAGGATCCTGGGCCAGGAGCTGGTAGGGCTCATTGATAGGGCTTTAAACTAGGTAAGAAGGGGGATGGGGCTGAAGCATGGATTGTTGGGGCTGTGCCAGGGGGAACAATGGCAAGGCCGGAGGATAAGTAAAGGCCCAGCTGAAGTGCATCTACACCAATGCACGCAGCATGGGTGACAAACAGGAGGGGAGCTGGAAGCCATCGTGCAGTGAGCAAGCTACGACTTGGTTGCCATCACGGAGGCGTAGTGGGACCAGTCTCATGACTGGAATGCTGCGATGCCTGGCTATAAGCTCTTCAGAAGGGACAGACAGCACAGAAGGGGTGGCGATGTGGCTCTCTATATGAGAGAGTCTTTCGATGTTGTAGAACTCGAGGCTAGGAATGACAAGGTCGAGTCCCTTTGGGTTAGGATCGCCAGGGCCAACAAGGCTAGTGTCCTGGTCGGGGTCTGCTATAGACCACCAAACCAGGATGAGGAGACAGATGAGGAGTTCTATAGGCAGCTGACAGAAGTTGCGAAATCTTCAGCGCTTGTACTCGTGGGGGACTTCAACTTCCCTGACATATCCTGGAAGCACAACACAGCCCAGAGGAAGCAGTCTAGGAGGTTTCTGGAGGGCGTGGAAGATAGCTTCCTGACGCAGCTGATTAGTGAACCTACCAGGGGTGGTGCCCCGCTAGACCTTCTCTTCACAAACAGAGAAGGACTGGTGGAGGATGTGATTGTCGGGAGCTGTCTTGGGCAGAGTGACCACGAAATGGTGGAGTTCACTATTCTTGGCGAGGCCAGGAACAGGACCAGTAAAACTGCTGTATTGGACTTTCGGAGGGCTGACTTTGGGCTGCTCAGGACACTAGTTGGTGGAGTTCCTTGGGAGCGGTTCTAAAGGGCAGAGGGGTCCAGGAAGGCTGGGCGCTCTTCAAGAGGGAAATCCTAATGGCGCAAGAGCGGTCTGTCCCCATGTGCCCAAAGATGAGCCAGCGGGGAAGAAGACCAGCCTGGCTCAACGGAGAATTGTGGCTTGAGCTCAGGAGAAAAAAGAGGGTTTATAATCTTTGGAAAAGTGGGCAGGCCACTAGGGAGGACTATAAGGATGTAGCGAGGCTGTGCAGGGACAAAATTAGGAAGGCCAAAGCTCATCTGGAGCTCAATCTGGCTACTGCTGTTAAGGATAACAAAAAACGTTTTTACAAATACATCAACACAAAAAGGAGGAATAAGGAGAATCTCCATCCTTTACTGGATGCAGGGGGAAACTTAGTTACAAGAGATGAGGAAAAGGCAGAGGTGCTCAATGCCTTCTTTGCCTCAGTCTTTAGCGGCAATACCGGATGTTCTCTGGATACCCAGTACCCTGAGCTGGTGGAAGGGGATGGGGAGCAGGATGTGGCCCTCACCATCCATGAAGAACTGGTTGGTGACCTGCTACGGCACTTGGATGTGCACAAGTCAATGGGGCCAGATGGGATCCACCCGAGGGTACTGAGAGAACTGGCAGAGGAGCTGGCCAAGCCCCTATCCATCATTTATCAGCAGTCCTGGCTATCGGGGGAGGTCCCAGCTGACTGGTGGCTAGCAAACGTGACGCCCATCTACAAGAAGGGCCGGAGGGCAGACCCGGGGAACTATAGGCCTGTCAGTTTGACCTCAGTGCCAGGGAAGCTCATGGAGCAGATCCTCTTGAGAGTCACCAGGCGGCACTTGAAGGGCAAGCAGGCAATCAGGCCCAGTCAGCACGGATTTATGGAAGGCAGATCCTGCTTGACGAACCTGATCTCCTTCTATGACAAAGTGACGCGCTGGGTGGATGAGGGAAAGGCAGTGGATGTGGTCTACCTTGACTTCAGCAAGGCTTTTGACACCATCTCCCACAGCATTCTCCTCAAGAAACTGGCTGCTCTTGGCTTGGACTGGCTTACGCTTCATTGGGTTAGAAACTGGCTGGATAGCTGGGCCCAAAGAGTCGTGGTGAATGGAGTCAAGTCCAGTTGGAGGCCAGTCACTAGTGGCGTCCCCCAGGGCTCGGTGCTGGGGCCGATCCTCTTTAATATCTTCATCAATGATCTGACGAGGGCATTGAGTGCACCCTCAGTAAGTTTGCAGATGACACCAAGTTAGGTGCGTGTGTCAATCTGCTCGAGGGTAGGAAAGCTCTGCAGGAGGATCTGGATAGGCTGCACCGATGGGCTGAGGTCAACTACATGAAGTTCAACAAGGCCAAGTGCCGGGTCCTGCACCTGGGGCGCAATAACCCCAACCAGAGCTACAGGCTGGGAGATGAGTGGTTGGAGAGCTGCCAGGCAGAGAATGACCTGGGAGTGATGGTGGACAGTCGGCTGAATATGAGCCAGCAGTGTGCCCAGGCAGCCAAGAAGGCCAACGGCATCCTGGCTTGTATCAGAAACAGTGTGACCAGCAGGGCTAGGGAAGTGATTGTCCCCCTGTACTCGGCTCTGGTGAGGCCGCACCTCGAGTACTGTGTTCAGTTTTGGGCCCCTCGCTACAAGAAGGACATCGAGGTGCTTGAGCGGGTCCAGAGAAGGGCGACGAAGCTGGTGAGGGGCCTGGAGAACAAGTCCTACGAGGAGCAGCTGAAGGAGCTGGGCTTGTTCAGCCTGGAGAAGAGGAGGCTCAGGGGCGACCTTATCGCTCTCTACAGATACCTTAAAGGAGGCTGTAGTGAGGTGGGGGTTGGTCTGTTCTCCCACGTGCCTGGTGACAGGACGAGGGGGAATGGGCTTAAGTTGTGCCAGGGGAGTTTTAGGTTAGATGTTAGGAAGAACTTCTTTACTGAAAGGGTTGTTAGGCACTGGAACAGGCTGCCCAGGGAGGTGGTGGAGTCACCATCCCTGGAGGTCTTTAAAAGACGTTTAGATGTAGAGCTTAGCGATATGGTTTAGTGGGGACTGTTAGTGTTAGGTTAGAGGTTGGACTCGATGATCTTGAGGTCTCTTCCAACCTAGAAATTCTGTGATTCTGTGATATTGTTCCCACGACTAGCCCTGGAATTCACCAGTGTTTGTAATCAAGAAAAGGAATGGAAATTTGAGGCTGTTATATGATCTGAGAAAAATCAAGTCATGGAACATATGGGAGCACTTCAACCAGGATTACCAACTCCAACTATGCTCCCCCAGTCATGGACATTAATAATAATAGACTTAAAGGATTGTTTGTTAAACACTTGCCAGAATTTGGAAAACTTTGCCATGTTTATGTTTCAGTTTATATCTTTTCTGATTGTACATATGTATAGGCCTACTCAAGTTTCTTATGAATATGTAAAAGCAATGCTTTATATATTTCAAAAGTTCGACGGTTGTATGTGCGTGTAGAGCATAGACTCCCCGTGCACCCAGCGCTGTTTACTTTCCTTTTATAAATATTACTAAATTCAGATTGAGTTGTATCCTCATTTATAACACAGTCCTTTGGACAACAACTAATGAAAAACTTAGTCATAAAGAGCAGAAAAAAGATATATATATATATAACCAATGTTTTTCATGGTTTAAATTGTATCAATAGCTTCAAAGCTGGTCAAGTTTTGGGGAAAAAATCTTTTGCAATACTCTAGAAGTAACATTTAATTGCTGAGAATGTGTTTAACTTTAAATATTGAAAAAATAGGAGATTCGTAGGTAAAACAGCATTACTGGAAGTAGTTACAGCAGACTTCTTTTTTTCCACTTTATTTTGTCCTCCGCTCAGCAAGTTACTTAAGGCACTGTTTAAGTCTCATTACAGTTGGGGCCTTATCTACCTGGACTTAGTTCTTTGTTTCACTGTTGGTGTAATTAAGTGGTTATTTGTAATGTATCATTTTGCTATTTATTTAAGGTAAAACAAATAATCAGAATCTCAAATTCTAGGTCCTATTGACTTCTCTTCACAAAACACAAATCTATGTTTTAGATAGAATATGTTCCTCCATCTGCTTAGATTTGACATTTATTATTGAGGCTAATTATTGTTTTCTATCATGCTTGGGATTCTGATTTGTCCTTTTTGAATCAATCATCTAACTGAAGCATGCTTTATATTTTAAAATAATAAGTTTGTGCATTTATAAACATGCTTGCATATGAACCTTTCACCACTGATCATAGAGGAAGATTTAATGTTGTATAAATCTGCAATGGTCTTTGGTAAATTTTACTTCTGATAAACTTTCCGTCTTTCAATGAATTATATTGGCATGAAATTTATAAGGACAAGTGTCCCACTGAAGTTAGTGGGATAAGACAGAGAGAAAAAGGTTTAAATAAAAGATAACAAAGCCATTTGTATGCATAAACCTTAGTAGCCATCCCAGTAGTCCTTACTGCTTGGAATATTCCAGCAGATTTCAAGAAAACCATTAGTTTTTGACTCAGCATGTGACCTGCTATTCAAAGAGATTGTATTGAAAAACAAACATAAACAACAGCAAAACAGTAGATGAAAAATTAGAGCTGTGTTAAATCCCAAAACAAATACAAGTAATCTTTACTATTTTAAAAAGTCTGTCCCCTAGCATATTCATTGCATATATTAAAAACAACTATGGTTGATCATAAAATTAATAACATGTTTTCAAAAAGCATGTATGGGCAATTCATGTAGAGTTTCAAACCAAAATAAACATTTTGTAGATATTACTGTTTGTGACATGAAGGAACATAGTCATTAGGTATTTTTTTTTTTCTTGCTAGGCATGACAAATATCTTTTCTTGACAGCAATCGGTCTTCCAGAAAACAAACAAACAAACAAAAACAGCTGTTTTAGGACCAACATGAAGCAAGAGTTGACACAAAAAGCATTAAAAACCAATGAAAAGGATATTTTGTTTGTCCTTTCTTCTTCTTAAAACTTTCTAGGGATTTAAAATGTAAGCAGAATTATTTGTGACTATTTTTGTGACTCATCTTGAAGCCCTCTGATTCCATCTCATTCATAAGTGTTATATGCCATTCTCACAGCATAAATACATACATTTCAAACATTTATCCAAAACTTGTCTTCTAAGTTATGACTGTTATCATTTTTATGCCATGGTACTTTTTTTTTTTTTTTTTTCCAAACAATAATATTGCTCCATTTGTGGAATCAGCTATTTGACTTTCAGTAACTTTTTCGTCATTCACTTGGGAATTGAATTATTCCTGTTGTTACAAGACTAGTATAATTCCTTGAAATGATGCCAAAGTGAGTTCTGGTATCTGGTTTTGTCTGTATTTGCTTTTGAAAGTGAATGTCTCGTGTTGCCTACATATTATGCTTTGATTAACGTTAGAGAATTAATCTTGTGCACATGAAGCACATTCCTTCTTGGTGAAAATACAGTGGAAGTTGGCTGGCAGGTAGGCACCCAACAGACCCTCCCTCCTAATGTCCTAATGTTCATTCAGACCATGGGAGAGGCGATCTTTAGTCAGCAGTAAAACCCCAGAAACATAAACAACATCAAAATCAGGTTCAACCCCCCCCAGCTCCTTCAGTAACTTCAGATTCTGTCCCATACCATCACAGTATTGTATCGTGTGCATACCCTACAGCGTAGTGATCTTGTTTTTTATTGGCTTTGTATTCATTCCTCTTTCCCTTTCCAAGTTCACAGTGCTTATTTTTGTTGTACAGTGTGTATTGATACAGGAAATGATTTCTGACCACAATAACACAAAATTGATCTTAAAAACACAGTGTAGGATTATTGTTATTTATTGGGTCTCCTGTAGAATCTAGAGATGCAGCTGTGACCAGGAATCACCTTTATAAGGCATTTTGTCCAATATAACTGTGAGCCAGGCAAAGCATTTACTTGTATGTTGGATCTTGCCAGAATCAGAGAATATAAATAAATAAATAAATAAATAAAAATCCACTGAATTCCACAATAAGCTTCATTTTACAGAAGGGACACTGTGGCATAGGGAGGGATAAGGGCAAAAACCAGAATAACACAGATCATTCACACACACATGCACACACGATAAGAGATTTGTGTTTCCTACTGTATGCCTTAGCGACAGGATCATTTTTGTCTCTTCAGGAAAGATGATTGCTCTGTCAGTATAGATGTCTGCTGGGTTAATGAGCTCTCTTAAAAAATTTTATTTGTTTATAACTTTGCATTGTCACAGCGAGAATGACAGTACTACATCATTAGAGTGACCATACTATGTCAGTACACAAATGGTTTAGTGGTTACATTTTATCTATTAAATTCCATTTCTTTAGCTCCAAGATGATAGTAATATCGGCTTTTTATCAGGTCTCTTAGACACTGTTTACAGGAAAAATGTTACACTACCACATATGCCCACAAAAAATGTATGCCTAATCAGGGTAAGCTGAGAATTTGGCTATTAGGACTTCTCAGGTGAAAGGATATTCCCAGTAATAATAAATAAATAAATAAATAAAACTCTCAGGTTTAATACTGTAAAAAAATCTAAACATCTTTGTTTAAATTTGTTTAAAGTAAAGCTTGATAGAACATGTTTCTGTCTTTGACAACCTTTTTTGGCAGAAATTCTCAATTTAAAATTCCATTGAGAATAAGACAAAAGGTGCTTAGAGATTTTTACTGAAATGAGAAAAAGAGAAGGCAAGAAAAATATGTATGATTGTTCAAAAGATCTACTTTTATCAAGGGATGCATTTTAATCCCTGCTTTGATTCAGATATAATACACAAACAAAAATGGGAAAACTCAAAGACATTTATCTCAGTTCTGTCCACCCCACTAGCAGCCTTGTGGTAAGAGGGCTGGTCCAGCGTGGGTGAAGTGCAAGATGGTGACAATCTGAGTCTTTCCCATCTCAGAGGAAAACTTAATCAACTTTAAGCTCTGTGGGGAACATTCTGGGTTTAGATGGGGGAGAAAGAAATCCTCTATTTCTGTACATGAAAAGAGTTTTATAACACTTAAGAGCTGAAAACTGGTGAACAACTGTAAGGTACAGTGATGAAATCACTTGAATGAATATATATAGCTGATACAAATGTATTTGAAGCAATTATACTTTATAGTTTTATACATTACTTTGTATAGTTATTTCTCTCCTACTAATGGAAAGCACCCATTTCTCAAACAAAACAAAACAGAACAAAACAAAACAAACACAAACACAAAAAAGCCAGCACTCAGAATGCGAAACCAAATAAAGACCAAGCAAAACATTTAAGACCTTTATGAGAAGAACTGACTGAGTTTTCCTATGTACTTTTTAGAGCTGACTTAAAGTCTCTTGGTATTGAATAGTTGACTGGAGGATATGGGATCATTCACAAATGCTACCACTAAACATAAGAAAAGCAAAAGCTCACTGAAGAATATTAGAACATTTTCTTGCTTCTAGTATTTTAAAGAATCTGCTAATCTCTTCCTTTTTTTTTTTTTTTTTTTTTTTTTTTCTGCCTACTTGAAGTTGGAGGTGGTAACTGTGGTTTAACCCTAACGTCTAAAATAGCATCTGGAAATTAATAAACTAAAGCAGTCCATCTCCTGCTCCTAAGACTGGCAAGGGCATATTTGAAAAAAGCAAACAGGAGAAAAACAAGCATCAGACCTGCAACAATCTTGACAGCATACTACAACTCTGATAGGCAGCCTGTGCAGAGGGGAGAGTACAAAGACAGTTACAAATGGCAAGGTGCACATTTATGAATACCAATAAAGTTCCCCCTCTGCTCTGTCATCCTTTTGAGGTGCTGTTTTTCAAATAACCATTTTAGAAGCAGCTTTATAATTGCTTTCACTTTAAATACCTAAATTAAATACACATATATAAAGTAAGAACCATTTGTCTCACACCTTTTTCAGAAGCATGGCACTTTTTAAAGTAGCGTTGCTGATTTATAAGCAATATGACTGATTTTTAAGTCATATCTGTGATTTATAAGTCAGGACTTCATATACTGTGGGCATTAAGATCTATTTTATGAAGCAGAGTTTATTTGTTAAAAAAAAAAGACTGATTCACTAGGCAGATTTATTAATCATGGCTTGGAAATTTAAACCAAAGTCTTGGTTTAAAGTCTTATATTTATAAATTAGATGCTTAAATCAAATTCCAATTTATACATAATGGAATTGGTTCTAGAGATGTGCAAATAGTAATATATCCAATTCCATTCCTACCTGAAGATAACAACGATCCTGCTTTAGCAATTAATTTGGTTATTATTCACATTGGTGAAAAAAAATATCGTACCTTTAATCAGATAGATACTATTTGGAAAGTACTCTTCAACAAGGAGCCAGGCAGAAAGAAATACTGACTTTCAGACAGGTAATGAAGAGCTTAAGCTGACGTATGTTAGTATATGGATTTGGGACTGCTTTTTTTTGAGTTTTCATGTTGCTGAGCTTGTGCCCTACTGGGATGGTTATTACTGCTACAGCAAGAATGTCGGCTTAATTTGCTGTTGTTTGTTCCTTTTGTATTCTGAGAAAAAAATACAGAGGTGATATTAAATCTCCCCTTCCCAAATTACTAATAATTATTCACATTTTTTTCACAAGATTTTATAAGCTCATATTTCTGTCATGTCCAGAAATACCAGGCCTCTGAAAGGAAAGGCATACTAGGTATCTTAAAAGTACAAACAGCAAAGAACAAGATGGCGTATATTTGAATATTTAACTTTTTAGTCAAACTCATCTGTCTGAAGCAAATTAATAAAATTCACTAGAAATACCTTTCTGTCTCATTATGCATAGCTGTGGCTTGAAGTGTCAGGTTTAGATAAGCTGAAAGCAATATGGCTGAAAGGTACATTTTCTAATCAACTTCCCGAATAATCTTTGACTCCAGACTTAGAAATATATGTAATCAATATATGAAACCTACCATACTAATTTATCCAACACATTGGAATTTAGTCTTTTAATCCTTTAGCAGTGTCTTGCAATGTTATCCTTGACCTGCTACTTCTTATTAAGTTCTTTCATTCTGAAATCAGGTTGTCTTCAGGAATAAATAAATAAATAAATAAATAAATAAATAAATAAATAAATAAATAAAATCCATCCTCAAGCTTGGAAGAGAAAGCCTTGAGATATTTCCATGAGCTGGTTCTATACATTCCACGTAAGTAGCTCCTTTCTGAATGTATGGTCACAAACCATAAAACCTTGTTGGCTCTCTTACATACACAGGACTAAACAGAAATCTACAATCATTGTGAAGGCAGTGTATCATACATCAAGAGCAGAGATGAAAATTTCTTAAAATAATGGGAATCAGACTGTTCTTCTGCTTTGTAAACAGAGTCTGTACATGGATAAAATGATTTCTGTTTTGATGCTTTCCTCAGATACATTGTACCTTGTGCCAAAGTGAAAACCATGAATAGGTAATGTCCTAGGGACTGACTGACTGGGGATAGTTTGAGTGGCATAAGAGTCCTTCTCAACACCTTCTTTCTCAAGATAGCCTTCACTGAAGTGCACTTTCCTTTTGTGTTTGTCCACATACTTTTTCCTTTTTCTGCAGAAATTCTGACACATCTGCTCGATGACACCACCGCCAGGTGAGGGAAAGGTAGTGATGGATTGCAGAATCCCATTCCACATCCTGTTAATCTTGGCACTACTTTTCTCTTCAAATTCAAAGTATAGTAATTCCAAGTTGCTTTTGTTCTGCTACTTCATCTTCTTGTAGTGTAAAACAAAATTGGACTACTTTGATTTGACTTGAAATAGCATTAAGGTCCTTGAATCATGCTCTTTGGATATCGGCTGTCACAGTGTAATGCAGCCTAAGTAGGAGGCAATGCTAAGGCATAGAGATGTCAAGCATGCACTTGAGAGCTAGGGCAAAATTTGGCAAGTTTTTTGGTAAAACATCACTAATGTTTTCAGGAGCATATCCTTCTGATACCTGTAAAATGAAAATTAAACTATACTTTCAAAAGAGGAATAGACACTGGACTTGGTGCAGGACATAGTTCAAGTTATTATTTTTTTTTCCCGTCAAATAAATAAAAAATTCCTTGAGCAATCACTAAGCTTTAACAGTTAATTACTGCACTCATTTAACTGCGGAGAAAGTAGTCAAGAGAAAGCATAAGAGTCCTTTCTCCATTCAGAAGTAGGTCTGCAGAATCTGCCACATTGTTCATTTAGAAAGACAAGTTTTGTGTTCTTTTGGGTCTGCAAGGGAATTGGGATTACAGGAGAAGAGATTGTGAGGGAACCTGGTATCAAAAGGAGATCCTCTTAGTTTCTAAGGGAGGTAGTTTTTCTTTTTACTGAATGCTTCACCCTGTGCCTTTATCCCATGTACTGACATATAAGGAGGTCACTATTGTAAGTTCTTGGGATCCAGATATGCTTAAAAACAATAACACTGAAGACAGCAAGGTTGAGGTAAAAATATTTGCTCTGTTGGATCTGAAACTTTTTGGTTTGAAAGGAGCAATGAGTTTGAGTTACTAGTTGCCATGTCATTGCTATAAACTTCCTATGTACTGTGGTAAGATACATTTCAATCTGAGAAACAGAGAAAGACTTCATTGGATTTATCATGAAGGGAAAAGACAAGGCAAAATTAATATTAAAACCAACATATAAAAGAGACAAATAGTGAGTGTGATGTAAATATCTAGCAAGTGTATAAGGTAAATCACAGAGGAGAAAAAATATAAGAAAACAAAAAACTAAGAGAAATTCTGGTGGAAGCACATATTAACAGAAGAAAGATATTAAGTGAATAAGGTAAATATTGGGGAGAAGGCAGAATAACAAAGAAAGTAGTGAGGGAAGAGGAAAATAATAAAGTATAGGTATGCTGACTGAATATAATAAAACAAGTCACTAAAGTAAGACAAATATTACTCTAATAGAAACTGAAAACTATGACAGCTGCTGGGAATAAAGAAGAGACTTGAAATAAGATATGTATATTGCAAATGTGGCTATCAGAATACTACATGAGGCTTAATGCAGGCAGAGTGAAAACAAAAGTTGAGACATATTTTGAATAATATAGTGAAGCTGTGAGAGGTTTGACTGATAGACATTTGATTATACAAGTGAGAGAATATCCAAACTTTAGACCAAAAGAAATGTTTCAAAAGCAGCTTGAGCTTTCCCCAAGTTATGTCAGTGTTTTTCAAACTGTGATACAGTGTGAACATAACAGAAAAAGATTTGCTTATTTGTAAGATTAAGAAGGAAATAAAACAAAGTATGTGTGATCTGAAGTGTTTCACTGAAATACTGTTCTCTGTGCTGAGTGTGACTCCCACACAGGACTCATAAATACTTACCCTGCTGTTGCAGAAGATTATTTATATAATATTAGTGTCTAAAGGGAACTGTAAGGTCAGAGCTCTTGTTGTTCCCCGCAGGCTATTTACAGGCTTCTGAGTGTGTGGGTGGTGAGAGGGGTCCCAAATGCACCAGAAGACTGGCTGGGTATTCAAGCCATCTGTGAAGAAGCTTAATAAACCAGGAAAAAAGTGTATAAACACATTAAGAGTACATATTATCTAAGACAGCAGTTGAACAGTGTAATGGTGCCAAGACTCCTGAAATCCATGCTCTGTTTTGATCTGTTTTAGGGGAATTTAAAAACCCTTGAAGTTTCTAGAGACCTAACAAAGTTAAGTAGCCACAGATGATCTGTTGCAGGTAACCAGAGCAGTTGTATCAGAGCTCTTGGAGGTCACCCAGCTGAGCCTGATCATTTTCAATGGGGAGGAAAAGCCAAGACCAAGATCTTTTCTAGAGTCAAGTGGCTTGACTCTAGAAAACATATGCAGTCTTTCTCCTAGCAAGGATTAATCTTTGTCCAAACCTTCCAGGAGAAAGTCAGTTTTGAACTGACAAAAGGAAAGGACATAATCCTTCAAAGTATCAGAACTAGCAGGAATGTCTTTCACAATTGGAGGCAGAGGAGGATAAGGAAAAGATCAAAGCATGAGTTAATTCTTCCTCCCCTTTCTCCCTTATGAGCTACCAAATACAATTGTACAACGTGCTGCCTGACAATTGTGCTTGCAACAAATAAATGCAATACAATTTTCTGGTTCACTGGTTTTTTTTTGTTTTATTTGTCTTAATCTGATGGATAATGAATTTAAACTTGTTCTATGCTGTCATCATATAACAACATAACAGGATGGAATGTAATGCTGAATAAGTGCTAGCTCTGAGAAAAGTAGAAAATCTCAAATCTCAAATTTATCCCAAATCTCAAATCTGTTTTCCCCCCTCCCATCCCCCCCAGGATATTTTCATGACCTGAGTGCTTCCTAATTTAAATGTTTTTAATTTAAAAGAACTTAAAACAAACAAACAAATAAATAAATGTTTGCCTCTCTCTGTATATGTTGCTTCATATTGTTGCTGCTCAGCCAGCTGAGACCCAGCCTGCAGGCTACAAGCTTCATTACTCCTGGCCCCCTCATCATGCTCAGGAAGAGCAGACCCAAGCCAGCACTCACTTTCTTTACATGCATGTGTCATTCTGTTCAACTTGCCCCTTGTCCTTTGCATCAAAACAGTACAAGCTAAGACAATGATTTCCCTTTCCTCCTTTCTTCTTCCATTTTTTTTCCTTCTCTTTCCTGATTTTACCCTGCTGGGCAGCGGCAGGGGACAGAAGAAAGTATTCTGGAAAGAAAAAAAGACACATGGGTTGAGGTAAGGATCATATAATTTAAGAAGCATAACATAGTATCTCTTAAATTATCTTACATGAAGGCAAGGTCTAGGTCTTCTCAACTAGACCTAAGAGGTGTTTTGGTAAAGCACTGTATAGTCATTTTGTTTTCATTGCTAATGTGATGTCACATGGTGAAGTAAATTATTCCTAATGGTAATTTGTTATACGAGTAAAATGTCTTTTGATGTAAAACAACGTAATGGTAAACCCAGGGCCTGATACTAAGGCAAGATAGTATAATTTTGATATAGAGATATATGGAGAGAACAATGATAACAAAGTGAGCAAATCACCAGTTCATTTTTAATTGATACTTTTCCAGGGAAGCAAATAATCAAACAGGAAAGGGAAAGAACTATTGAAAAACAAATATTCAAATTTAGGTAACTAAGAGAGAAAGAAAAATAAAGAAGCAAATAGATGATGAAACGGTCGGTAGTGAAATTATGATACTAGAAAAATGAGAAGTGAGAAAGGCAGGTGATATTTTGACACAGTAAGAAAATAATTGTACAGTAATTGGAATAGAAAACAATGGAGAAAAAAAATAATTCAGTGGTCTCCAAGCAGGGAGACCAATCCCTTCCCTTCCCTTCCCTTCCCTTCCCTTCCCTTCCCTTCCCTTCCCTTCCCTTCCCTTCCCTTCCCTTCCCTTCCCTCCCCTTCCCTTCCCTTCCCTTCCCTCCCCTTTCCTTCCCTTCCCTCCCCTTCTGTCTCTCTACCTCAACCTGTCTTTCAACCTGTCTTTCTGACATCTATTCCTGGATTACATCTTGCCTGCAAGCTAGACTTTACACATACAACAAAACTCAGCTGTTCATTTTTCCTTTCAAGCCATTCTTCCTCCCCATTTCTTGTCAATGCTGACAACCCCATCCCCCTCCTTGTCACTCAGTCTCATAACCTGGTATTCATCTTCAGCTTGTTCATCTTTCACAGCTCACAGACTGTAGCCCTTTCCTAATCCATTCACTTTCCTTGTATAACATTTCCGGTGCCTGACCTTTTCGTTTTTACTCACTCCTTGTGCCCTGACACTTGTCTTAACTATTGCAACTTCTTCTGTTCTGCCATCCATGACATCCTCATGGCCCTGTTCCAGCCTGTAAAAGGCATAGCTGCTAGGATTGAAGGTCTTCTTGCCCATCAGGCTGTCCATTGTCACCTTTTCAACCTTTTAATCATTGTACTGGCTTTCCATGTTTCAGAGCAATAATTTTTCACGTTTCTCCCTAACATCAATCACAACTCTGACCATTTGTAATTTTTCTTTTATCTTCTGTCCATCTATAATGTTGGCCTTGTAAAAATACTTACCTAATTCTTTAGATTCTGCTTCTGCTCACACTGCTTCAAGGCAAGGCATGTAACATCTTTCCCAAATTTTTCTACAGCCTTTCTATACTTTTTACGGCTTTAAACTTTTTTTCAATGACCATTGTTTGTTCTGATACCCATAATATATCAATGGAAAAATGGTGGCTTGGCTGAACAGTAGGTCAGGATAGACAGTTTTAAAGTAAATCAGTAGTGATTGTTACAATTAATATTTTTTTTTCTTTATTGCTTTAAACAAATACTATGGTCTAGAGAGCTTTAGTATCTGTGTATGTGTCTGCATAACCTTACAAAATTGGACCTGAAGTCAATATGAGCTCTCCTAGTACTGTCATTTTATTGTGGCTTTACTGAAACATGCTCTGAAAAGTCTTTACAACAAATTGTAATACAGGTAAATGCACACTGGGAAGCAAAGACAGCAGGTGGGAAAATGCACAACTACTTGTTTACATGCAAAAGCATACATACATTTTTAATCATCCACTGTTAAAATTAGTATAGAATATTTTCTTGGAGTGTCAAACCTCCTCTTTTATCTGGTAAGAGTTCAAGTGACTTTTAAAGAAAAGTTGGAAGGCTTCTTGGAAGTTAGGTTGTCTTTGAAAGTAAAGCACCAGAGTCAACCAGAGACAGTAGAAAGGAAAAGATGCCATTACAGTGAATAATGTTACTTTTATTTCATCTCATATAAGTGTCCCATGAATTAATGTCCCATTTAAAGATGGTATGTTAATTTAATAATGTGGTATGCAAGGTATACCTTTGAAATACCTTAAAGTAAAAGCAAAAGCTTAGGAAGTATCAATCATACTACTCTTTGTCTTTGTGTACATGTTATATTTCCAGTGCCTATACACCTGAGGGTATACAACATCCATTACTTAACTAACTCGAGTTCTTTGGTGACAGTAATGAATATACTTATAGATGCGAAGTTGACATACAGTCAATCAAGTGGCAAATTACATTTAAATAACAATTGTATGCATATTAATTATGATTTTTTAAAAAAAAAATACATCAAAGAATCTTATTATTATTGAGAGAAATTGTGTTTTATTTGCTTTATAGCTGAAGAAATTCTTCTAACATGTTCCAGAGAGTGCTTGAGAAGACTGGATATAACTAAGCTGAAGAAATGTAGCAGAATGTAATATCTGTTGCATTTATTTATATATATATATATATATATATATATATTGGTTAATAGTCAGTCCTAAACCATGAAAACAGATCTCAAAAAATACTGAAGACAATTATGTCTTCGCTGTATTCAGAACATAATGTAAATCATACATTCTTTCTATAAATTTCTGTCATAAGACAGAAAAAGGTGTTAAAACAATGAGTAACAATCTATGAAATCACTTTGAGAAAGACAGACAAACAAACAAAAACCTTTCAATATATTTGTCATGGAAAGAGAACACTAAGAACACGCAGTTTTAGCTTGTGAGTACATTCAGGCTGGGAAATAGAAATGATTTTACTATCTGAATTGTGACATTTTAGAACAGATGGGTGAGAAATTGTAGTCTTAAAATTGAGGTTGAAGGGTTTATAAAATTTATTATATGATGCATAATACCTACCGTAGACAGAAATGGAAACTAATACTCTGTTCTAGAATTCTGTTTTACTCAAATGTTACTATATCTTTCACTGAACTTTCAAAACTAAAGTCCAGTCTCCTGATGATATAGAGCCTGAAATTTATGGCTACTGTTTAATTTGCTTCCTTGGCTTGCAGAGTCTGTCTTCACTGTTTCTGCGGGGTGTCAGTTCACAGAAAATTTCAGTCTTGTGACCCTGTGTTAATGCGACAGTTGTGGGTGTTCATAAGCTGTAATGCAGTGGCAGCAATACCACGGAATCATTGTATCATTATGAATCTGCTTTTCTAACTAAGGACTAGGTTGGCTGTGCCTACTAATGAACACAATGAGAAATCCTTTTCTGGGTTTTGAGGTAATAAATTCATTATAGACACTGCTGTACTCATTATAGACACTGCTGTAAGTTAGATAGCAATAGTATCTACTCTATGTCCAATACAAAAATGAATCAGCTTAATTAAAATAGCGTTATTCTGAAGAGTAAACATTTTGATGAACTTTATTATCTCCTTTCATTATGGAGAGAAACAATGATGGCCCAGTTTTCCACTGTGTCATAAGTACTTAGAAAAGAGTATTTTGTTTTATGTTCTTTTAGGATTCCATCTTATATTTTTGGGTTGACCAAATACATTAGTAAATAGTTGTTCTTTGCTTTTTTTTTTTTTTAAATAAAATTCTTTTAATTTTTTCTTTCAATTTTTCCTCTCATTATTTCAGTAAAACAAATTCTTACAGAAACTTGTAATATCACATATGGCTTGGGAAGCTTAATTAATGCACTTTTATATTTCCCACTAAAGAGGGTGAATTGCTATTAAATATTATATTACACTTAAAAGACAAACATTTATTCTAAACATATACTGATGCTTTATGCTACACAGGAGTACTTCAAATGACTGGCAAGCATTGAAAGACTTACAAAAGTAACTACTCAGCACTTGGAACTGAACTAACAAAATCTGTTAAAATATAAGTTGAAGTACTTTATCAGACAGATACAGCACTACAAAGCAAATTCAATGGACTCACCTGTGCCCCTAATAGTAATAAAGAAGAAAGAAGTCACTAAAACTGTTCCCAGAATAATAAAAATGTTAAATATATACCCTTTAGGAAGCTTCCCATTAGGAACTGTAACTCCTTGTATGAATACACTTTCAAGTAAACATGCACCAAATACACTGAATTATCCACTTTTACTCTGGTCTGTTTTAGGAAAGGTACATGTGTCTCATATAATTTCACTTCTTCTGCAGACACCATAACTTGAAACAAAGCTGTAAAAATGCTCTCGGCTGGGCAGAAGGACACTAGAAATGAACGTTCTTAGTTCTGATTAAAAATGCTAGAAAAGGTATTCTCACAATGAAACCAAAGCTTTAGATAACTTCATTAAATGACCATAGTATTTGAAATTCAAGGAACAAATGTTAGAAATACTACCTGAGAGAGGCAAATATGTCTTATTATGCCAGGACTCACTGCAAGCTTAGCCATGTCTCAAATACAAAGAGTTTAAATATGAGGTCTACAACATGCTTATGTCTGATATTTTTTTCTAGATTCCCTTTAAAGTAAAAGGCTGTTTTAGAATATGACTTATCTGCCATTTTTTGTGTTAGGTTGTGTGATAAAAAGCTTATTTATACATCCACAAAAGAACCCAGAGAGATAATGGCACGTGAGGGATCCCAGATAATACCCTGCCCTGACTACTCCCAGACCCATCATAGTAGTCATTAGCCCATAAAAAGCCCATCTCCAGAAACCCAGAGGACTGCAGAGACAGTGGCAGTGGAGGGAACATAAATGAGGGACTCAGAGGAAGGGGCAACCTGTTGAGAGCCTCGAAGACTCTTATGTACAGATGCCAGCAACTGGGGAGACTGGAATCCAGGGCCAGGGCAGTGGCTGGAAGGATGAACACAGTGGCTGGAGGGGTGCACCTTGTACTTATGTAAATGTATATTATCATCAGCCAACCTCTATCCTGCTTAGCTGAAGAAGGGAGAGAGGGATGAGACCACTGGTGTTGTTTGTGTGAGTGCTCTGTGTGTCTGTGTTGATGTTATGTCTGTGTGTGCAGATGTATAAAAAGTGTTTTATACGTATGTGTCTGTGTGTGCTTACTGAGAGTACACAAATCCTTCTCTTCAGGGATGCTCTCAGTGAGTTCTTCTCCCAGTCTGTTCTCATGCATGGGATTGCCCCAGCCCAGGTGCAGCACCTTGCACTTTGACTTGTTGAACCTTATTCACATGGGCCCAATTCTCAAGCATGTCCATATCCCTTTACATGGCACCCCTTCCTTCTGGTGTATCAAGTGCATCACTCAGCTTGGTGTCATCTGCAAACTTGTCAAGGGTGCACTTGATCCCACTGTTTATGTCATTGATAAAGATATTAAATAGTAGTGGTCTCAGGACAGACCCCAGCGGGACACCGCACATCACCAACCTCCACCTGGACATGGAGCCATTGATCACCACTCTCTGGGTGCCTCCTTCAAGCCAATTCCTTATTCACTGAATGGTACACCTATCAAATCCATATCTCTCCAAGTTGGAGATCAGGATGTCATGTGGGACTGTGCCAAAGTCCTTACAGAAGCCCAGGTGGATGACAACATTGGTCAGTCTTCCTTTGGCAACTGATGCAGTCACACCATCATAGAAAGCCACCAGACTGGTCAGGCATGATTTGCCCTTGGTGAAGCTGTGCTGGCTGTCTTAGATCACTTCTTTGTCTTGCATGTGCCTTGATATTGCTTCCAGGAGTACCTTTTCCATTATCTTCCCCAGCACAGCAGTGGGGCTCACTGGTATTTACTTCCCCAGGTCCTCCTTTCTACCGTTTTTCAAAATTGGTGTGATGTTTCTCAGAAAACTGAGAACATTAGCTCAAATGTTGACAGCTATATCTGCTCAGACAGATCCCATACTACTTATATCTATTCAAAAATCTCTTTTTTTTTTTTCATTTTTTTTCCCCTTAAAACTTCCTCATATTCATTAGATTAAGGTCATTATAGTTAGAAAAAGGCACACAGTGAAATTTCTACTGTTTTCTGTTTCCTCCTTTCTCATTTCTTGAGAATTTCCTCATTATTTGACCTGTTGTGTCTGTAAATCTACATGTTATAGAGTAAAAATATGTATCTTCAGATGCCTCAGCACTGATTTTTTTTTTCCTAATTGATTCATCTTTCAATTGGTCATAGTAGAATATCTTCTTCCCAGAGCTCTCTTCTACAGACATCAAAACATTCATGTGCTCTGTTCCTGTTCAGTGGGTGGCATGACTATTAAGTCATTATTACTTACAGACAAAGTTTCTCAGAAATATATCACTGAAGTAGTCCTCTTATTACCACAGTTCAGTATCTTCTAAATATAGGCCCAGTCCTGTCTTGTGAGTATGAATACTCTAAACTGAATCAGTAAGTATGTTATCATTCATTATGAAGTTCAGGATAAGTACCTCACAGAACACAATTTGGTGTAACTACAGTAGAAAAGCCCCTTACATTTTGTCTGTTACTTTCGGAAAGCTGAGCTTTTTGAAACTCTTGTTTACTTCAAGCAGTCTTCACTGAATGCTCACAGCTCTTGAAAATAAAATCATCTTGCAAGCATTTATTAAAACACATAATATAAAATGAAAATTATAACTGTTGTATGTCTCACTTACTGATCAGACATAACACATAACCTTAATGCTATGAAAAGGCTATTCCCCTCAAATCAAGATTTTACATCAATAAACATCAAATTTAATGACATATTAAAACGAATCTTAATAGTGACATATGTTTTGTAAACTAAACCACATTTCTTAGATGTAAAGTGGATCAACCAGAAACACTTGGCAGCTGCTGTAGTTTTAGTTTCTTTCCTTCATCATTCTAGAGAAAAATCAAAAACATTGTCTCTTCAGCAGATGGTAAGCATTCTTCCAACATACCATCTCCATTTCAATTTGCAAGTACTCTGTTTTTCCGTTTTTGTTTGTTTGCTTGTCTTAAAAGCTTGATTAATACATATATTTAATCAATTAGTCAGATATTTCTATGACAAAAATAGAAAAGGCAATGGATAGACTATAGTCTGAGATTTAATGTAAATCCAAATGAACTTGTTTTGCATCTGAGCTGTCTGTAATAGAGGAATTTTTCAGGAATCTTAAAATTTTGAAAGAACAGCCCCTTAGAGCTTTCTGAGAAGAGGACCACATAGGTCATAACTGTTCTTTTGATCGCCATGTCTAGTTCTCGCTGTTCAGCTTGCCACCCCTTTGATATTCATTTTATTCCTGTCGATGGTGCTACTGAAGTGATCTTCATAATACGTTACTAGACCTGAATGTGACTTAATCATGTAAAAAGTATCATGGGCAGCATTGTGTCTTACAAATTTTTATTTCACAGAATCACAGAATAGTCTAGGTTAGAAGAGACCTCTAAGATCACCGAGTCCAACCTCTGACCTAATACTAACAAGTCCTCCACTAAACCATATCCCTAAGCTCTACATCTAGACGTCTTTTAAAGACCTCCAGGGATGGTGACTCAACCACTTCCCTGGAAAACCTATTCCAGTGACTAACAACCCTTTCCGTAAAGAAGTTCTTCCTAATATCCAACCTAAACCTCCCCTGGCGAAATTTTAGCCCATTCCCCCTCGTCCTGTCATCAGGCACGTGGGAGAATGGGCCAACCCCCACCTCATTACAGTCTCCTTTAAGGTACCTGTAGAGTGCGATAAGGTCACCCCTGAGCCTCCTCTTCTCCAGGCTGAACAATCCCAGCTCCCTCAGCCGCTCCTCATAAGACTTGTTCTCCAGACCCTTCACCAGCTTCGTAGCCCTTCTCTGGACTCGCTCAAGCACCTCTATGTCCTTCTTGTAGTGAGGGACCCAAAACTGAACAAAGTACTCGAGCTGCAGCCTCACCAGAGCTGAGTACAGGGGGACAATCACTTCCCTGGACCTGCTGGCCACTGCTTCTTATACAAGCCAGGATGCTGTTGGCCTTCTTGGCTGCCTGAGCACACTGCTGCCTCATATGCAGCCAACTACCAACTAATTCCCCCAGGTCCTTCTCTGCTAGGCAGCTTTCCAACCACTCATCTCCCAGGCTATAGCTCTGCTTGGGGTTGTTGTGCCCCAGGTGCAGGACCCGGCACTTGGCCTTGTTGAACTTCATACAGTTGGCCTCCGCCCATCGGTGCAGCCTATCCAGATCCTCCTGCAGAGCCTTCCTACCCTCAAGCAAATGGACACATGCACCTAACTTGGTGTTGTCTGCAAACTTACTGAGGGTGCACTCAATCCCCTCATGCAGATCATCGATAAAGTTGTTAAAGAGGACTGGCCCCAGTACCGAGCCCTGGGGGACTCCACTAGTGACCGGCCTCCAATTGGATTTGACTCCATTCACCACAACTCTCTGGGCCCGGCCATCCATCCAGCTCTTAATCCAACCAAGCGTATGACAGTCCAAGTCATGAGCAGCCAGTTTCCTGAGGAGAATGCTGTGGGGAACAGTGTCAAAAACCTTACTGAAGTCAAGGTGTAGACCACATCCACAGCCTGTCCCTCATTCACTAAGCGTGTCACCTTGTCATAGAAGGAGATCAGGTTCGTCAAGCAGGACCTGCCCTTCATAAACCCATGCTGGCTGGGCCTGATCGCCTGGTTGCTTTGCAAGTGCCGCATGATGACGCTCAAGATAATCTGCTCCATGAGCTTCCCTGGCACTGAGGTCAAACTAACAGGTCTATAGTTCCCTGGGTCTACCTTCTGGCCCTTCTTGTAGATGGGCATCACGTTTGCTAGCTGCCAGTTGAGTGGGACCTCCCCTGATAGCCAGGACTGCCGATAAATGATGGAAAGTGGCTTGGCCAGCTCTTCTGCTAGTTCTCTCAATACCCTCGGGTGGATCCCATCCGGCCCCATCGACTTGCGTGCATCCAAATGCTGAAGCAGGTCGCCAACCATTTGCTCGTGGATTATGGGAACCACAATCTGCTCCTATCCCCTTCCACCAGCTCAGGGTACTGGGCTTCCACTAAACAGCTGGTTTTGCCGCTATAGTCTGAGGCAAAGAAGGCGTTAAGCACCTCAGCTTTTTCCTCATCTCTGGTAACTAAGTTTCCCTCCACATCCAGTAAAGGGTGAAGATTGTCCTTAGTCCTCCTTTTTGTGTTGATGTATTTATAAAAACATTTTTTGTTGTCTTTAACAGTAATAGCCAGATTGAGCTCCAGGTGAGCTTTGGCCTTTCTTATTTTATCCCTGCACCACCTCACAACATCCTTATAGTCCTCCCTAGTGGCCTGCCCACTTTTCCAAAGATTATAAACCCTCTTTTTTCTCCTAAGGTTGAGCCGCAACTCTCTGTTCAGCCAGGCTGGTCTTGTTCCGTGCCAGCTCGTCTTTGGGCACATGGGGATAGACCGCTCCTGAGCCATTAAGATTTCTTTCTTGAAGAGCACCCAGCCTTCCTGGGCTCCTCTGCCCTTCAGAACCACCTCCCAAGGGACTCTGCCAACCAGTGACCCGAACAGCTCAAAGTCAGCCCTCCAGAATTCCAAGACAGCGGTTTTACTGGTCCCCTTCTTGACTTCGCCAAATATCGAGAACTCTACCATTTCGTGGTCACTCTGCCCAAGACAGCCCCCAACCACCACATCTCCCACCAGGCCTTCTCTGTTTGTGAACAGAAGGTCTAGCAGGGCACCTCCCCTGGTAGGCTCGACAACCAGCTGTGTCAGGAAGCTATCTTCCACGCTCTCCAGAAACCTCCTAGACTGCTTCCTCTGGGCTGTGTTGTGCTTCCAGGATATGTCTGGGAAGTTAAAGTCCCCCACAAGAAGAAGCGCTGACGATTTTGCAACTTCTGCCAGCTGTCTGTAGAACTTCTTATCCGTCTCCTCATCCTGGTTTGGTGGTCTGTAACAGACCCCCATCAGGATGCTTGCCTTGTTGGCTTTCCCGCTGATCCTAACCCATAGCGACTAGACCTTATCATTCCCAGCCTCAAGTATGACGACATCAAAACACTCTCTCATATAGAGAGCCACTCCACCACCCCTTCTGTGCTGCCTGTCCCTTCTGAAGAGCCTATAGCCAGACATTGCAGAATTCCAGTCATGAGAGTGGTCCCACCACATTTCTGTGATGGCAACCAAGTCATAGCCTGCCTGCTGAACAATGGCTTCCAGCTCCTCCTGCTTATTGCCCATGTTATGTGCATTAGTGTAGACGCACTTCAGTTGAGCCTTTGCCTTCTCCCCCAGCCTTGCCATTGTTCCCCCTGGCACACCTCTAACGAGCTTTGTTTCATCCCCATCCCCCTACTTACCTAGTTTAAAGCCTTCTCAATGAGCCCTGCCAGCTCCTGGGCTAGGATCCATTTGCCCCTTGGAGTCAGTTGGGGCCCGTCTGCGGCCATCAGGCCAGGTGCCGAGTAAAGCACCCCGTGGTCGAAGAACCCCAAATTCCTGTGTTGGCACCAGCCTCTGAGCCACTTGTTTATCAGGTGGGCATTCTGTGTCCTCTCTGAATCTCTCCCTGCCGCTGTAAGGATGGACGAAAACACCACCTGTATTCCCGCTCCGTCCACTAACCGTCCCAGCCCCCTGAAGTCACGTTTTGTAGCCTTCAGGCTTCTCTTACCAATGTCATCACTGCCAGCCTGGACTATCAGTAGTGGGTAGTAATCGGAGGGGCGAACCAGGTTGGGAAGCTTTCTGGCAACGTCCCTGACCCTGGCCCCAGGGAGGCAGCAGACTTCCTTACGGGTAGGGTCAGGCCGACAAATAGGGCCCTCTGCTTCCCTGAGAAGGGAGTCGCCCACAATGATCACCCTTCTTTTTTTCTTGGTGGAAGCAGTCTTGAGGTGTGGAGCAGACTTCCTTGGCCTAGGCTTGCTGGGTATACTTTCTACCACACCCTCATCCTCTATTCTCTCAAGCTCCAGGGCCTCAAATCTGTTGCATAAAGGCACCTGGGAAGGTGGGGCAGGTGGGGGGGGGGGGGGGGGGGAGCGTTTCCTGCAGCGTTGAGCAGGAACCTGTCTCCATTCTTCCTCCTCTCCTGGGTACCCTTCCTCTGCCCGATAGCGACCGGGAAGGGGGTCCACCCTCATCTGGGAGTCTCACTCCGGTGCCTCTCCTTTAGGCCTTGCAGGGAGTTGTTCCACCAGTCTATCTCCCGCTCGCACTCCCTGATGGCCCTCAACCTCTCCACCTCCTCCCTGAGTTCTGCCACCAGGCGGACCAGGTCATCCACCTGCTCACACCTCACACACACAGTGTCTCTGCCTCCCTCAGGTGGCAGCAGCAGGCTCTGACACTCCCTGCACCCAGAGACCTGCACTGCCACATTTTGGAGCAGGCAGTCTGTCTGGGTGGCTACATACTTTCTGGAGAGAGCTCTCTGCCTAGCTTGGACCATTGTGGACCACCAGGGCTTGCAGAGCTTAAGCATTATACAATAGTGTAAATATAAGGCATCTTTAGACAGCTGAGGAATGTCATTAGAAGAATAAAACAGATTTTAGTGACTTTACAGTGTTCTTTGATTTCAGAAATAATCTGAATTAGAGGGTTGAAGTGCCATTAGAATCTCTCAATGATTGCAGAAGAGAGATAACAAAGCAGTCTCTTCATTTCTCTTGGTCTTTTGAGGTATCTCTGCTAACGGTTGCTGATGGATCTGGGTTGCTTCTTCTAATTACACGTTTTGACTGTAAACTGAATAAATATCTTTCTCAGTTGTCTCTGTGTTTACACGGTTAAGAAAAGAATATATACTATACCTAACATGTATCACACTATTAGAAGTAGTCTAATTACAACTTTCTTGCTATGTCACAGAATCACAAAATGGCTTAAATTGGAAGGCATCTCTGGAGGACATCTAATCCAACCCCTTGCTCCAAAGAGGGTCAGCTACAGAAGATTGTTCAAGACTATGTCCAGTGGGACTCTTTTGCAAGCCTCATCTCTAGGTGGGCTTTAGCCTTCCTCGTCGTGTCCCTGCAGGCCCTGACAACACGTCTATACTCCTCCCAAGAGGACAGGCCCTTTTTCCACATTTCATAGACCTTCCTCTTCCTTTTGATCTTATTGATGAGCTCCTTTCTCATCCACACAGGTTTCCTGCCCCATTTCCCCCATTTCCTACTCTTTGGGGTGCACTGATCCTGAGCATGGAAGACGTGCTGCTTAAATGTAGCCCAGCTCTCACAAGCCCCCTTGCCCTCAAGCAACCTAGCCCATGAGAGTTGGCTCTTCGAAAGTCCAGGGTAGCAATCCTGCTTTTAGCCTTACTTCCTCTGCCTAGTTCCATCTGGAACCCCACCATCTGATGGTCACTGCATCCCAAGCTGCCCCCAACCTTCACATCCCTAACAAGGCCATCCCTATTGGTAAGAACAAGGCCCAGGATCAAACCCCACCTCATTGGCTCCTCCACCACCTGCATCAGAAAATTTTCTTCAACACATTGCAGGAACCGTTTGGACTGCGCATGCCTGGCCAAGTTGCTTACCCAGCAGATGTCTGGGTAACTGAAGTCCCCCATGAGGACCAGTGCTCGTGATCGTGAGGCTACTAGCAGCTGCTCATAGAAGGCCTCATTGACCTCCTCCTCCTAACCTGGTAACCTGTAGTAGACCCCCACCACCGTGTCTCCCATACCAGCCCACCCCTTAGTTCTCACCCACAAGCTCTCCACTTGTCTTTCACCCTCCCCCAGGTGGAGCTGGGTACACTCTAATTACTCCCTCACATAAAGGGCAACCCCACCCCCTCGCTTCCCCAACCTGTCTTTCATAAAGAGGACATAGCCCTCCATTACAGTGTTCCAATCATGAAATTGAGTATCTCCATTTGAATATCTCCAGCAATGGAGACTCTACAACTTCTCCTGGCAAACTGTTCCAATATTTGAGCAACTTCACAGCAGAATGAAACAAAGGAAACAAACAAACAAGCAAAAAGCAAAACTTTTTTTTTCCTGATGTTTAAATAAAATTTCTTGTATTTCTATCTGAGACAACTGCTTCTTGTCCTCTCATGAGCACCACTGAGAAGAATGTGACTCCATCTTTCTTGCTCCCTGCCATCAGGGATCTATACAGATAGGTAAGATCCCCTCAAGCATGCTCTTAGTGTTGAAAAGTCTCAACTCTCATTCTTCATTCCTGTAATCACTTGCATGGCTCTTTGCTGGACTTGCTTCATTATGGCTATGTCTCTTTTCACTACAGACTCCTGCATTGGACCCAACACTCCCAATGCGTCTCACCATTTGTGAAGAGAAAGGAAGAATTACCTCACCTGACCTAGTGGCAGTAATCCTTTTAATGTAGCCAAGGTAGTCATTGGCCTTTTTTGCTGCAAAGGTACATCAATGACTCATGGTCTGATTGTTATCTCCCAGAATCCCAAGGTCTTTCTCTACAAAGCTGCTTTCCACAGTCAGCTACCAGCCTGTGCTAGTGTTTCATGTTACTCTTCCAGAGGTGCAGGACTTAGTGTTTCCAACTGCTGAACTTCGTGTGGTTCCTGTTAGCCCATTTTGTCAGCCTGTTGAGGTCTCTCTGAATGTTTCTGAATAACTATTTGCTATATAAAATATTTCTCCCAGTTTTGCTCTGTAAAATTTCTTAGGGTTCACTTGGTCCCATCATCCGTGTTATTAGTAAGGATTTTAAGGAGCAATAGCTCCAGTATTTCCTCCTGGGGTACACTGTGGGCGATCAGACTCCAGATGGACTTTAGGTCTCTGTTTAGAAGTCTTCCTGTCGTTTCTGCCCTTACATTTACCTATACTTACCTTCCACCCTAAAATTGTCCTTTTGTCATGTGTTCAAAGTTTGGAGCTCAATAGGAATCCATCTGTTTAGCAGAACTCCAGGTTAACACCTAAATATCCCCACTGAAGACAGGAGGTTACATCTGAGCATGAGGGGGCACTTCTTTACTGTGGGGCTGACAGGGCACTGGAACAGGTTTCCCAGAGAGGCTGTAGAGTCTCCTTCTCTGGACACATTCAAAACCTGCCTGGATGTCATCCTGAGCAATGTGCTTTAGGTGATCCTGCTCAGCAGGGGGGTTGGACTAGATGATCTTCAGAGGTTCCTTCCAACCTCGGCCATACTGTGATTCTGTCATTCTGTGATTATCAAAACCAATATTAGTGGCATCACAATCTCATAATATTGATCCTCCAATTTAAGTACATCACTAAAAGATTGTTAAATCATCTACAGAAACATGAAATAAAAGGTGCATTTTGGAAAAAGCACAGAAATACTTTCAAGTGGTCCAGCCCTGCCAGAGACTACAGGAGTTATACAAACCAATCACAGCATATCACTGAGTTTCAGTGTCCTTATCAGTGATTTCAGGAAATGATGGTTACCTTTTACTTGGGCTCAAGTCTCAAAAAAAAAAAATCATTCACTAATAACTGTAAAATGATTTGACATTTATGAATTAAAAACATCAAGTGATTAACAAAAATTGCTTGGATTCACTGTTGTGCAGTATAACAGTGCAGGTTGTAGATACAGCTCTTCCCTCATTTTGTGGAACCTTAAATTCTGCAAAGTGGTGTAAATCTCTACTTCAAAAAATACAGTTCTTTCACTGTCTCATTTCTAACCACAGCTGCTTTCTGTGCTTGTCCAACTGACTTGGGAGGACAGCAGGGCAATGCCACTGCAGAACCTTTCAGTGTTATGGTCTGGTAGAAAACAATTGTGAGTGGCATTGTGTCAGGTGAAGACAAAAGCCAAATGGAACAGAGTTTTCCCTGTCTTTAGAGGGATGTGGTACTCTAAATTAGATTAGGAGCATGACTTTAATATAACAGCAATTGACATGTGGGAGTGTAAGAAAGATGTGGATGCTACTGCCATAAGAACTCTCAGAAGCCAAATGTCAAAGCGAAAAGAGAAGCATCCACACCTGCAGAGCTCCCTGATCTTTGCAAATTAGTAATGTACAAATACAGGTCAGACTTGTAAAAGACAGAACTTTCTCCTTCCTCCTGGGTCAATCTGGTTAAAACAACAACAACAAACTGTTTAAGCGCAACATGCTTCTGTTTGTTAAGCCATGTATTATTTATCAGTAATAAATTGGGAATTTTAAGCTCAGCTACATTTACAACTCTTCAGTACCAGTCACATTTAACATATGTATCTTGAGAAAATGATATTTATAAAATCAGTTTTAATAATGTTGCTGCAGGAGTAAGGACAGGGTGTAACAAGAGAAATGAATTAAAAATGCTCATGCATTATTAATACTGAATATATAATGTCTATCAAGGAAGGAACTGCAATAGTTTAATAAGATACTATTCTATGGATATTGATGTGTCAATAACTCTCAAGTGATTGGTATATTCATTCACACCTTATTAAAGATTTACTGGTGCTTAATTCTAAGCAAACTCTAGTATGAGACTTATCTGGAAATAGAGGCAAACTTTTAATAATATTTCATTGTTTGTTTATTTTTAATATAATTTATCCAGTAATACTTTTGCAGCAAAGTGTTTATCACTCAGACTGAAATGTTGTTCATAGTTTATTAAAGATTTTTTGCTGTTTCATCCCAGAGGAACACTTGCATGATATGCATTATAGAATTCTAAAGAGTGCTAAGTAACAGCAAAGAATAGCTCTATTCATTAACATGTTATTGTGTGATTTTAAAGTATGATGCTAACTTTGGGACGTGGCATTTATTCACTGAAAATGGGATAAATGTTTTTCATATTTTATTAAGTTTTCTGGGGAATTTCATTGATGAACATTGTTGAGTTTGGCACTGTTGGCTGAAGGTACACTGTGCCCATTTCTTTCAGAGAGAGCACCAAGGCAGCAGAGCAGTTAATGCCATAAAAGAAAATCCAATTTGCTTGTAGTAATCTAGCATAACTGGGTGAATGACATTCAAAAGAAAATTAGCAGTGTGTAGGAGAAGAAAAGGTAAATGCAGAAGACAGGATATCTAAGTTTATTTAATTCCTGTTGTGAAAATTTGCAAAAGCCGAACTGCAGCTGAAAGACAATAGGATACAATAAGATTCTGATACAATATACTGATGTAAATGGAGATACCCAAAAAAGTCACTTTGGGTCATAGTTTTTCATGCAGTAGCATGGCACAAAGCTTTTTATGGGCTATGCTTGGTACAGCTGTGAAATGAAAGGTTCTCGTACTGAAATGTGCTTTTCATAGTTTATCATATATAACAGTTTTGTAAATCTGCAAGCTGAGAACAAAATGATAACATTTTGTTGTAGTTATATTTTAAAACCATCTTTCATTCACTTTTCAAAGACAAAATGTCTTCACCAGGTGTAAGTCACTAAAAAATAAATATAAAAAAAAATCAGACTCCTAGTGTATCATTTCATATTTCATTAAGTATGCTAGATAAAGTTCTTTCCTGCTCTCAGCTATCTTATTTGAATCTATATCTACATAGAAAACTATGAAGTACATCAGCATGTGTAAGATACAAAGGAAGAATTAATATACCCCTAGATACATTTGTGATTGTGAGAAAACTTACTGTCCTTCAATGACAACAAACAATGTTTGCCCTTCAATTTATTTTTGTAACCCATTTTAGCTGTGAACCTTTGTAGGTTTATGCAAATTTAATGCTATTCTCAGCAATCATGTATTAATTTCCAAAACACTTACCAATTCAGTCTAGCAGATTGCTGTATATTCTGAAGACTCGAGCCTTAAAAAAAAAAAAAAAGAAAAAGGAAAGAGAATGTTTCTAAGCATCAAAAGTTGACTGTAAAGCAGTTTTATACAGTTTAGCAGTCTATAAAAATACAAGTAAGTAGATATCGTAAATCACTAATAGAATACTGAAACTTTTCAGAACATAATGTAACTAGGCTAAAAAGTACTGCAGATATAAGTCCTAGCAAATCTTTCAAAGCAGCCTCAATTAATCTTAATTTTTACTGTAACATTTATCAGAATTAACACATGAAAGATTATATATGTGAGCTATTTATATGGTAATGAAATTGTATAAAATCTGCACTATGCACAAATCAAGCATTTATATTTGCTTCCTTTCTTGCTGTGTTTATTTAGCTCTATTTGCAATATTGGAATTTATTTTCATATGCCATAGGAAAAGTAATCTATAGAAGTTTTTATTCATAAAAGGGACCACACTGTTAAGAATTTTATAGTTCCCAGTGTATCCACAGATCAGCCGTGTCAGTTTAGGCAAGTGGTAATCTGTGTGCTCCTTTTTTTTTCACCTGTAAAATAGGGTATTTAATGCTCTCCAACTATATGTGAACAGTGTAACAAATTTCATTCATGAGGATATTAACATAGTTTGGGAAAGCTGAGGTATCTATAGTTATTCTCATTGTTTTACCAGTTCCTAGGAAGTTTGTAAAAAAGGCCCAGCAAATGAAAATAAACCACATTTAGTACGTGGACATTTGATAAATCCTGGTGGTGAGAAGTAAAGTGATCATAAACAACTTAATTTGATTAATGATATTATCATTCTGTTGCCCTTTTCTTCATGAAAAGAAAACTTAATTTTCTTGGATTGTGCCAGACACTCTCACCTCTGTGCTCAGCAAGATCTTGGAGCAGAACATCTGGGAAAATATGTTGAGGCACATAGAAAATAAAGAGATGATTTATATGTATAAAATTCGGAGTGCACAATTCCTTTACTTCTGATATTTAAGGTACTTATGACCTTAACATTTCAAATCTTATAATCATTCTCACACAAATTTTAGTTGAGGAGAAAGTATTACATATGCCTATAACATACCTATATGATTTTGTATATTGAAATATAATATGAAAATTTCAAAATATGTATAGTGTGTTCTTTCTTTCTCTCACCCAACTTCAAACAATTTATATTTATCAACACAATGTTACTTGGACAGATATTTTGAAGGTTCATCCTGATCTAAAGTCTAACATAGAATCAGCACTCCTATCCTGAGTTGGAAAGAACCTACAAGGATCATCGAGTCTAACCCTTGCCTCCACATAGGTCCACCCTAAAATCAGACCATGTGTCTGACAATGTTGTCCAAACACTTCTTGAACACCAGCAGTCTCAATGATGTCACCACTTCCCTGGGGAGCCTGTCCCAGTGCCTGACCACCCTCTGGGTGCAGAACATTTCCCTAACCCCCAGACTGACCCTCCCCTGCCCCAGCCCCATACCGTTCCCTCGGGTCCTGTGGCTGTCTCCAGAGAGCAGAGCTCAGTGCCTGCCCCTCTGCTCCCCTCGTGAGGGAACTGCAGGCTGCCATGAGGCCTCCCCTCAGCCTGCTCTGCTCTGGGCTGAACAAACCAAGGGACTTCAGCCACTCCTCATACATCTTCCACTTTGGACCCTTCACCATTTTCACATCCCTTCTTTGGATGCTCTCTAATAGTTTTATATCTTAAACAAGAGAAGAAATAAGCAGAGAAAAAAAAAAAATCTTACTTCAGGCAGCATCCTGATATTGAATTAACTGAATAACCTGAAACACCAGAGTTTAAGAATGCAAATGTTCCTTTTTCTCTTTGCCTCTTTATCTATTATTATAAGGACAATCAGGTTGTTTTGTGTCAGTTTACATTTTATTTGATTTTCTTCTTAATATTTGTATGAAATTGATGTACAAAGAAAGAAGAAATTGTAAAAATGTATAATTTGATTTTCCTACAAGAGATTATCAAAGTCACAGTCATCATTATGTTTTAAGCATTCTCATTCTAATGCATATATATTTACAAAAAAATACATATCTTCTTCTATGAACTGAGCATGATAAATTGAAGGCTTGTGACTTGAAGGAATTACAATAACTTGCTGTATTTGCTGCATCGTAAAGAATTCCATTTCCATACTCATGTTTTCTATGGAGATGATTAGAAAAGTACTTTAATTTCTTCTCTTCACTTCCAAGACACTATGGGCAAATTGTTTTTAAGTACCAGTTTTAATCTATTAAATTTAATGACATTATTCCAGTTTTATATTAGTGTCAGGTTTCACTGACACTATTAAATAGCATCAGACTGTTTTGTTTGTTTGTTTGTTTATTTATTTATTTATTTAATGTATTGACTTGTTTCTTGGTCCCTGACATGTTTAATCACTAGCCAACACTACCAGAATGTGGTAGTAAGAATAATGTTTCCCTCCAGATACAGCAAATTCAAGGTCTGATACCTTTTAAGTATTCCTTATGAATTAAATGGAGCTACATTTAATGTGAAAGCTTTGTAGCTTGCAAGCTTAGAATTGGACAAACATTAAACAAACAGAAACAAAAAAGATCTTATGCTACTAATGTAATGGGACTATCAGCTTTAGGGTATTGAGTTTTGGTTGAAATGATTTCATTGCTTTATGTCAATACCAAGAAATACTGAACAGTGTTCCTGGGAGACTGAAAATCTGAATATTTATGAATATGGGATCGATGATTAAGATAAAAGCATCTCTTTGCTGATCACAGACTACTCTCTTTGGCTAAAATAATAAAACAAAATAATGTTGCAACATAAACAAGTCAGAGCTTGCTGAAGCTCAGCAAATGTGCTGCAGGCATTGAATTTGTTGGTCACGTCTGTCCATAGGGCAGAGTGTTTCTAAACAGTAAATGGCAAATACTATACTTTAGGGCATATGTATAAAAATACCGCATACTTTCATTAATATAAAATAATGTTTTCATGGTTCTTTAAGAAGGAAATAGTAAAAAAAAATGATGTCAAGCTGACACAATAACTTGATATTCTTTGGAATCCAGGTGCAAGTATTTGAATATTGTTCAGAAAATAAATAAATAAATCTAACTTTGAGAATTAAAGATGTCCAGGTGTTGTCTAGCTCAACCACCTCTGTGCTCTTAAAAACAGGTTGTTTATGTTTTTGTACTGATAGGTTCATAGGCCAATTAAGGATAGGTAGTGTGTTGTACGTATTTAATTTTAAAATTTCACTCCTATACTATTTGTGTGAATAATAAATTCACAGAGCCATACCATAGTGTGCATAATTGGTCACTTTTTACTTGTAAAGAGAGACAGACAATTGCCTAAAAGTATAGATATATAATTGGTATTTTAAAGATGAGTTTTCTGAGCCCCATTTTATTTTGATGTTAGAATTATATATGGAAAACTCTGAAATGTTCATGATTATATGTACTGAGCAATTTTAACTTGCTACTAAGCACCAAGTATCAATACAGATTTTCTTTCTTTTTTTTTTTTTTTTTTTTTCTATTTTCCTGCTCATTCTATACACTTTGTAAGATCCCTCTGCTATTTCCTTCATTAGTTACTGCCATCTTCCGTTATTAGTCTTCCATTATTAGTTACTTCAGAAACATTGGTGTTTAAAGCCAACTTTTAGTTATGTAAATGCCAAAATATGTCCACTGACCATTTTTTCCATATCTCCTGTGATATGAATGAATGAATATCAGTGAGAAGTTGTGATGTACTCTGGTGACCATCTCAGTTTCTGCATGTTATTTTAAAACTTGTCCTGTCCTGGTGAATTATTAATTTTATTACGGAGAATTATTGCCATTGTCAGTACAGTAACCAAATGCCCCTTAGACAATAATGCATGTATTTTCACAGTATTCTTGTAAAATATTTGGCTGTGTTATCCCCATTTCACAAACAGGAAGTTGTAGTGGAAAAAGGACAAAAGTTTCTGATTTTGCTGCCTCATTTTGTATATTGACAACACACTTTTTCAGAATCTTTGCTACAGAAGAACTTGTGATGTGTTCAAGATACAGAAATTATGGACTTTGCTTGTTGTTACATGAGCTCAGTACTTTTGCAAATCATATCCTGCTAGTTCCCCTGGTAATATGTGAAGTGTGAGGCAGATTACATTTTTTTTTGCAATGTAATTGTTAGATTTGGTCCTGCTGAAAGAAGGGTAGGCAGTGACAGGAAAAAAAAAAAAAACAAAAAAAAAAAAAAAAAAAAAAAAACCTAACATGAATACTAAACACAAAAGCTTTCTGAACAAATGACAAGTGTTTTCTCTCATTTTTATTCTAACTGTTGCATTGATTTTTTTTTAATTAAAAAGCAAAATATTCCACGATGAGCCATTAGAAGTATTTTATAAATACACTGTGAAAACAGTTGATATTCTACATGAATCAGTCATGAATTTGTACCCAACCAACCAGAAATATGAGAACACTAAATAAGAAAGATGATAAATGTATGATAATTTCTTGTCATAACTTTACTGCAACTCCGCTTTAAGTCTCAATACCATACAGATGTACTAGAGCTTCAGTTGTTAAACAGAGCATGTTATTATTTTTCTCTCAATCTATTTATTTATTTATTATTTTATAATTCCTCATTTCAACAATAACTGTTAGCTCAGTTATGTCCAACAAGATAGAACTGTCCTATATAAAAACTCATTAATTATGTAGCCAAGCTTTCATTTCACACTTTGACCTTTCTGCTCACAATTCTTATACCCCCTTGTGGTGGTTTTACTCGGGTGGACAGCTGAGTTCCACCACAACCTCTCTCAGTCCCCTTCCTCAAAGAGGGGAGTGGGGGGGAAATACGATGAAAAGGGCTCAGGGGTTGAGATGGGGATGAGGAGATCACACAGTAATTATTGTGACGGGCAAAACAGATTCAGCATAGGAAGATATGAAGATTTATTGCCTGTTACTAACAAGCTAGAGAAGTGAGAAACAAAGAAAAGAAACCAAAAGCACCTCCCCCCCCCCCCCATCCACCCTCTTCCACGTCCTCCCCCCAAGCGGAACAGCAGAACAGGGGAACGGGCATTATGGTCAGTCTATAGCGCTTCTTCTCTGCCGCTCTTTCTTGGTTACTCTCATCCCCTGTGCTGTGGGGTACCTCCCACAGGATGCAGTCCTTGCCGAACTGATCTGGCGTGGGCTGCCCACAGGCAGCAGCTCTTCAAGAACTGCTCCAGATATGGGTCTGTATCATGGGGTCCATTCCTCAGGAGCAAACTGCTCCAACCTGGATCCCCCATGGGCAGCAGCTCCTGTCAGGTCACCTGCTTCTGCGTGGTCTCCTCTTCATGGGCAGCAGGTCTGGCCCAGAATCTGCTCCAGGAGGGGTCTTTCACAGGCCGCAGTCTCCATTGGTGCAGGCCCATCTGCTCCACCATGGTCTCCTCCACAGGCTGCAGCGTGGAACCCTGCTCCACCATGGTACTCCATGGGCTGCAAGGGGACAACAGCCTGCTTCACCTCAGTCCTCACCACAGGCCGCAGGGGACTTCTGCTCCAGTGCCTGAAGCACCTCTCCCCCTCCTTTTTCGGTGACCTTGGTGCCTGCAAGCTTTTTCTCTCTCTCTTTTTTTTTTTTTTTTTTTTTTTTCCTGTCTTAAATATGCTTTCACAAAGGCACAAAACAACATCACTTATTGGTCAGCAGTGGGGTCCTTACCAAACATGGGGCAGCTTCTAAATCCTCCTCACAGAAGCCACCCCTATGGCCGCAAAACCATGCTAGCAAAACCTTGCCATGTAAACCCACTACACCTCTGCTATGCAGTTCTCTCTGCTGCTGAATGGACAGTAGGCAAAGGGAGAAGGAAGGTGTAGAGGAGGAGGAGAAACTGAGGTTCCTGAATTTAGATACTGGACAGTTCCAGTAGGAATATTTCCGTGTTTATCTTTTTCTCCCTGTTCAGTTTTCTTGAAACTGTGACTCATGACTGTAAATGTTATATGCTGTTTCGTGAGAAAAGTGGCATTAGTATTTTATTCTTCTCATGCTCAAAACTGCAAAAGCAATTGTGCATAAATCCTAGGTAAGAGGATCACTGTTCTGCAGAGGATAAGCATGACAGCTTGCAACTTTAAACACAATATTTGAGAAGTTGACATGGAAGATACACAACAAACATAGCAACTTCCTTTTCAAGGCAGATATAGAAGTTCTCTGTCAGATAGTCATGTTTTTAATAAAGTTATGATTTTTTAAATTATGATAACTTAGAATTCAAAGGGAATTGTTATTCCGTTCTTATATGCTAGAGGTCTCCTAGTTTCAAGGAATTTCAATTCAGTATGAGACAGTTAAAAAATAGTAGAAGGACCGGTAGGCATGTCCTATAAGGAGAGGATGAGGACACTTGGGTTGTGTCCAGAGAAGAGGAAAAAGCTGAGGTGCTTAACACCTTCTTTGCCTCAGACTATAGCAGCAAAACCAGGTGTTCTCTGGATGCCCAGTACCCTGAGCTAGTGGAAGGGGATGAGGTGCAGATTGTGGCCCCCACAGTCCATGAGGAAATGGTTGGCGACCTGCTTCAGCATTTGGATGCACGCAAGTCAATGGGGCCGGATGGGATCCACCCGAGGGTATTGAAAGAACTAGCGGAAGAGCTGGCCAAGCCACTTTCCATCATTTATTGGCAGTCCTGGCTATCAGGGGAGGTCCCACTCAACTGGCAGCTAGCAAACGTAATGCCCATCTACAAGAAGGGCCAGAGGGTAGACCGAGGGAACTCTAGGTCTGTTAGTTTGACCTCAGTGCCAGGTGTGGCTACGCTTTGCACTTGTATAGGCTGCTGCAGGGAAAGTCAACATCCCAGCCAGACCCAGTACACCAGGGAAGCTCATGGAGCAGATTAACTTGAGCGTCATCATGCAGCACTTGCAGGGCAAGCAGGTGATCAGGCCCAGCCAGCATGGGTTTATGAAGGGCAGGTCCTGCTTGACGAACCTGATCTCCTTCTATGACAAGGTGACACGCTTAGTGGATGAGGGAAAGGCTGTGGATGTGGTCTACACCTTGACTTCAGTAAGGCTTTTGACACCGTTCCCTACAGCATTCTCCTCAGGAAACTGGCTGCTCATGACTTGGACTGGCATAGGCTTGGTTGGATTAAGAGCTGGATGGATGGCTGGGCTCAGAGAGTTGTGGTGAATGGAGTCAAATCCAGTTGGAGGCCGGTCACTAGTGGAGTCCCCCAGGGCTCGGTACTGGGGCCAGTCCTCTTTAACAACTTTATCGATGATCTGCATGAGGGGATTGAGTGCACCCTCAGTAAGTTTGCAGACAACACCAAGTTAGGTGCATGTGTCAATCTGCTCGAGGGTAGGAAGGCTCTGCAGGAAGACCTGGATAGGCTGGACCGATGGGCGGAGGCCAACTGTATGAAGTTCAACAAGGCCAAGTGCCGGATACCTGCACCTGGGGCACAACAACCCCAAGCAGAGCTATAGGCTGGGAGGTGAGTGGTTAGAAAGCTGCCTGTCAGAGAAGGACCTGGGAGTATTGGTTGATAGTCGGCTGCATATGAAGCAGCAGTGTGCTCAGGCGGCCAAGAAGGCCAACAGCATCCTGGCTTGTATAAGAAGCAGTGGCCAGCAGGTCCAGGGAAGTGATCGTCCCCCTGTACTCAGCTCTGGTGAGGCTGCAGCTCGAGTACTTTGTTCAGTTTTGGGTCCCTCACTACAAGAAGGACATGGAGGTGCTTGAGTCCAGAGAAGGGCAACGAAGCTGGTGAGGGTTCTGGAGAACAAGTCTTATGAGAAGCGGCTGAGGGAGCGGGGACTATTTAGTCTGGGGAAGAGAAGGCTCAGGGGTGATCTTATCACACTCTACAGGTACCTTAAAGGAGGCTGTAATGAGGTGGGGGTTGGCCCATTCTCCCACGTGCCTGATGACAGGACGAGGGGGAATGGGCTAAAATTGCGCCGGGGAGGTTTAGGTTGGATATTAGGAAGAACTTCTTTACGGAAAGGGTTGTTAGTCACTGGAATAGGTTTTTCAGGGAAGTGGTTGAGTCACCATCCCTGTAGGTCTTTAAAAGACGTTTAGATGTAGAGCGTAGGGATATGGTTTAGTGGAGGACTTGTTAGTGTTAGATCAGAGGTTGGACTTGGTGATCTTAGAGGTCTCTTCCAACCTAGACGATTCTGTTATTCTGTGTTTTTTTCTAGTCTGGAAGAAAGAAGGCTAAGAAGTAATGTCGCTCTCTACAACTTCCTGAGGAAAGGAACTGGAGAGAAGGGTGCCTATCTCTTCTCTCCCTGGTAACTGTACTGGGTCTGGTTGGGATGTTAACTTTCCCTGCAGCAGCCCATAGAGTGCTATGCTCTGCACTTGTAGCTAAAACAGCAGTGGTATCACACCAGTGTTGTGTCTGCTGCTGAGAAGTGCTGGCACAGCATCAGGACTTTCTCTAGCCCTCCGAGGGGGTGGGCAAAATAGTGAGAAACATCACCAGGGCAGCTGACCCAAACCAACCAAAGGGATATTCCATACCATATGATGTCACACTCAGCAATAAAAGGTGGAAAAAGGAAGAAGAGGGGAGGGGTGGGCTCTCATTGCGAAAACGTCTGTCCTCCTCCTGAACACCGGCTACGTGCGTTGAGGCCCTGCTTCAAGGATGTGGTCAAGCATCGCTTATTTGTGGGAAGTAGAGAGTAATTTTTTTTTCCCTCTGCACTTCCACATAGTCTTTACTTGTTTTGTTTTGTTATTCCCCTTCCCCCTCCCTATTCCCTTTTCCCTTTTTTCCCTTTAGTTGAATTGTTTAATTAATAAAATATTTCCTTAATAATATATTTTTCTCTGTATTAAAATTATCCTTATCTCAACCCGTGAGTTGTTCTTTCCTTTACTTCTTCCCCTCCTCATCTGAGGAGGGGGAGTGAGAGAGCAGTTGTGGTGTTCAGTTGCCTAACACAGTAAAACCACCACAGTAACCAATGACAGTATACATGGATAATGCATAAAGCTACACCAGGGGAGGTCCAGACTGGGCTTTTGGAAAAATTTCTTTACTGCGAGGCTGGTCAAACACTTAAATAGGCTTCCTAGTGAGGTGGTTGGTGCCCCATGCCTGTCAGTGTTCAAGAGCCATTTTTACCATGCCCTCGTTAATATGCTTTAACTTTCGGTTAGGCCTGAAGAGATCAGACAGTTGGACACAATGATCTTTGAAGGTCCCTTCAAATTGATCTATTCTATTCTATTCTATTCTATTCTATTCTATTCTATTCTATTCTATTCTATTCTATTCTATTCTATTCTATTCCATTCCATTCCATTCCATTCCATTCCATTCCATTCCATTCTATTCATCAGAGTAAAAGCAGTAGCAATATTTAGTCACTGCCTTCTTAATATACAGTCAGTATATGTGTGACTGTCCAGATACAACCATATAGCTTCTGGGATAACCCCTTGGCACAGTCTTTTCTTCGGAGCATCAGGTTTCTCAGTGTGGTCATCTGTGTTATTGATCAGTGCAAGGTCTAAGTCAACAGACACCATAAGGTGCAGTGTCATAGGTTTCAGGCTCCCAACAACATGTTTAATAGTATGAGGCAAAGAGGAGACCCTATTTACTTGCAATCAATAATTATTACACCAACTGCTGCTCTTTAAAGACTCCCTAAATGCTGAACACCCAACTTTACCTTGTAGAAGTCTTATAACAAGATACAGCTGAAACATTTTCTGCCTCATCATTGCAGGATGAGAAATGTAAGGATAGAACAACCTAGAACAGAGTTGCCCAGTTACATTTTAAGCATCTGATACTGCAATTGATGTGAAAGGATCACTTACTAGGAGTGTATGCCACTGAGTATCATAGTATTTTTCACATGTTCATTTTACAGTTTCATTGCAGTAATTTAGATAGATGAAGGTCATTTCAAAGTTTGCCTTTCTGTAGTCCTTCATCAATGATACATGAATGAGTCTTATGAGTCTTGCCTGAGCCTTGTATGATAGATGAGTACGTCAAGCATTTGTAAAAACATTTGTTTTAGTATTGCCAGTCAATAATATGCAAAGATACTGTAAAATATTATTTAAGTTTTTTTTTCCATCATTTTTAAAAAAACATATGTCAAAAGTTCAATACATTTAAATAATATATTCTGCACGTGCTGCCTCTTCCTATTACAGTCAGCAACACGTTAAGGTTACTACTAGTTGCTGATTCACTGTGTAGGAGAGCACATAATTCTTTAAGCAATATGTTTTTTTCTTTCTTATTATTTATGGCTCTAGTAAACTAGTTGATTTAGAAACTATGGACCTAAGTCAGCGATACATGTATTTAAATATATGCTTACTTCTACAGTTTTTCATCAAGGCAATAACACTTTTTAAAACTTTAAAGCTATTTTGCTTTTAGTGTAAGGCCCACTGATTTTACTGAAAATGTAATAAAATTAAGTTTTCTAGATCAGTTGTTAAATATCCAGGAGGGTAAGGAAATAAGGAAACAATTGCAATGAATGAAAAAAAAAAAAAAGTCTTGATTTTGCAAGGTGGCAAAACAGAGATTAACTCTTCATTATTTTGGGTAAGATTTTAAAATATAAATTCAAAAATTATTAGAGCAAGAAAACAATAGTACAGATAGAGTGGGACAAAAATATATCATTACCTATAAAAGTGAATAGAAGAAAATGTGACATGAGAAGTGAATGCATACAGGGGCACATGGAGGACAAGAACACAGCACTTATGGGAAAAGCGAATATGCTTGATGACTGAGAACAGTAAACTCTAATATGGGAATTCTGTATGGATAACTTTAATTTCATTCAAATAAATTTCATTCCATTTGGTGCAATTTTGTTTAAATGAATGTAATACCAACATCTGGACTGCCATCATTTAAGATGTTTATTTATTCTTTTGAATCTGTATTCATCTGAAGATTCTTCTGTGTGTAATCATGATGTTCTAAGCAAGGGACAAACTATAAACTCCGCATATCAACACTTCTTTTTAGCAGCTCAAGATACAAAAGAAACTTCTACAGAATAGTTGCAGTGATCAAACTTGACACATTTGTTTGATGAGAAATGATTAAATGTTAAGTTTTGTTGATAATTTTTTGTTGATAAGACATTTTAAAACACATATGTGAAAATTATTCCAGAACGAAATATAAAAAAATATATAAAGAAAAATATCCTGTAGATACCATAAGGCTGTTTTTTTTTTTTTTTTTTTTTTTTTTTTGTTGGTTTAGAAACAAACAAACAAAAAAGAAATAGAAATTTGTCCAGAAATAGGAATGCTAGTCATGGTATAAAAAGGAAGAGTATTTATGACATATTTGCCTAGGTTATTTTTATAACTTGTTTAGGACCCATAAGCTTTCATGGGATTCTGACTCTGTGTGCTTATTGGTGGGGTGCACTGGACACAAACCTACAGATAATAGGAGGACCTGGGAAACTATAGACTGGTGAGGCTCATCTCTGTGCCTGAGAAGATCATAGAAAAGATACACCTGGAAGCAATGTCAAGGCACATGCAAGACAAAGAAGTGATCTAAGACAGCCAGCACAGCTTCACCAAGGGCAAATCATGCCTGACCAGTCTGGTGGCTTTCTATGATGGTGTGACTGCATCAGTTGCCAAAGGAAGACTGACCAATGTTGTCATCCACCTGGGCTTCTGTAAGGACTTTGGCACAGTCCCACATGACATCCTGATCTCCAACTTGGAGAGATATGGATTTGATAGGTGTACCATTCAGTGAATAAGGAATTGGCTTGAAGGAGGCACCCAGAGAGTGGTGATCAATGGCTCCATGTCCAGGTGGAGGTTGGTGATGTGCGGTGTCCCGCTGGGGTCTGTCCTGAGACCACTACTATTTAATATCTTTATCAATGACATAAACAGTGGGATCAAGTGCACCCTTGACAAGTTTGCAGATGACACCAAGCTGAGTGATGCACTTGATACACCAGAAGGAAGGGGTGCCATGTAAAGGGATATGGACATGCTTGAGAATTGGGCCCATGTGAATAAGGTTCAACAAGTCAAAGTGCAAGGTGCTGCACCTGGGCTGGGGCAATCCCATGCATGAGAACAGACTGGGAGAAGAACTCACTGAGAGCATCCCTGAAGAGAAGGATTTGTGTACTCTCAGTAAGCACACACAGACACATACGTATAAAACACTTTTTATACATCTGCACACACAGACATAACATCAACACAGACACACAGAGCACTCACACAAACAACACCAGTGGTCTCATCCCTCTCTCCCTTCTTCAGCTAAGCAGGATAGAGGTTGGCTGATGATAATATACATTTACATAAGTACAAGGTGCACCCCTCCAGCCACTGTGTTCATCCTTCCAGCCACTGCCCTGGCCCTGGATTCCAGTCTCCCCAGTTGCTGGCATCTGTACATAAGAGTCTTCGAGGCTCTCAACAGGTTGCCCCTTCCTCTGAGTCCCTCATTTATGTTCCCTCCACTGCCACTGTCTCTGCAGTCCTCTGGGTTTCTGGAGATGGGCTTTTTATGGGCTAATGACTACTATGATGGGTCTGGGAGTAGTCAGGGCAGGGTATTATGTGGGATCCCTCACGTGCCATTATCTCTCTGGGTTCTTTTGTGGATGTATAAATAAGCTTTTTATCACACAACCTAACACAAAAAATGGCAGATAAGTCATATTCTAAAACAGCCTTTTACTTTAAAGGGAATCTAGAAAAAAATATCAGACATAAGCATGTTGTAGACCTCATATTTAAACTCTTTGTATTTGAGACATGGCTAAGCTTGCAGTGAGTCCTGGCATAATAAGACATATTTGCCTCTCTCAGGTAGTATTTCTAACATTTGTTCCTTGAATTTCAAATACTATGGTCATTTAATGAAGTTATCTAAAGCTTTGGTTTCATTGTGAGAATACCTTTTCTAGCATTTTTAATCAGAACTAAGAACGTTCATTTCTAGTGTCCTTCTGCCCAGCCGAGAGCATTTTTACAGCTTTGTTTCAAGTTATGGTGTCTGCAGAAGAAGTGAAATTATATGAGACACATGTACCTTTCCTAAAACAGACCAGAGTAAAAGTGGATAATTCAGTGTATTTGGTGCATGTTTACTTGAAAGTGTATTCATACAAGGAGTTACAGTTCCTAATGGGAAGCTTCCTAAAGGGTATATATTTAACATTTTTATTATTCTGGGAACAGTTTTAGTGACTTCTTTCTTCTTTATTACTATTAGGGGCACAGGTGAGTCCATTGAATTTGCTTTGTAGTGCTGTATCTGTCTGATAAAGTACTTCAACTTATATTTTAACAGATTTTGTTAGTTCAGTTCCAAGTGCTGAGTAGTTACTTTTGTAAGTCTTTCAATGCTTGCCAGTCATTTGAAGTACTCCTGTGTAGCATAAAGCATCAGTATATGTTTAGAATAAATGTTTGTCTTTTAAGTGTAATATAATATTTAATAGCAATTCACCCTCTTTAGTGGGAAATATAAAAGTGCATTAATTAAGCTTCCCAAGCCATATGTGATATTACAAGTTTCTGTAAGAATTTGTTTTACTGAAATAATGAGAGGAAAAATTGAAAGAAAAAATTAAAAGAATTTTATTTAAAAAAAAAAAAAAGCAAAGAACAACTATTTACTAATGTATTTGGTCAACCCAAAAATATAAGATGGAATCCTAAAAGAACATAAAACAAAATACTCTTTTCTAAGTACTTATGACACAGTGGAAAACTGGGCCATCATTGTTTCTCTCCATAATGAAAGGAGATAATAAAGTTCATCAAAATGTTTACTCTTCAGAATAACGCTATTTTAATTAAGCTGATTCATTTTTGTATTGGACATAGAGTAGATACTATTGCTATCTAACTTACAGCAGTGTCTATAATGAGTACAGCAGTGTCTATAATGAATTTATTACCTCAAAACCCAGAAAAGGATTTCTCATTGTGTTCATTAGTAGGCACAGCCAACCTAGTCCTTAGTTAGAAAAGCAGATTCATAATGATACAATGATTCCGTGGTATTGCTGCCACTGCATTACAGCTTATGAACACCCACAACTGTCGCATTAACACAGGGTCACAAGACTGAAATTTTCTGTGAACTGACACCCCGCAGAAACAGTGAAGACAGACTCTGCAAGCCAAGGAAGCAAATTAAACAGTAGCCATAAATTTCAGGCTCTATATCATCAGGAGACTGGACTTCAGTTTTGAAAGTTCAGTGAAAGATATAGTAACATTTGAGTAAAACAGAATTCTAGAACAGAGTATTAGTTTCCATTTCTGTCTACGGTAGGTATTATGCATCATATAATAAATTTTATAAACCCTTCAACCTCAATTTTAAGACTACAATTTCTCACCCATCTGTTCTAAAATGTCACAATTCAGATAGTAAAATCATTTCTATTTCCCAGCCTGAATGTACTCACAAGCTAAAACTGCGTGTTCTTAGTGTTCTCTTTCCATGACAAATATATTGAAAGGTTTTTGTTTGTTTGTCTGTCTTTCTCAAAGTGATTTCATAGATTGTTACTCATTGTTTTAACAACTTTTTCTGTCTTATGACAGAAATTTATAGAAAGAATGTATGATTTACATTATGTTCTGAATACAGCGAAGACATAATTGTCTTCAGTATTTTTTGAGATCTATTTTCATGGTTTAGGACTGACTATTAACCAATAGATATATATATGTATATATAAGATATAGATATATATATGTATATAAATCCTTATATGTATATAAGGATTTGGGGGTTTTGGTGGATGAAAAGCTCAACATGCGCCAGTAGTGCACACTTACAGCACAGAAGGGCAACTTCATCCTGGGCTGCATCAACAGAGGAGTGACCAGCAGGTCAAGAGAGGGTATTGCCCCTCTCTGCTCTGCTTTTGTGAGGCTCCACTTGGAGTACTGTGTCCAGTTCTGGGGCCCTCAGCACAAGAAGTATGTTGATCTGTTAGAATGGGTCCAGAGGATGGCCACAAAGATATCAGAGGGCTGAAACAGAGGGCTGAAAGGCTGAGAGAGCTGGGACTGTTCAGCCTGAAGAAGAGAAGGCTCTGGGGGGACCACATTGCAGTCTTTCGGTACTTAAAGTTTTTTGCTTTTTTTTTTTTTTTAGAAAAAAAAAAAAAAAGGAGAGCAACTTTTTGCTCAATCAGATAATGACATGGAATGCTTTTAAACTAAAAGAATGCTTTTAAACTAATTTAGATTAGGAGGAAATTCTTCACTCAGAGAGGATGGCGAGGCACTGGAACAGGTTGCCCAGAGAAGTTGTGGATGTCCCATCTCTGGAGGTGTTCAAGACCAGGTTAGATGAGGCCCTGGGCAACCTGATCTAGTGGATGGCATCCCTGCCAATGGCAGGAGTATTGGAACTAGGTGGTCTCTAAGGTCCCTTCCATCTGAAGCCATTGTATGATTCTATGTCTTCTATGTATGATTCTATGTCTTGCATAGAAGCAGAAAAGCAGTTCCTTGGGTATGTTTCCTGTCAGGGTGACCTATTACACTTATTTATAACATTGATTGTCTGAAAACATGGATTGTGTTCTATGTAAGAGATATTCATGTAGCTGAAAATGGTATTTGGAGTCTTAGAATATTTGCCTGAGGGTAGATTAAGATAAACATACCAATTATTAACATACCAAAGTATTAAGATAAACATACCAATTGAGCAAGCTACATGTTTTTATCCCTTCAGTCAATAAATGTGTGTTCCCATAAAGTTAAAGGCATAAGGACATTGAGCCTGTGTTGGACAGGTCATGGGCAGTTTGGAGCTTTGAGACTATAGGATGGGTGCTGATACCAAAAAAAATACAGAGAAAGGTGGTGTTAGTCCAGCCAAGTATCTTGCTTATGTCTGTGAAAAACACTATGGAAAAGTGCAGCAGACCATCTAGAGGATAATAGTTAATCCACTATTACTTTAACACTATTTCTAGTGACTACAGCAGTTAAGTTTAGCTTATGCCCTTAAGCATGAGGACATTCAGTCTCTTTTTTCTCAATCTTCCAAATGCAGTTCATATTTGTGCATTTAACACTAGGAAAGACTATTTAGATCATCTATTCTGTATTTTTTTTTTTTTTTGTAAGACAAAACAAGCTATCAAGGCATCGTTACTTTGAATCAAAATATTTAGAAATATCCCATTTTGATATAAGTTGGATGAAATTTCAGCTTTTACTGCATTATAGTTCTCAGGTTTCTAGTGTCAATGTCCAGTCAGTGGCTCATGATGTTTCTTCTGTGATAAAGGAAATAACATTTTTCTTTCAGGACTATCTTGCTGTTAAGTCACTTTTATAAACAGTGAACAAGTTACCTCTTAATATCCCGTTAAGAAACTGAGAAGACCAAACTTCTATATTTACTCTGATGCAGACCTTCTGTAACTATTACTAAAGTGACTAATCAACTTTTAGAGAAGATGAAATGTTTCTATATATAAAAAAAATTAACATACCTGTAAACTGAAGTTAATATGAAGTAATAATCTATTTTGTATATATATCTATGCATATACTGCATGCCAAGCAACATTGCAAGGGAAAGTGTATATGACCAATATGTCAACAATTAAACTTTTTTAAACACTGGATTCATTTTAAACAGTAATTTGTTCTTTACCATGTAAGTGGAGAAAATGTTCACCAGACAGATCATTTGATGGTAGAAGCTGGTATGTTTTTCTTTCCTTCCCTGGAACTATACACTGATTTAGACCACCCAAGGATTTTGCCTGTCTCATTTCCATGCTTGTGCAGAATTCCTGAAACCTTAAGACTACATGGGGTTTAATGATTAACCAAATCAGACACTTACAAATCACATTCACGTCACTGAATCACTAGACTCTGTCCTCACACAACATAAACTGTGTAAACTTCATTTATCATGCGGTGAAAGTACAAATCTTTGAGTACTGCTGACAGAATGGTAGTACGTTTGAATGCAGTCATTCTCTAATCAAACAGTCAAGAAACCCCAGGGGAGAAAAAAAAATAGATTGAACATTTTCTCTTTCAAACTATTTTTGTACACTTGTCTCAGAGAATACTAAGAATGGGAGATATTGGAAGTTTTGCTTATTATGGACAGTATTACAGATTTAAAAAACAAAACAAATCAAAAAACACTAGTGTGGTGGCTGGACATAAAAATTAAGACTGCTGAATCCATTTCTGACTCACAGACCTTATGGGGAAATGTTTTTTTATTTTTTTTATTTTATTTTTCATTTCCCATGGAAGCGATAACATAATTTAACCAACTAGTAAGAAATTAATTTGATATGGTTATAAAACCTCAACAACGAACAAAGTATAGAATATAGCCATATTACTTTTTGTTGCTGTTTTTAAAAACATAGTTGTGTAACTTCTAGTACTGTCAAAATACTGTTTGAGAAAAAGTAAACCATAATAAATACATTACATACCTTTTGAACAGATAATTCTTTCAGGATAAATGCTAGAGTCCATTCATATTGTGCATTCCGGCATTACAATTTTTGATGTAATCATTTTCTTGGGAAGGTACTTAGCTGGTTTTAATGTTTCTGTAGTTGATTAACTCCCAGCAACTTCTGATGGAAATTTCCTTGAGATGGTTGGCTTGGTACTGTGATAACAAAGGCAGGGTTTCTGTAACACTTTCTGCCAGAACTGCTAACATGCAGAGTTAAAAAATGCACCATTCAGTGTTGGTGTACTTTTCCTTTGTAAAAGAAGTCCTTCCAAAGGCATGTCATTAAGCACAGTTTGTTGTTGTGTTAATTGTTAGTGTTCTCTCTCTTTCTTGCACATTTGTATACATAATCAGCTTTTGCATAGCTACACTTAAATATGTTCCTAACCTTTATAATCATATAACTTACATCAAAAAGGAATCTTCTACACTTTTTTTTTTTTTTTTTTTTTTTTTTGACAGAAGGGTAGTATCATGCAGAAAATGGAAGCCTAATCCAGCCTTAAGAGAATTTTAAAAACTTTTTTGAAATTAAGAACTGTTTAGCCAATATATGGGGAAAGCAGAGGTACTCAATGACTTTTTTGCCTCACTCTTCACTGGCAAGAGCTCTAGCCACACTGATCAAGTCCCAGAAAGCTAAGGCAGGGACTAGATAAGATGCCCACTGTAGGAGAGCTGATTGTGGACCAGCTAAGGAACCTAAAGGTTCACAAGCCCATGGAACCTGATGAGATACATCTGTGGATCCTGAGGGAACAGGTGAATGTATTTACTAAGCCACTATCAATCATATTTGAGAAGTCATGGCAGTCCACTGACTGGAAGAGGGGAAACATAACCCCTATTTTTAAAAAGGGAAGAAAGGAAAACCCAGGGAACTGTAGGCCTGTCAGTTTCACCTCTGTGCATGGCAAGATCATGGAGCAGATCTTCCTGGAAGCTATGCTAAGGAACATGGAAAATAAAGAGGTGACTGGTGACCTAAGCCAACAATTTAAGCCAACATAGCTTAAATTAGGGCAGTTCATGCCTGACAAATATGGTGGACTTCTGGTGTTTGGGGGAAGAGCATCTAGCATCATCTAGCAGGATTTGTGCAAAGCGTTTGAAATTGTCCCTCATTAAATTATTATCTCTAAAATGGAGAGACGTGGATTTGACAGACAGACCACTCGCTGTGTAAGGAATTGGCTGGATGGTTGTACTTAAAAAGTTGGTGTCAATAGTTCAATGTCCAAGTAGAGACCAGTGATGGCTGGTGGTCCTCAGGAGTCAGTAATGGGACCAGAGGTGTTTATCATCTTTGCCGGTGACATGAACAATGGGATCAAGAGCACCCTCAGCAAGGTTGTAAATGACACCACACTTTGTGGCGTGGTTAACACATTGGAGGGAAGGTATATCTAGAGGTCCCTATCTAGAGTTCCCTATCTAGAGGGACCTTGACAGGCTGAGAGGCCTGCACAAATATCATGAAGTTTAGAGACAGCAGGTGATTTTTAGGGTCTCTTCCAACCCAAAACATTCTGTGTTTCTATGATACAAACTAATAGCAAACTGAAAGAAACGTCAATTTTTGTCTGAATATAGAAAAAAGTGGCTTGGGGAGGTAGAACTGGTTGTCATACCTTCTCTTTGGGAAAGTTTGAAACAGAGAGTAAATTTGTTTTTCATATTTGATAAGGGAGAAATCATGCTTCAATTGTCAAGCATACAGAAGAGTTGAATTTAAAATTAATAAAAATATATAGCTTTGCTCTCAAAACCCACCATTCTTTGATTTTCCTTGCTTAATGCCAAATTATATTCAAGCTTCAGACAGTCTCATTTTCAGCAGAGGAGCAGTGAATTAATTTTGGAAAACCCCAGTTTCTTTCTGTTGTTAGTCTACAGAACATAATAAAAAAAGAAATTTTGCAGTGGAATACGCAGTGAAGCTCAGTGGTCTTTGAAGTTGTCATATGGAGAAAAGGAAATGCTGATGGGACAGCAGGAGCATGTGGGAGTTTCAAGTTTCACGACAGTGTGCACTGAAAAGAAAGGGGCTAAGAAACAATAGTGCTGTGATGCAGCAGGAATTCTGAGAGGTGTCTTCTGCTTTTATATTAGCATGCTATTATCTCACTTCTTGAGCTTCATTTTGTCTATAAAGCATATGTTTGCCAGTGACAATGCAGCTTAATCTTTAATGTGTTGTTAAACAAAACATGTCCCACCAAAAATAAAATCAGAAGAGCATATAATTTTATTTAAAACTGTGAAACTGTTTGTCCTCACCTTTTATACTGCTTAGGAATTAAAAATATAGGACTCATTTAAAATGTATATTAAGAGCTGCAATTGATATTTAGAATTATTTCTAATTCATTCCTATATAGTTAAGAATAATACTTGCTTCTCTCTCTCTCTCTCTCTCTCTCTTTCTTTCTTTCTTTTTTTTTTTTTTTTTTTTTAACCTATCTCAAGTTCTTTTATCCTAGCCTAGAGGCTTCTCAGAATGATTCACATAATGCTGATGGCTAAAGATTTTTGTTCATTTTGTTTTGGCTTCTAGATGAGTAAACTAATTGTAAGGACCCTCTGTAAGCTGTTAAAAAGTATTTTTTTTTTTTTCTTTAGTCAATTAGATTACTATAAGCACATCTTAATTCATACCACAATCTTGTGGACTGGTGTCGCTGTTGGCAGTATTTCATGATAGACTTGGGTTCAGCTAGAACTGCTAAAAACAAGGTGGTGTTGCAATATGAAAGTTTATTATTATTATATATATTTTTTTTTTATTAGAAGTGTTCTGAAGACTCAGAACACAGAATTATTTAAGTCTAGCCGTCCTTATTTTTTGAATTAGATTCAAAAGCAAATGCAAAGAATGAAAGGAGGATCTTGTCTTCTATTGCTCTGTTCAAGATTCTGTAAAATTTCCTTAGAAAGTACAACTGGATGTTATCCCAGATAACTTTAAAATAGTGTCTGTTCAACTTTTACATACAATTAACTCCAAGAGATTATGTGGAAAAGTAATGAAAGATATACAGAAATTCTACTATTAAGAGGGACAGGAGAAAAAAAAGATCCAAAAGTTCTGGGACACAAAGAATAAATCATGTATTTACAGGTTTTCTTTAAGTTTCTCTGTCAGGACTAAATCTAGATTCAAATATCTATTGGAAAGCTTTTAATAGAAGTTAAAATCTTCATACAAAAATGTCCTTTCTCTTTTCAAAGAAAAGGACCTGTTCAAGCAAAAACATTTTGTTGGATCTAGTTTCCTTTAAACAGAATATATGTATATAATATATATATTAGTAGAGGAACCATTCAGGTTTCTTTCCTTTCAATTGCTTTTTGTTATGAATGTATTTCATTATAATATATGAAAAGTATATATATATATATATATATAAGGAAACTGTGTTATCTAACTCTCTCAATGATGTCACCAGTCTTGGTTTTAGTAAGGTGGGATATGGATTGAATCTTACTTTACTCCAGATTCTGACTATTTAAATCAATGCATATAAAATCATTGTATTCCCAGTACCTTTTATAATTGTTTACAGAGCACTTTAAATATGTTTAAGATGTCTTTAAAAAGAGTGAGAAGTATTATTCTGCTCAGAGGAATCTGCAAAAGGATTTGTCAGTGACTGAATGAGGAAAGTGTAGATGGAATGGAATTCAAGACAACAACAGACATGATGTTTTGTTAACCATTTTAACCTTGCTTTTCTCCCAAGCACCATTTTTCTTGCTATTTTTACAATTACAAAACTCATCAGAAAGAAATAGTCAACATTTAGTGGGTTTTGTAGAAGGAAACATGGAAAGAGATTGCAAAGAGGGAAGAGTTATAAATATGTATTTCTCATGCTAGAGTGCTAGAGTATATAAAGAAGAATACCATTGGAGAAAATAAAAATGGAATTAACTGACATAATTACCTGCAAATAAATATAGGGAAAAATATATGAGAGCTTATATGAGGTAGGAAAAAGAGAAACCATGGAAAGCATGAAGTGCAAAAACCATACAGAACCTTACATTTCTTACAAAGCTTAAGTCAAAGCAAGTAAAATGCTTAACCAGCATACATGATGAATTTCAAGAGAGCAGAAAGAAAGAGGGAGACTACTAAACCACATTTCAGATAACTAACCAACTAACAATTTTTGCCATTTGACATTTTGCTATCTGTATAAACCTCTATTAATTAAAGAAGAGGAGAAAGTCATCTTCATGAATAAAACTACTTCAGAATTGGATCTCTTCAAGATACGCAGGACTGATATACTTCAATCTCAGACATATATTATGTGTGAGTATATATAATATATAACACATAATGATATATATTTTATAATACATACAATCATACATAATGTGACTTTGCAGCAGTATTTTCTTTGAACATTCTGTTCCCAACACTCTTGATCACTGCATTTATATTCTGCATAAATCTGTCCACTATTTTTAGCTATAATACGTTTACTTATGTTATTATGGTGGTATCAAAAACAACTAATGAATGACAGTGCCAGACTGTGAAAAAGCAAGGTATCTGAAGGAAAGTCTTGTGCTACCAGGTTTTAATATCTTGAAATCTGTCTTAGATCACAGTAACTTACCTGACATTTTTGTGTGTATTTCTAGCTCATTGTGTTCTTAAGCGCCTTCATAAATGAACATCTACAAATATATGTATAATCCAATACCCCTGAATGCAAAAAAAGCTGTTTTTATTTGTTGTTTTTTTTTTTTTGTTTTATTTTTCTATGCTTCTCAAATATAACCTCTTCATTAAGGTTTGTCATTGCAACTCCCTTGGTTACAGCCAGACTTCCTGTTTTCACAAGAGTAATCAGAAATCTACTAGTCCCTTATAATGGCCATTATACCGTCCCATTGTGCTTATAATTAATATAATTTAAATTTAACATCACATCCATATTCCCTGGCATAACAGATGGTCCCCAAAGCTAACAGATGTCATTTTATTTATTCACTACTGGATATAATATTTGTGACATAACTATTAGCTTTCGTAGAAATAATTTTGATATCAAAAACAGAGAATAAAGGTTTAACAATATGAAGGAAAAAAATACATTAAATCATGTAAAAGCAAGGCCTGTGTTATCTTACAGTTAGATTAAAGGCTAAGAACTGATTTAAGAACTCATTCTAGTTTAGACAATTCCTAGAATCATAGAAACACAGAATGTTTTGGCTTGGAAGGGACTGTAAAAATCACCCAATGACCCCTGACATGGACAGAGACACCTCCCACTAGACCAGATTGCTCAAAGCCCCATCCAACCTGGTCTTCAACACCTCCAGGAATGGGGCATCCACAACTTCTCTTGGCTACCTGTTTCAGTGCCTAACCACCCTCATAGTAAAGATTTTTTTTTTCCTAAATATCTAATCTAAATGTACCCTTTATGAGTTTAAAACCATTCCTATTGTCCTATCACCAGAATTTGTGATAAGGTGTCCCTCCACCAGCTTTCTTGTAGACCCCCTTCAGGTACTGGAAGGCTGCTATAAGGTCTTCCCAAAGCCTTCTCTTCTCCAGGATGAATACCCCCAACTCCCTTACTTGTCTTCACAGGAGAGGTGCTTTAGCCCTTTGATCATCTTCATGGCCCTCCTCTGAACTCATTCTAATAAGTCCATGTCCTTCTCATGTTGAGGTCCCCAGAGATGAATGCAGTACTCCAGGTGGGGTCTCCCCAAAGCAGATTAGAAGAGGACAATCACCTCCCTCGCCCTGCTGGCCACGCTGCTTTTGATGCAGCCCAGGAGATGGTTGGCTTTCTGTACTGCAGACACAGATTGCGAACTCATGCTGAGATTTTCATCCACCAGCACCCACAAGTCTTCACCTAAGGGCTACTCTCAATCTATTCTTCACCCAGCCTGAATTTGTGCTTGGGATTGCCCCAGCCCAGGTGCAGGACTTTACATTTGGCCTTGTTAAACTTCATGGTATTTGTGCAGGCCCACCTTTTGAGCCTGCCAAGGGCCCTCCAGATGGCATCCCTTCCCTCCAGTGTGTTAACCACACCACACAGCTTTGTGTCATTGGCAACCTTGCTGAGGATGCTCTTAATCCCAACGTTCATGTCACCGACAAAGATGTTAAATACCTCCGGTCCCAATACTGACTTCTGAGGATCGCCACTCGTCACTGGTATCCACTTGGACATTGAGCAATTGACCCCAACTTTTTAAGTGTAACCATCCAGCCAATTTCATATAAGAACATCAAGAAATGTAATGCCTATTGAATTCAGAGTTTCAGCTTTACTGAAAGAAGGGCTAAAAATGAAGTAAAGAAAAAAGAGTTAACATAAATGAGAAATGAGAAATTGGTTTTGAAGGTTATCTTTATGATCAATTGTGTGCTCCATTTCTCCTTGGGGTCCTTTTCCAGGACTTATTTTAGCATGTCAATTTAAGTTAAAGTAATTCAAAATGCTCCCTATTTATATTCTTATTTTAAATTATTATTATTTAAAAGTGATTGTCTTTGATGTTTTGGATAGAAATCAAAATAATGTGTGTGTGTGTGTGGTTGCTCGGTTGGTTTGTTATCTTGGTTGGTTATTTTGTGTTGTTTTGTTTTGAGGAGAAAAATGTGTATGTTTAACATTCAAATTTGCATCTTTCCTGATGTAATAGACTTCTGTCCCTGTCTAAGCTTTCCTGGGTACTTTTAGGATTGAATAGGAAATTTCCAAATGCTTCCACAATAAGATAGCAGTACCATTTTTATTAGTGGAAGAGAGTATTACTCAGGAAAACTTATTTAGAAGAGTTATGTAGTTGCTATTTTGGATAAATTTGTTTTCTGAAGAAAGGTGTCATACTATCTTATTTTCTTACTTTTAAAATTTATTTATGTTTGTTTTTACCCAAAGAATATTTATTCTAAGATATTATCTGAAGAAAGTAGCTCTTAAGTAGACAGTTATGCTTACACATACTGGGATATGATGATTAAGAGTTGGATGGGGTTTTAGTTCCTTTTTCTGAAGATTCTTTTGTGCATGCTGTTTGTCAGTTGCATGTTGTCTGCTCTGGCGCTAGAGTTTGTAATGGTCTTCCATGAAAGCAACTTGTGATTTTGAAACTGGATTATCCTACATGATGTGCTGAGAGAACAGCTACTCATTCTGAATGGGAGATTTAGTAATAAATGCTGAGGTAAACCACCTTTAAGCAAGAATTTGTGTTTAGAGATTGCAGACATAACACTATAGGTACTGATGTAATTAATGGAACAACAAAAAGATTAAACTAAGCTAACACAATTTAATAAGAATGACACTCTTACTTGGAAAGATTCAGATTGCGTAATGGGTTAAATAATACCTCCTTAGATATTTCCTTCCTCCTACAGCATTCATTCATCTAATAATTTTTAGTATTCTCCTTCCTTTGTCCTTTATGTGTTTCATATATTGCATTCATCTTTTATACACTAAGTTAATATTGTCCTTCACCAGACTCTGCTTTAAACTCCACCCTTGCTAATACAGGGGTAATTCTTTTGATTCAGACAACCTTCTCCAATACCAACGCCATTCAGTCTTTCACCAAAGAATCACAATATTAGTAATAATAACAATAACAGCAACAACAACTACACTTTATATTGTACCCTCTTTATCAGATAAGCTTTATTGCTTAGTGTTGTTTGCTGAGTGCTGACAGACAACATGCACTGGGCTAACAAAAAGTGGGAAATCACTTTTTGCATATCTGGACAGCCACTTACATGTTGTGATTTCTTTGCTGTAAAACACTTTTTTATTTTTTATTTTTTTAATGCAACATCAACTGTTTGAATATTTTTCTACTATACCACTCAGTTTCCTGGTATAGTATGATGTGATCTATGTACTTTTCTCCCAGAAACGAGTAAATGCACTGAGCAGTAATCTGTTAATGCAGAAAAGATATGTGATAGCTCAGTAAATATTACAGAGCTAAGGTTCAGAAACAACATGAGAGTCAGGAACATAGCAGAAGAATCTGGTGGTTCTACAGAGAGGTGACACATCAGCTTTAAATACCTCAGTCACTGACACTTTTCATTGTATTGCCAACAGCTTCAGCAATGACTGGACCAGATCTAGTGCCTAGATCTAGTCACTCCTAGTGGTATGGATACATTTTCTAATGTCCCCTTAGAAAGTTCATCAGTAGTTGTACAGGTAGACCTACTGATACTGGCAAACTTTTCATTATTTTTTTGCTTTTTATTAAGTGTTAGTGAAAGATTTTAGAAATATGTATCAACTAGGTTCTTTATCATTATCCATTGATTTCATTTACTCACTAATAAAAATGTTATTGTTATTAATTAATTAATTACAACAAAGAAGCCTTTCTTCTGATGTAAAACAAAATACCTTTCTGTTTCTCTTAATCTGCAAATCTTCAAATCAAGACTGAAGGGTAGATTCTTTTCTCTCTCCTCCGCAAATATTAAAGTTGTTGCAGTGGCTCAGCTTTATATGCCTTACTTCCTAGTGAATTAAAGCTTTCATTTTTCTTAATTTTACACGTCTGTAAAGAACTAGGTGTCTCACAATTTTATCCAAAAATACTGAATATTTCTTACAAACTAGGCAATTGCTTTCAAGATAGGAAATTTTGAATAACTGAAGTCCTGAGTTCAGAATTCTTAGCCTACACCTATATCATAAAATCACAGAACAGCTTGGGTTGGAAGTGACTTTAAAGATCATCTAGTTCCAGCCCCCCGCCCCCCACCTTAGGCAGTGATGTCATCCACCAGGTCAGGTTGCCCAGGACCTTGTACAATGCATTCTTGAACAACTCCAGGGATGGGGCATCCACAATTTCTCTGGACAACCAATTTCAGTGCCTCACCACCCTCTGAGTGAATAACTTCCTCCTAAATGTAGGTACACTGACCTCTTCTCATTAAACAAAAGTTGCCACAGGAGATCATAGTTGTCCTAACACTGCCAAGGTCAGTATCTTCTGATAATGAGGAAAATCCTTTGTGGTAGAAAATCTTTTTGTCTGAGTAATGCCTACTACATCTTTTTGCTCATCCTACTTTGCAAGTAGAGACTGCTCTCAATCTAAAAAAGACATCTTGGAACAACCACCCAAATATTCCTATTTAAGTGGTTGTATTTTTCATAAAGTAATTAGTTATTGGGCTTCTGGCATACTTGTAGTCCTTGATCAAGTAGACAGGAACATCCAATGCATTTATGCTGCTGTCTCAGCTATGCCTAGACTGAGGCAGTTTTGGTCATGCCTGTAGATAAATATTTGGGGCACCTTAGGAACTTCATTAACAAAATAATACACAGTGTGAACTTTGATGATTTCATTTTGAATCTGATACACTCATATCTTTGGAATTTTGATACCTTTTTGATATTTAAGTGATCATCATGAAAGAGGTTTTTTTTTATTTGTTTGTTTGTTTTGAAAGCATCATATTATTTCCAGTTTTCAAACACATTATTTAGCCCATATTGCAGCAAAATGGCATGGCATTAAAATATATGTATATCACAGAATGTAACATTTCTTTGGATGTTCTGAAGACCATCTGGCTAGAATTACACCCATGAATCCATGATAGTTTGGGATAGAAATGGAGTGGCTAAGAAAGCATTTTGAAAGAATAGTGAATCAAATGGGAAGACAACTGAAATAGTAATTAATATCAAAGTCTCCTAAGGATGAAGAAGGAAAGCAGAAGACAATTGTATATATATATATATATATATATATATATACATATGGACATATATATACATATACATATATATATATATACACATGTATATATATATATATGTATATATACATGTACATATATATATCCAGGAGTTAATAGAAAGAGGACTGTCATGAATTTATGAATTACTAGCAAAAGGCAAAACTTATGAGTGGGTAAACAGAAGAGGTGATATGAGACATATGTTATAATATCAATATGATGACAAGGTGGGAAGAATGTTGTAATGGAAAAATAGGTAATTGGAGATGCTTAATAAATGAGATAAAGAAAGAACTGGAATAGTAATGGGATGCATATGTTAAAGAAACATGCTAATTGGATAGCCAAGAAAGTCTGGTAGTATGCATGGAGGTTGTGACGACTAAGAAGTGCTGTCATGCCAGTCAGGACAGGAAAAGAATAGATGCCAATGAAACAGAACTTATTCTTGATTTAAACAGAGAATGTACTAGGATATTTTTTTTTTTATTAGGAACTCTATTGTCATTAACCATCAACTATAAAACATAAAAAATACAAAATGATAATAGTTAATGACTTTTCCAGTATGAGAAATTTAGAAATGAGAAATTACTTCAGCATGAGTATTTAGTCTTGTGTTTGCAAGATTAATACGTGCTCTAATAACTGACATGGTTTCCAGCTAGATCCAAACACTTACAAAATGTAATGAGATTGAGATATGAATCCTCAAGTAGTGTATTTGCTTGTCAGCAAGATGTCAGCGCAGTGCCAGCCCCCTCTAGGACATGCAGCTAAGTGAAAGCTCTATCCAAATAGAGCTTTGGAGAAGGATGTTGAGGACAAAGCCAGGAATGTCATTGCGAGGTGGACTAGGATAATTTCTGCAGGAGGTCTTGGAGTGATAGACAAAAATTTCTAAAAAGACACTTCATATCACTACCTAGGTGCAGTCAGAGGCACCAATCAGGTAAGAACTTCAGATCTTTTTTTCTACAGAAATCCTGGTGTCAATGAACCACCTGTGTGGACAAAAATATGTGATCAAAGGAAAACGGAACAAAATTTTCAGAGATAGAAACTTGGTCAGAAAAATACTTTTAATGGTTATCCCAGCAAAACATCACAGGGCAGAAAGCATCTTAGTCTTTTTAGGGCTGTGGCACAAATCTCACCTAAAGTTGGATCCTTATAATGAATAGTCACTCTAGTTCCCCTGTCAGAAGCAAGTCTAAAATCTTTCAAGGCATGATTTATTTCATCCTAAGTAGACTTCTAAAACAGAAATGAATAAACCCATTTCTTACATATGTTACTATATATATATTAAAAAATATATATTTTTTTAATTGTAAACAACTTTCATTCTGAAAATATGTTAAAAGTAACACTTTACTGTCTCTTGACAATAAAAAGTATTTCTAAATAATTTTAGTCTCTTAATTATAGTTCAAGATAAAAAATCAAGCACAGTACATCTTGTGAAATACAAGAATGCCCAGACAAATGTTATGATTAATAATTTTTTTTTTTTTTTTAGAGAAAAGAGCATGCTGACAGAAAACTGCCAAAGCAATTAATCCAAAGCTTATTTTATAAAGCTTATGTTTTCTAGTCACCTATATCTAAGAGGGAACACAAACATTTTTAAAGATACATTCTGATCCACCATATAGAAGCAGCCAATTTGCACTAAATCTCCTAAAAGATCCAGTACCTTCCTTTCCGTTTTTGTTTTTTTTTTTTTTTTTTTTTTTTTGTCTGTGCAGTTCCTTTTTTGTGGATAGATGTTTTTATTTCCCTGCTGATGTTTATGTACCTGTCCTGTAACTGTATTACAGTTTCATTGCTGTAATCCATTGACTTTAATGGAGTTATTCCTACACAAATATATTCTGTAAAGCCTGTACAGTTTATCTTCATCTATAATCTAAAGATATCTCTATAGTCATTGCACATATTCAGGAAAAAAAAAAAAAGGATTTGTGGGAGACAGAAGGAAATGATACTATATGTACATAGCAAACTTGAAGTCATGAATGGGTAATCACTTGAATCACTTGTAAATCAGAATGACTTAGCTGTAGGATGCTTGAGTCTACATTCACAGATACACTCTCTTCGCTTTGCACCTTTCTGGCATGCCAAAATAGCCATAACCCTGGCAGGTGAAGCTGGGTTTATAACTATTTAGCATCACTGCACAGCAGTTGGAGCACTCTGGCACATCTGATGCAAATCGAAGCAAGAAGCTTCACAGAAAAGTCTCAGACTTACAGTGGGAAGACCAGACCCTCAGTTGACATAAATCTTCTGCTAGTGTAAATTATGAGTGCAATGGAGCTGGACTAACTTACATATGACTCATATCAATTTCAGATCTAGCCTCAGATCCTGGTTTGTGAAATTATAAATAGAGATGATGTAGTGATGACAGTCAACAGTGTCTAGTTGGAAGATAACTCAAAAACAGTTGTCGCTTCTAGCCATTATTTAACTGAATAATGACTATCCTCATGAGCTGCCAAGAGCAAGCTCACCTTGGTGAGCTATGCCATGAAAAACAATCATAATGCATGACATCACCAAAGGTTCTACCAAAAAAAAGTCATCCTTTCTTTATCTCCTTTTTATGATTTTTGTCAGCAATAGCTGTAAAAACATCATTGGAGACATACTTCATAGATATTCAGCAAAGAAATGATATTCAAAGTTAAATTCCTGTGAGATAATTCTTGGCTTGGCATAGCATTATGGAAGACTATTTCGCAGGTGTTGTTAGTTTTGCTTTCATGTATTTTGTTGCTCTACTTACAACATAGTACTTACAGTGTTTATGTAATGTCTGACATTTTTTATGGCTCACATTTAACATCTCCCTGATTCAGTTGTATAGTTGCATTTTTTTTAAATATACCCTCTTGATAAACAATAATTATTGATTCAGCTGCAAATTTTAGTGCCTCAAAATGTACAACTATAGCCTATGTGCTGCAGTACATAGTTTAATGCTCCAATTAGATATTTTATGGATCCAGCTGCACAGTTTGATGATCCAGTTGGATTCTTGATTTTCAGTAAAATTGGAAATCACACTGTGTTCTACGTTAATTAAAGTGATTACAATATTTTGATAATCAGTTTGAAGAAATGAACTCAAAAAAAAAAGAAAACAAACCCAACCAACCAACCCCTAAAAATAAACTTGGATTTTTTTCATAATATAGTGTAGTACACCCAGAGTTTTCTTGGGTTAAGCATATTTTCTTAGCCACAATGAAAATACAATGATAACAGAGTATTATTTTGTCACAAATGTGTTAGGAGTCATCTAGATTCTGGCAGTCTTTCTAGTGTTCTGCTCTCTGCTAAATCTTTCGTAGGTAATTCCAGCTATCAGAAGACTTTCAGTTCTTTCTTAAGCACAGAAATGTGCTTAATAATGCTTAATGTGCTTAATAATATCCAAGGTATATTAAAGGTATGTCTTAAGTATTCCACTGATGGAGAAAATTCCTTTTCATACTTAGGAATTCTACTATATTGGGATGTTGTGCACTACAACAGTGATCTAAGGTTTCAATCTAAAGAACTGACATGCCTTAGAAATTGAATATGTATTCACAGCTCACTTTTAACATCAGAAAATAACAATGTAACAGAGATTAAAAAATGCTTACAGTTCACATACCGACAATAAGTATTTCAAAGAGATATATAAAGATAAAAGAGGGAATTAGATTAAATTAATCCTTGGGTAATTTACAAGAGCTTATGATCTTTGTCCATTATCTATCCTACAAGATGTTTGCCCAGCCCAGGTAGCAGTCACCCACACATTCTTATACAGTCCATTTGTCAGTTATGCTTTCCCCAAAAAACATGGCTAGATCAAAATGTGCTTTACTCTTTTAACCATGCAGAAGGTACAAGAAAGCATACCCCAAAGAGTCCTATGATACCCAAGTACAAACAGAATAAAAATGGTGACAATATCTCAATCACATATTTTTGTGTCTGTGAACAATTGCTTCTAGGTGACAACAGTGAAGCAGATTGTAAATACTTTAGTCTTCCCCATTTTCCACTAGTCATTCAACAACAAAACTGCAATTTGTCCCTTGCTCTGACATTATTTCCCTTAAGAAGTCCACCCCTTTGTAGTATTAGTGACACTTCTGCTATTTTATCTCATAGACTGCACAGTGCAACTTATTTTGGATGTTGAGTATCAAAGTGTATTATCACAGACATGATCCTTGCTTTGATCATACTTAAGAAAGGACCAAGTATACCTGTTTCAGCTCCAGTGAACGGTTTCTTAATAACAAGAAACAAAGCTTTACATTCCTTCTCCATTTCTGAAATACATCACAACCTACAATAGCCGCTTATTTCATTTTGCCTGTCAGGCTAGTAAAAATGTTTCTTAAATTAATCATAAATTTGCTATAACCCTAGAGTTCCTGCAGAAGGCAGTTAAAGCAGAATGTGCTTTAGCTCAGCACATACAACTCATAGATCTGCACTAACAATCCAGTTACTATCATACAGATATCCCTCTACAGATTCCTGCTTTCAGAGAAGAGTTCCTTTAAGATACTTATGGAAAAGGTTATCAGGTTGATTATAAAGAACAATATAGTGAAGTGGAATGCATCAGGTGCAGTCACTTATCTCATGATCTCCCTAAAGGGTTGAAATTCATCAACCTTTTCTTTAATTTTATTTTCTTAATAAAACTAACAAACCCCCAAACAAACAAAAAAATAAAACATTTCCTCCTTATCCTTAGTGCTAAAATTTTAACTGAATGTTTCTGCCACTGTAGCTTATGAAATTCATACAATTTTCACTATAACCACAACTCTTAGTTGGCAATCAGTTTTCTTACTTTGAAGGGACTTCTTCCTGACAGCTTCCTATGTTGCTGTCAGTACTGGAGTTTCTATTTCTTTCACAGAAACAACTTTTATTGATTCGCCTGGGATTATTTCTCTTTTGGTAAGAAATATCTGGCTCCCTCGACTTTAAACATACTTATAATTTACTGTGATTTCTGTCGTACATTTGACTGGACAATCTGAAGTTTAGATTTTATTTTTTTTTTTACCAACATGGGGCATTTTGGCTCCAGAAGCTTTGCTAATCCACACAAATGCTGGGTATTATATGACTTTGGAGATGGAAGTTGCTTGTGTATGGTAAATTTTAGATTCATTCTCTTTCTTTATGCTTCCAGAAGTTTGTGTTTGTTTGTTTGTTGGTTTGTTTTCCTGATTTCTATTCCTGAAACCTATTTGCTATTTGCTTATAGGTAAAGGAGACTTTGTGTTTATTTCCTTAACTTTTGTTACTTCCATTAACTACTCTCTTTCATTTTTGTCACAGTACAGAAGTACATAAGGGCTGAAAGATTCGGTAATGTGTTGTTGACCACTTTTTTTTTTTTTTTTTTTTTTTTTTTTTTTTTTCATCCCCTCACATTAAAGTATATAATGAACAGATATTTTCCTAAAGTTTATTCCCCCATGCTTCTGGCAGTTTCATAGCTATTAGTGATACAATACCAGACTTATACTGAAGTTGCTAAATATAGCATCTCTATGCAAATGGTTAATAATAAAAAAAAAAGGCCTGGAGGAGGTCAGTCTTCTACTACCTTATCCTAATTCAGCAGAGTTTCAGTAAGTATTCCTTAGATATTAACCTTCTTTTAAGGGTGGGTGTAATCTGTCAAAGATGGCCATTGCAGCTGGTGGGGGTTCCTGGGATCTTGTTCACTGTCTCACCTCTGTAGCAGTTCAAGCATATTTTCCATTGTTACCAATTTTAGCTGCCTCTGGGTTTCCATTTTAGAGATATTTCTGGGGCAACCTGCTGATTCTGTTTCTTCATCTCTAATTCCAGTTCCTTCATTGTGTTGTGTGTTGGCAGCCTTTGGGTATGCACGTGGCTACTGACTGGGCCAGCCTTGGGCTGCCAATCTGAGACTGAATTTATTTCAGAAATATTTTTTTCCCTCTGGTTATGCTGTTTTGGCAATGATAAGAATTCCTTGAGGTTTTTATCCAATACACACTATGTTCTTCTCTCAAAACTCTTCACATTCACTTTTACTAAATCCTCAAAAAGATCACCATGGGCTCACGTTGCATTATTCAGATGGGCTTACAATTTTTGCATCCTGGTTTATAGTATTTCCTACACAATTTTATTCTCAGATTAAATATAGATGTGCAAAGCCAAACCAGATTCTCCAGCTGAACAAACTTAAACCTTTTCTATGGCCTTCTTCTGAAATTTTCCACCTCATTTTCTGAAAGAGGCACAAACTTTTATTTTCCTCTACTTAAACAGAAGAACAAATTCTCACCAGTATCAGTGACAAGCTATGATTCAAATTGACTAATAAAATAGAGCGGGCCCCTTGCTACAAGAAGAACATCAAGGTGCTCAAGCTAGTCGAGATGGGCAACGAAGCTGGTGAGGGGTCTGGAGAACAAATCTTATGAGGAGTGGCTGAGGGAGTTGGGATTGTTCAGCCTGGAGAAGAGGAGGCTCAGGGGTGATCTTATTGCACTCCACAGGTACCTTAAAGGAGGCTGTAACGAGGTGGCAGTTGGTCTATTCTCCCACATGACCGGTGGTAGGATGAGGGGGAATGGGCTAAAATCGCACCAGGGGAGGTTTAGGTTGGATATTAGGAAGAACTTCTTTACTGAAAGGATTGTTGGGCATTGGAATGGGCTGCCCAGGGGAGTGGTTGAGTCATCATCCCTGGAGGTCTTTAAAAGATGTTTAGATGTAGAGCTTAGTGATAAGGTTTAGTGGAGGACTTGTTAGTGTTAGGTCAGAGGTTGGACTAGGTTATCTTGGAGGTCTCTTCCAACCTAGATGATTCTGTGATTCTGTGATAAATGTCATCAACAATATCATGCTGCCTACCACAAGTGACAAAAAGTTTCACTTTGTACTTAGGGGTAGATGTGATAGAAGTGGTGTGGCTTTCCAGCTGCAGGCAGATAAACAGAATTTATGACTTCCACATAAGAACTCATTATACAACTTGCATCAGAATAGGATTGGCCAGGAGATTGTCAGATGATGTTCTGAACAAGACACCACAGTCTTGTCTTGGACTCAGCTCTATGATCCAGTCTTTAGGCAGTCAATGAAATCCTTAAAGAGATGTTACAGCTGCAGCTGGAGCGGCTCTGAGATGTGTAGAATATGGCTTGTTCTCAGATGTAAAAATAGTGTGATTCATACTTCCCTCCTTAGACGTCAGACCGTTCCCATATACTGTTTTCTCTCTGAATTAACCTGGTCTTCAGCATTAGGAAGTGATTCCTAACTTAATAAGTGACAAACAGGAAAAAAAAAAGGCTTTATTGGTATGGATAATAGGGACTTTTGAAAACTTCAAACTTTGGTTATGAGAAGATAACAAATGTAGATAATAAAGTGTGCTGAGGATGAACTAGTTATTTTACAACAATTGTTGCCCACTGACTGATCCATAAACAGTGGTTTGTATATAGCTCTTGCCAAAAAATTCTTTCTCACTCTTGTATTTTGGTCCCAGATAGAGACCAAAATGAAGGGTGTGTGTGTGTATGTGAGTGCAATTGACATTGGGCTTTCTGCCATGACTGAGTTTGCAGGTGTCTTGTGTTTAGTTCTTTCTCTGCCAATAAATTGTAAGGGGTACTTCATGCAGCCTCTGTTCACTCCAAGATCCTCCAAGATGTCACTTGCTCAATGTTAGTGGAAGCACTCCAAGATCTAAAAGCAATTCATACATGCATAGTGTGGTAAGAACAGCATGTTTATTTTCCTGCTCTATACTGGTTTGATCAGATGAAGGTCTGCTCATTAGCTACTCCAAAAGCCCTGATCATGTGATTGGTTTTAATTTACATTCCCTCCCTCTCTCTTCTCCTTCTCCTCCTCCCCCCCCCCCCTCCCCCCCCCTATTTTCCCCTGAGTAATCTGTGACTGTTTCCTCTTTTCTCGTTGGGTCTATCTTTGCTGATTTTAGAACATTACTTCCCATTTTGGGATTACAGTAAGTCTTTTACATCTCTAAGGGAATTCCTTCTTTTCCTCTTTCCAATATCTGAAAGTTTATCTTCTTATCACTGCTGTTTTTCTAGGTTAGACCAAGGACAGGGTTAGCTAACCACTACCTCCCCTTTCATTGTTTGTGATATCCAAAAGTTTCCTTCATCATTAGTTTAAACTCAGACCAGGGCTGATCATCTTCATTTAACATAAACTTCCTTCAATGTTTCATTAAACTGACTACAATCAAATTAGTACTTGAAATCTGTGCTCCTTGAGTGTTACCAGCTGTATGTTTGTCTGCCTGTCAGTCTGTTGTTTACATTCCACCATTGCTCAAGTGGAACCATAGCTGTCTGTTTCCGGAAGAGCTGGGAAAGATATAACTAAGATCACATGCTCTGCACATACCATTGCAAAGAAGGACCTGGGCACCAAAACTGACCTGGGCTGTTCTAGATCAAATGCAGAAATTATACTATTTCCCCAGCTATTTCTGCACATAAATGGATATTATGACAGGATCAAGAGGGAAAAAGGGTAAAGTATTTATGAATATCTTCTTGTTTGTGCAGGATAGTATGTATTTGTAGTTATGCTGTAATGCACTGGAAAGAGCCAGCACATCTCCCTTTCATAATGTGCTTCCTTCATCTATGAGAATTCCAGGAGCAGATAGATATATGTGAGGTAATAAATGGGTATTATTTCTTTATTATCTACATGCACAATTTTTATTTTCCAATCAGTGCACCCTCAGGATGAAGAGAAAGACCACCAGCAAACACCAATGAGACAGTGTGCTGATAGCTTTAAATAGAATTTGCAAGGGGTAAGTAAACTTAGAGGTGTCAGCTGTATTCAATAAAGTCTGCACATTGATTACATCTCCGTAAATGTGGGATAAGTACAGAGTAAAGGTCAACAGATTAAATACGTAGTTTAATCAGCAAATTATGCAAATGAACACAAATGAAATATACCATCCAACTGTTAAGATCAGTAAAGCATGCAACTCTATTAGTGAAGTGTTTGAGTGTTGGCCGTTTTAAATATACACCCAATTTACTAAACTTCAGGAAATACAGTTGCTGGAGGAAACAGTTAAAATGGTTTATCAGTCAAATGTGAGGACTGACCAACAATTATTTTAATATAGCTATTACATTAGAATGTAATGTGAATAATTAGCAGGATTAGTGAAAATTGATGACAGCAACAACAACAAAACTGCATCTGAAGCTTTTTTCTCCATCAGTGGAGAGTGAATATCAATTAGTCAGTGGTGAGATAAAATGACTACTTGAAAAATGCCGATCAATGAGGTGGAATTTACAGATACTCAACAACTACTTTACATGGCTCAAGTAAAAAGTTGCCTCCCAGATCTTCACTTACATCAAAATCAGCAAAGCACTTAAGTACATGCATAATTTTAAGTGTAGGAGTAGTGCCATAGAAGTCTTTTGCTCACCTTCTCCTGCTGATGTTATGGAAGTAGAGACCTCAGGGCTCGGTTGTGGTAATTGCAGTTCATAGACACAAAAAGTGTCAGCCTCTGGAAGACTAGCAATCTAGAGAGACAAGGAGATGGGGGAGGGTGGAGGGGGGAATTATTATTCTCTCAATTTTATCTTTCTTTTTTTTCATAATTATAACAATTAGGTTAGAATTTTTGGATTATATCCCAGATACCAGTACACATATGAGTGGGCTTCAGAAGTATCACAGTGTTAACATGAATGAACAGTGTTAATACCAATGAAGAATTGTTTATGTACTCAGAAATAATAATCAAAATTTGCAAAGAAATAGAATTTTTAACTAGATAAAATGTTACAAAGCAGACTACTTTTTTTCTTGCCCTTTTTTAATATTTAAGTCACCATAACATGATTATGCATGTTGGTGAGTAAATTACTTTTATTTAATGCAAGCAAATAGAATTATTTTACAATGAGACAGAGGCCAAACCTGTGTTACTGTTTTAGTTTGGATTAGAAGTCTGATTTTCAATTAATTGTTCCATGGTTCCCACTGAAATGGTTTGGTTTTACATCAAGTGAACTGCTGGAACACACAGATGGATTTCTTCAAGATGAGACTCAGTTGAAGGATGTCCTTCAGAGACACACCTAATGCCTTCCTGCTGCAAAATAGCAGACAGCAGACTAAAACTAGTGTTTAGTGAAGGAAAATGTCCCCCACACTTTGCCTCTCCTCCCCCCCCCCAAAAAAAAAAGAAGAAAAAACACAATAAACAAAAAACAACCCTGTATGTTCTTCATGTAACTATTAGAGTCTCAGGACTGTTTTTCTTGCTTTAGAGCTTTTCTTCTATTGGTCCTTGCCTCTTGCTAACATACACGTAATTACAGTGCACCAAAGCTTGATGTCCCTACTGGTGTGCATGCTTAAGACTGTGATAACTTATCTCCGTGTGTTGGGATCTCTGAGCTTGACAGACAGTGCCTCTGTATTGATGGTTGGTGAAAGAAGGAAAATATCTTTTTCTAGGAATGTGTTCTGATAATTTTATATCAGCTAAAGAATCCTCCATGCAAAGGAAGCCAGTACTGTCACGTTAATATAGCATTAGAGATATCTGTACTTCTGAATAGACGTAGATTGGCTCAGTGCTTGCACAGGCTTGCAAGTAGATACCTAAGATGTAGAGGACATCTTTCCTCCTTTTCCCCTCTCTTCGTCTTTTCCTTCTGTCAAGTTCTTGAGGCAAAAAATTATGCAGCTTCGTCAATGAAATATTGTACACAACAGACAAGTTAAAGATTGCCTATATGTAGACATGTACAATTATTACCAAGTGTTTAAATCACCATTTATATTCCTAATGCTGGAATTTCAATACCTAATATTTGTTAGTTGGGGATTTCTGCTTGATGACACAACTGAAAAAAAAACTAAGCACAGCTAAAAGGTAAATTACAACTTTCTATTGGGTATATATTTTATTTATAAAAACAATCAGTTACAATATTTACACTGCTGTTATCCTTCATCAATAACAGATCAATGTTTCACAATTTCCCTTTTTCCTCTCTTTTGTGGTTTAACCCGGCCGGCAGCTAAACACCACACAGCCGTTCGCTCACCCTCCCCCCTCCCTCTCTGGGATGGGGGAGAGAAACGGGAAAGTGAAGCTTGTGGGTTGAGATAAAGACAGTTTTATACTAAAAGTGCAGGGAGTTAGAATAGAGGATAGGAGGAAATTCTTCACTCAGAGAGTGGTGAGGCAGTGGAACAGGTTGCCGAGAGAAGCTGTGGATGTCCCATCCCTGGAGGTGTTCAAGACCAGGTTGGATGAAGCCCTGGGCAACCTGGTCTAGTGGATGGCATCCCTGCCCATGTCAGGGTGTTGGAACTAGATCACTTTGAACCATTCCATGTGGTACATTTATGTACCTGTCAAGGTGCCAGCAGCAGGGGGCTGCAGGACTCCTCTGTGAGGAGAGACCGGGGCTGCCCCATTCTGGACACAGTTGTTAGCCATGTCTAAGCCACCACAGACCATCTCAGAACCAAGCAATTAATAGAGTTACACTAGTTAAAGTAGGTATCATAGAATCACGTAGGTTGGAAAAGACCTCCAATTGTTAACCTAGCACTTCCAAGTCTACTACTAAACCATGTCCCTAAGCACCACCACGATGTATCTTTTGAGTACCTCCAGTGATGGTGACTCAACTACTTCCCTGGGCAGCCTGATCCAATGCCTAACAACCCTTTCAATAAGAAGTTTCTAACATCCAACCTAACTTCCCTGGTGCATCTTGAGATCATTTCCACTTGTCCTATCACTTGTTGCTTAGGAGAAAAGACCAACCCCCACTTCACTACAACTGCCTTTGAAGTAGTTGTAAAGAATGATAATATCTCCCCTGAGCCTCCTTTTTTCTAGGCCGTTGGTGTCTTGTAACTCACAGAGGTGCACACATGCATTTTATAAGCACACATTAGTAAAAAACGTTTAACATTTATTATTTGTTCTAACAGTGCACATTCACAACACTCTGAGAAATAATCATTAGAAATAATGTTTTCTTTTACATGAAAAAAATATGTTGATACATTTTCATGACCATCAGATTGTGCTCTCTATTTGAGGGCATGCTGTTGCTTTAAAAATGTTTCCTCTGGAATATAAGTGTGTTTTCAATAAAAAAATGAGTAAGTAAGTAACATTAAGGACTACAGGAACCCAGAGTTATAGTAAAGAAATATGAATCCATTATGTATGTGAATCTAAAAGTGTATACATTATTTATTAAAATATGTTCTTTGCAACTATAGATCATTTAGCTTTGATGAAGAGTCACCAGATGGTTTTTGTTGGATCCATGACTCCCTTAAGAGCTGCATTAGGGTTAGGTTTAGGTATCAACCTGTTTCTGTCTGTTGCCTTCGCTCTAGAACTTGTCCTAGTTTTAGTCTCTTGTTGTCTCTTGAAAAATTTTGCATTTTTAGGAACACTTATCATCACTCTGCACACTTCCACATCTAGCTTATGGTATCTGTCACAGTGGAAGCAAAGCAGGGTACACAAAATTCAGGGGAAACAAACAAACAAACAAAACAAAACAAACTGATTTTAAGCAGGAGAAGGCTTTGGAAAAATAAAAACTAAAGCGACATTCTTCAGTCATTTTTGAAGAGCCCTCTGAAATATCCTCAGTGCCTTTCTCAGTTCAACGATTCTGCTTCTTTTGCCATATAACATAGTTTATTTTTCATCTCAGGATTTTTCCCATGGATGAGTAGTTAGACAAATTAGCCAGTCTGTCCTTGAGTAAGCTCATGAAAGAATCTTGCTTTACAAAAATACAGTCAGGAGTCATGGTGGTAATTCAAAATAAATAATTTGAAATGATCAATTGTATGGTTACTGCATGAACTGTCAAAATGGATGTTAGTAGCTTATTGCCCATGATACAGTCTTGTTTTGAATATGAGACTTGAGGTGCTTTTTAAAATCTCTGTATATATTTTCTAGAAACCCCATTTTCATATATGAAAATGGACAAAGAGATAAGCATGAAAGAATGCCGTAACAACAAAAACAACAGTAGTAGTAGTAGTAATAATAAATGTTCACGTAATAAATAGCATTTCAGTTTTGACAAACATGCAGACAAATAAAATGCAATCCATCAAGTTATTTCTGTATTATTACATTGCTGGGGTTAGTTAGACATGCTTATGTGATGCTTTTTGCCTTAAATGTCAAGGAATAAATATTCACGAGGGGAAATCTTTTTAACATAAATAGATGTGAGAATACACTAGGAAAGAGAAAATAGCACTTGCTTTCACCTTGGTGTAGGTTAAAATGCAAAAGAAAAGTCTCTGAAGATTTAGACTCAGGTCAATCTAATCCTTTATGTATGAAGTTAGATAAAGTTGAATGCCATAAAAGGATTATTTTAAACTCTGACAAAACTTAAACCTGCAAAATATGCATACGTACACATGCATACATACATACATATATAAATATATATGTGGATGTGACAGAAAACGCTTTCACTAGAGGAATGGTAATTTGACAGATTTTGACCTGTTAGATATGATTTAAGAAGTCTGGAAGTATAAGTCCAATTCTTGATCAAGCATTCAGTCAACTGTTCGACACAGATTCTTAGCATATGTCTTTCTCCCTTTATTTGCCTTTGTAACTTTCCTGCCTTATGCATTAAATTTAAATTGTTCACTTCTTACTCATTTCTGTGTCTGTTTCTTGATTCCAGTTTCATCTAGTCCACTGACATTTTTTTGGTTGGTTGGTTGCTTATTTTTTCTTTCTCAGGTATGTCCAAGGCAAAACATAACCTGCTGAGATGCAGGTTATAACCTGATCAGCGGCATCATAGAGAACAAACTGACAGTATCTACCTTCTGATTCAAGCAGAGATTGGTATTATCCATCTGTTCCAGTCTATTGAGTATTGGGAAAATAGGTGTGCCTTATGGACCCGTATTTCCTCATGAGCAGCCCAATAAACAGGGGAACATTTGGATGCAATAACCTTTGACTTTGTTTCTTTAATCTCTTTGTGACTGTGTGTGCTTCTGGAAGGACAGCAAAGCAGCATTGCAGCATACAGACTACAAATGAGGTTCAACTTTGTGCAACCCAAGTATGCATCCTTAGGGATTCACACAGATGCAGCCACTCATTGCTGTATGTGCTGTCCCTTTAACCAGCATGGAACATCTCTTGCACACACAAGCCAAATTGGCTTTGAAGTAATGTTTGTTAAGGAAGCAAGGTTCATGTGTGCATTTGACTGTGCATGTGGATGTCTCTTCTCTGTTCCTGTAGCTTTTTGAATCTATTGATTTTAGCCAGATTTGACAGAGCAGTAGCTGTCTCAAAGATAATTAAGTGCCAGTTCCACCTTCTTGAACTTTTCTCAGTTAGCAGCTGGTATCCCTTTGCTCTCTATTCTAATTTTCCATCCAAACCATGCTAACTGTTTTAGTATTCAGAGAAGCATATAAGCAGCCACAATTTGAACAGAAATTCCTGTTGGTTGATTTTATGGAAAGCCCCAAATGCTACTTCCAAAGTACTCTGTGGGAGAGGAATGCAAGGAGAAGAAAAAAAATAAAAATAAAAATAAATGTTGCTTTGCTCTAGTGCTTGAGGTGATCAACTTAAAAATGTTGATGCTTCTGAGCACTGTCAATCATTTGTCTGGCTACACTGTATGTTGCAGCCTGCCTTTTGCTACCCTATCTATGTGTTCTAGAGAGAAGGGGAGCAGAGTGCTTTTGTTTTGTACTCATATGTACTATAACTGATCCTCAACTGACTGTATTTGTAAGACTATTATTCTATGTAATGCAACTTTATTGTTACAAAAAATAAGTTTCGAAGTTACAGTATCGCATGGACATTTTTTATTTTTTATTTCTCCAGAAAAAAAGGAGCAGTGACATGAGGGAATAATACAACCTAAAAAGTAATCTAGAAAGTCTGTTGGAAGAAACAAAATAAATGGAAGGCTTTCAAGAGCTGCCTGAGGAAAGAGCAACACAGACTCCTGCGAGTAAAAGCAGGGCTATGACTGAATATTTTTCCCATTCTAGGAAATGCTTTAGCTTTAGGATTGAAACCAACATTTGAATTGTTAATGCTGTTTAGGCACAAGGAAATTGTCTGTGTATTTATTAATTGATTAGAAAAGTAGTTATGTAGACTTCCGGATTGCCAGTTTGGACAGTGGGTTACTGATACTGTCATACAGGCTACTTACGTATTTCAGAAGTATGTAAGAGAACTACAACATAAGTGTACCCACAGGTAATTTCATAATACTTATGCTAGACTTTTTATAAAATGATGACAGAGGGATAGATCAAGAATTATTGCGACACGTAAAAGGAAATTGTGGAAATAGGAAGGATAATGTAGCACAGAATGAGAGATGTCTTAAATCATATGACAGAAATATGACAATCAGAGAGTGTAGAATTGCAAAAAAGGTACTTTCTAATTTAAGTAAGATAATATAAATATGGTTATTTTGGATGGAAATAGTTCTAGAAAAGAGAAGCAGCATAAATAGGAAAACAACAACAAAAACTGTTGAAAATGACTACATGAAAAAATAAATGACTGAAATGGATAACTTCCAAAAAGTCAAAGTTTGATATTGTCATGGGGTATGGCTGGAGCTACCATTCTTTGGTAATACAGTTCAGCAGCACAGAGTTCAGGGGAAGGGAATAAGAATGTGAATTCTGAATCAAAGGAGAGAGAAAAGAGGAGTAAGAAAAGAAGGAGTAAGAAAAGAAGGAGGGAATGTGGTTACAAGGAAGTACATTGCAAGACATGGTTTGTAATATTATGCCTGGTTGTAAGCTGCTGTAAGAAGTAGCATTGTCTTGGGGGTCAGAGGGGTGGGGTGAATATCCACTTTACAGTTTTCACCTGAAATGAAGTATTTCAATGCTCCAAGCCACTTTATCCTCTCTTATTTCCCATCTCTCTTGCTTGTTTTATTTGATGGTTGTATTTTTTTAATATTTATTAAAAGTAAAAGAATCATAAATGAATAAACAATGGAAGAATCAGCCCAGAGTCTTCAAAATAAATTGCATACTGAGAGCAGATGAAAGACTGCCATATTTACTACATATTTACAACATCAAGTTTTCTTCTGAATCACAGGACCAGCCACTACAGAAAAAATGTAAAAAAAGTATTTAAATCCTTAGTCAGCCCCAAGTAGAATCTCATCAAAACAATTCCAAAGTGTCTAAGGCTCTTTGTAGCTCCTTTAGGTTATTGCCAATGCATAGGCTCTACTCTTCTAAATAAATAAATAAATAAAACAAAAACAAACCAACAATCTCAGCAATAATAATCAACAAAATTAAAAAGGGCAAGAAACTCAACTGATGTAATTCATCAATTAGCTCTACAATTAGCTCAATTAGCTCTACACACATCTACATACTGACTAAATCTTTTGAAGAATGAAACACAAAGATTGAAATGCTTGCTATGGTATTTAATATGAAGGTAGGAGCTAAATTTAATGAAACAGACCTATAAAAATTAGAATTAAATTTGAAAAATATATCCTAATTATAACAAAATCCATTCTTTTTTCCTCCTTTTCCAGATAGAGGTTTGCAGACCGTGATCTTCCTCTTTAAACTATTCAGTGTATTTTTTCTTTGAAGAAATGGTTTATAATTTCTTAGAAATTTTTCTCCTTTACTTCAAGCAAGGAAATTCATTTTTACAACTTCAATAATAATGTGTATTTAATATTTGAGTTTACAGGTATGTTTTTATCATACGAATTTTAGAAAACAGGATAATTTTGTAAAGGTGGAAAAATCAGATATACTTATTTGCCATTGCAAAACAGTGTCATTAGAAACTGAATCCATCATATAAAATCTGGTCTCTAGAGAACCACGGAGAGCTTTTCAAGAGGAACTCAAAGTAGCATACAAAAAGACAGACTTGTAGTACCATCTCTGAACCTGAAATAGTCTACAGCAATTTTAAACATTGTCAGTATACACTGCATGAGTCAGCCATATGAATTGAAACCCAAATATGAATTCCAATATAAAAAGTGCCTTTAAATAAATGACTGCACTAAACATTACAGAAGTGATGAGAGATAATATGCCAAAGCAAACATGGTGCACTCATTATGAGGAAAAGTGCTGAACAGGCTCTAGAATGAACCATCTAAAAGGTTCAAAGTTTTGTTTCTTATTTTCTCTATCTCTTCCTCTTTTATTACTTGCTTTCTTGACGTGCTATAGCATAAAGTCAGCATAATTAATGAACTGATTCCAGAAAACAAAACAAAACCCTAACATTTGCAAGCATAAGTCTTCTGTCTAGGTAATGAATTTGTCATTGAAGCTCATTTCCTATGTAAGAGAGAACATAAATTCTTGCTGAGTAATTCTTTTCACAGTAAAAGACACAGTAAAATATAGGCAGGGTATCACTACATATTTAACAGCAGCAAATAAATAAATAAATAAATAAATAATGCAAATATGGGTGGTGGAGGGCCATGAAATTTATTAGCAGCTTAGATTATCTTTATCTTAAACCCAAAGTGACTCCATTCTGGAGTGTAAGAGGTGACCACTAATTTTTGTAGGAGTTCTCATACAGGACCAGAATTCTCCTTTTCAGGTGCAATATAAAAATCACTCTGATTAGTCCCTATTAGCTTGGTCATGCCACTCTCCAGAGTGGCCAAAGAGTGTATTTGGAGGAAAGTAGTCAATAAGAGCTGCTACAGACTTTATAGTTGCGTTTGTATAATTTTCTGTTTTAGAAATTCCTCATATCATCTCTTGATTGAAGGAACACTGAAATTATACAATACACAGTCTGACTATGTAACATTTCTGGTGCTAATTATTAATCATCTGATAACAAAAAAGTGTAGATTTTAAAAGCTGATCCAGTTTCTTATGCTGATACACTTTTTACCTCATGTCATTTCTCAATCTAGACTACAGTACCAGAAATGTGCATATTTTGGAGCACGTTTTCAGACAAAGCAGGCACCACTTAAACACTATTTAGTACACTTTTTAATGAAATCTATTTAGAAGTTACAAAAATTCATAAGGAGTTACAGTCTTCTTAGATATTGTAAGCAGTTCATGATAAATTCTAAAGGAAGATTAAAATAAATAAATGAAAAGTCTATATGAAAGCTATTGTTTTCTATTCACTTCAGTTTTATTTGTTGGGAAAAGCTAGACTATGTAAGTACACACCATGTTTTCTTCAAATTAATCTATAATTATCTGTGCTGGGCATGTGCCACAGGAAAGTCGCCACAGGAAAGTCTACTCATTGGGATTATGTTTATGTCACTGATGTATCTAGTGTCAGAGTTTTTACTTTGCTAATCTCAGCAGTATTTTGCAGTACTGTAAAAAGGGTAGATTAAGAAGAAACATTGCAATGACCATTTACAATTGGCTGCAAGTTATTGTACATAAGAGACTGGAATTCTTTGTAGGCAGAAGAAAGCATTAAAGGACAGCATAGTGCAACTTAGAAATTGTTTGCTTCTTGTTTACTATTCTCTTTTAAAACATATTAAGTATATTCTTTATCTCCTGGGCTTTCTTATCTTGTCTGTATCTCTCTACAAATGTGTGCAGTGCTCCTTGCAGCACAGCTTTCTGCTATCAGTAACAATGTTGCATTTATCAGTGAAATCCAGCTTATGAACATGGATATATATATATTCTTTTTATGTATGTGTATATTTATTTGTGAAGCAGAGGTACTGCGTAACTTCAGCTTTTAATGCCAAGCCTTTCATCTGTCAGTTGCTTACTGATAACACAAAGAAGGAGCACACACAAACATGTCTACTTCTTTCTACAAGAAAACAAAACCACAGAGACTGTATTAGAAGATCAAAACTGTAAAAGAAGAAAACTGCTTTTGCATGTTTTGTTGGTTGGTTAAACTGTTTAGCAAAAATCCTACTTGCTTCATTCTTCCTCTGTTGGAACAACAACATGCTGTTTCATCTGGGATATCTTTCTTCATAATCTTATACAAACTTTTCCTTCTTTCTTTCTCTTTCTTTCTTTCTTTCTTTCTTTCTTTCTTTCTTTCTTTCTTTCT